>JAGFMI010000020.1:0-734436 GCA_021030905.1 Pyrenula massariospora
GGGGGTTAAGGGGTGCTATCTGGCTAATATGGGTAGGGGGTGAGGTGGTCAGTAGGTGGTAGGGTACTTGGGAGGGTCTTGGAGGGTGGTCTTGTTTAGATGGTGAGGGTTTTCTGCTTAGGGTTATGCTGTGGTAGATAGAGCGTACGGAAGGGGCTATTTTGCTTATAAAGGGTTGGGATGGGCATGGGCTAGAAGAGGAGGAAGGTGGATTGGATAGCAGTGGTGTAGGGTGGTCAATGGAGGAATGGAAGATGTTCTTAGTGTCATCGGTGGTGCAGAGAAGTCAACATAAGAACGAAAGACAGGGTAAGGGTCACTAGTTAGGGCAAACGCGATTGATATAAGGAAGACAGATCTTATAAATTCTAGTCGTGCAGAGAGGTTAATGGTCAGGGAAAAGAGTAAACACATGATCAGATCTTGGGTTGGAACATAATTAACTTAGCATGGATCTATTCGTCGTCTCTGAAATGGGGATTTGCTATCAGCCGTCTGCCCTTCAGGCTTCTCTTGGTCTGCTCGCGCACGTTTCCCACCCGTGGAACAGCGCGAGGAAGTCATCATTTCCTGACCAGAACTGATCAACAGGTTGCGGCACTTGCAGCTTGAGTCTGTCCTCCGTAGTGACCAGTTCCTCCTGCTTGAAGGCAAAGATGTAAGCCTCGTCGTAATCTTCTAGAGATCAAGCAGGGCAGGGACGGGTAAGGATCTGATCGCAGGCAGGCTTCTCAATCCATTTCTCATAAGCGATCCTGGCAAGCTGTTCGTCGCGCCTCCTTTCTGGTTTGACCCAAACAAGGCTGCCAACGGTCGCATTTTTCTGGCAGTAGACGAGTACTCGCCATCCGCTATCCGGTAGCATGGCATCATCTTGGCTAATTACGTCGGCGTTTGCGAGGCGGATGCGCTCTTGTACCCAATCTTTTTGTGATTGGTCTAGACACAAATTGTGAAGAGAGTTAGGCGTGTGCACATACGTTGCTATCATCACGCAGTAAATGAGTCGAGGCAGCAGGCAAATGCTGCAGTCTTCGGAGTCGAGATATCGAGACAATCGTCGATTGATCTTGAACGGTCGGGTGAGTTGTCGGGACGCAAGTCTTGCTCTGACATAGCCCTTACTTCCGTGAGTCCACAAGCCATGATCGGATTGAGTAGTGTATCTTATCCTCTTTTCAGCAGCTTGGAAATTCGGACGTCCCTGAGAGCAGATACGTCGTCTGCAGTTAGGACAAGTACCGCGCTTATTTCTCATGACCCAGCCAAGAAAGCAACCTTCATGCCAGCTCTTTCCACAAACGTTGTGAGTAGCACATGGCTGGCTAGCCTCTAATGGCTGATAGCAAATTGAACAGTCGTCGGTCCAAAATGGATGGTAGGTTACGGAACCAATTGTCTCTTCTTCATCCGCCATGTTGGGATGAGATGCGTTTGATTAAAAGAACAGGGCTGTTTGTACTCTGCGTCAGAATATAAGGCCTGTTTTCCGAAATGCCCGGAAAGAGGAAATTATATGCTTCGATAGTGGCATGTGAATCTCCTAACTAGAGTAGCACTAGATAGTAGTGAACCACACACAAAACGTCCAGGGACGACTCCATTTTGGTCAGGAATCACTTAGAGGTGAGACAATGTCTATAAAGAGGGACAAATCAGGATGCCCTTCTCGAAACAAACACACAAAAGACTAGAAGAAAGCCATTGTTCAAAACCTCATTATGATAGGTTCTGCGAAGCTCTAAGTAAGCGGGAAGAAATGAGACTGTACTGTCTTGCTAGAATCGCACCTAACAGTGACCATGAATTTGGACTCTAGATAGATTCTGAGTTGTAACCTTTTCTAATATTGAGTTTTACATGATCGCGTAGCTAAAATCGACGAGTGGTCGCTTATTAACGGACATGAGTGTTCTTATTAGATAGAATAAGTACTGGACTTGCAACCTTCAAAGATGAAGGTCCGGTACCATGGTGA
Source organism: Pyrenula massariospora (assembly GCA_021030905.1). Taxonomy (NCBI): domain Eukaryota; kingdom Fungi; phylum Ascomycota; class Eurotiomycetes; order Pyrenulales; family Pyrenulaceae; genus Pyrenula; species Pyrenula massariospora. The sequence continues at coordinate 1,979 of JAGFMI010000020.1, forward strand.
GATTCTGGCAATTTTACAATGAACGAAATAAAGCCTCTCTTGTTTCAAGCACCGATTATGCAAAGTGAGGCTTTGAAGATGCATCCTAATTGAGGTGAGAGATCGGGAACAATAGAGTGACAGCGATAATCCGTCGGAGGCTCTTCTGGCAACTAAGTAACAAGGCTCGCGCCAATTTTTTTGCTGCGCTCATGCAGATCCCTATCACAGAATTTAAAGAATTCTTAAATATGTTAGTAAATGCTTCACGCCATCACCGTTGTCACTATCTGGCGCCGAATGCTAACAATATACAGATTTATTCCTTCGCACGAGCTTTACAAGTCTCGTGTATTCTTTAGTTTTAGAATAACTATCGACATCCCATCGCAATCATCAACCCAGTATTTTGCATCAACAAAGAAGAAGAAAAATTGTTGCTTGGTCACTGGAATGGGTATAAGTGGCATAGCATCAATCAGTTCAGATCACGAGACACCGCCACAAAAACTCCTAGTCCATCCAACAGAGCATGCCTCCATAGTGCTCGACCGTCTCGTGGTTCGGGTGATAGGACAACGAATATTGCCTCTAGAGCTAGATCATGTTTCCGTCGTCATGGCTCTAACATTCTCCTTCCCCATACTGTGCGCCGACCTTGGCCGCTCTCCAATACCGGTCGCAATTTCAAGACTGCCCATCTTCTTATGTGTCACGCCGTCTCCGTTCGTGTCGGCACGCAACCCCTCATCCTCGCCAATATGATCAAAATTCATGCCCAGTATATTGAGTCCGGTATCGCCATCACTTCGTGGCCCAGACACGACAACTTCCCCATCTAAAGCATCATCCGCCATCAGCGCTGGCGGCCGCTCCTTCCTCGCCTTCGCCACTGCGAGGGAGATGGTCTTTTGCTTGTTGGTTGTGTCAACAGCTAAACTCGGGTCTCTCTCAATCGTAGCCTTGAGGAGTTCGCCCATCCATTTCCGGCCCTCGGCAAGGTTTTCAACTTGGAAATAGTGTGTCGCTGGTTTTGTGAATTGTACGGCTCGAGGAAGACCTACCTTAGGTGGGACTAATTTGAAGTAGAATGGTGCGTCGGTACTCCGATTCTGGGCTTTGCTGTTGGTGCTTAACGGTTGAGGAGTATTCTCGGTGTTTGTAGAACTCGGTTTCTCGCCGTTAAGAAACGTAGGAGAGGAGGCTGCGCCGGTGATAGTCGCATGTAATGTTGTCAACGGGTCTGTGTCGGCTCGGAGAACTCGGTGATGTGCAACGTCGATGACGCCCTTCTCTTCTGTGTCATCCTCAGAATAGTAGTATGATAGTCTCTGCCCGCGAAGAACAAAGAGGCGTGGCTTCCACGTGGCCATGACTCCTTTGGACTTTTTCTTCATCCAGCCGGAATAGTCACAGCCAACTCTCTGTTCAGCTGGAGTCTTTTTCTCGAGACCGCGTACATAGGCGCTGGTTTCTTTCTTGGACTTTGTTCTGCTGCGATTAACAACAGGAGCCGCCATCGGAGTAGTACCCTCAGTGTTCTTTGAAGAAGTGTCGGCGTTGTCGTTGTCGATACTCTTAGAATTGTGCGATGGAGTAGTGGAGCTACTTCTGGTAGGTGACTGCAAGTTCTCTTTGATTGGTGATGGGATGGACGAGGGGGATGCAACGTAAGCCTTTTCATTGCCTGTGACGGCATCAGAAACTGAGCGCAGGCCCAATGCACGACGAGAAGCATTGACTTTGTCTGTAAGGAAAGGTAATGGGGACGATGTGCCTGAGCGGTCGCTGTCCGCTTTTGGGGAGACTGGAGCCGCTGGGCTTAACTTGCCTTCAAGATTGGTAACTGTTGGTGATGCCCCGTTCTTTGGAGCACTGGTTTGGCTTTTGAAGGAGTTGGATCTGAACCTGCCTCTCAGAGAGTTTGTGCTGTGATATGCCTTGGACGCGGGCGACGTAACCAGTGGAACGATATCACGTATCGAGTCTGCACTACCAAAGCGAGATTGACGCTTCATTGCAGTGATGCTCCTCTTCTGGTCTTCAAGCATGCTGGACTGGCGTGAATGGGCCGGACTAATAGCACTATCACGTTTCTTCAAGACGTTGCGAGTCTTGCGACCCTCGATCTCTGGGCCTGAAAAATATCCTCTGTCAAGATCGTCGTTCACACCTTGTGGAGGTGATCCTGGAGTGATGGAAGTGACCTGGGTACCTCCAGATGGGCCGCGGTTATGTCTGAGAGAGCCGAAGGACGAATAGAGACTATTGAGTGTCGGAGCCATCAAAGATTGTCCAGCACTGGTCATGGACCAATTCCTGTCAAAGGATGGCTGCTTCTTGTGCGCGACACCGGCTTGAGAAGCATTGCTCACTGAGCCTTTGGACGAATCTAGGTTTGGCGAGCTGGACACATCTATAGATGAGTGGCGTCGAGAATGATGCATATCACGAATGGAGGCTGCGGAAGGTCTTGACGGACTGTCCGGAGCTGGACGCCAGGGAGATAATGGCGAACCGTTTGTAGGCCGCGAAGACGTAGTACTGGCGCTCGGAGGATATTGTGTGGAGACACCTGACGAGATTTTTTCGAGAGCGGGACCCTCAACATGAGACATTGTGTTCGAACGAGGTTGCCTGTATCCGGATCCTGTGTGCTGATGAATGCTTGGAATCCTGGGCAAGAGCGTATTTCCAGCAACGCGACCTTGGCTTTTTTCACTACCGTCTATGGAACCACCATGCCCAGAGTGAGATGAGGAGCCATGCTTGACTTGAGATGTGCCTTTGACTTCTTCTTGCAGCGCTCGAATCTTGTGCCATGTTTTCAACCTCCGGCCCATCACTCCAAAGTCATACTCTTTCATGAAGATGAAATTTTGATCCATCTCTAGTAGAACCTCGCCAGTGATTTCCTGCTCCTCAAAAATTTGGCAGTGCTTCTCTTCAACGCCAAGTTGCCGAAGATACTTGGCCGTGTGGTTATGATCCCATTGCTTTACCTCTAGTTCGGTAAGTCTGCCGTCTTCTTCATCTGTTTCAGGTCCTTCAAGGAACGAGAGACGACCATCTATGTGACTGCTGTACTCGCTTGCGGAATCGTTAGGGACCTGTAGATCGCCCTTTATGACGCTATGGCGAGGGGTGCTCAAATCAGTGATGTGCTCATCAATGACACTTAAGGTCTCATTCATGACTGGACTGTCTTCGCCGCTCTTCGTGGTGCCAATGGTTTCACTTATACTTCTCTGGATTGTTGGTATCGAGGAGGCGGACGAGGCTCTGACTGAATTTGATCGTGATACGTCGGCTGGTGGCTGCGTTGAAGCTGGTTGCTGATTGATCGGATCTGACTTCGATGGACCAATAGTGCTTGGATGTCGCGATGGTTGAGGCGTAGCATTCTGTGATGATATGGAATTTTTCGGGGTGTGATTTGTGGGATGTGACGCTTGAGAGGCTGGTTGTATTGTGTGCGGTGGTGCTCGCTGGATCTGAACGTTTGGTGCCAAAGCAGTGTAAACTGTAATTAAGTCATATTAACCAGCCGCGAAATTTAAAACACCGGAAGAGAGCCGCAATACCTCCTGGGAAAAGGCCAGTTGAGCCATGACCTAAATGTTTCCCCAAATACCAGCCGTCACCGAACCCATCATCCAGCTCAACAAGCTCTATCCTGTCACCCTTTCTAAGTGTCAATTCGTCGGCACTCCGAGCGTCGAAATCATCTGGAGTGGCTGTTACTCTCGAGGTTTCCTTGAACCCATCATGTTTGCGACTCACGTATGACTGTCAATGCATCTCCCGCTCGAGCGCCTCGAGGCGCGGTCATCCCGGCTCTTTGTGCCATTCCGCTCTCAAAGAGGCTCATACACTAATGAGAGTATGAGCCTCAACAGGTCATATTAATATGCGTACTGTGTCCAAAGCTCAACTCATTCTGCGGGATCCTGCTTCCGACCCAGGCACTATTTGAGAGGGTCAAGGCAGATCAGTGATGCGACAATATTAGGATGTGATCGCTTTCGATAGGAGCTCTCTGAGGTACGGAACTGCTGATGGCTCGGAAGTGAATTGACTATCGTTGAGAGTTGGATCGGCTCGACAAATGTGCCTCGGTATGGGCAGCTGATGGGAGAAAGGGGGTAATCGAGGTGAGGTGTTGATCAAACGCAGTGAGATTGGGCGGCTGTAAGATAATAAGACGATAGCTATTACAATTTCGCTAGATGATCAAGAACGCCAGAAAGATAGCGACGCGAGTGAAGGGAAAGACTGCGTGACCGAATGGCAGCGTGCTGGATTCCGGTTCTGGCGTTTTGCTGGGGTGCATGACTGGCAGGTCGGCGTGCAGATGGTGGCAACTTCCGCCTCCTCTTTCCCCACGCCAAGCGAACTTTCGCTCTGCTGCTGTGTCTCCCAGCTCGAGCCTATCTTTGGAGCGGCCAGGTGTTGGTTCTGGTCACCTCGCCTATTCAATTCGCTACACCAAGTGAAAGAAAACTCCATCCATTCCCTGTCGCCATTCCTGCCACCTAAATGACCTATCAATTCACCGCAAATTCTCGGTTTCATGCGATTTGGGCAAGCACACACCGCACACACTACACCAACAACTGGCGAATTGAACTCAAGGCCAGCCTATTTGCATCCCAACCGAGCCGATCGTCGTGACGTGAAGCAAGCAGGGAGATCCGGCGCGCCAGCAAGATCGATAGTCGCTCCCACAATCCTTCCTTTTCATGTGGTGAGCATCGTCAATGCCTTCACCTTTGGGTCTTTGCATCGGGGCCCATTTTCCCTGCTATGACGGTTCAACGGCCTAGACTCGTGCCTGCTCAAGAGCTGTCACAGTCCAACTCCACCGCTGCTCTTTTTGGTGCCGTCCCGCAGAGGTCATGGATGCAGAATGGTGCTGTCATACCGGGCCACACGACGCAAGCAGGGAGCCGACCACCTTTGGGTCGCAACCTCACCGTATCGACCCAGACGACTTCGTCTGATCATGGCCAACATCCGCGACAATTTGTCTCTGGCTCTGAAATTGGTGGCCACCCAGCCACGTATACTCGCTCCTCAATTCTGCCATCTACCAACGCTATCACCACTGCTAATGGGAGACTGGAAGTGAGCAACGTGCAAAGTCCAATGCTTCCTTCACCTGCTCCCAGCGACGATCAGAACGATAACTTCAATCTCACAGTTGATGTTGGCAATCAACTCCATGTGCAACCTGTACCTACGTTTAATTCTGCACCGCCATTGCCGAGCCCATCGAGCTTACAATCCTCTGCTGTTATCCGATCCTCGGGATCGTCTCCTTTCTGCGATGCTCCGAGCCACTCCTCGGTTCATCAAGTGAATGCATCCAGCAAGAGAAGTTGTAATTTATTGTCCATGGACCAGCAGAAGCGACAGAGGACGGGACCAAATGTTTCCTTGATAGCAAATCAAGCACGCAACGCTGGGCAGACTTCCAATTCAAGATCAAGCACGTCCGTGAACTATCGAGACGGGTCCAATGGGTCAGAGAATATAAGGAACGACTCTTCCCCTCAGTCGCCTCAAGCCCGATTTCTGCTGAGCATTGATCGATTTACCTCTCAGCAGACAACGAAACTTACTGGCCTAGACCGGCAACGGTGTGATCTTCTCAAAGAGGCATGCAAAAACAATGACCACTTCTATATTTGCTTGCATCAGATGTTCTGTTGCTACCATTTCGACAACCTACGCAGCAATGGACGAACTACATATGACACAGGTGTAGAAGCCGGCCTCAATCGTCTTTCCGGCCTCGTCAAGTCAAACGCGGAATTATCCTTTGACGCTTTATACTTTTTTGCGCACACTCTCTCACCTCTGCAAATAGCTATGATAAACCCAACCCGACGAAACGAATACCATCAACTGGCTATCAATTTTCTACAAAGGCTGGGAGAGTCATGGAAGCAGTTGGTAACAATGTGTTCGCAGCGTGGGTATCCATTGTTTGTAGAGGAAATGGAGGAGCGCTTGCTTTTGTCATCACCTACCTTGCAATCGGTTGTTTTTCGCGCAGTCCACCACATGGTTAGTGGGTCAGGGAATAGTTTCCTGGGTGGCTGCACTGATAAGCTTTTCAATCGCAATAGACAACGTTTTGTGGAACGTTCTATCACCGGCTCCTCATTGTCTGATCAGGAGAAGCAAGGTTTGATCCACAGACTTGGCAACGAATACATCAGTCTGCTAAACCAATGGGCCCAAAACGTACCAAATTCGCAGGAATCATCAATGGTACAACGCCGAAACCTGCACCCACAAAGATTGCAAAGTCAGACACAGAACACCGCGTCACTCAACGTTCAACCAACTCCGTCTAGAACCAATATACCTTTCAATCAACCAAGAGTGGGTCCTAACGCTCAGTGGACTAGTGGCGGACGACAAATAGGTGGAACATCTGCTGTTGCTCCATCTAGCATTATGGAGGCATATGCACAGCAATACAGGCTCCTGGCTACCAATGGAGCAGGGTCTTTCAGCCCAGGTCAACTTCTTGCGCCGAATAACCTGCCTCGGCGGCCAACAGCTCCAGCTCTCCGCTCGAGACATCAAAGTCAGACGACGCTGACAACAGCAGGAATATCCCAAAAAGATCCTCTACACAATGCGGTTTCTGTTGGAGGTGCTATGGTTGGACCTCCATGTACTTCTACAAACCAAGTACCTCTCACATCGCAAGACGTTTTGTCTAATTCTCTAGCCCATATCGTGCAATTCAGCGCCTTGCCGTACCAGAAACTAGCCCGAGATGGGGGTCCTGGTTCGACTCTTCGTTTCTACCGATTTCTGAAGGCTATAAAATTGGGTCCGTTCGCTATTGGTCCTAGTTGGCCGAATCTTCAGTATTCTTTCGAGATTACGGAGAGTGAATGGCTTGCCAAGGTTAATGACACTGTAGCTTCGACTGGAAATGTTCCTCAACGGCAATATGCACATGGTCTTCTTCTGTTCCGGCTCCGGTGCGCTCGAGTCTCTAGCGATTGTAAGGAGTTTGCCGAAGACCAATGGGTGGTGCAGGACCACGTCTGGCCTCGGACTATTTTCGTCACAGTCAACGGCGTTCATGCAGAGCTTCGCAAAAGGGATATCCACGGCAAGGACTTTCCAGTTGATTTGACACCGTTTGTTTCCCAAGGGCTCAACTTCATTGAAATATCTTGCCTAGTTGATACGGACGAAATTGGCGCCAATCTGTATGCATTTGCGATCGAAATAGTTGGGGTTGCTGACGAAGAATGGGTCAAAGAACAGCCAAAACGTCTACCTTCAGATGAGTCGCTTGCTCTCATTACACGTGGTCTCGGTTCAAATATAGACGATGATGACTTGACGGTTGTTGATCCCTACCTCAGCATTGATTTGGTTGACCCGTTCATGGCTACTATCTTCACCATACCTGTGCGTGGAAAGGACTGCTTACATCGAGAATGTTTCGACTTTGAGACATATCTGCAGACTCGCAAGGCTCAGAGCAAAGGAATGCCGACGAGTGTTGACGATTGGAAGTGTCCCATCTGCCGCAAAGATGCCCGACCGGTGAGCTTGATCATTGACGGATTTTTGATGGAAGTGCGTCAGAGACTCCGTGAGGACGATAGACTAGACGCCAAGGCACTACATGTCAAGCCCGATGGTACATGGGAAGCGAAATTTGAACGGCACGGCGAAAGTAAACGAGTACGTTCGCAGACTCCAGCTCAAGGAATGGCTGCGGTGTGTGACAGAAACGAGGCAGCATGTGCTGTCATTATTGATCTGGATGACGATTGATGAGTTCTCAATTTGCTTTGAAATAATGGAGCTGGCGGTAACTTGGGACATTTATGGGAGGGAAAAGTTTGTACTGTGTAATATGATACCCTGGGCAATTTCTGGTTATGATATCGAGGCTTTCGGGAGGCATGGCATTGCACGTCGCCCAAGACGTTTCATGACGAGCTTGCATTCCTTTTCGGGTGGGAAGAAAATGTATTGTACGAGTTCTTGCTTTGCTGCTAGACATGGTCTGAGCTAGACCGAGCACGGGACTTTGGGTCATGGCATGCGGGCACGATTGCTTTTGGAGGGTCTGTATGTCTCGGGCATTTTTCCAACAATCTTGCAAGGCATCGAGAAGCGGAGAACCAATCACATAAATGGCGCTCTCATGGACACCGACTAGTTAGGCGTTCTCTATGTCCCGTAGCAGTAACTGTCCCGTGGGTGAATGGCCGCTCCCGCGCGACCATCCTTCTATCTCTTAGAGTTTCCTTCTAGAAAGGCGCTAGAAGCAATCTGCCTCCACCGTAGCTTTGAAGGCGGATCAGCGCTCAGCCTCGCGATGGAGGCCAATGAGGAGCTCGTTGTGCAAGGCTAGTTGCGCGAGATGTCGGCCCATGACGCAGAGACTAATCTAAGCGAGCCCATCGACTTCCATTTGAACCACTAGGCGCTGCCAGCCTTGCCGTCCCAAATCAATCGATACCAGGTCAGCCAGTAGAAATCCTTGATCTGTGTTGGAGACAGCCTTGTCGTATTGACCACCCCCTCCGCTGACTTCCCGCCCCAAAGAGGCTTGGGACTGCGCCTCCATGAGAACCCAGCCAAAACAGCCATGAGTTTCGTTGCCTCAGTTTCTGCGGATGGGCATCCACTCATTCGTTGGCCCTATAAGTACCCGGAAGGTCCAGCGCTTCAAGCTAGATGGTCCCATGTTCATTCACATGCAGTAATTGCAGAGAAAAATCACCATGGTATCTAACAAGCTACATCGCCGGTCTCAAGAGACCAGCGTCTCACCACCCTCCACAAATGGCCCTCCTACACCCCCAAGTGTCGAAGAGAAGCCTGCACTAACGGGTAGTGGGGACAATAAACTCGCTGTCCCTCCGCCGTATAGTGAGCCAGATGTCGACGGTCTCGCTGCCTCAATTCGCAAGCTAGATCTTCGCAAAAGCCCACAGAAGACAACGGTGCCAACTCCTGACGAATGCACTGTCCATCTCAAGCTCTTGACTGCTCTCCATCATCTCCGAGAAGAAGTTTCGGAGACCGATGGACTCTTCGGGATCTACGACAGATTAGCGGACGAATTTCCCCGAGAGCAAGAAGCCACAATCACGAAGCTAAGGGAAAAGAGATGGGCTGTCTACGTGACTAGAGCCGTCGATCGATTTGCGAAATGGTTTGACACGTGCATCATGGAAGCGCCAGTCGGCCAGCAGGGGCCCTTGACGATGGATAATGTCTTCGTCAAGAATACGTTGGAGCGGGCTGTGACTTCCGGCCCGACAATGAGATTCGACCGCAACAACATGCCGCCGCTAGATGTGCTCATGGTCTGGCATAGCTTTATGCTGAACCCCAGAAGCTTTCTTGAAGACTGCCTCCGTAACATGAAAATGCCTCTTTGGCATACAGGCATGCCATGGGCCGCTGTGGATGCTTGCATCGACAACAATCTCTTCGATTACGATGCTACGGAGGTCGCCAAGCAAGATTTTGAAGGAAAGACTGGTCTTGACTGGGACCACTTGAAAGACAGCAAAAGCAAAAAGATATTGACATGTCCAGGTTGCAGTAAGACCACACAATGCGTTTACACCGAGGCAGCATTTGGTTCGTCAGTCAAAGAAGCATTCCAAAGGAGTCGAGGATTCGCCGACAAGGGTTTCTCTGTAACATGCAATGGCTGCAACTTTATCTTAAATCACGGCGCCCTTCGCCTCCAGAAGCTTCGCCAAGATGTCGAAGCCCTAATGAAAAACGACATTCCAATGCCAGGCACCTATCTTGGCTTCAAAGGCTGCGCTGAATCTCCGCCGAAAATGGACAAAATCAAATACGAGCCCTTTTTTCCGAACCGTCTCATCAAGGCCGGCCTCATCAAAGATCTCCGCGAAATTACCCATAAATCCCGCATTCAAGACTGCGATATCTCAGACGTCAGAGTTGCCGTCCAGCACGCTCTCAGCAACCGCTCCGTCGTCAACCAAGCCAACACCAAGACCTTCTCCAAAACCCTCCTCCGTGGCGAGCGCATCTCTGTCCGCCGTATGATGTCCCGCTACTGGGAAAATTCCTCCCCTTTTGCCCTCGACCTCGTCGGCGCGGTCCTCCGCCAGGGCACTTTCATCACCAAAATGTCGCAAATCGACTGGATCCACTCCCCGGCCCTCGAATCCACAATGACCCGCCTGATCGAAAAATACACCATCTTCTTCCAGATCATGGCCCAAAACCCGGGCCACACCGCCGTCCCCACCCTCGACGTCGACCTCGCCTGGCACACCCACCAACTCTCCCCCGCCTACTACTACGCCTACTCCCTCAAGGCCATGGGCGACGAGTTCATCGACCACGACGACAAGATCGACGAAGACAAGCTCAGCAACGCCTTCGAATGGACCTCCAAGCGCTTCCAGAAGCTCACCGGCGGCTGCGTCTACTCGGAGTGCACCTGCTGGTACTGCGAGGCCATCCGCGAGTCCCACAACAGCGCCTCACTGATCAAATCCCCAGAGACCCGCGCCGCCCGCACCCAGGCCCTGCGCCTCCACGACGACCCGAAGGTGAGCGGCGACCCGGAGCGGAACCCGCACATCAGCGCGCACAACGCGGTGCGCGCGCAGAGCTTGGCGGGGGACCGCATCCGCGCCAGCCAGCGCGGGAAGCTGATGCACGACTACGCGCGCGCGGTGAAGCGGGCGAAGCGCGAGGGGAAATCCCCGCCGAACCGCACGGATTACACGTACGCGTATGTGTGGGGGTATCCGATGTTCGTGCCCGTGTACGTGCCGTACGCGGGGGACGAGGGGGTGTACACGAGCGGCGGCATGTACGCGAGTAATCCGGCCTGTATGAATACGAGTGCGGGGATGGTGGGGAATTGTTGTGCCGGGACGTGTGGTGGGGGGGTTGCGGCGGGGGCGTGTGCCGGGGCGGCGGGGGGGCCGGGGGCGGGAGGGGCGTGTGGTGGGGGTGGAGGGATGGCGAGTGGTGGGGGGGCTTGTGGTGGGGGGTCGGGGGGTGGTTGTGGTGGAGGGGGAGGGGGAGGGGGGTGTGGTGGTGGTGGTGGCGGCGGCGGAGGGTGTGGAGGGGGAGGAGGCGGTGGGGGGTGTTAGATGGATGGATTGTTGGCGGACACTTTGATATCTCTGGGTGAGCTTTTCGGCGAAATCGGTTGGAGGAAGATACCCGGGGTGATTCATAGGATATTTTTTTACTTGACGAATGTTATGCCACGCACGTACGCAATCAGATCAATTCTAAATTTCGACACTTTATTGACTACGTTGCCTTGAAATCTACCCCTAAACCCCCACCAGCTCCTTGCTCACCTCCCACAACCTCCCCTCCCCCTCCTCATCATACGCCCACGGCGCATACCCGACATCCAACTGCCCCGCCGGCATTTTTGCTACTGGCGGACTCACCTGGCAATCCTCCAAATACCTCCCCCCCTTCCCCTCCCACACCCTGTCCACCGCTGCCCACACCGTAGTCGCCGCGCCCTGCGCCGGGCTCTTCATGTACCGCCTCACCTCGTCCTGGGCTTTATACGCGGTGATGGCAGCCTCGCCAAAGTGGATCTGCAGGCCCGTCCAGATGCCGCCGGGGTGCAGTGAAAGCGCGTGGATGGGGTGCGTAGGGTGCGCGCCGTAGAGGCGCTCGATCTGGTTCGCCATCCAGATATTGGCCGTCTTGCTCTGGCCGTAGGCGACGGCGGGGTCGTACTCGCCGGCGAGGGTGAGGTTGGAGAAATGCACCGGGCTGGCGCGGTGGGCGGTGGAGCTGAGGGCGACGACGCGGGAGGCGGAGTGCGGGGAGCTGGCGGCGGCGAGGGCGGGCTGGAGGAGGGCGAAGAGGAGGAAGTGGGCGAGGTGGTTGGTGCCGAATTGGGATTCGTGGCCGTCGAGCGTGCGGGATTCCGGGGTGGCCATGATGCCGGCGTTGGTGATGAGGATGTTGAGGGTGGGGGATTTGGAGAGGAAGGTCTGGGCGGCGGCGCGGACGGAGGAGAGGGAGTTGAGGTCCATCTGCAGGAGGGAGACGCGGCCGTCTGGGGTGAGGATGTCGGCGAGCGCGGACTGGCCTTTGGCGAGGTCGCGGACGGTGCAGAAGACTTTTGCGCCCGTGGCGGCCATAGCGCGGGCGGTTTCGATTCCAATGCCAGAAGATGTTCCGGTGATGAGGACGACTTTGTCGGTGAGTTTGCCGACGAGGTCGTTGTCCTCGATGATTTGCATGGCGGTGGGTCGTTTGTCGTCCGGCCCGTTGGCGTTCTCGTGAGCGGCGGCGTATTTAGTCGTCATGGCTGGTATGTGAGATGATCTTCTGCTGAAAGAACTTTAAGAAATAAAATTGATGGTCACTGAAACTTTTGAGATTGCAATGCTTTGAGTACAAAATAGAAGGGAGCTTAGCTACGAGATAAAGAGATCAAAAAGACATCTCGCGGCCTGATTGACGCTTTTATATTGTGAGGCGCACTTACTGTCATTCTGCAAGGGCGCGGTGACATGGTATAGGTATTGCATTCTTCCCTTGAGGGTAAGCTACGTTCGCTCGACAGCGGCGGATTAAGCCAATTATTTTGGCGGCCGGTCGAAGGCGGATAGAAGTCGTTGAATGTTGAAGACATGCTAATCGATGACGGTGATAGGCGGGTCTGGTCAGCATGGGGGAATTTTTGGAAAGCTTAGTAAGTTTCACGTCGCTGTGGTGGCCACCATGAAAGACGCTCGAGTCCGACCGAGCGGGTTGACGAGGAGATCTAGGAAAGCGTCGGCCAATGATGATGGTCTGGGGTTCTAGATTTTGGGCTGATCTCAAGCCTTATGCACAGTCGATCTGTTGCGCTGTTAATTCCGCCGAGCTGGACCGCAGACCGAGAATGGCGGAGAAGGGCTAAGCAGAGAAGGGGAATGGGTGCTCTTTGTCTTTCTTCGACTAAATATTCCTTAGGACATTTTTGGACCTTCGAATGTCGACGCGTCCAACTCTTGTTTAATCCGGACATTGTCAATGCAACGTTAGCTACTAGAGTCCTTGAACGAGTCACTGCCAGCGGCCAGTTGAAGAGAAGAAAAAGCCATACCTTGTCTCACGCACATCCTTCAAGCGTGCATGCATCCGGCGGCCACCAGTGCATCACAATCATGACCATTTTATCGACACTCTACTTAGGACTATGAACGCAACCGAACCTTTTGTCAAGTCTTCAGAATTTCGAATTTTGTAGACCCAATTTTCATCGAACGAGCTATCTGCGACTGCATAGCAGGGTTCAGAATGTCAAGCATATTTCACCTTCCACCAAGAAGTCAGATCTCCTCATCCGTCTGGTACCAATACTAGATGTTTTCTATCCTTTCTTCCCTTCAACCTTCCTGCTCTGTCGTTGATTCACGAACCGATCCTCTTAGCGGTGATCTCCCGTCCTGTCTCTGTCATCGCCTCTTTAATTTCCCTTGCTCTTCGACAATGCTTTCAAGCTTAGACATGAAGAAAAGGCGGCTGAGGAAGTATTCTGAGCGCATGTCAAAGCGGACAGACTTGTGTTTTTAGAGTCCTAGTAGGTGTCGGCTCGGGGTAGACAGGGTTGGAAGGTGGTATTATGAGAGAAAGGTATGGCTAACGTTGATGGCGGTGATGTGGTCGAGGAGAATTTCTGTGTAGAACTAATTCATCCCGGCTGCGTATGAGGTTGATCCGATGACACAAAATCGGCGAAGTCGTTTCGCAAGGGATGTTCTCCAAGTAGGCGGATAGTAGGTGAGGTGACATCCTTGAAGCAACATTTCTGCTCGCAGCGAGCATACGTCGCAAAAGCAGCTGATAGCCTCGCACATGGAGCTGTATAGTAGTATTGAGTTCTAGCCGCTGCTTATTTCTGCTCACCTATTGTGGGAGACACAACACTGAAAGTCTGGCGACAGAGGAAATTCTTCTCGTCGAATGTGCAAATGCTCTAATAATTACGGAATTATCTGGCGGCTTCATCATCAGCTCTGGTTTTCTACCGAGAAAGGTGGTGGAGGTAGCTGTGTGCGGATAGAGCCGTTGAGTGCTTGATTACAAAGTCCGGTCATGTCAGCTTCAATGTAGATGTCAATTTTGGATGCTCATCAAGTCGTAACTATGCGAATAATTCAACCAAAGTCTGGAGCCCCAAGCAGGCAAGCCGAAGTCGACCGATACTGAAAAGGTCCTTACGGGCACAAATCTAGTTAGTTTAGCGCCGTTCATCACCTTTTCTCGCCAGTCATCTTCAGTTCCTCCGTTCGCCTGCAGACTGTTCGTCCTACATGACATGCACCTTCATCAAACGCTGCTGCTACTTTTCTGTATGAATCAGGTCTGCTCCTGGTCTTTTTTTCTGGGTGTTCCTTGCCGCATGCTTGAATGTTCGGGCCGTCATGGGGATTTTAATGCTTACGTGGGGCGTTACCGAGGGCTTGAGTCAAGAACGGATCACCTAACGTGGCGTCTGTTTTTTAGGCCGCATCCTTCGTTCCTCAGCCCGCTCGGCTTCGCATCGTTATGATCTTTCGGTGCTGTGCGATTAAATGTTGACTGCTCTCACTTCCTGATGTTTGCCTCTGCTCCTTAGCTGGCTACTTCGATCATGCAAGATTGCGCGCGAAAACTTACTGAGTGCTCATTGTCGTTGATGTCTCTCTCGTACTTCGCCCTAAAGGCTTTCCAATGTCCTCAACGCCGATTCTGTGGATCTCAAGACGGTTGGCGCAAGTTGTGTACTTTACTGGGGCCGTAGAACCTGATAAGCGCGGCGCTTCTGGCACTTATCCTAAGGGCTGCTCTATTTAAATGTTTCTTGTCACTCGTGTCCACACTTCATCTTTCACAGCTCTTTTCAAAACGCGAGAGCTTCGCGACACTTTTTTCCTACGATTAGAATGGAGGCCATTCGCCTCCAGAGTGATTCAAACGGCCTCTGGTTGTATGCATTTATCCTGATTTCTGCCTTCACGGTGGTGTATTTCTACAAAGAGCTCAAACGAGTTCGTTCCGAATTTCCGAAAGCGATTGAACTGCATCGGAGTTTCTTATTTGGTCACATTGTATGAACTGCTTGGTCTTAACAAAAGCCCCCAAGCATTTCACTAAACTAATGCCAGATCTCCTGTGGTCGTCTGATAGCGACGGATCGTCATCCAGGTAAGGAACCGACAGTACATACGACCGCCGTTTCTAGCCAACACCTACGCTCCAGATTATGGCTTCCAGAAGATATGGGAGAAATTGGACCGACCAGCGTTATTCTACAGTGATTTCAGGCCTTTGGCTGCGTGCTCCATTTTTATTTGCGCCGATCCAACGATAGCCGAACAGCTCACTAAGTCGTCGCCGACCTTCAGGCAGTCTCTCCCAAAGGGTGGCATGTCTAAAAACCAGCTAAAGCCTATACTCGGTCATCAAAATATTCTCACTAAAGAAGTATGCTTGATTACAGACCTGCTGGGATATAGGCTCATATGAGTACAGGGTGACGAGTGGAGAGATTTGAGGAAGATTTATTCGCCAGGTAATTTCGCAGCTCTTTTGCGTATTCCAGAACTTACAGCTGGCAGGCTTTCAGCCGAAACACATCGATTCTCTCATTCCTTTGGTGTACGAACATATGGAGACATTCCTATCGCGTATCCTTCGTGCAGCACATGCAAAGGACACTATTCGGCTCATGGACTTTGCGAAGGATGTTTCGGTCGACGTTATAGCACATGCAGTGCTCGGCGAGGATCTTCACGTCCAGACTTCGAAAGATGGCGAAGGAGAGAAGGGCTCCTACGGGCTCATTTCGTTGCTACATGTGTTGGCGGACATGTACCCCAAAGGCGTCACCGGAAAGATTCAGTACATACGCAAACTTTATTCGTTCTACTATGCCAAGTAAGTTGAATCAAGCTAAACGTCCATAATATATGCTCGAGATGAGGCTCAGTGATAATATTGCGTACGAAACCCATTCCGGTTTGTGTCACGTCGAGGTCCAGCAGCGATTTCTTTCACCGAGCCTCGAAAACTAACATGTCATCGTCCGGCTTTGTATTCACTGAATCCCTAACGCTGCGACAGAATCTTCGACCACCGGATCAAGAAGATCATCCAATCCAAACTCGACCCCGACGCCAAGCCACCCGCAACAACCATCCCAAGCATCCTCTCCCTCGCCACCCTCCCGAAACCCCTAACCCCAACAACCCTCCAATCCGTCTCCCACCAAACCCGCACCTTCATGTTCGGCGGCGAAGACACCACCTCCGCCATGCTCCAATGGCTCTTCTACGAACTCCTCCACCAACCCACCGTCCTCGCCAAAATGCGCGCCGAACACCTCTCCATCCTCGGCCCCTCCGCCAAATCCTCCATCCTCTCCCCCGACGGCAAAGTCCTCCTCTCCAAGCTTGCCTACACCACCGCCATCATCAAAGAGGTCCTGCGCCTCCACCCCCCGGCCGCCACCGAGCGCGCGATCCCGCCGGGCTCGAACCTCAGTGTTACGTTCCCCGATCCGAAGACGGGGAAGGCGAGAACGCAGTGCCTGGACGGCGGGTTTGTGTACATCAACCACTGGCTGATTGGCCGCAATCCAAAAATCTGGGGCGACGACGCGGCGGTGTTCCGACCGGAGCGCTTCCTCGACGAGGCGTACATGGCGGGGGTGCCGGTGGGGGCGTGGCGGCCGTTTGAGAGGGGGCCGCGGGCGTGCATTGGGAAGGATCTGGCCATGTTGGAGGGGAGGGTTGCGCTGGTGTTGCTGGGGGAGAGGGTGGGGGAGGGGTTAAGGTGGGAGAAGGTGGGGTATCGGGGGGTGGGGGTGGATGGGATGGAGGAGCTGTTTGATGTTAGTTTGTTGACGCATCAGCCGGTTGATGGGATGAGGGTGAGGTTTTGGATGGGGGAGGGGGAGGGGGAGGAGGATTACCAGGGGAATGGGAAGTTGTCGTGAGATACGGTAAAGGCGTCAGTGACCCGCGCTTGTGTTTACCTTTGTGAGCGGCGGGAGCTCCCCGCTCTGTCTTTGAAACTGATGTTTTCTTGTATCCCCCGTATGGGAGATGTTCAGGTCGGGGCAACCCTTTTTCTGTGAGCAGCTTTTAGCGCAGCACATCTACATTAACCTCTCGCCGTTATAAGATCTTCGCCTACCCCCTCCATCCTTATTAATTATTTGGGCCCAAAATTTTCCTTCCACATCTTGTTTGGTCTTGGGAAAATTTGTTACCCCTAACCATAGTATCAATTTTCTCAGTCGCATGTCCTATGCGATATGGACAAGTGAGCAAATCCATGTATCACGCCGGGGAAATGAGAAAAGATCTCATTTTGGTGCGGACTTAGACTGAGGAATTGTTAGTTTGAGTTTACTGGAGAAGAGGAGCTTCAAGCGGTGTGAATCAACTTGCTCTACCACGCAGATCCTCGGGTGGGATATTTTCAGTCACCGCGGGAGCGTAGAGAGCTCAATCGCACGAGATAGAGCCCTCTTGGAAATTTTCAGAGGTTAGTTACTTGCCTCTAACCTTGCTAGAGTGCCGTAGACTTAGGACTACAATACAATTAACATGTGGAATAGAGGTGAGTCTTTGTAAAACTACGACATGGCGTAACAAAATCTAAAAATTGCCTTTAGACGTTAACAATCTTTTTCTTCTTGTTATCAATATTTCAAGCTTTGTTATTTTGTTTTAGGCTTTGTTACCATATTCCAAGCTTTATTGCTATGTTTTACGCTTTGTTGCCATTCAAGCCTTTCAAAGTTTAATTCTTGAAAGTGGCGCACATTAACTAAGGTTGCTAAAATTACGTACTACGAACTTTAGTCATCAGACGCTCCCTTTTACCACATACACGTTGTTTACGATACATTATACTTGTCGACGACTATCCCATGGCATCTTCCAATCTAGAGATCACGAAGGTCCCATTTTCATCTGTTCTCCACGCAATATCCCTCACTGAACGCGACAGCTCTTCTTCACGCGCCGTCGGATTCAACTCCTGTACCCATTCCAAAGAGGATATCGAGGAAGTAGTTCCAGAATTCGAGCATACGAGCCCGCCTCGGAAGATCTACAACTACGGTAATTATCTTGATGTGATTACAAAATCCCAGGACATCCACGAAGGCGAATATCGACTAATTCCCATTCCAACTACGATTGTTGCCGATCTCCAACAGGCACATGCAGCATGGACATCGCGGAAGGTTGTGCGAGATGATCTTGTTGAAGACATTGAGGCCACATGGCTGGCGTCTTCGTCCGGAGCACTGCTCAAGCAAAGTTTTAACGAGCGGCCAGTTTCAAATTGCGATTGGCGTGGATATTTCCTTCGACTTAACGAATCGTCACCGAAGGATTCTCCAGTTGTGGTTGGAGCAGTCAGGAATCTCAGAGACATTATCAAAAAGCTTCTGAGCAGCTTTAGGGCAATGAGCGCGCTTCAGTTCGCGGGTGAAGAAGGTGAAACATGTGTACTGATACCTTGGAATCCAGAGATGGATGCAGGCAGGGAATTTAGGTGCTTCGTGCCTCCGCCTCGGCGTCCTGAGGAAGATCTTAGGGTGGTGGCGATTAGCCAGTACCGCTGGCACCAGCAATTTCAAATGCCATTGGGCATGGGTGACACCGAGATAAAGACGATGTTGGAGGACGTGGAAGAAGGTGCGAGGAAGATGCTGAAGGACATTTTAGTGAGTTCGGACAAGCAGGGATTTCTCGCAGACTTGAGAAAGCATGGATTGACGTTTGATGTTGCTTTCATGCTATCTAGACTGAGTCGGCGAACCGAAGTCCAGCTGATCGAGGTTAATCCATTTGGCGCAATGAGCGGTTGTGGAGCTTGTCTGTACCATTGGATCAAGGACGGGAGAAGGTTGTACGGCATGAAAGACGGCTGCGAATTAAGAATTTCGTGCTAAAAGTGCGTCAATAACGGCCGGGAATCGCAAGACAGTGACCTCGTACTCTACGTATAATAACAGACTCCAATAGAGAGGTCTAGTTCTCTGAGCTTCTAAGATGCATCGAATAGGGTTGGGAATGAGAAAAGGAATAGAAAAACAGTAGGCATCTCTGACCGGTAGTAATGCTTATTAGAACGGGAAATAGAGACTATAACATCAATACATGTCATAATTGCACAAGATTGAAATCAACTTTCCCGTAGATAGATCGCCAATGGCAAGAAGCGCACGTGCTATCATGTCTGAACTTGCTGCACCACGTCTCAAAAAAGGTGACTCGACCTTGGGATGAGCAACGTGTAGACGATTGTGTGGATGTAGGTGCATGAGATGCTCAGCAATCAGCGGAAATTTGCTTTTTGCTAGCACTCCGCTACACTGATAAATTAACGCCTTCCACTGTGTTTCTGATGGCGTACGATCGCCTGAGCCGGCTGGCTTGTATGCGTCCACAAGGTCGGAGAAGGCTTTCGCAGCATGATCCTCAAATAGACATTCAGATGCGGCTGCACAAAGTTCCACCAAGATGCCACCTTCTCGTGATGCAGCGAGATTTCGAACCACGCTGTCCACGCCAAATCCAAAGTGTATAACGTTGCTCAAACTCGATTGGCAGGTGAGATTTCGATGACTTTTGTGAGCCGAATAGAGCCTTGTGGTCCTAATCTGAACGACCGGCAGATGACCTGGCCTACTAGTATTGTGTATAAGTCGACATTACCAGCAGAGTAACGCGAGAGAACTGCAATAGCACCGCTTACACCCTTTCCCATAAGATCGCTCCATGACCATGTTCCCGTCTGTTGAAAGGAGCTTGGATGGACCAGCTGTTAGGACAATGGTTGAGACGAGGAATCATGCAAGACAAGGTCTTGCGACACCCAGCCTCGTACGCTGAAGGGAATGAAATTGAAAGCCCGGACCACTACAGTACGTCATTCCAGCAACGTAAACCTTCAATACGGTTGCATGGATGACGTTTACAATGATCCTAACTTGTTCCTCGCCAAAAGATTCTGGTTCTTGTTTGATAAACGTAAAAAAATATGAACCCACTCAGGTGAGATACCTTTGATAGGGTATTGATCGCACCTAAAATGCCTTAAGTGGACCGGACTTCGCTTCCTCGGTTTCATTCCCCTGCGCCAGGGCCCGGGCTTTCGTCTTGGCACGACCTGCTCCTACGGAGAAAACATCCGCTCCAACTCATCAAAGTACCTAAGGTAATCATGTTGACATCACGTCGAACACCGCGCACAATGTAGTCAACACCGCGTTGCTTGCCTCGCGCAAGCGACTTCAGTGACCAAATGAAACCTTCGAGGTGCTTGATTAGCTCAGCTTTAGTCTCTAGGGCTCTGCCGAGTAGCAATTCCAAACGAGCGAGCTCTCTTCCACTCAGTTCCACAATCGCAGCGAACCGACTCTCAGTCCTATCCTGCCACCTCCCTTCACAGACCACCAGACGTGTCGCCACGGGCGCGCCTCTCAAAATGGCATCCAGCTCCAACAACGCCGTTTTCGAGCTACAGAATCTCTTCAGCGTTAAGGATCGCGTTGCTCTCGTTACTGGCGGTGGTTCAGGCATAGGTTTAATGGCCGTACAAGCTCTTGCTGTGAACGGCGCAAAAGTGTACATTACTGGCCGCAGTGCAGAAAAGCTAGACCGGGTTGCTGAGCTACATGGAAAAGGCATCGCTGGACAAATCATCCCTATCACGGCGGACGTCTCGACCAAAGACGGCGTGAGCAAGCTAGTGGACGAGATATCCCCCCGTGAGGAATGTCTCTGTGCTCTAATCAATAATGCTGGTATCAACTCACATACTCAACCAACCGAAGCTACAACTGCTGAGGAGATGAAGAAGAATTTGTTCGATGATCCCGACCAAACTTTTGAGAACTGGACAGACGTCTACCGCACTAACGTGCCTCAGCTATTCTTCATGACTACTGCCTTTCTTCCCCTGTTACAGAAAGCTACGGATATTCACCCGGGCTACTCCGGCACTGTCATTAACATAACCTCCATCTCCGGTCTTGTCAAATCTGCGCAGCATCACTTCGCGTATAATGCCAGCAAAGGCGCAGCGATCCATCTATCCAATCTTCTAGCGTCCGAGATTACCAGCTCAGGTCTGAAGATTAGAGTTAACAATATAGCGCCGGGAGTTTACCCTTCGGAGATGACAGCTGGGGATTCAGGAGATGACATGAAAAGCCATATTCCAAAGGAGAAGTATGAAGAGAAGGTGCCTGCGAGGAGGCCTGGGAAAGAAGAGGATATGGCAGGGGCGGTAATTTTCGCGGTGACGAACCAGTATCTGAATGGGCAGACAGTTACCGTTGATGGAGGCTATGTATTGACTACGGGAAGAGCCTAGATTGAAGAGAGTATTTTATAAATGTCAGAATGACTAACGTAAGAGCCAACTGAATTTAGTGCTAATATCCTAAGAATTGCCATAGTAGGGCCACGAAATTCAATTCCTTCTACGTTGACAAGCAATACCTTGAAAGAAAATTATTTAGCTTGGAGGCTTCAACTCAAAATTCTTGAACGACTTCACACTACGACACTATAATGTCATCTTGTAAGGGCGACAGGTCCATCGAGTCATCGGACTCATCTCTACCGGATCTGAGGTCACCTTTTAAGCTTATTTGCAAATCTTACTACTAGTGCTATGTGTGCCTCTTTTAGAATCGATCCACACTACCATCCTACGCCAAGAAACGATGAGCAGCAACCGGGGATCGCCGCTTAGACCTTAGCTTGACTATCATCTTGGGATTTAAGCAGCTCCCGGCTTCTTGGGAGGCGCCGAAGGATGCTGTCTTATTCAGCCCAAGGAATCATCTCGTTCGCTTGCATAAGATGCCAATCTGCGTTGACCAGCCTTCCATCCCAGATCTTTTAATACAACATCTCCCCCAAGATTTCAGATAAAGCAAGATTGAATACTTTCGACTTATTGTAAATTCCCATCTCCTAACCATTCGCAACTAAACGTAAGTCATCCAACATGGCCATCTCTAATCAAACTGTGGGAGCTCTCATACTTGTTCTCATTCCATTTATTTTCAATGTCATAAGATCCTACCTTTCTTCTCGTCCTCCCTCCGGAACTCGCAAGCTCCCAGGTCCTAAAGGTAAACCTCCTTTCTCCGCTGTCTAGGTGCTTCTCATCATCAAACCTCTCTGCCTAGGCCTGCCCTTCCTCGGAAACATCCACCAAATTCCTACGACTCACTCATGGCTCCAATTTAAGGCGTGGGGAGACAAGTACGGACCTATCTACGGCATCTCCATTGCCGGACGCCCACAAGCCATTATCTCTAGCGAGAAAATCGCAAATGATCTTCTTCGAGAGCGAGGTTCGATCTACTCGAGTCGAGAACAGCTGGTAATGGGAGCACATCTTTTATCCGATGATCTCCGACCCGTACTGCTCCCCTATGGCGATCTTTGGCGTCGTGGCCGCAAAGTCGCTCAATCCGTTACTCACGCCAACATTGCCCCCTCTTACGAACCTGTTCAAGAACTGGAAAGCTTATACTGTTTGCGTGACCTCGTTAGAGAGCCATGCGAGTATGAGACCTGGTTTGACCGCTTCGCCGCTGGCGTCATTCTCCGTCTAGCGTACGGCAAACGCGTCGAGGCCGACAGCAAGCCTCTCGTCAAACGCATCGTCGAAATTAATGAGAACCTAGAGCGAATAGCTTCCCCCGGAGCATACCTCGTTGACACTTTCCCCTCGCTGAATTACCTCCCTTCCTTCCTTGCCCCTTGGAAGCGGGAAGGGGCACGTCTCCATGCCGAAGAGTTAGATGTGTTTCTCACCTGCCTGAACGACGTCAAATCTGAGATGGAAGCCGGCACTGCAGGTCCTTCATTCGCACGAACTTGGTGGGAAAACCGTGAAAAATCTGGCTTATCCGTTCCTGAGGCGGCTTATGTGATAGGAACGCTATTCGAAGCTGGCGCGGGCACTTCAAAGGCAGCACTCTGCTCTTTTCTTCTTGCGTTGGTGCACCATCCTCACTGGCTTCATAGAATGCACACTGAGATTGACGCCGTCGTTCCCCCATCACGACTGCCGACCTTCTCTGACCTTCCCAATTTACCAATAGTGAGAGCTTGTATCAAAGAAACACTCCGATGGCGTCCGGTAACTTCAGGGGGATTGCCTCATCAACTCATCAAGGATGATGTCTACAAGGGCTTCTTCCTCCCTGCAGGGACGAATGTCCACCCCAACCAGTGGGCAATTCACAGAGACCCAGAACTCTATCCCGAACCCGAAACCTATAAACCAGCGCGCTGGCTCGAGCCAGGGTGGCCAACTTATCGCGAACCATTAACATTACACCCAAACCTCCAAAACTACTCAAATTTCGGCTTCGGACGTCGGATCTGCGTGGGCCAGAACATCGCGGAAAGAAACCTAATGATCATAGCCGCGAGGATTGCATGGGCCACGGACATTGGTCAGAAAGACGGGGTGGAAGTACCGTGGTATGAGTATCACAGTGGATTTAATAGTTATCCGCTGAAATTTGAGTTTGAAATGAAGGCGAGGAGTAAAGAGAGGGCGGAAATCATAGAGAAGGAGTATGCAAAAGCTAAAGCAGAGGACAAGAAGGCAAGATAGAGGGCGTCAAGTATGTTCAATCGTCGATATTCACAATGAAATGTACATGAAAGGACGAAAGAGTCACCACACTTTTTTTCAAGTTGTCTATCTGGCCGATCGCCCGTGAAAGTCCTCATCACGTGACTCCAAGTAACATACTGAAAAGGGTAATCGTAATTTCATGAACTCACGTCGAAATCATGAAGAGGATTCTTGATGCGGTGCTGATGAATTTCCATAACGCAAGATTCTAGGTCTTGATCACCGACTCGTATGAGAAATTTGTCCATGTCACGTATTTTTGGCAGGCCGCCTCTCCAAGATACATTCAAAGATGCCAGCGGACAAATAGGATATGCGCTGAATTTAACCTGCGCGATGTGATATACGGAGATGGCACGACTGATCAGGGGGAGGCGGCGAGCAATTTATTTCTCCATGTCACAATGTTTCAGTCGCCCGATTGGTTGCGAAACACGCGCCTTGCCAATCGGCAAGACCGGTCCGCGCACGCCGGGGAAAATCTCAACATCCCACGGCCTTTCTCCTTCATCATTTTCCGTGTGATTGCTTCGACTCTGCCAAACGTCCTCACATAGCTCTTGGACCCTGAAATTACCTCCACATTATTCCTGGTCATTTTCAGGGTCTCCGTCCCTGAAAGGTTCGGCCTAAAGGCAATCCACAACGGTCATGGCAAAGTCCAATTTACAAACACCTGGCGGCTACTGTCAAGTCTTCGGAGTTAGAGTTGTTTCAGGACTCTTCCCGCTTGGAATGTTCGTGGTACAAAATGTTTTGGAAAGAAACATACCGCAGAGACGCCTCGTCGGCTCATTCCAAGCTAAGATTTCCAAGTGTACCCATAAGTCACAAAGGAAGCGGCCTGGTGATATGGGCTTATTCGGTCAGAATGGTCAGAAAAGTCTAATTCCGAAAACCCGGTAGTGGATCCGCTCAATATCAGATTCAGCTAATACGGCAATTAATCATGCTTTGCCACACTTCCGTCCATCAATCCCAAGCTAAAGGCAGGAATGATCAAGCCTAAAAGAGACCGGAGCAAGTCTCTCCCCAAGCAATTAGGAATGGCCTGATGGTCACCAGAGGTCTGGACGTGTTTTTCTTGATCGCAGAAGGCATGGTATAAATGCCAATCTTTTCCTTCGTTACCTTGGTTCTCTAGCCAAGGACTTTTTGTGCAAGTACTTTCCTTACAATTAACATGAAATCTTCACTCCTCACCGGCGTAGCTTTTGCTACTGCCGCCCTTGCTCAGCAATCTGCTTGGGGACAATGTGGTGGGCAAGGCTGGACGGGCGCAACGACTTGCGTGGCTGGCTATGTCTGCCAGGTCTCCAACGCATACTACTCCCAGTGTGTCCCTGGAACCGCTACCTCTGCGCCAGCAACAACGCTCAAGACTACCACCGCTGTTCCTTCTAAAACAACCTCTGCCACGGCTCCGGTTTCAACAGGCAAACTCAAATGGCTTGGCGTGAGCGAGTCCGTTGCTGAATTTGGCACCGCTATTCCGGGAACATGGGGCAAAGACTTCTACATGCCAGACACCGCCACTATTGACGTACGTCTCTCCCACTCCTACTACGTAACTTTCCTAGTCCTAACGAAAGCAGACCCTCATCTCCGAAGGCTTCAACCTCTTCCGCGTCCCCTTCACAATGGAGCGAATGGCCGTCGGCTCCATCACAGCCTCCGTCCAAGGCGCCTACCTCACAAACTACAGCGCCGTCATCAACCACATCACCTCCAAAGGCGCCTACGCCGTCCTCGACCCGCACAACTACGGCCGCTACAACGGTGCCATCATCCAGAGCACAAGCGACTTTGGCACTTTCTGGAAGAACCTAGCTACAGTCTTTAAATCCAACTCCAAAGTTGTATGTTCCCCGTTCTCATCCAAGTCCCTACTTCCCTCGCTCTATCGTCCCTATTGCTAACGCCTCGCGTAGATCTTCGACACAAACAACGAATACCACGACATGGACCAAACCCTCGTCCTCAACCTCAACCAAGCCGCCATCAACGCCATCCGCGGCGTCGGCGCAACATCCCAGTACATCTTCGCCGAGGGCAACTCCTGGACGGGGGCCTGGACCTGGACACAATACAACGACAACATGAAGGGCCTCACCGACCCAAATAACATGCTGATCTACGAGATGCACCAGTACCTCGACTCGGACGGGTCTGGCACGAGCTCTGACTGCGTCAGCACGACCATCGGCGCCGACCGGCTCGCGAGCGCGACGACGTGGCTGCGGAGCAACGGGAAGAAGGGCGTTCTAGGAGAATTCGCGGGCGGACCCAATTCACAGTGTTTGACGGCCGTCAAGGGCTTGCTCGACCATGTGAAGGCTAATTCAGATGTGTGGCAGGGCGCGAGCTGGTGGGCGGCGGGGCCGTGGTGGGGGACGACGGCGTACTCTTTTGAACCTCCCAGCGGGACAGCGTATCAGTATTATGATTCAACACTGAGGGCGTATAAGCCGTGAGGTGGTGGTGGAAGATAGGCGATGGAGCGCATTATTTAGGGAAACGGGCAATTTTGGATTGACAAACTTGCTATCATCCCTATCTTCCCGTGTTCATCGTCGCGCGATTAAGGTCAGAACGTCCCTCGACGCCGCCCCCCAATGTAGACCGTCCCCCGTGCACCGCATGCTGATCTAAACCCTTCACCCTTCCCCAAAGCAGGCCCCGCTTTTAACGTCCAAGTGCCGCACCGTGCCGTACCATGCCACGCCATGTCATGCCATACCACCTCTAACAACCCCCCAAATCTTCCCAAACGATCAAAACAACCCTACCCACCTAATCTTCCACTATCCCTACCTAACCTTCTACTATCCCCACCTAATTTTCTGTTATCCCCACCTAATCTTCTACTATTTCTATCTAACTTTTTATCATATTGATCTCCACTTAACCTTTTACTATTTCTATCTAATTCTTTCACCATCTCCATTTAACCTTGTACTATCTCTACCTAACTTTTTATTATCCTCACCCGCCACCCACCATAACAGCGTAGACATGAACATAGACACAAACACATCCCCTCCCCTCCACCGTTACCTATCCATCCCCCGCTATCCCTACACTATCCAACCCAATCCACACAGAACCTCCCCCCACTCAAAACCACCATCCCACCACCCCAGCGCTCCAAATTCCGCTCAATCCCCAACCCCCACCGCCAGCGGACATAGCTCTAATCTTTACTCCACTCCGCATCAGATCAAATCACCCCGCCTCGGTTCGGCTGGGCTGGGCTGGGCTGGGCCGGGCTCACACGAGGGGATTTTCCAGCTCAGGGTGCAGGATTGTGCTAGCTCGCTATGGGGTGGGGTGGATGGGAGGTGGAGAGGCTTGCTGGTGTTGATGCGGTATGATGGCAGGGTTTGGGGTAGAGGGAGGTAAGGGGGTTGGTGTTAGGGTTGGGTTTTAGGAGGGGGATGGGGATGGGGATTTTTCTGGAGAGGAGTGTTTGGGTTTTTTCTTGGTGAATTGGGGTGTGGGTATGGGTAGGCCTGGCATATAATTGCACAGAATTGATCGGATTTAAACACCAAGGATAAGTAAACAATATAGGGGATTCAAAAGAGTGATATTTATGTGAGATAGTGATAGTATGTGAGTGGAAAGTGTTGCGCCAGCCTGTTGAGTACGTTATCTATGTATGAATGAGTGGCTTTTCAAAAATAGCAACTTGGGAATGAATGTGATCCTCCACTTCCACACTGTAGACTCGAAATCTACACATATGTTGGGTTTTCGAATTCTGCTGCTCATTAATCGATCTCCTGTGAAGGAACTGATATTCGATGAACTCAAATACGACAGAAGTTATTTGTGTTTAACGTAGGTCACCATGTTTTCAATGTTCACATCCGGCATTCTTGGGATTTGGGAAGCGTATTTCTTCTCTTGGAACACTTTTCCAATGGCAAATGTCAGTGCCGCTCGGACGTCACTCGGAGAGATTTCGACCTTTGACCAGAACTGATAAGTGAAAGTAGTACCGTCATTTACGGTTGTGCCACGGACTCCAGCCTCTTGCTTAGCATTTTTCACGAAAATCTTCACCGCTTCGGCCATGATTTCAGCAACGTTACGGGTACCCTGCCATCGAGTGGAGATGGTGGTGGAGTTGTATGGGATACCCGGCGGAGGATTTGATGCCACGCCAGTGATGGAGGTGGCGCGGAGTTCTTCCATGAGCTCATTTTTCGCTGACTTCTTAGAGACGTACCATATGCGAATGTGAGAGTGCCACGTATCAGTACCACTATTGCCGACAGGAACTGGATAGTATACTATGCCGCCTTGAATGATGACATCCCCATCCGAGCCTGTGACCATGAACTCGCTTGTTTTCATATTAACGTCCTCAAAATTTGCCACGGCTTTCGGGAGGGAACCGAAAATTTGGCTTGAGATACTCTCGCCAACGTCGATAGCTTTGGAATCATACGTTAGAACCGCAGGTATCTTATTTAGCTTGAGAATTTTGTTCAAGTCGGCAGTCACATTGGCAGAAATTTTGGCGTTTAATTTCCCAGCAATAGTCGTTGCTGACGGTGATGGCCAAAGACCAGAAATGTCGATAGGACCTTCCCTCAAGGTGCCATCCCTTAGATCTTCATCACTTCCAACTCCACCAGTTACAGTGTTCAGATGCGGTTCAGGAAATGCGGTCACGGCTAGTTCGAGCAACTTTTTCTGAGCGCGTTCGATATAAAATGCAAGTGCTGGTAGCATGTTGCCACCATTATCCTCAAAGTTGTCTTCATTGACGATATACTTGTGCTTTTCGTCTTCCGTGGCTGCTTTAGCTGCGACATTAGCGATGGCCTGCGCAGCATCACGAATATTGCCGGTATTATTAACCACCCATTTAGCAACATTTGCTACGGTGTTGACAAGTGAGCTCCAAAGCCCCATCTTGATAAAGATTCGTCGGTATTCTGTAGGAAGAGTTTTTGACTGGTGCAACTATGAGTATCCTGTTTAATGATGAATGTAACTGTTTACGATTGCATAGAATCGTAGACCTTTATATCTTTCACACGTACTCTAGAGGGGTGTGATATAAGCTGTCAGCCATGCGGACATCGTCGATCTGTGTAAAGAGTGAAAGCACCTCAGCTCTGCCTAGCAGCAAGGTGGCGTACGAAAATGTTCAGCCATGTCTGGCAGTAAGGCGGTGTGCGGATTCTCAGCTATGGTCAAGCTCAAAGTGGCTTTTGTGGATTTGAGCTGTATCCGATAGTATGGTGGCCGACAGCAATACATGTGTTGAGAATGTGAGGTCCAACGCACTTGTCAACGAAGATCTCCGTTCTTTTGGCCGAATCGATTTCAATAGCATGGGAGGTCAAGGCTGGGTCCACAGTGTCCCATTGTGAGACAATAATCTACCCTTTTTTGGCACATCTTTCCTGTCGCGAAGCTTTGGGGAAGGCGGTCAATTGTTTAATGAACTGCAATACAATATTCTGGCCGGAATACGTGTGGGATTAGCGCAAGGCGGCTTGAAAAGTTACCCGAGTACGTGACTTGTCCCGTGGAAAGCAATGCTTGTTGTTCGTATTCTTGTACGAGTCAGAGCGCTTGCCGGTGCTCGGAGACACGAATATGGGCAGAGAATGATGCTATTGCTAGAAAACCCAAATGAGATCCCAAGATACGGTACTGCGTAAATGTGATGGACTTTGACAAAAGACAGCGCCATCACAGGGTAACTCCGCCTGCAAAAAACTCACACAGGCTTGTGCAATGACTCCCTTGTTTATCGCTCCAATAAAAAAATCGCAGAACTACTTTCCTCAAGTACACGTCCGTTGAGCTGACACCACTAACTCTACTGGGCTAGCTGGTTCAGACCCATTATCTCTAACGCAGTAGAGAATAGAGCGAACTAGCTCTGCTTGAACGAGTAAAAGCTTTTGCTGAACGGGTCTGTTCACAGCACGTGGACCCAGATGTTGTGAGTGGATAGCTGTGTCTGCGCCACGAGATTCCTGGCTGGCTGAAGTAGTTGACTTTCCGTAGCTTTCTGTATTCAAGACAGGGGCAGCATCTGACTTTTCTGAATTGGCTGAGTGTTCTGATAGCAATGGTAAGTCTTGTAAGCACTTCGCTCATCCTATGCCAAAGACAGTAGCTTATTCCCATCTGATGGACATATACTAGAGACCGTGTTCTCTCAGGTTTAGGGTCCCAGTAGTGAGATCTAGATAAATTCACTTAGATGGCTCTTTCAATCGGCAGCTTGGGATGGTCGCACCATTGCCCAGTTCGGCAGATGCTATCTACTTAAATTACCAGGGCCGGAGACGTCTGAGCCTTGAGCGAGTGCTACGAGCAAGAAGTCTCAGATCGAATAGTCGAATTACTTTGGCGCAGTTTTGGGTGGATCTGCTGTTGCCTTTCCGACCTGCGTCGAAATCAACATCTTCAGCCAGCCACCTTTACGGATCGGGGCGAGCCGCCTTTCGTAACTCTAAATGCGATCGACCGTCAGAAATCTTGCGTCTAGATAATCATTAGCAGGCTATGGGAGGAGCTCATGCATCATCATGGCCGAGTATCACAGGTGCATCAGGTGAATTGACCCTTGAAAATCACTAGTGTGAGGTACTAACTTAGGGCCTCATACTGCGTCCCCGCTATCGAACCGAAATAAGTTTCCGCGAGCCCACTTCCAATGCTCGAGAAGAGCTCACCGACCGGCCCTTAACTACAAAAACAACTTTTGGCGTTTCTTTGCCTGTTTTCGTGGAGCATTAGGCTTTTCTAGCGGGTCTGTTGACGCGCGCCAAGAGCTTTTCAGGTCACCACACTTCCTCAACATTTGCCATAATGGAAACAACAACCACCTGAAGGTACTGATTTTGAGTCATGACCGACCATTTAAAGTTTTCTTCGACGTATCTAGATAACACAGCTAAATAGTGCCGAAAGTCATCGCACGCGAAATGACCAGCTCAGACGCCCTCTTTTTTCCCCGCTCCACGAAAACTGAGCGGAATCGTCACTTCTGAGCCGGATCCTAGACATTTGTATCTTTACTGTAAGCCCGATACTGGCCGCCAATTCTTCTTTGATCGAGAGGCTCAACAGATCATCAAGAAGCACTCTGAAAGCAACAAAACGATTTCAAAGCGGGGGCTTTGCGACATACTGGCCCGGATGACAAGGTCAGACGTAGAATTTTTTCGAGCCAGCTGCCTTCCAGATAACGAGCTGGGGAACGCCCGTACTTAATAGGTTCTCTCGCCGACAACTTTTGATGGATGATCTGCAATGACTGGGAAAGCGGCCAATTACAGCAGCATCCTCACCTGAAGATAACCTTTATGACGACAATGACGGCAGGATACGTGATATTAGCATCAGGTTCCATCGAAATTTGAGACCAGCGTTTCCAGATGTTCGCTTCGTTCCGATGGTTCTGTTCGTCCTGTTGGCTCTGTTTTTCCAAAGCTTCTGGAACAGCAATTCAGTTCAAGCGTCGCTGGTGGCTGTTCAGCTCGGTTTTGGCAAGGACCGTAGCATTTGTGATGAAGTGTCGGAAGGATATGATCCTGATGAAATAGATGGCAGGAAAGTTCTCTAAGGAGTGTGAGAAGGATAGAAACCGAAAGGTAAGAGGCTACATAAATGGGACTTAGAAAGAAGAACATGCTAGAAAAACGATATGAGACCAAAATAGCGAGGAAGAGATAGAGGTATGGAACTGAGAACACAATAGAAAGCTAGTCAAGCAAGAACTAGAAGCTCTAAGCAGAAGTGTAAAGTAAGACGGCTGCTAAGACCTTGAAAATGTGAGTCGGAGTAAGTGAAAGGGTTCATTAATTTACGTAGCATGAGGTTAACACCAATCACAGAGCTGCTGAAAGTGCGATGAATGCACCACTCTCCAATAATGTTAAAAACATGGCAAGATACACAGACTAATGTCTCAAGTATAAGTACAGTACCCTGAGCACTACAGAACGTAAGGGAATCGCCTCAAGATCGTCGTCCTCATCTGAAATGAAAACATATCTTTGGACTCAAGTTCTCAGCACGCACAAGATGAGACGAATGTTTAGACGTATTCTGCTCCATGAATCCTTCCGATAGGTTCCAGAGCCATGCCATCCTCCATCTGCTCCCGCGAGACATGCACGTCGTGTGTCAGCCTAATCCCTGAGTCCCCCGTGCCCCTCCGAGCATGCCTCGTTGGGGCATGTTCGGCGCCGTACGACTCCAGATTGCGATAGCTCAGGGTCCGCGCTGTCGAGATGTGCGTCTTGCTCTTGTCCCAGTTGTTGAAGCTTGGCTTGTGGTCTGGGAGCTTCTCCTGGTTTGAGGAGCGGCTCCTGAATACGTGTCGGAAGCTGGGTATTAGGGACGAGCCGAAGGGGTTAAGTTGGAAGGTCTGGTGGGCGAGGAATTGGTTGATGGTAGGCATGCTGGATGCAGTAACGCCGGCGAACATCTCGATTGTGCTATGGAGCGTAAGACTATGTAAGGAATATAGGATAGGAAGAGAGATGGGGGACTTACGACCAGAGCAAGACGTAGCCGACTTTCCATAACGCATCGCTGAGGTCTTTCTGAATGCGGACGCGGTAGTAGAGGCTTACCATTGAGGCGATCGCAGCGCTGAGATTGACGATATATTAGCTTTTGCAATATGAGATTAAGATCCGTTTAAGATGGGAAAGCTTACAGGCCACCGGTCGTAAAGATGATAAGTACACGGAGTTTCTTCATATTGGATACTTGCAAGGCCAACACAGCCGGGATGGGGAGGATGAGAAGGTACCAGTCGACCAGAGTACCGACGACACCAGTCGGAATTGCAAAAAGTGCCCACTTGTGATGATTTGATGAGAGCATAGCATCAAGAAAGGACTCTCCGGGCCGCGGACTTGCCAAGGCAAATCCAGTTATTGACACAGCGACATAGTAAAGAGTGGAGATCGTGGCTCCGATCCAGACGCAGATTCTGACCCAACGATGAGGGCGAAACAGGATATAGTATTGGACGAAGAAGCTTGATTTGATTAGACCCAAAGCTGGCGTAACTATAGTCTCTTGAATGTAGCCTTGCTGTTCTTCTGTCAGCAGTGTATGGCATGCATGAGACTGCGGCTTTCATACGTAGAGGGTACTCTTGTTCGTCACCTTGTCCAAATGAAGATCCCATTCATGTCGACCAAATGCACCACCAGTACAGCCTAATGACGGTCAACTTATCAAGTTGAAGTCAAAGTCAAATGATAGCGTCCCTTACCAATAACTATCGCCACGTAGTACACAATAGAGCACATCTGAAACGTGTAGTTAGACATTTACGATGACGAGAGCAAACATCAATATCTTACAAAACCCAAAGAACAAGTCACTGACAATGGTAATTAACATCAAACATGGTCGAATGCCTAGGCACACACTGATTGTACTCACCGTCATCCCACTTCCAGCTCTTCACAATGGCGAGCTTTGTGTAGATGCGGATAGAGTGACCAACAATAGCTAGGAATAGAAACGCGCTGCTAACACCTATAACCACAGGAACTAAAGTTGGCGGGTTTGCATAATTTGGCTCAATACCAGGAGGTGGTTTTGCAGCCGGGATTGTCTTTAATAAGGCCGGAGGTATGCTTTCAATTTGCTTTGGATCTATTTTGCTGGTAGACATGGTTGCGATAACCCAGATATGAAGACACGGCGAATGGATTTCTCGCAAAGAGGAGCGCGGTTATCGACCTGATATATCTTCCGTGCTAATTGAAGGCGGACCCCAATGACGTGTAGTACTTTGACCATTGTCAACGTCAAACACTGCAGGGCAGCCAGACTTTATGATCCACCAACGTCAAGCGCATCTCAGCACGGTTACACTGCAGCCGGAGTTAGTTTTTATCGTTGATCCGTCTGCTCTTCGCACGGCTGGCTGAATGTGGGTTGGGGGGCCAGATCCCCAGCTTCGTACTACTCGATGCGAATCGCCTACGCGCCAGCCTGCCTTAGAATTAAATGTCAACTAGTGGGGAGTAGTTAGAAAATACGTCTTAAAGTAATCCGGGGATAGATATGAGGTAGCCATTGACCCAGAGCGGAGACATTAAGCCATCATAGATGAAGGGGACGTCTCCAGCGTATTCACGGTGAAAGTTGATCTCGAGCTTTCAAGAATGGGACACGAAGAGCACTGCTTTTCAACCTATATCGAACACCTGAGATGACCACGAGAATTAAGAAACTTTTGCCCGTACGATGGTAGAACGCACGTGAGATCGCTTGTCGAATTTAATGTGATCATCACCACACAGCCTGTCAACCATTAGATTGGATAGCCCTGATCAGGATACGAGGGAGGCGTGAGAATGCTGAGCCCATGAGGTCCATATCCACTCCGAGTTCCGAGCTGCACGTTGTGGCGTCAGCGCCTCATAATCGATCTAGCTGTTTAGTAACGGCTTACAGAGCGCTCTCCACGGACATGAAAATAGAATTGGGCAGAAGAGCAACCTGATCTTCCCGTCAAAGCGCTCCTCGAAACCGAATCTGGACCGGAAAAGCCTGTCCCGGCGGGTTTTTGTTCTGTGGTGGCGGGTGCGATCTTATCCGTTGGCAGCACGCTCCGCCTCAACTAGGTAGCGCCTGCAGGTCATTTACATTGCTTCTTTTTAGCCTTGCAAATAATGTTGAGGAATCTAGAGTTCTTTTCAGTAATGACGACGAGTAGGATCACATAAAGCTCGAGAAACCGATAAATAGACACCCAAGGCTCATTCATTGGATCTCATTTCGGGGTTGGACACCAATATATCGGCTCTGTACGGCAGCGCAGCCATACCTGACGATTGGCAAGACAAGACTGTCGAACCCATTTCAGACTATTCCAGTGTAGAAGCACACAATCTATAGACATGCTGAGAGTGATGTAGCTGCCAACTGAAAAGTAGGTATGCATAGGCATTCGATCGACACTGAACCTTGTGACTGAGTGTAGGCATTGCGCTTGAATAGAGCGAAATTATGGATGAGAATATGCTAGCTGTGCTTTTGGCCTCGTGAGCGAAGATAAGACTACACTAAAAATCTGGTCATATCCCGGTTGAAGGTTGTCGTGGCGCACGATAGAAGCCGTGAAAGAGCTGGAGTGCAAATTCTCTAGCTTCCCTTGCGTAATGCCGATCTTCCTCTGCAGTCAAAACCGCGTTCTGGCATCCTCCAGAACAGTACAGCTCTATATTCATGCCCTATCTCCATTTTACAGGATGATAGATTGCCCTGCTATCGTACCTGTGCGAATTTTTCATCGTTCGGGGCCGAATATCTTGTAAAGACCGGACCAGCTTTCGCCGAGACAATTTCAGCACTCACAAGATCCGTACAACTTCTACCCTGCCTGTCCAGGTAATTGAGTTGACCGAGGCTATTCAGGGGCAAAGGTTTGTAAATATGGCAGGGAGGAACGCCATCCATCAGCCTGCTCATGACTCTCCCGCCCCCCTCGTCGTCAACACATCATCCCTACTAACCGGTTGAGACCGACATCTTGTTTTTCAACGTTCGGTCTCTCCTGGCATCAGTCGATAAATGATCAACATGGCCTTCCAACTACTTCTCGCATACGGCCTTACCGCGTTTCTTGTCTTGATTTCTGTCTTTATCATGCGCCGGTTGTGGAGCTCACTCATTCCACAACCCGGCACGGCGCGGGAGCAATTGGATTTCCTGAGCAGCTTACCAGAGCCGAGTAAACTTATCAAAGACCTTGCAGCGGCACTACCTGGCAGCGTCATCTTGCCTCAAGATGCGGCTGCCTTCAAGCAGTCGATGAGCTCCTATTGGGCGCAGCAGGAGTGCGAAGTGGTGCCTGGATGTGTCGTCCGACCGCGTGATGTTCAGCAGCTGTGTACGGTCGTTAAAATCATTAAGCGCGAGTTCGACGGATTAGCGGGCGAGAGAAAGGACGAGGGGCTATTTGCTATTCGCAGTGGTGGCCATTCTCCTGTTCCCGGTGCCGCAAGCATCAAGGGAGGTGTTCTGATTGATATGAGTCTCTTTAACGAGGTGACTCTCTCCGAGGATGGGTCGAGGGTGGTCGTTGGCGCCGGCGCCAAGTGGATAGATGTTTCTAAGGTCTTGGATGAGAAGGGTCTTGCCGTTGTTGGAGGTAGGAATTCTGCTGTCGGAGTAGGTGGCCTGTGTCTGGGAGGTAAGCTTCTGGTTCCTACATCTACACGAGCATTTCTCCTTTTGAGTACGGTCCAAAAACATCGAACCTTCTATCAGCAGCTCTATGATTGCATTGCTCCATACCTAACATGAATAGGTGGCCTCTCCTTTTTCTCCCCTCGCTACGGCCTAGTCTGCTCCAACATCCTCAACTACACCCTCGTCCTCGCCTCTGGCCAGGCCACAACTGCCTCCCAAACCACAGATCCAGACCTCTTCCGCACCCTGAAAGGCGGCTCCAACAACTTCGGCATCGTCACCCATTTCACCTTCCCCACCTTCCCCTGCCCTCTCGGGATCTGGTCCGGCTTCCTCTACCTCCCCTCCTCCCAATCCACCAAAGTCCTCTCCGCCTTCCACTCCTTCCTCACCCGCACCCCCTCCTCCTCCCCACCCTACGACCCCGCCGCCGCCGGCCCAATAGCCTGCTTCTCCTACATCCACCCCCTCCGCCTGCAGCTCATATCCGTCAACCTCGTCCACACCTCCCCCCCTTCCCCCACCACAAGCGGCAAAACCTGGCCCCCCTGCTACCAAACCTCCCCCTTCACCCCCCTCTTCCGCCTCTGGTCCACCGTCCGCCACCGCCGCACCCTCACCAGCGCCACCGACGAGCTCTCCGCCCTCAACCCGCCGGGCCGCCGCCAGTGCTTCGCCACCACCACGATCTGCAACGACGCCGCCACCCTGCACGCCGCGCACGCGTGCTACGCGGACTGCATCGCTGGGCTGAAGAAAGCTAGTGTAAAGGGGTTGGTGTTTACGCTCGTGCTGCAGCCCCTCCTCCCCTCCTGGGCCTGCAAAGGCTCCCCTAACCCCTTGGGCCTCGACGCCGGCCCCCCCGACGAGGTGCTGGTTATTGTGTCCTTCACCGTGAACTGGGACCGGGCGCGGGACGACGGGCTCGTTAAGGCGGCTACGCGGCGGACGGTTGACGCGATTGAGCGGGTTGCAGACGCAAAAGGGACGGGGCATCGGTATCGGTATCTGAACTACTGTGCGGAGTGGCAGCGGCCGTTTGAGGGGTATGGGGTGGAGAATGCCGGGTTTTTGAGGGGGGTGGCGGGGAGGGTGGATCCGGGGGGGTTGTTTCAGGGGGGGTGTAGGGGAGGGTTTAAGGTGGGGTTGGCGGAGGAGGGGAAAGGGTGAGTGAGGATGGGTGAGTGGGCTTTTTGAGGGTCGGAAGGTGTGATATGATACGATACGATATCTACGGGTGAGGTTTGATGGAGACGTGGGTTTGGTTGAGTAAGGTGAGGTGGACGGTTTGCGGACGGCAAAGGATAGAAAGACGGCAAAATGCCCGATATCGAAGAATGCTTACCTACCTAACTAGCGGCCTTGCTCTCTTAGCTGATCTCTCCAGGTTGGGTTGCCTCATCAACATTTCAGCAGAGTCCCTCAAAATTAATGTCCTAGCGCCATCATATCAAACACGAGAACTCGCCATGTAAGAAGAGTCAGTATGAGCTTTACATACGACAAGGCGCACGATGATAATCGGTAAAAAAGACAAAAGCCAATGAATTTCCAACCGCGACTATGTCAGCTTATAGAGAACGGGTATCGAGAAGATCAAAGCCACAAAATACAACACGACACGACACAATCGCCGTATATCCAATCCAGCAATCCACGTAATCCAACCCCAGATCCTTGTCCTACCATCAAATTCGTAACATCATCAGGGAATTCTCAAAATCAGCCAACAGCCCAATATACGCCCCCCAAACCCCCAAGAATTCAAAATCCATCTCTCTCCCTACCCTACCTACTCCCTTCAATACCCCTGATCTCCTCGTCCCCCCCATCAACTAACCTTCCTCCCTCCGGTCTATCCAAAGCCGCCCGATTAACTTTCGCTTGAATACTCCTCTCCTTCCCCCTCGCCTCCTCCAACCTCTCCACCCCCTTCCTCAAACTCTCCAGATGCACCCGTAGCGGGACCTCCACCCCGGCATCCCGCCCCACGCCCACACTCCCCACCCTCTCCCTTAACTCCTCCAGCTCCACGCCCATGGCCTGCAACTTGAGCACCGTCTTAGCGACGTGCGCGTGCGCGGTCCTCCTGTACTCCCCCACCTCGCGCAGCAGCTTGAGCTGCTCGTTGAACTTGGACAGCTGTTTGCGGTTGCCGCCGAGCATGGTCCAGAGGTGGGCGAGGAGGTCTTCGCGGTTGGCGGAGGTGGCGATGTCCTCGCGCATGGAGATGTCGTGGATGGTGGAGAGGCGGTCTTCGAGGGATTGGAGGACGGAGAGGAGGGCTTGGGCTTCGGCGGTGAGGCGGGTGATTTCGGTTGAGATCAGGGAGGTGTGGGCGATGTACTGGTCGAGGAGGGTGGCCTCAGTGTTGCGCTTGATGGGCTGGAAGTGGGAGAGGAGCGTGTTGGAGATGAACGACGGGATCAGCCCGCGAGGTCGAGAGTCATGTTCGATGTCGTTGAGGATTCGCGTCGTCCAACGGTCGATGCTGATAACGCTGTCAACTGCGCGGCCGACGTGGCCGTTGAAGCGTTGAAGGTCATACGATGCAAGGCGGGCGGTCTCGATGAACCCGTCGAATTCGAGAGCAAGTTCATGTTTGGCGGCGAGAGAGCTGAACTTGACAACTGTGCGGAGATCGCGGATGCTAGTTTCGCTACGCTTCATGTCAAGTGGAAGCGAGACGGCGTGAGAAGAGGTTGCGAGGATTTCCTCGAACTGCGATTGGGTGTTCATAAGACGGCTAAATTCGATGGGACCGTTCGTTGGAGTTTTATTTTTCCCGACTGAAATGAGGCCCCGACACATTGGCAGGTCGAGCAAGGAGGCACCCGGGATGCGGCACATCGGTGATAAAGCGGAATAGATGCTCGTGGTGATAAAATTTTGCGTTAATTGGAAGAGTATGGCGAGGAGGTAAAGGGCGAAGACTATGGAAATTGGTATCTTGAGAATCCGGAGAGTACTCATTGTCACTTCTGCAATCAAGCTCAAGATGGGATATACAATCTCCATTATTCTTTCCAGTCCATCTTGTTGTACGCCATATCTACCTCCGCCACCTTGCGTCCTCGGCGTTGACTGGACGGTTGACAACCTCGCATCCTGTGGTGATGTCAATGGAGCACCACCTCTTGAACCACGCTGTTTAGGTCTCTTCGAGCGTTGTTTCACCCGTGAAGCATCTGACACCACCCATGAGTCTCCAACCCCGTTTTCATGAATGGAAGGCATGATCAGCTCTGGTTCGGCTGTAGACTTTGAGCTTCTACGCGAAGCTTTAGGCTTGGTAGAAGGTTGTCCATTCTTTATTGGTATTCTGTCTCTTGCCTGCGATTTCCCTTTCCCGGTATGCTTAGGTCGTATTGAAGGCTCAAAAGAGGGTTCGGGACATTCGCTACTGGAACTACTGCCAGCTTCGTTTTCCGAGCTGTCAACGACCCATGATCCGTCGAGTTCGGAAGCCTTGGAAGCTTTCGATCGTGCCATTGCTGTAACTTCCTACACGATGAACTGTAGGAGGAGAAGCCTTGTGTAATCTTCGATATTGAGGCTGGGAATCATAACAGTAGCCTGGTAGATCGTTATTTCTGTGATGGTGACGTTGTCAGGTTGGTGAACAGGTAACTAGAGCGCACATGTGAAAGGCGTGATTTATGAGTCTCTTCACTCGTTCAGCAAAAGTGTCCGTATCGAGAGAGCCGTTGATTAGACAAGTGCTGAACATGGAAGCTTTACAGCAGACACCTTGGATCATGCTATCTATCTGTATTGCGTCACATGTTTCATGCTAAAAAGTGTGCCTGCAGATTCTTGTTCTAGGTACGCCTTAGCGGGGTCTTTTCCCCAGCCACTCACCACAAGTCTCCGGCCAACCGCACGCACTCATAACCTTCAGGTCAATTCGGCTTACGTAGAAATGCGGTTGTCACTCGCAAGGTGATTTCATGTTGCTACAAAAGTCAGGTATCGGATTTGCTCGCATTTCATCTTAATCTTTCACAACACAATCGTCAATGGATGCACAGTTTGTCCATGCATATGTAGATCGTGAATTAGATTCACCATGCCCAGCTTGACTCGTCCCCCGTCGCCGCAGAATGCTTCTGGCCTCATACTGTAGTAATCTCACTTCAATATGGCTAGTGGAAATTAGAGGGAAAAAGACTTAGACGTTGGGATGGAAATCTATGTAGAGGAATGTAGACTTTAAAGACGACAGACACCTATAGCGCTGAAGAGACAACTACTGAGACACTGAAAGTGTCCGACGATGTCAAATATAGAGACGAGATGTCAAACATGATCAAAAGCGAACAAGTTCAAGTTATGAGGGGTTAGAATCATTCGCAGAAAATACTCAATGGAAGAGCGGGAACAGGAAATGCATGGTACTTGAGATTATTCGAAGATGAGGTTCTCGTAATAAACGCAGGAGTTGTTTCATTATGGCCATGGAGGGGGTGTGCTCACCTATTGCGACTTCTGTCCGTCTCGCTTAGATGGAGACTCAGATCTGAAAGAGCACAATACCCTGGAGAAGGAAATTGAAATCCAGGAGTA
This sequence comes from Pyrenula massariospora, assembly GCA_021030905.1. Lineage (NCBI taxonomy): Eukaryota > Fungi > Ascomycota > Eurotiomycetes > Pyrenulales > Pyrenulaceae > Pyrenula > Pyrenula massariospora. The sequence goes on from JAGFMI010000020.1 coordinate 42,431, forward strand.
GAGAGGTAGTATGTACTGATGCCTGTAACCTCTACGGCTTTGTGAGTAGTGTCGCGCTTTTTGCACGCATAAGCACAGTACAGAATTCGGTGGTGAATTTAGCCGAAACAATACAAGAGGCTTCTGGTGAGAAGATGGTAGCAGAGATTCAGATCTTGCAAAACATGAGTGGGGACGTTCTCTCTAGTTCCACAATCGCCTGACTTTTTCTCTTGTCGAAACACGTCTTGAACCAACAAAGCCCGGGTACATTTTTCAACTAAAGAGATGAAAGCCCCAAATATTTATCAAATCGACCGTTTCTCCCCCACACATGTTTCCAAGATTGTTAAAGAGACGCGCAGAGCCTGAACCCGGAGTCGACTGCATCCAATAGCCGTGACGTCCGAAGCGTCCAAATAGAAATTCAGATTACCACCCCCATAGCTCGCTATGCAGGAAATCAAAATCTTTTGTCATGATCGAATATATTCAGATGTGTCAAAGGAGACTCTCTATTTTCTGTCAATGATGCATCTAGTGTAGCGCGTCATTGCTTGAGCGATGTGACCCGATCGTGAAGTTCAGATGCACCGCTGCCGCCCTAAAGATCGCCCTGGTGTCTGATGATCTAAGCGGGTAAATATGCCTTGCGGTAAGCATCTCATAAATCATTGACGCTCAATTGGTCAAAAAGCGAACTCCAATTCATGCCTGCGTGGTGCGGAGATGTCGGAAGCATGTAAAAGTCGTCGGCTTTACCCAACGTGGAGCCGATTTCCTCCTAACCTTTTGTACGCCGACGATCCAGGGAAGAGGGTATTCTGGGAAAATCGTTCTGATCTAGTCGTTAGAAGGTCTCATCTCGCCTGGAAGCATAGTCGATTTTTGCATCAAGACGCGAATGCGACTGTGGTAGTACATGAATGCCCCTCCATGCATTAGCTTGCTGCATGTGTCGTCTAGGTGCAGAGAACAAATAGCGGTAGAGACCAGTCGAAACGGCGCGCAGCGAGCACAGCCTGCCAGACTGTTCTTGAGCCTTGGGTCCGGAGAGATTTTGTTCCCAATTTCATCTTGCAGAATATCCGGAATTTGGTCCGTGGGGTCTTTGGGCCCAGACAACGCGCAGCTGCATGAATGCATGGTTCCTTTTGTCTTTCATCTCTTGAGCCGTCTCTTCTAAAAATCGATGGACATGATCCACTGGCCATTGATTGATCCGTGAGAATGGCGCGAGGCTGAGCGCCTCAAGGCCAGTATTTCCATTATCCGTGAAAATGAGCTGCATCCAACGCCCAAGGTCTTTGTGGTGAGCGTCTCCCGGCCAACTGTTGAGTGGAAGTTTGTATATGAATTCATTAACGTTTGTAAAGCCGGCAGATCGTAGCATGTCATCCGTATTTTCATTGTAAGCGATGGACTTGTTGGCTGACCGTGTCGCTTCAACTAAGTAGTTGTACCACTGCATCGGTTTTCGATCCTGAGGATATGGCAGAGCCCTGCCGTCGGGCCCTTCGATTAAAGGCTTGTAGTCGATCTCAACCTGTTCAAACCAACATCCGGGCCGTAAGTGTCGAAAGATTTTATCGTACAGTTTGGGCCAATTGGCAACGCAGCCACATGCCAGCTGCAGATGTATTAGGTCCCACGCTGACTCACCTAAGGACCATGGGCTTTCGTGGTCGATCGGCCAACGAAGCTCGACGTTCGGATAGGTAACCGGCGGACCCATACCCGCAATGTCGATGCCGAGGAACTCAGAGTCCGAATACCCAGCCCCGGCCATACTATCACACCACGCGCCGGTTCCGGCTCCAATGTCCAGTACTCGCGTGCGATCGTAAGGAGAAGGGGGTCGCTGCTGGAGAGGTGCATTCAATAGCCGAGTGTTGCGAGCTTTTGAAAGCATGTGATGGACGATGTCCAGCCTGTCCATTTCTTTGGCATCGCATGGCTGCAAAGACAGGCCTGAACATGTGAGCAAGCGCCGGGAACAAAAATCCTAGTGGCCTGTACCTCTGCGGAAGCCGGCGTACATGCGGCCATTCTCCTCATAATCTTGAATATTGGAGCTGCCACCTGGTATTAGCTGCAAAGGCCTAGAACACGTCTCTGGAAAGCTCACCCATCAATTGACCCTGCAAACGACATTTCGGAGGTCTGCCGCCAAATTTAATGCCGTCCTGCGAGGGCAGGAGCCAAACTTTCTGCTCGAGGCAGCCAGGGTTCAAGGATGAAGATGGGACAGGAAGCGTGACAAATGCACGACGGGAGCATGAGGAGAGAGAAAAAGCAAGAATGAGGTCCCTGAGGGACTCGGTCGTCAGTGGGACGCGGCGAGAAGAAAGGAGGAGCGAAAAGGCGGGTTTGGGAGGGAATGGGAATTTTGTGCGCGGCGGAGGTTTCATAGCTGCCTCCGCCAGTTCGTGGCTCCGTTTTGCTCCATGAATGAATGACTGAATCGGCTCGACGTCCAGGATGCGCCAGAAGGGTCAGGGTCAGTGGGCCCGCAAGTCAGCCGCTGGCTCCCACAGTGTCGGGACCATGTCATTTCCTTGGGGAAGAGCGACCCACCGGCCAGGAAACCTGCCTGGCCGCTAACGCGTTTCACGCCCACCGCCGGCTGGGAACGGCTAGGCGATGGCTACCCAAACCGCTTAAGCCGAGGGATGAGCCAGGCGGCGTCCCTAGCGATGACCCTCCCGTCTGCAGCGCACGCCTGCCCATCCCGGATCCCTCCCCATGGCCCCTCTTATCGATCTTAAAGGAATGTCTACTAGCCTAATCCTCCCCCTACCACCCCCGTCCCTGTGCCCCCCCCTGGTCCTTACCGGCGAGCCTGGAGAGCCGAGGAGCAACAGGCGAGCAACGACGAGCGGTACCGGCTGTAGGCGTCGCTTGCCCCCTCATTCCCGCCGCGCCTCACGCCTGGGGGGACCTGGGTTGCACGACACTACGCGGCACCTCCGCCCCATTGGCCGGGGATCACCGGCGAGCGTTGGCCGGGATTGATCACCAGCCCAAATGCCTGGCTTTCGACTGACATCGTCGAGCAGCGCGCTGTGGCACCTCACTGTCGCGCTCTCTGCGCTTGGATGCCGGCTGAGAGGCGGCACTCAGGGCCTGCGGAGCATTATCACCTGCTGGCCGACCCAGCGAGTCTTGGTCATGTTGCGGTGAGAAAATGGGTAAGCGAGGTAGCACCGGGCGCAATAATGCTCTCCCCTTTACTCTACCGGAGAGCGGAAAAGAAATTCGAGGCGTGAGAGTCAGGTAGTACATACAATGGTCCCAGTGATGACCTCCAAAGCACGTTTCGGAGATTTTAGGCCGGCGATCCACCACTCTCCACTCCCAGCTCCTCATCACCGACCTCTAGGAATTTGCGATGTGGCGAGATGCAGTGGCGCTCGTGCCTGTGTAGCTGGAATAAACTGTTACTCTTCGGGAACCCGATCCAGCTGACTGGAGTTGACATGCGCCACAATGAATGGCTCGATTCTATCGAATGCGCCGAGATCGTCAAGATTATGCGCTATGGGACCTGTATCAGGACGATGCACGATTCAATGCACCCCTCGTCTCTTCGGAATCGATATTGTGGTCGGGTGTGCTGCCACATCGAGTGATTCGAGAGGCTACCGAAACTCTACAGTCAGGATGACGAGGTTGGAGACAAGTAATAGCTTGCCATACCTGCTAAGCTAGGCGAACGCCATTCCATTCGTCTGGATCCTGCATTAGGCCCTGCTCGTCTCCAACTGCCCGGATGTCCTCCATGTAAGAGCACAGCCAGATGCCGGCTTGGTTCCGGTCAGCACAGAGTATCATATTGATCTAGAAAATTAAATTATTTATCATCCATCGTGTAACTTGTGTAGTCAACTCATGCCGCCTTCATTCTCATGACTCTCAACTGGGGAAACAGGTAAGGTGACAAGAGGCGTTCTGCGAGTGCCCTATTCGCCTCTTTGGACAAATCGAAAACCCTTTGGTAATTCTCACCGTGCCCAAGGATGGGCGTGACCTCACTGAGGCTTGCGAGAGCCGCGACACGGCGGCACTGCATATCAAATTGCCGGATCAGACGCGGGTGGACGGAAACCCTCGGTGGCCAAACACAAGCCCAACGATGTCAGAGACGCTCGAGCGTCAGCCATCCTACTTGAAGGGGGATTAGCTATCGAGCTATCCTTCCGCCACTACCATCGGTCGCCTGCCCATGATGGAAGTGGCCGGATAGACCAACAGTAAAAATTGAGCAATCTGGTAATAATAGCTTGTGAAAGAAAGGGACGTCGAGCGGCCACCCTCGACGTATGCGAACAAAGAGCGCGACAATGCTTTGGGAGTAACAATAAAATAAACGAATTTTGGCGTTGTGTGTAGAAAGGAAGAATTAAAACACTAACTCTCGCCAGAATTCGCCCAGCATGACGAACGCACGGCATACTTTGTAAGCGACGTTTGCAGATTATAAAAGTGGCGACTGATTGCTGTGGTAGAGCTAGCGATGAGGAATCCTTCTAATGGCTCTGGACAAGACGTTTGTGGCGTCTTGGTGTGGGGTGGTTGTTCGATCACCATATCATACGGTGAGGTACCTTGGGGGTAAAGACAACCCGCCACAATTCCTAGTCATATTTTGTCCTTCTTGCGGTGTCTGTTGCATGGAAAGAGCTCGCGTCTGTACGGAAAGAGCTCCTCTGGAACAGTACATAGGTAGGGTATGAAGCCTTCTTGATAATGCGAGATTTGCCTCCACGTACGAAGGAATGACCCCTGTGGACAGAACGGCAGAACGACCGGGTCTGATGCCGTCCCCTGTTGAAAGGCAACGACGCTAACCTCTCGTAGGCCCAAATAGTTGATACCTCATTGCTTTATGCTGTTCACCTCTGGGGAATCTTGAAGGCTACAAACTTTCTTTCCTTCTTTACAATTGCCTTCCTCATTTTGCTTTTCACCCATGTTCCGATCGCTTCTCAGACGGACTCATTAATCGGCAGGCGCTCCCCGCTCCGCTCAATCTCCCCAGTAAGGGCGGAGTCCGCGCGATCTCCCAAATCCTACTGTGTAGCAATGGCAAAGGCGATCCGGAGATTCGTCCCGCGCCTATCACTGTGCCCGTGTCCACCGCCGGTGTTATAACATGGAGCTTTTCGATCTGCTGTCAGCGCGGAATGGCTGGACTAGCGGGCATTGCCTCGCATTTGCATTTACCTGAAACCCTCAAAACGCAATTGCACAGTTCGGTGGCTTTGAGGAACGGAACGGAGAGCCAACGACTCTACCGAGCGGGGAAAGGTCGTCATTTGCTAGCGAATCTCTGTTGGTCAAGTTGCAGGGTGACGCGGGTCAGCATGATGCATTAAGGAAACTCGTATCGGTGCCTTGATCAGCTTCTTGTCGGCTGCTTTCCTGGAACCCTAACTGCCGACATTGTTGCCTCGGGTCGGGACGTGCCTAAGCCGCCCACTTGTAAAGCTTCGAATCTACCCAATCCGACGCCAACCATCTCACCGCTGTCATTGTTCAGGCAAATCCATCCCATCCTGACCGCCTTCAAACAAGCTGGGAGCAAGGCTACCCAAGCCTTAAGAGGTAAAGCCAGTGTCGCCTCACTAGATGAATGCACAGAGTATTATACATCTTTCTTCGGGGGAGACCTGCAAGGACACCCTGCCGTAGTGACCATTGCATTGACTGTTTTGCACCGTAACCAGGAACTTGACAGAGTTGCACAATCTCTTGGGAAAGCCTTGGGCGCCTTGCTGGGAACCCTAGCTTTTGGTAGCTGCCTGGCGCTGCTGCGTGTGAGACCGCGTGAAAACCAGCAGTATGGTTCAGAGGCGACTGGCTCAGCAGGGTTCTGCATCCCCCTCTCAAGGCCCAAGCTATGTCTACCAGATTATGCCTACCGACAAATCTCTAGCCATCCTGACCTCCTCCGACGAGATCCTATTGGTTGACAAACAGACTCTGCAAACTCAGGCAACATTCAGAGGCGTACCCGAAGAAGTTACTCACCTCGTGGCTGTTGATACCGACGGTAGGTCGGTTGCGTGCTCCAGCCGCCGAGGATCAATAGTATTCTTCGACGTACGATCTCACAACCGAATTCGCCGAATAGATGTCGGTGAGCGCGGTCATTTCTACAAATCTTTTTGCGTGGTCACCCTATGGCTAACTGACGCCTCATTTCTAAAACAGAGGGTGCTAGAGCAGTTACCGCTTTAGCGTGTGACACGAATAAGAGCCGGACAGCAGCAGGCACAGAACTCAGCCAATCCCAGGCATACGTTTATCTCTGGTAAGCTTCTTAATCTGCAAGGTGTTCCACGGGATGTTTCGTGGTTTGCATGCATCCTAAGATGTAGGCGTATCCTTGGCGAGCGCATTACAGCCTGTCCTTCCTTTGGCTGAGAATGCTGCCAGCTCCGTTGGCGCGACATGCAACTTTAGATGTACTCATAGAACCCACCATTTTCTCCAATGCGAACAAGACATCTGGTCTGTTACTTTAGAAAGTGCTGACTCGCCGTCAGGGATCATCGTTCTAGCAAGCTACTTTGGCAAAGCGGAGAAAGCCATAATGACGACCTAACTCAGCTTCAATTTCACCCCTCACGCACTAATCGTCTACTGTCAGGAGCTACAGATGGTCTCGTCAACGTATTTGACGTTGACATCTCAGCTGAAGATGAAGCTCTTGTGCAGGTTGTCAATCATTCATCGATCCATCGAGCCGGCTTCCTTACGGAGAATGCCATATTTGCCCTCAGCCACGACGAAAAATTATCCATCCATCCCGTGAACACAGAGGATGAAGAACCTACCGAGCCAAAACCCGTCCATATCGGAGATCTTCGACCAAAATTGACGTGTGACTATGCGATCAATATCATCCAGCTTGATCAAGGGGCATTCCTCGCGACCGGCAATCATAGCAGGTAGGCAAATGACGTAGATTTACAGTCGAAGATCTTGCTAAGTAGCAACTAGTGCTCCAAGTGTGAATATAATTCCCCTTGTTTCGGACCCATCATGGTCCTTGGAGGTGTCAACCGGTCTTGAAATGCGGGGAGCCCACGGAGAAGAAATCGTTAGAGCTGTTTACGTTGATCAACAGTCAGGAAGAGTATTCACAGGTGGCGAGGATGGTCTTGTGAAAACATGGGCGGCATCAGAGGACGACCAAGCTCTCGGAAGCTCGGGTTCACCAAAATCCACCATGAAGAAAACGTCTCACCACAGATACAAGCCTTACTGACATGTTAGACCTTCACCAAGATTCCTCATGGTAACTAGAGACGAACGCTAGGCCAGGACTTGAACGTTGGTAAAACTTAATAGCTAGCATGCATTGTTGTTATTAAGCGCACGATATTCGGCAGTGTGTTGGCTGAGGCTAGGTCGAGATTAATGATTGCGAGAGAGTCTCTGTAGGGAATAGCGCAAAAGTTTGCTCGCAGCGCAGAACAGAGTTTGCACCGGGATCCTCGCATGGGAGGGTTCTTTCCATGAAAACCAAAATTCAGCAGGCAGTCAATAGCAGATCCTTTATCATACTGCGCAAGCAAGGGAATAGGAGATAATAGCAGTGGCAGCTTCGTCTGGAGTACGCGCTTTCAAGTAACCAACAGCACTGGAAGACGAGGTGATAGATCGCTCAGCTGTTTGATGGGGAAGAGTAGACGCACACACGGCTTGGGTAGAGAATTGATGAGTCTAGAAACCTTTCAATTGGCAAAGTCATCGATTATTCAGGACACGAAGAATCGTTTCGATGGTTGAACGTCAATCATGAGTTCTTGACTGACTGCTCTCACGTGGAAAGCATAGAGAGTTGAAGTTGGGGGATGGTTACGCAAGATGGCTCCTATTTAAGCTTAATGACGCCAGAGCTTGTTTCGGGGCAGGATCATTCGTCAGCGCGCAAATGCTCTCGTTCCGGCGGCGCAACCTTCTCCCCGCAGGCAGGGATCTCGTCGACGTCCATCCCAAAACAGTCTGTTCAAAAACAACGCGATGACTTCTCCAGCGATCGCGTTCCTATCGTGGCTTGTGAGCTCGAGGACCGGCGGCGGCGGCGGAGGAGCTTCACCAGCCACGAGCGCCACAATCGGTCCTCCAGATACTCCGCTGATGATTTCCCGTGAGTGTACCTTTGACCATATTAGACCCGCACGATGGATCCAGCACCAACGCCTAGTCGTGGGGCAGGCGGGCAGGTAGGTGTTTCCTCTTCATGCTCTGATTTAAGTATTTCCTCGGTCCCCGCTGGTCTCATTTTATCGGTCTTTTGCATTTTTAAATGTTTGTCCTCTTGGTGAGCAGCATATTTATACGCGCTACAGTTCACATAATTTGATTGATTTCCCTGCCGCTCATTCGACAACTTGAGACCAATCTACGTGTCCTCTGTGTCATCCATTTAAACAGTGAATGAACTCCAAGATGGCTCGTACAACTCAGAAGTCCGCTCTCGTCACGGGCTGCACACCTGGTGGCATCGGTGCAGCCCTCGCCTACGCATTCCACGCCCGAGGTCTCCGGGTATTTGCGACCGCCCGCAAGCCGGCTGTGCTCGCCGAGTTCCAAGAAAAAGGCATCGAGACGATCGTCCTAGATGTGTGCTCAGACGCATCCATCGCCGCAGCCGTCGCCGAAGTTACTAAACTTACTGGTGGCACATTAGACTACCTGGTCAACAACTCTGGCGGCGGATACCATCGACCTCTCCTCGACACCGACATCCCCGAAGCGAAGAAAATGTTTGACGTCAACTTCTGGTCGGTCGTCGCGATGGTCAAAGCTTTCTCTCCGCTTCTCATCAAAGCTAAAGGCGTCGTCGTCAATAATGCATCTATTGCAGCAGTCATCCCCACTCCTTTCCAGGGCATGTACAACGCATCTAAAGCCGCGGTGACTCTGTACGGTGATATTCTTCGTTTGGAAATGAAGCCCTTCGACGTTGAAGTCGTAAGCCTCATGACCGGCACCGTCAAGTCACAGTTTTACCAGGGCAGCACGATGGAGCATACAGATATGCCTGCCGATTCGCTGTACAAGCCGATCGAGGACAAGGTCAACGCCGTGGCGGATGGGTCGTTTCTGGACAAGTGGATGGATGCGGATTTGTACGCGAAGAAAGTTGTGGGGGATCTTCTGAAGGACAAACCACCGCCAAAGATCTGGAGGGGATACTATGCGACGCAGTTTTGGTTCATCACGGGATTTTTACCGGAATGGGTTCTTTACAAGTTTGGGTTGCAGTCTTCCGGGCTGAATTTGTTGAAGGAGAGGTTGACGAAGGCGAGGAAGGCGGCGTGATGGAGAGAAAATGAAGTAGGAATGGTCAACTTTCCTGATCATATTGGGATAGATATGCATTGAGCTATCAAGTTTGTGATTTCCGCTATGCAAGAGAGCTTCAGGGGCCATAATGCTACCCTTCTACGCAAGGTAATCGCTATCGAACATGTCCTTCGTGTCGCACCTTCCCTTAAAAATATCTGAAAGCCAAGCCCTCCATTCACTTCCTCTTTGGCCACCAAATTTCCGTTGAAAATGGCTGCCTGTCTCCCGATCGTGCTTTCCCTATGTGAACCAGGCCTTGGTTTCCGATTGACGCGTTCCAACCTGCGTTCCAGCCTGCGCCCTAACCTGTCCTCCCACGGTCGCCTACAACTCTACCGAAATAAAATATCGCATTGACACGTTGCACCTGACTCTAGCAGCAGCTCCAGGTTTTCATCTACCACCAGGATCTACGGATTTGAGCTGATTCTCATTCCACGCTCACGAACTCTCTCTGTTCAAAAAGCCTTCGAATCATTTCACTCACAGTCCTCTCCCCAGTACTTTGGTATGATGGCGGACAGTCAGCAAAGGTTCGTCTTCGTGATCCACGCTGGTGATAACTGCCGACTTTGTGATGATAGTGTCGGTTCTAGCGGGCCTCAGGAATCACTCTTCTTGAGAATTCCGCCGGAAATTCGACAGGAGATCTACGTGCTGCTCCTGACCAGTAGTGGACAAAAATTGAGGATGATCCAGGCCTATGGTGGCTATGAGTACGAAACTTGTCCCAGCTATTCTAACGTCATTGATCTCCATCGGAGGAACTGTGAATGGCGGAATTCAGATATTCATAATCGCATGGAGCTCCAGCTTCTGCGGACTTGCAAATTGATCTACGGAGAAGCTCTGCCGATACTCTACTCTCAGAACTGCCTCCAATTCTGTTATCATTGCATGGAGAAAGATAAAACGATTGATCTCGATGTTTTTACGAACTCAGTTTCTGCAAGTGGCAAGGCACACGTCCAACATATTGCGTTGTCAGGGTTTTTTCACATTCGTTGGAGCTGTGGACAAGGTTACGACCCCGGTTTGGCTTTGAGGGAACTCCCGCAGTTGCGAAGTGTGGAATATTGTATCGCCGTGCTTCTGAAGGGCATGGGTATCATGGGTACTTTTGACATGGAAAGAGCGCTGGAGAAAGAATTAGAAGACATAGGCAGGCAAGTGGTTCGCACACATCCAAAATTGCGCAAGATGTTTTGCTGGAACGACGACTTGAGGACTTGTGGACGAGACATAGAGAACGATATTGACACAAAGTTCTTGGCCGAGAATGAAGAAGCAGGTACAGCGGTAATATCCTTACCCAGTCCCTGCGAAAGCCACATGTTTGTTAACACGAAGCGGCAGTGGACACAGATGTACCCAGCTCTAAAGGAGGGAGCTATACAGATAGTAAGTTTATAAGCGCTAGGGAGGGGCTAGATGTATCTTCAACAAAGACTATTTCGACGGCGGAGTGAGATGAATGATGACGGCCATGCTATAATTACGACGACCTCGACTGAGGGGAAACTGCGGGTGCCCTGTAATCTGACGATACGATTTTTGACTTTTTGGGAGGACAGCAATAGTGAGGGCCAGGTATGACTTTGTACAACAGAATTTCCACGCGAAAGCCAGTTCAGAGAGTCAACGCTGAGGGCTTCCGGTCTAACTCTCAGAGATACTTCTCCAACCAGACAATGATGAACTAGGCAAGGTAACAGACATTTTCACTCCAAGATCCTTTTGATTCTATTCCCTCTACAAATAAAATACCTACTCTCGGTTTCTTCTCCACGTATTCTTAAGGCTCTCAATCGGCAGGTGTTGTGGTGGAAATGCAACGTTTTGGCGTCAGATGGCTACACCGAGGAAGCGATATGACCATGTGGTCCCGAGGATTGTGAGGCAAGTCAAGCGTATAATGGTAATCCCATTCCGTACATCCGTGCCTTCCCAGCGCGGAATCGAGGCTGACTGTTGAGGCCAACGTTTATTACCAGGTGACGCTATTACCTAGCCGAGGAAAAAACTTGACTCATCGCAATTTCAGGTTCTTAAGCTAAAATCCCTTTGTTGAGCTGTAAAGCTTTTCTTCGCACATCAAACCCTGATTTGAAGTCGCTCTCTTTGCTTCATGAACACCATGTGGAGGACGCTAATTTCTCGAAACTCAATGGCATCTAACCTCTGCCAGAATGGACTTGGGGAGCGCGCTTGCTTGAGGATGTTCTCGAACACGGCGCGTGCTCAAGTCGATACTCCTTTACCTACATTCGAATGGATGTTGGGACGGGAAAAACGTATATTATTGTGGGCAGGATCATGGAGCGCAGTCTTCAAGGTTCGGGAATCTAACATCGGATTCAATTACGTAAGAAAATGGGTCAGCCTTAGAAAAAATGACCATGTTGATATGGGAAGATCTAACGGTAACAGGTCAAGTACGAATCGAGGTACGAGACGGAGTGTTGTGCGTACGAAAAAATGCGGCATATCGATGAGCTGTCTGGTCGGGTGCCTCATATTTGTGGCAAGGACCCCAGTTGTAAAGAAATCGCCCTTTCATACATAGAAGGAGCGACGCTGAAGGATTGTGGATATCGGATGACAGATTGTCAGTGGTCAGATTGTCACCATTATATGAAAGAGACTCTGCGTATTCTGCATGATAATGGCATTGCTTACGGCCCCTGGATGAGTCTAAAAGACATTATTCTGCGCAAAGACATGGAGAAGCGTTTGGATAGCTCAGCTTCCATCGAAAAAAACTCTTTAGTTCTGGTTGGCTTTAGCGGGTCGGACGTACTCGGACACAACGATTTTGACTTGCAAAAGGCTCTCCAGTGCGACCACGATGTGTTGGATCGCCTATTTGCAGTCAAGCCTCAGCCATAGCCGGGTTCTGGAGACAACAATCAGCGAAGGAACACGATCGCCGGCAAGAAAGGAACCCGCGGAGTAGAAGGCATTGGATGATTTGAATTAGGGAGGGGTGTTGGCAGTCGGGCATTACCTGATGGGCGAAACAGAGTTGGCTTAGGTTGCCATTGAAGAAAGCATGTGCATCAAGGGGTTGGGAAGGAGCTCATCGAAAATTGTAAAACGCCAGGAACATGATCAGAAATCTCTCATCTTCCATTTATTGCTCCACTGATTATAGTAAAAATTCTCTCAGAATCCAGTCTTGAGTATGAAAATTGCTTCCCATTTCTTGCTTGTTGGCAGAGGCGCTTGCTCTCTTCACGCATCTTCAGTGAACCGCGCACAATTACGGCCGCGGTTTCCGGTCACACAGACGATCGCAACTTCTTGTAGTCTCGTTACACTGCCAATTCAAACTGATTTTGACTATGAATATCTAGGCATCATTGCATGCAAGTTTACGTCTTGTTGCTTCGTAATCAGAGGACGATTTTCAGGACAGGCATTCATTCTCCCATTCAGCGTCTCCACGCTAACTATAGTTATCCGCCGATCTCCCGCCGCGCTAATCGATGCGGGTCATTCCACGCTCTTTTCGTCCTTTATCAACAATAAAGAACACACACATTAACCGCCAAGCCCTATTCACACCACCGGACAATGGCCATCAACGGGCCCCCACCCCGCAAAAAGCCACACATCGAAACCACCGCCTCCGCCCGCCGCAAATTCCAACGCAGCAACCGCCGCGAGACCTTTTCTGAATCCCGGATCCGACAGATCGAGCGGGAGCAGGCGCAGATTAACAGAGCAGCAGAAGCGGCGGATAGAGAACGGAAGAGGAAGGCGAATAGATTGAAGCAGGAGGAGAAGGAGAGGAGGGAGAGAGAGGAGAAGAGGAAGTTGGTTGAAGAGGGAAGGATCAGTGAAGAACAAACCTGGGGGAAAATTACGGCGAGTCAGCAGAGGTTGAACGCCTTTTTTTTGAGGCCTACAACGGGAGAGAAAAGAAAGAGGGACTATCCCAATATGGATCGTGAAGTGCATGGAGGAGCGGTCTATGAGAACCGGGGCGGTGAGGGTGAGGTGAAGATGAGATCCGATAACGCTGCTAAGATCGACCCCGTGACGAACGATCAAGCGCAGATCGGCTCTCAAGGACCTGAGCAGACAAAGAATCTTGAACCTGAACCATCTCGTCCTGTTCTGGATAATCAAGTATCCAAATCATCCGAAAGCGCCTCTCCAAAGTCGGATCCTGAAACTACCGACACCGAAACCACAATGGTACTGCCAACGATTACCGAGATCGCAAATGAGGAACAGCACGAAAGCGAAAAGAATCAACCTGAAGAAGAAGTCGACTCATCTCTACCTGGCAGCTGGGATTTTGTGATCTGGGAAGACGAAGATTGCAAGGCTAATGCTAATAAAGACATCAATACCTCATTTGGTGACGCTGATACCGCCATCGATTCTCAGTTGGCTGCAGAGCTCACCGCATCCATCACATCCAAACTCGACTCTGACGTCGCGACTCCTAGACGAGCCGCCATGGAAGCTACGGCACCAAACAGTGACTTCAAGAACATGAACACTCCCACAAAAGCCCCAGACCGAGCAGTGCTCGCCCAAATGACCCCCTCCCAGCTCAACACCCGCGAACGGCAAAAGCCAGATACCACCTCCGCCCCACCATCCAGCTCCAGCCTTCCAAGCCCAAGCCCAGAAAAGACGCGCCACCTCGTCCGAACCGCCGTGACCCCGCAAGACGCAGCGCAAGTCCTCGCCATGATCTGCTCGCAAGACCTCGCCGGCGACGGCATGGAGGAAATCATCGAGGACAAGGAGAACAAGGATCCGTTGCATTTTACGCCGGCCAAGGCTTCGACGGCGAAGAACGGTAACGAGAACGAGAACACTACAACGAGCGCGGGGAAAGGCAAGAACGTCGACGAGCCTAAGTCTGCTGTTGAGGAGGATGACGACGAAGAGGCAGAGACCGACTACGAGGACGTGTTCGACAGGGACAGCGAAGATTACGGGTCCTTTGTCGACGCCGACGTGCCCGAGGCGGTCTGGAACGCGAGCCCGAGCAAGAATAACCGCGGAGACGGCGCGGGCAAGAGCAAGAGTGGCTGCGCCGCGCGGGTGGAGATCGATCTGACGCCTATTAAGCTGAAGTTGTCTGTCAAATCTAGCCCCAGCCCTACGCCAGCTGAGTCCGAGTTCGAAGACCCCATCATCAAATCGAACGACGCCAAAGGGAAAGGAAAAGCGAAAGACAAAGAAAATCTGCACAGCAGCTTCGGGCTCGGGGATGTGAGCGAGTCCGACCTGGAGCGCGTTGCGAGCAGATACGACGCCGCGGCGTGTCCTGGGATGGGGAGGAACGGGGCGCTGGGAGGAGAGGTGTTTGATGGGGTCGAGGAGTGGGATTGATGGCTGGACGTTCTCCTTCCTACTTTCTATTTTGCTTTGTTTGGAGGGTTAGAGGAGATGGGGGAGGGAGGGGGATATGCACGGCTCTCACTGGGTTAAGGTTGGATTGGGTTTCCGGTTTCTGCATTTGTCTTCGGCGCATGAGGCGGGTTGAGCACTGGCAGCATGGCATGGCATGGTATGGCATGGTATGGGGTCATTGACGATACCATTCCATTATGACGCTGGAAAACAACTCTCTCCGCGTTACATTTCCGGGGCTTCAGCATGGATAAACGGATGGACGGGGGTCTCTTGCATAGGAGTGGCGCTTTTAGGCGGTCCTAAGGCTTTTGAATATGGACGGAGGATCGGGTGAGCATAGCATGGCATAGGAACGCATAGCAAGGCATCGCATGGCTGGGGGTTTCTAGTGATGAATCATGGTGGGCTGGGCTGGGCTTTGCATAGGTTGGACTTGGTTCGAAAGGGAGAACCTGGGTACATACCCACCTCTCTTTTTGCGTGCCTTAGCTACGAGGATATGCCTTTTTCTTTCCTGATGGGATGGTCATTGCATTAGATACTTAGGAAATTCAAGTATATCGAATTGGGTGAGATTTCCCCCCCTGGCCTTGTATTTCATGTCGTCTGTGTCGTTTCGTGTGGCTTTGTGACAAGGGCTTTGGGGTGGGTATTTATGGGAGTGTAGTAGAGGAGGGGAGGGGAGGCGCTGAGGTAGGGACTATTCGGGGTTTGGGTTGGTTTTAGGGGTTGGTAAGGTGCAATGTAGTGTAGAGTTGGTCCGTAAAAGGGGTAAGGAGAGAACGACCATGCGTGGATGAAATTTTATTGACATGACCGTCATCGTTCCACAACGAGGGTCGTTACATGCTATAGCTTGTTTAGGTAATTTGTATAAAATGTCGCGTGCAGAGTAAAGCCGAGCTTTTTCTCTTGGTATAGTCATGGTTTACTTTTTCTAACAGAAATATGAACGCGTCTTGGTCCATTGATTAGGAAAAGGGTTTGGCTGTTGTATTTCTCCTATTTATCTTTTGCGTGAAGCGCAACATTCTCATAGTGTTTGGGGGAGAGGTTCGATGTGGAATCAAGCACAGACTGGTATTTTCTAGCCTCTCACGATGAGGAGACTGCTGTCCAAGTGATTTTCGCACCCAGCCGCCAGGATCGAGGGAGAAGAAAGCCCAAGTATCCCCAAAAGCTGTCTTAGATCTGGTCAGGTAAGTCTGAAAACCAAGTCGATTGACGCTATGATGTTGACCAGTCTTCCGTTCAGGTCAATTTCGGTGGCCGTGGTAACCATGATTTTCCACCGAATATATCAATCTTGGAGGCGTATTGTGGAAAGTGAGAGCGCATGAGTTCGAGGACAATAATATATAAGAAGGCGATTGAGGCGATGATCTGAATGGCGGTAAAGCATCTCAATCTGCGTGACATTTTGAGCAGTAGCAACACAGGACAAGCGTTCAGTGTTCGCAATGCTATAGTATTGCCACAGGAGTATTCATGAGTCGGACGTGATCTTGCCGCCTTACACGATTGGTACTTGTGGCTGAGAGTGTTACTTGAGACTTGTTAGGCGTGTCTTGTAAGAGATAGATATGCTCTCAGCAGCAGACCGGTTCCAAAAATGAGACTCACTCACAGACACGCTGCGACGTCTTATGGCCTTTTAAGCATTTGTGTTCTCCGTCCTTGATTTTATTGATCCTCGATGTTGAAAAGACTGCGGTAGGCTTTGTCGCTGGAATGAAGGCAACGGATGCTCCTGAGTCACTGAAGTTGCGCCAGCCTTCCTTCGTAAGGCGTCTTCACCGAGCATTCACTATACGTCTTTGGTGTCTTACAGGTCTCGGGAGTCTTGGCAGAAATACAGAGTATAATGAACGGTTGAATGAGCGACAGAGGACGGTTTCATACCGGAAGAAGAACCAATTCCGCATATGAGCCCAAGAAAGGGGTTGTTTTGAGGGCTGGCAATAGAAGACGGTCGAAATCCGGCAGACCATGGCCTTGCTAAAGGCTCTAAAGGAACGTCAGATTTCCCTGCGCACCAATTAACCTGCGCCGATCTGAGCGCATCATGGATCGAATTTCACTGTCAAACTGATTTGTCCAGCCGTTGTGCAACCGGCGGCACCGTGCGGCGCTTCGAGACGCTGTGCCGCATAGTATCACGCACCTACCAGCGCAAATGCAACGGTCGCGATGTAATATTTGATTATGTCACCTATCCCCAGAGGTCTTACCTCTTCTGTTAGTAAGCGGCCGTAGAATATCTGGCCAAATAGTGTGAAATGTTAACCATCTGCCTCGAGTTACATAAAGGTATTAGAAACCGAGTCTGCTGCTTAATTCCACGCACAGCCCTTTCCGTTGTCGGCTAATGGAGAATCCTTCTAATCTCTGGTTTATCAAGACACGGCTCAGGGTGTGACTCTCCTACAGGCGAGAGGCAGCGGCACCCTTCACGGAAATCGGCGAAAAGACAGTCAAGCAAAATGCCGTTCCCTAGCGACCCGACCTGTTCAACCCTGAAGCCTCGTAGCAGCGCTTTAGAAAGGGAAGTTCCGTGCCTAGTTTTCCCCGACTCGCACTCCTATTGTCCTCTACTGCTGTCTTCAGCTTCGCAATGCTACCTCTCGATCAGTTTTAGAGAATCAGTATCGAAATGCACATCTTTTTAGAATTGCTCAATCGTTTTCTTGCATGGTCTGCCTTACCCTTGTATAAAATAGCCTTTGCAAACACTCCCTCTCAAAATGAATTCACAACAATCTGTTCATCACCTATCACTACATCAAGTTCTCATCTTGAGATTCGAAGTGCATCATTCAATTCGAATCAGAGATTATGTGGTTACATGTCTGGGGACCCGGATAAACCATATAAAGTAGATCCGCCCTGGGCTTGCGTCACAGACACTTCCAAAAGCCTATGGGGACTCTGCTCAGCAAACTGTGAACTTCCAGGGGCGTGCTCCGACTCTTTTTCATGCAGCTCTGGATGTACTGCACCTGGCATCGTACCACAGAACATCTATACTTGGTATGAAAACCACGTCCAGATTTTCCCGTCTAAATAGAATAAAGGATTGACAATATCTTTGGTAGCTCAGATCCCAACGCACAATTCTGTTCCACTGTTCTCTTAAATGCTGGAGGAGAGTCCACGTACACCTGGATCAATTGTGGAGCAAGGGGTGAAGTAAATACCTTTTTCATCACGCCAACAGCGTCGAGTACCTCGTCGTCCTCTTCGACATCGTTATCTTCCAACCCTACCACATCAAGCACGTCTGCATCTGCAGAAACGTCAACACCTACGACACCAACACATACACCTTCATCATCTTCTTCATCTGAACCAAACTCGTCGCATCCCAACAACACTGGAATCATTGTTGGCGGCACGATCGGTGGACTTGCTCTTATATCCTTTATCGGATTGGCAGTATACTTCATTCGCCGATATAGGTCAAATGCTCCTGTCAATAATGTTGCAAGTCAAAGTGTTCCAACTCAGGAGGCACGACAGCGAGGAGACTCCACAGTCAAGCACCCGGTCGAGGCCCCGAGTGACAGTAACTACAGTAGTACGCTGGTGGGCGAGGGGCGAAGACGAGACATGAGCGAGGGAATTGGGCCGTCTGAATTGAGCAGTTAGCGTGAATTAAGATTTTGCAGAAAGCAGGCAGCTTAAAGTTCTAATGCTTGTCAGCACCAAAAACATGATTAATCCAATCAATTTGCCTTGAACAAGGATTGACATAAAGAGAATGAAGATTCGAGGAGCGGATTTTTTTAATGGTCCTTCAACCACAAGAGAAGTGTGATGATGCTTTGACCGACCGGTAGAGAACCCTGTCGGATTATCCGGCCTTGGAATGTTTCACGACCAACATGCTCACAATTGCTCGTTGTAGCTCCACACATAACATCTTAGCATACTCGCTTCTTGTTCCGCGCCCTCTCAAGAGCCTTGTCTACCTCTATATACTTCAACAACTTTAGTCTCTTACTAACGGATCGCCTTGGAATAGTTTCTTGAAGCTCATATGCCACTAAAATCTGGCGTCAAACATACCTAGCCTAAAATTTTCGGACTGCGACTTCTCGGTTCAAACATCCGTTACTATGACAGTATCTATCGTTCTATTATACCTCTGTCGCATTCTAAACCTGGCGCAGTCAGGGAAGAGACGTTACACCCCTCCTAATATGATAAGGCTGGTAGACGAGCAGACACCTGGTGCAACAAGGACGGATGTAACGTTGTATGTCTTCCTCTGTCTCCTATTATGGACTGAAGAAACCACCATCCTCGCTCCTTTCTTCGTCTACGTCTCTAGTCCACAAGCATTTCGCTAACTCAGAATCGATAGGTTAGGAATATGAAAATGAGTAACATAATTTTGATATACAGTGCACTCTGCAATTCTAGAACGGCCCCCTTTTCCTCAGTTGGTCTGCCAGGGCGACTACCAGATAGAAATTCTCTATTTTAGCCAAACACCTTGCCTCAGTCGATCGTGCGAAATCCTACCTTTTCCAACTTGATATTCGAATAAGACTTCGGCAGTGGCCATTCGCCGTAGAAGGATGCCTACACTCTCAAACAAACCTCTCGAACAACGCTGTGCGGTCCATCTGTTCTTTCAGACCCGAGCTCTATTTCACATATAACTTTCTTCACTAACTTGCTTCCTTGCTGCGATCTTATCGCTCGTTCGCTTGCAGACCTAATCTTACCATTCCCGGCAGCAGCGGCGACTTCAAGGGCGGTTGACCCACATACGATATTCCTCCCATACTGCATTCTTGACAATATCCGGAGAAAACCGTGATATCTTCCCTTATCCACATATATCCATCCAAAACTCTCTCGACTGCGTCTCCCAGTCCCCATCCTCATCTCTTACTTATATATGAAACCAGAACTTCTCACTTCGCATGTGCAGTAGGTCTATTTCCCAGAATACCACGCCATTGACCCCTCTCAAACGCACGAAAAATCCCCATCATAAATCGCAGCAAGCAACACACACTACCAACATCCACACTCTTTCAGCCCGAGCCCGAGCATCATCATGCCCCTCCATCCCCCCGCTACCCACTCACTGATCCAGGAACCACCCCCTCGCATGATCGAGTTACCTACATACCTATCCAGCCCACCTTCCAGTTCACGTGTCCTACCTCCTTTCGCCGATCCCTACCTCTCTCATTCAATCCAGTATCGCTCAGCCGCGATGTTGAGCATCTTCTGCACGTCTAGACCGCGGATTACGGTTTATATGGGTAGGCTGATGGCGCTGAGGATGATGTGTCTTTTGATGAAAGTAGCAGCAGGATGGTTTTAGAGGATGTTAAAGAGTCGCTGTGTGATGGTTGAAGAGCTAGGGTAAATTTTGGAGCGGTAAAGGTGGAGTCTGATGAGATATGCTGTATAGAAGTCTAAATATAGTGTGGGGGAAAGGGAGGTGATTAGGGGGCGTTGTTTGTAAGATATTAAAAAAGTAAAGGGGGGGGATAGGGGGAAGGGTTTGGATATGTGATATAGGTCGATGATGCCTGTTAGTGGGCTCTAAGATGTCAATGTTAAATTAGAATGAAGTTGTAAACGCCGCTTTTAAGGCGTCGTCAACATAGATTCTTAATTTTGGCCCGCCATGCTCGTGTTGAAAGTGGGAGGCTGAAGGTGTGAAGTTGCTGTGGACCATACGTTTAAAAGCGCAATCTAATCTTATCTCTTGGCGCTTTCTCGTACAGGAAAGATTATTGTCAATCGAGGAATATCAAACAATGGATGTACGTCTTGAAAAAGTGAAAGAGAGACCGGAAAAGAATTTCCCACATTATAGCGTAGCGTAGCGTTTATGTGGAGGTAGGATAGAAGGGAAGATGGATGGAATATATGATAGGTGGTGGGTAAAGAGTAGGTAAAAAAGTTTATGGAACTGAAGATGTTGTTTCTTTTTTTTTTTTTTCACTAGATTGGGGTCGAGCCATGAATGCTGTTTGGGTCAAGGAGAAGGATCTTCTCACCACCCATCTCGACCTATCCCACCGTCTCTCTCCGACTCACTGTCATTCATCCTCTTCATCCTCCTCCGCCACCGTCGTCCCCGCAATCCGATCTAGATCCCTCATTCCGCTCTGCGTGATCCTCCGGCCTCCCTTGCTCCCCTCCTCATCAAGTTCCACCACGCCTAATTTCTCTAGCGCCTGCACGACCTTCCTGTCTACGCTCCCGCTCGCGTCGCAGTGGTGTGAGGGGCGGGATCCGCGATTCTTGGTTGAACCATGGACTTTACGCAGCCGGCCGATGCCGACGCTTTTGCGTAGGTAGATGTGTCGTGCCACGGCGGCGGCGCGGATGTAGAACCAGTCTGGGGATTGAGGGGGGAGTTCGTTGCTGTGGGAGGTTTTGACCGTGTCGACCCAGCCTAAAGAACGCTCCCGTGTTAGCAGATAGGACGACAAATGTCTTAGGGGTTTCGGATTCGTATGGTAAGGGTTTTGGAGGGATTGAACGAACCTGGTATTTGGAGCTTGCCTTGTCGTTTCAGGAAATCGGAGTAGGCGGTTATGAATTTGTGTGCCTAGGTTAAGAGTGTTGTCAGCTAAATTCTGAAAACAATGACTGCTATTATGCAGTTTCATGCGCTCCTTGTCTCATAATTTGGAAGCCAGGTCTTGCCTAATTCACTGGATTGTGGTTCCGTGGATATCGTTTGGATTTTTGGGCCACTCACATCAACATCTCGCACAGTAACTCCGCCCATGATTGCGGTATTGAGTTCCAAGATCAGCAATTAGGGAGCGTGTATGATGTAATCGCAAAAGTCGGAGGTATAGGGGTGTTGATGTCCTCGGCGAACTTTTGAAGTCGTTGATTGATATCTTAGTGGAATTTCTGTGTGGGCTCGGAAGCTCTGGCACTAGAGCGGTATGGGCATAGCCGACTTGACGAAGCCCTAGTTCTACTTTGGGATATCACCTGTTGCAATCCCCCAAGTGGTGCTCCGCCGCTAAGGAATGTTGAACTGATTGATCAATGCGATTTAATTCAAGACTCTGGATGTTCCATTGACGAACTAATGTCCTCTAAGCAGGTCTCAATTCTCTGTCTTCGCTATGTACCGAATATTACGTTCCCTCGTCCACAGCTGCTTCAGTGTTCTGCAAGCTTGGCCTGCCCTTACATCTGACCTTGATCATCTAAGCAAGCGATTGTGGCCTCTAAGACAACATCATTTCCATAACTGTCCTCAAGTCATCCATGCATAGGCCCCTGTACGACGAATTTCTTCGTCATGAGCAGGCCGCAAGGTAGGGTTGTCTACTACGCCATTCTCAACAGGGCAAATGAGCCCAATGTTAATATCCCGAGGAACGCGCCATAAGTCTTTCTTAGAATGATGTCCACCTTTCATCCATGAGCTGTTACAATTGAAAAGTCCCCCATTGCACCGCAGTAGCAATTTAGGCTTAAACTTGTATGGCCATTTCTCATTGCCTAACGGTAGGTGGAAGAAAGGTCGTGGTTCCGGGATCTTGATCATCGTAGCTGCGGCAAGCGTAGCTTTGCATGACATTGCAAAGAAAACAAGGTCAGGGGTGTTGATTGTCCATGCTGCTGATCTGAGCGCTTCCTCATATCTCCAGCTGCTTTCAAATTGGCCAAGATCGCTCACCCAGTGGAGGTGCTTGAAGAACTTAAGAAGGATCTCGCTTGGCAGGCTCTGAATGCATGGACGAGTGATGGCTTGCTTCCTGGTAAGGTCCAGGTCCTGAAGAAATTTTGTAACTGAAATGACCGAAATTCGCGATGATGAATCTAGTCACCTTGGGAACAAAGATCACGGTCCTCTGAAAATCTTCTTCTCCCTTGCAACGACTGTACGCTGCAAGGGCAAACTCCACCGGATCGATCTTCATCGTCAGCTTCAATTGCTTGTGTTCGTGTTGTTTCTTCACTGTTCCTGAATTGACAAACAGAGCAGAGAAGTAGATAGTGATTATTTAGTACGTGAAGCTGTCTTCGCAATGCCTTTGGGCACGTGGTGCCTTGCTTGGTTTTTAAGAAATGAATAAGCGCACATGATGAAATTGCTCACCGATCTCTCAGCCGCCTTGCTTGTTGGTATGGCAGCTTGCCGATCGTACCCGCATCGTGCCGTCACAGATATGTCACTTACAATTTTGCAAATTTCAGCAAGTATCAATGAATGTATTCAATGTTCGAGCGACCTAAGGAAAAGCTTCTCCCGTAGTCTTTTAACATTCCTTTGACTTATTGCATTGTCTACAATGTGTCATTCCTATCGCTGTCCATGCTTTTGATGTTAATGGACATAGGCTAGTCTCTAACTAACTTATTCTCTGGTTTGACCGTTGTTTCGAGGACTGGCCTTCTATAAATTCTCACAAACCCACACTGGAAGGATCATAAAAGCTCGTCAAACTATTTTACTCTAATGAAATTTCACAGAAATGTAACAACATCAAATTATCTCCCCACTAACGCTACCCCTAACTTATCTCCCTCAATCTCCCAACACTCCCTCAGCTCCTATGGTCCCCATGCCCAGCATCAAAGATACAGCAAGCAGACTTCCCCGTATCCTCGCTCATGTCCGCCCTATCCGGCGTAACGCACGCAACGTCACTGAAGGGGTGGAGCTTCTTCTCAATGCCGCAGTGAGCGAACTTGTTGCACTCGGCTTCAGAATCGTAGGCTTTGGGCTTGCCGAGGTGGTGCGCTACCTTGCCGCCGGTGCAGAAGATGTCTGTCTGGTCGACGGCGCGGGCGGGGTGGTGGGGGTGTGCGAGGAGGAGGGAGGGGGTGAGGAGGAGGGTGAGAAGGAAAGTTGGGATTTGCATTGTAGATGTATGTTAGGATCGGTGGTTGGATTTGCGGGATTTTCCGTGGAAGTCTGCTGTTAGGGGCTTTTGAGGTAGTCTTCTCTAGCAGGATGGGGAGGTAGACAGATCTTGTGATAAAGAAGTTGATTGTGGGTGGTTTTGATTGTCAAAAGAAAATTTACTAAATGTTTCTTCATTACTTGAAACAAAGACACGGACACGTCACGAATACGAATACCACATTAAGCACGACAGCTCATTAGAAACAAGAACAATGGGATTGTAGCTCTTAAGTCGAAAATGCGCGACAAGCTTAGGGGCGTAAAGCACAAGCTTAACAAATTTGTAGACCTTCGGCTCGCCCAAGTAGTGTGCAGCATCGGTCCTGATCGGGTACAGCTTTAGTGGTTCGCAGAGTTCGAGAGTACACGAGAGAACGAGGGATGGCAAGGAGACTCGTGGTCATTTTGATTAATGGTAGGTAGATACGTGGTTTAAAGGTTTTTGGGCGCTGAGGATGGGCGGCTAGAATTAATGGATACTTGTAGGTTGAGTTCTGTTTGCGATCGATTTCTGGAGAGGGACTATTAGACGGGGTGGAGGGACTTTAATTAATTGACTATATCTTGTGGTCATGTCCTTTGTCTAGAGTCACGTGACCATTGAAAAGATGACTCTTTCAGCTTGGTATTTTGAATTGGGGAATCAAGGGAGAAAGGCCTTCCCACTTGCGCAACGAAACGGAATCATATAGGTAGGATGGGATGCTACGAGTTATAGACACAACAAATCAGAGAGGAAGAATACATCACGGCGCCGTTAGAATTAATATGGTGAAGGAGCTAACAAAATAAATTGTGTAGATTTGCGTCTTGCGGTAGAAATGCCCCGTATCAGTCTCCTACGAGAGAGACATTGCCGGAATTGACATGATTATCCCATTCATGATGGCTCAGGGGCACAGACGAGTGTCTAAAAATCGATTGACGTGCAAGGCCTATCGGATAAGGTAGGAGGGCACTTATTCGAAGAGATTCTGATTCATCGATAAAGATGTGGGCCCGGACCACAATGTAGGGGTCAATGAGCTAACCCAAAGTTGGCCTGCGAAGTCAGATGTTTTCTTCGAGCTTTCTCTTCGAGACGTTCCCACCAAAACCATGCACAACCCAACGAGCTCGATCGTACGTGCCTACTACTACTCCCTTGAATCTCGACATGGGTATCGTCTATCTCTCGGGGGCACAAGGCACCTTGTTTATTATGCATCAGAAAACTCTTGGCCCTGGCCAATTCCTGCCGCTCTGCGTACCATGGAAGCTAAGCTCCTTGAGGCGCTTAATTGCTCTGAAGGAGCTAAAGTGCTGGATGCTGGCTGCGGCATCGGACACGTCGCACTCTACATGGCAAATCATGGCGGCTTCTGCGTTGAGGGAGTTGACTTGACGCCGCACCACGTCACAAAAGCTAAAAGGAATGTTCAGCTTGCAGGGATGAATGACCGTATTGCCATAAGACTTGCAGACTACCACAATCTTGATGCTTTTGATGATGCAAGTTTTGACGGTATCTATACCATGGAGACCCTCGTGCACTCATCAGACGCTCGAAAGGTTCTGGAAGAATTCTTACGAGTTCTTAAACCTGGCGGGACCCTGGTGATGCATGAATATGACCACTCTCGATTCGAGCAGACCCCCAAAAGCATCGCGATTGAGGCAAAGATGTTGATGGAGAATATTGGTATGCCGGCATTTGAAGCATTCGAGACAGACGATTTACAAAGACTTATCCGAGACATTGGGTTCAAGGACGTCTACGTGACGGATATGTCAAAAAGTGTTGTTCCGATGTTATGGCTATCCTATGTATGTGCATGCATCCCTTATCTATTCTTGAAATTCTTCGGTCTTCAACATCACTTCCTTAATACTGTATCAGGGGTTGTCTGGTACAAGGGGAGGGATTACTGGAGGTACGTGCAGGTGAGAGGGAGGAAACCAATGTGAAGCCAGGATTTGGTCTCGATTAGCCTTTTCTAGTGCCGAATTCCGGACAGGAAGAAGAGTCTTGTTCCACGACATCAAGCATCTCCCCAGATGTTTCAGATGCTGAGAAGATGGCAATGGTCTGACCAATAACAAAACATTATCCATTGGAACAAATCTGTACCTACTCTCTACCTGGTCTTCACCTCTGAACCATCTGAGACCCAGGCTTGGGTCTTGGGTCTTGCTGGTTATACGAGGATAAGTCTAGGACATAGAAAATGTAAACGAGGCCGTCGATAACATTTAGCGGAATTCGATGATAGAATTTAAAGGCTGTAGTCTCCTCGAGGTCGCTCTTAATCTTGTCCCGCTTTCTCAGGGTCTACAGTCTCCTCATCGCTGATCGATTGGCCAGAAGAGCTTCCACCTATATGTATTCTCAACTACATCCTTTTCCGGTTGGCGCCTATTCAGGGGCCCCGAGGTCTCTGCCTCGGACTATCTCTGACTTTGGAAGTTAATCATTGACCATTAGGTTCATTTGCCGCAGGTGGTGCTGACAGCACGTTGAATACGATGGTCTGTTACTATATTAAGGCTTTGGCGTTGGAACGCACCTCTCAGAGAAAAGTAGTCTGGAGCACTGCCACGGCTGCACGAGCGCCAAAAGACGGGGCTTCGGGAGCTAAGGCATCCCCAGCAACGGGTGCCATGGTATTGGGCGGCCGTACAAAATTCTGGTTCATCAGATAAATGCAAGCAACAAGATTAAGCCGCAGGAGCATTAGCATTCCGACCGGCACTGCTTTTCCAGAGGATTTCAAAAAAGCGTTCCCGAGCCTGGATGGCGGCCACACAACATCGCCCATGCGTCATTCGATGGCGGATAGGATGGCTTTAAGCGGGGCCGAGCTTCCCAATAATGCGCGCTCATGTGCAGAGAGACCGAGGAACAGAATTGACTTTGACTAGAAGTGCCTCCTTGATGGTTCCGATAGATGAAACTGGGAGGTTTTGTGGTGGCCAGCTGTCGTGCGACCGTCTAGGCTGGGCCAATTCGTAGATAAGCTCATGGTAGCGAGCATGAACGCATGCCCCAAAGTGGAGATGCTTGGAAGGCCGGTTCTGGTGCTCGACGGCAGGGTTCTGCCCAAACACGGCCAGAAGTCTAAGGATGATGGGGTCCATACCTAGGCTGAGCAGACGGAGCGCGAACTGAACACCCGGTCTCTTCTCCTCTCTTTATCCAATTCCCTTCTATTCGCACCATTGCGCCGATCTTTTGCGTCGGGGACGATCACTTGCGTGTGCCGTCGCCGCTGAACGAATCACAGTCAACTCCGTCATAAACCCTTCCAACACCTCCGCCTCCACACACCGTTTTCTCGCCATCCGTTCCTGCTGCGACTGATCAAACGCTCTTCACCATCGTGAAGTTCAAAACACTCGCTAGGGTCAAAGGACCATACGCTCGTTTTGAAGGCGGCGCGCCTGCATGGGCGACTGCTCTCTCTTTTGCACAGGCTTCGTAGCGCTTCCGATGCCTGGCTCCTCCCGTTTGAGCTATCTTCCGCCCACGAGACCGAGCTCCCCAATGCCATCCGACCCGTTCAATTCACTCCCGTAACCGATATTGTACATGGATTAAAGAGAAGGCAAAGATTGTATATTGACGTGGCGAGGGCGGCAGAAGAGACTCCTACGATGGATGGAGATGCGGACATTGAACAATCACATTTCGGCAGACACCACCCTCCTCTTGGAACCCTTGCCTCCGTTCTACACTCAGGACGCTCCGATAGTACTCCAAATAAGATCTTATGGCCGATGTCATGCTGGGTAGTTGCTAGAAGGACTTCTGTACCGCCGATTCAGAAGATGCCTTCACTAGTGCTGCTCATGATATTTTTGGGGCTACTGGCTGGAAATACCCTCGCGGTCTTCATACCATTCGACAATTGCCTGAGTCCAAGCAAGATAAATTCGGAGCCCCGTCAGCTACAATTCGTACCCTATCTCTACTGGGCCCATCTCGACACTAAAACATCGAAACACACCCTGAATGCAACTGTATACGGCAATGTGACTGGGCTTTTGACCAAAGAAGAATATCCACCTCCGGATAGTCCAGATTGGACGAATGAAAACAAGACTTTGGGCAAAATCGTTGACGTGGGAAGTGCGGACAAATTGACGACTCTTTTCGCGAAATTGAATCTACTCAGCTACACTCCGTGGAACGATCCTGGAACTCGCTTCTGCAGCGCTGCTATCAATAGCGAGTGTCCACTTGCACCCGCTTTCTTCGTGGCGCGTAATGATACATCGAAACTTCCGGGCTTCACCGTCTCACACGACCTCTCTTCCAGCTATGCATTCGCTACATTGTCAGAGACTTTACGAGTTGAAAATGGCGACGCAGATAAAACAGTCTTGGCTTGCGTGTCTGCGAGTATCACTCCAGATCTAGGACCCAAGTTGAAAAATCTGCTTACATATATTCCGGTCGCAATTTTGATTTTAGCCGGGCTCGCAACTCTGCTGGCAGCCACTTATAGCCCCTGGGGTTCCACAGACATATTCCGGTGGTCGACCAATTACGGCAGGGACGAGGATCTGCTGCGTCTTGTGACGCCAGGCTTTGCAGACTGTCTTAACTACATCCAATTCATTGTCCTCACAGGGAGCTTGAGCCTCAACTATCCTGGCTACTACCAACCCGCAGTTCAGAATATAGCTTGGTCATCGCTACTCTTTAACGAGAGCTTTGTGAGCGGAGGCAATGGCACTCGACCTGTGCAAGATGGCATCTACGTGACTAATGGAACCTACGGACTTGATCGGATGAGCCAATTCGTCGGCATGACTTCGGTGAAAGACATCTGGGCCGGAATGGCAGTATGGATCCTCGTCATCCTCGCCGCAGTTCTGATCTTAACACAAATTGGCTTCGGTCTACGATGGCTGCACCATCAAATTGCGAGAATTCCAGAGGAGGACCTGCGGAACAAGAATGTGCCCTTCTCTGTAGGCCAAGTCATCCGGGTAATCTTCAATTATTTCTTACTGCCAATCACGTCTCTTTCCATGTTCCAGTTTGCCATTGCTTCCCGAGTCCCATCTTGGATCGTTGCGCTTGCGGCAATCTTACTTGTTCTGCTCGTCATGTTCGCTGTGTGGTTAATGATGCTCATTGCCCGCACCCGACCTCGATCCTGCCTCTTCGATGACCTCCCCACGGTTCTTGTTTATGGTCCGCTATACAATACGTACTGCGATGATGCCGCTGTATTCGCGCTGGTGCCTTTCTTCCTAAACTTCTTGCGTGGGATCGCTATTGGCGCCCTGCAGCCCTCCGGGATCGCTCAGATTGTTGTCTTGGCGATATGCGAGGTCATACTGGCGCTGACGCTTAACGCCTTCCGTCCTTTTCCCGCACCTACATCGATGAATATCTATCACACCTTTTTCGCACTCGTTCGCCTTGTCACCATCCTTCTGAGTGTTGCATTCGTACCATCTTTAGGTGTGACTGAACCTACAAGAGGGTGGCTTGGTTACGCAATCTTGCTTATGCATGGGGCTACCCTCGTGCTTGGTTTCCTTTTGAACGCTCTTGTGACTCTGATCGAGGTTGCGGCTCGCCTTGCAGGTGCTGGAGACAAAAGTGGTGCGGTTGGAGGGGCTACTCGCGGCGGTCTTGCCAAAGTCTTGGGAATGCGCCAACTGTCCCGGCGAACGCCCAGGTCTCGGGCTGCTACGCGTTCAAGTTATGCTGCGTCTGATGCTGCTATGTTGGGCCCAGAGAATGACCAGAAATCATTCCGAATGGAAGGCGGACGCTCTAGAAGCATGTCTGCAAGCTCAAGGCAACTTTTGAATAGTGAAGGGCGCAACAGCACAGCATTCGCTGATAACATGAGCGCGGGCATGGGCCATAGCCGAGCAAGCGGATCCGGTGGCTTTCATCCGTCAACTCCCATGTCCGGCAGCACTTTTTCAAAGAGTGCGAGAAATAGTGCGAGAAACAGCACTGCGAGAAATAGCTCTGGAGCGATCATTGGTTTGAAAACAGCTGAAGCTGCTGATCCTTATTATAGGAAACCACGGGAACGACGAAACACTCTCGAAGCAACCTCTCCTGGCGTGAAGAGTCGTGAGTCTGAAGGTAGTCGCGACTTCACAAAGTCCAAGTTTACAGAGATGCCTAGTCCAGATGTTGCAGCCGGAGAAGGTCCCTCAATCTCTGGTATAGCAACTCCCACTGGAGGAGCTACTGGTCACAGTGAATTAGACGACATTCCGACAGATTATCAAGGGCCTCGGCAGGATTATAGTGTTCGGGAAGTTGATTTCTATTATGGTGTCCGTGGTCCAGCTTTGAAATCAACAGGAGGAACTCGAAGACTCAAGACCGGACCAGCTGATCCCACTGGGCCTGTCTCGTCCGCCACCGGCTGGTTTAAAGGGCTCTTCGGTGGCAAGACGAAGGAAAAGGGGAAAGGGTTTGAGGTTGTTCGAAGTGCTCGTGCTCCACCTCCTGGTCTTATTCCAGAATGGGATCAAGAGGCAGGAATCAACCGACGACCATATCGTGATGCCCCTGACAGCGCGTCCCACGCTCCGCAGACGCTAAGTTCGGACGGAGCCGGACCTTCCCAAGGTCCCTTCCATTCCCCCGAGGGCGAAACATTCGAGGCGACCTCCTCCGACGGTGAATCTGAATTCGATGAAAATCCAATAAGCAGCGTGTCTCCAGAGCCTCCCTCCCTACCCGCCTTGGATACCGGTGGTGGAATTGAAATGCCAAGCCGCATCGGGTCAAGAGCGTCGAAGAAATCGGGCGGCGACGGTCTCCGTAGTCGACCACCGACGGTGCCGAGAAGAAGCTCGAAGCGTAATTCTTCTCTGGGTAGTAGCGGAGACTTTCCTCCGTCCGCATTCCCAGTGGCACGTTTATCGACAGTAGCAGCGTCGCCACCACAGTCTCCCCAGAAGCCACGCAAACCCTACTATCCAGATGACAACTCAGATCGACACCTTGGACCATCAACCGGCAGACTCCCATTTGAGACGAGCAAATCCACTGCAGCGTCTACGACATCTAGCAACACTCAGGCTGAGAACGAAGAGAACCAGCCTCCACGGCCGTTTCAACACACACGGCAGTCTTCATCAGCCTTAGGACAACTTGCTCCTGACATTCGAGGTGACCGGCCCTCAAGCTTTGGCTATGTTCCTCAACATCGTGCTAGCGAAAATATTCACGAGGCAAGCCCAGACTCGGCCGATATTGTCGAATCGAGTGCCGAATTTGTTGGAAGAGGGCAATGATTTCAGCTTGTTCCCTTTCATTTTCTCTAACATAAGAAACGCATTTACGAATTTCCTACTGGGTACTACGAAAAAGCAATGGGCGTTCACACGCATTAGGCCGGGATTGGAGGGCGGACGGCACAGTACACAGGCATCAGCGTGGAGACTGGGTGTGCGAATGCCGACATTTCTAGAGCTCTGGGTCTGCATTTGAACATACTACAATCCTTTTAATTTGATCGACGTGCTTCATTGGCATAATCAGCGGTTTGACACAGCGATCCGGATACGATGGTGTTACAAGAATGACAGTACGAGGTGGTGGCACGCTGTTTGATGTAACGGCCGCTCATTGTTGGGGTCAGTGTTCTTGTACACTATCTTTGCTTGGGAGATGGGCTCAGAATTAAGGAACAACATCGTGCAAAGAATGTAGTAGCATTTAATGGTAAATAATACAACTATTTCCCAAACCTTTTCCTTCTAGCGTTGCTACCCACATTGGCGAGTTCTTTTTTCCGCCTCGTCTGCGCTGCCACAGCATGCTCAAATACATCTGGAGCAGTCTCTTTAGTTACCTGGGTACCCGTGTACGTTTGATCCTTCCTATTATCGTGTTTACTCCCTAAACGGATGGTCTTGTCGTGTGCTGACTGCTTTTTATTTCTTTTCACCGCGCACTCACCAAAGCGGCTTTGAGCGCGGGTGGCCGCATCACCACGTGCGCTCGGCCTAACTTGGTTGCTCGTCTCTTCCTGCCAACTTCTCCAATTGTTGACTTGACTACTACATCATCACATCTAACACAGACAATTGACCACCATCAGCCCAGCAACAATCAGCCGCCATGGAACCGGAGAAATTCGCTCTAGCTGCATATACAACGCCTAGTGTGCCTGTCCCTAAGGCTGTGATTTTCGTTCCACAAGTCTGTATCCCTTTTCGTTGGTGGTCCCGTTGACGCTAATGTGGTGAAGAGTATCGACCTCACAATTCGAAAAGACACTCAAATTGGGCTGGCCAGATTGCCAATTGATATTCTGCGAATGATCTTCGAGTCATTAGAGAGTTCTCACACAATCGCAACTGCTCTTCTCACGCAGACGTCACGACGATTTGAACTTGAAAATGAGGTTACACAAAGCTTCTTCGACCGCATGAATTTTGCTTTAGCGTGGCGGTTCACTCTAAGTGTCGCAACCAGCTTCGCCGTGCAAGAAACCGTCCTCGGGATGGAGTCGACAATGAGATCTGAAATCTCTCCTCCGGGTGATCCATTCTATCCTAATCTCAAGCCGAGGCTTTCGAAGAAATGTAATCTGTGCTGGCGGTACTGGTTGGTTGGAGGATGTCACTCCATCGCAAAGCACTGGCTTGTCTGTTCAGATGGGATTAACAAACCCACCGAGATCTTCTGTCCATACTCTGCAGCTTGGCAGGACAAGAATGATTCGCTGTATCCACAAAAGCACAGATATGACGCCTACAAGGACGAGCGTAACTGTAAGGACGTGCGTGCACACGGACATGATATTGCCATCGACTGGCTTGGCTTTTCAGCTAAAGCGGCACTTGGAAGTGGGCCAAGGGAGTACCATGAAGTGTATCGACCAGTCAATCCTTATGAACAGAGGCAGAGTTAGCAGGAAGGCGGGAAGGCAAATCTCACCTATGGCATGACGAACATGTCAGTAGCATCAACAAAGCGAATTCCTTGAGCAGTATGCTCACGTGCGAAGGTATTGAACAAGCCGCCAGGGTCTCTCCAATGCATGTACCATACTTATATATCATACCTATAGATTAAATTAGAACAATGTGCAATGAATGCAACAGTCATCGTCTAATGCAAAAGGACAATCGATTTGCAAGGCATGCCGTAGCACAGGTCATAAAGCAGAGCCTTTCCAAGCTTCTTGTTGTAGAATGGGGACGGCTTGCAGGGATCACAACCCGCTCGACAAGCTTCTTCGGGAGGCTGTAGGCGCCAAGCCGGGAGCCCACAGGGTGAGCGACCTCAGAAAGCTTCCCAGGATCACAATCCTCCCCAACCCCCACGGCCCTCTTTCGTGCTGCTACACGTGGAGCTCCAGCTGCGGCGCCCCTTCACTGTCGTGAAAGTTGGTTATCGGAGCAGGATTGATGTAGACTCACCATCCGCTATTGGTTTCGATAGAGGGCCTCTCCTTCGTTGCCAAACATTGACGGCACGTGCTTGATAACTTCAACAGATCCTTAATGTCTGTCCAGGTCTCTGGGAGCAACTGTGTGCAAAATCTCTTAGTGGCGCACCTTTCTATTTGCCTTGACTCTCTACCTTTTTTTGTTCAATACCTTCAGCATAAATAAAGTACTCAGTGCTCCCGTGGCTCACCTTGAAAAGTGTCAACTTCCACGGTCATTGTACAAACCAGGGAACGAAGTGCTCGATACGACCCCGCCTATCTATCTAGTTGATGCTACCTCGCTCTCATGGATCTGCAACTATTCTCGCTGGCTGCGTATAGAGTACCGGGTCATTCCCTTCCAAAAGCGTTGATTTTCATTCCCCAGGTGCGCATAAAGTTGTAATAGCTCACATTCTCACGGCTAATGCCGAAATAACTTAGACGATTGACCTCACGCCTCGAAACCAGTCTTTAGACGGACTCAGAAAACTGCCAATTGATGTTTTGCTGATAATCCTGACATTGCTTGAGGATGGAAGTCAACTTGCTCCCTTTACAGCCTTTCACCGCATGACCTTTGCGCTCTCAAGTAAAAGCACGTTGAGAGCCGCCATGTCTTTCCAAGTGCGTGAGTTCCGCACTCAAACGTGCTATTTGCGGTCAGCATTCCGAACCCCCTCGTTACGATTCATGACTCCCAAGGTTCTGAAGTGGTGCTTCGGCTGCAAGAATTTCTGGCCCGTTGGTGGCTGTCACTCAGATCGGAAGCAGTGGCATCTCTACTACAACCATCACAATGGCTACGCGGGAATCGCGTGTCCCTGCGGTGTTGATTGCGGGGGAACTTCGGGTTCGAAAGACTTGCTTATGATTACGTATGGTTCGAGCAAGGAGGCGACGATGTTGAGGAAGCGCATTCCTCCATTTCACTTCGACATGGCGGCCGACTGGCTGGGTCGTGAATGAAGTGCAGATGGGCTGCCGGAAGCTTGTTAGATCCTGCTAACCTTAAGACACTATGCACACCCCTTAGAGAGATTGCTCCAAGGCGATGACTTCTCCTCGGCAAGCTGCAATGAAGCCTACCATGGGTCAATTTTTTTCAGGCTTGGGTTTGGCGACTAGCTTACTACCCGCTCAAGCGGTGAACTTTGGAACACATCCTTCTATCAGTGACATTACTACCAACGAACTTGCTCGCGTCCAACTACTCGACTGTCTAATTCTTGCCCACACTAACCTCTGACACTGTTTCAAGTCATTTTTCAATATCCAAATATCACCTTAAAACCTTATTTTTGGCTTTCGTTACTACCTGACTTTTCCCCTCCTTTCCTGCTCACCCTCATCTCTACCGAGTTGGCCTAACCGACACTGAGTCATCCCCAATCCGCAATGTCCGCTCTTCGTCTTCGTCCCCAGGGCTTCACACACTCCAGCGTGTTCCTCACAGTCACTCCACGTCTCGAGCGGCGCGGCCCCCACAGCGATCACCCGCGTCCACCAAAGCCTCGACCGAGAGCAATCCACCGATAACCATAAACCGACAGACCCATTCCACCTCGCTATCTTCGCTGAGCTCAATAAAGGGCTCAGACGACGACGTCGTCGTCGTCGTGACATCATTTCTAAGGCGAGCCAGAAAGGTGGTGTGGTGGTGGTGATGGTGGCGCATAGCCGTGAGGCAGAGCATCCCGCGGTCTTCGCGTCACGGTCGTCAGGAATCGGGAATATGGTCGATGGTCGAGGAGGAGGCTATCACTAGCGTTTAAGATGGCGTGGAATGGTAGGAGTGGGGTGGGCGTGAGGGATGCTGAAGGCTTAGGCGCTAGTGGTTTTCCTGACGGTGTGAAAGGATGTGTAGCAGCTGCGTTATCTGGTCCTGTGGAGAGGGAGGGAGGGTTGATCTGATATGTAGGCTTTACGGGATTAGCTGGAGGGCGTGTATCTATCGCCGCCGGTTTGCACAAACAATAAATAAATACTGCCGATGCACCGTAAACACTCACCCGCTCGAGACCGCTACGTCTGCGGCTCTGATCTGAGCCTTTTCCCTGTTTAAGATATTGGGGATGCTAGCAACAGAACGAAGCCGCGCCAAAGGTTGACGAGGGGACATGCATGTATGTTTTACGTTGGCAGGAACGGGGGTAAGACACGGTCGTCGCTGGGTGTGCCGGGGGAAGAAGGGTGGGAGGGGGAAGGGGGGGTGTATTTTGGTATTGGTTATTGGTTATTGGTTATTGGTAGTTTGTATATAGGCCGTGGGGGGTGGTTTGTGGTTAGGATATGGGGTGTGGAGGCAGGTTTCACGGGGCAGGCGGGCGGGCGGAGTAGAGGAGGGAAAGGTGGAAGGGTAGCGGGACAGGGTGAGAATAGTTGGGGTGTCGGGGTGTGGGCTTGCGGGGGTGGAGAGGGATGCGATTTGGATCAATGTTATCGAGGGGATGGGGAAGGGGAAGGGGGCTACGTTTGATGCACTGCAGGGATGCGGGCGAGGGGTGGGGTGAGTATAGATAGGGTCTTGTGGTGGTGGTGGTGGTGGCAGCGGGAAGGCTCTAGGTGGTGTCTGTCGGGAGTGGTGTAGGGTTTTAGGGATTCGACGCTGCAGGCAAAATCGCTGGAGTGCGTAGATGGCGATGTTAGATGGGTAGGTGTAGGTGCAGAAGATGTTAGGAAGGGGGTGGGAGATGGACGGGTGAAGAAGGGCTGGGTGACTGGTTATTAGGTGGATTATTAGAATGGGTCTTGAAAGTAGAATGGATTATTCGCATTGCTGGGAGGTTATGTGAAGATGGGATTGGATGGGACTACTGGTTCGCGATGGACAGGAGACATGTTGCATTCTTCGATCTCGAAGAGTGTTGAGAATGAGAGGATGATTTGAATTATGGGGGGATATCTGAGATAGTGGTAATGACTGTTAAGGGGGAGTAAAGTATGAACTCGTTAGAATGAAAACGTCGTGAATTCCCATTGGCTAGTCCTCTAAGCCGAGAGAGACGCCCTTCCTACGTTTGATCAGTGAGGTGGCCCAGATTCACGAGCTGGATCGAATGTATTCATTCTTCCGCAGAGCATCTTGCTTCAGTGGAGTTTCTTAGCTGCCTCTCCATCGGATGAAGGCGTAGGAAGCACTTCACTCTTGCCTGTTGATCGGGAAGGTACGGGAGCGATGTCTATCTCTTGGCCAGCGGATTTCGTGTGAGATACTATGGTTCCTTGCCAGTGTCGGTCGCTTTCCGAGTAACTATCTTTTTGCTTGTGGCCGTTGGTGTCCAAGTCTCTTGGGCGTACCATAATTGGGTGAGTCTCATTTGACACGTCGAGCATGCCTAATTTCTCATCCATCGCGGTGACGGGGACACTTCCCGCCGTTCCGGTCCAGGTACCCAGTCCAAGCTCTTCGTGTATCATACGTTGGAGCTGGAGGACGTCGTTTGTGACCCATTCCAGTTGCTGGTATCTGTATTTTGTGTGGCGTTTTTTCATGAATTCGAAGAGAGGCTCGACGATGTTGGCTAAGATGATAATGATTCCACCGACTGTTAGCGTGATAGCTAGACCGAGGACGCTGAAAGAGGTATACGCTGTGCTCCGCACTTTTATTGGCAGGCAGGACTGGTCACCGCTGACATCGGGGAGAGTATTGTTGACGTATTGGTTTAGGGATGGATCTGAGGGGCCGGTGGCAATTTCGACTGCGATTCTTTGAAGCATTGCCATGTAGGTCGACACCCAGTAAAAGACTTCCAGCTGCCATTGATTCGGCGGTATGGGATGTTGTCGTCCCTGGATTAAAGTGCTTCGCGCCTTCAGAGCAGCCACCCCTAAGACGCCGACAATGTCCCCAAAACCATAAGTTTGTGCATAGACAGCTCCCCAAAAGTACCGAAAGATGTCTCCTTGGTGCTTGGTACTCCATGGGAAATCATCAGGGTGTGAGGCCGAAAGTGGAGAACAGTGATTGGTATTGGGGTCGCATACCTGAACTCTCGAAGCACAACCGAGTACATTGGCGGGACGGTCAGTATGGTAGAACGGAACTTTAGTGTAGGAAGCAACTCCATAGTTCACGTCGCCTGCGTATTGATGGGCTGAATACCACTCGTCATCCACTTGATCGAGAAACTGGACTCCTGTGGCTGACAAGAAGAAGAGATCTTCTTTCGCGTCAGTCAGGTTTAACTCCGGAATAGGGTCAAAAGACGAGGCATCAACGGCTCCGGGCCAGTGGTTCTGCGAACTGCGAAAGTTAGGTAAAATTAATATACTGAGAGAGGCGCGTACAAAATTTTGTAATCTGGGGGTTGATCGATAGCGTTATCAAATGGGTCAGGATGTACATAGATCCTGTATACAGACTGATATGGATCGTTTCCTGTTGAGTCACTCGTCCTGCCATACAAATACTGTACTGGGGTATTTCCTGGCATCGAGCTATTCGTTTGGGTGTATTTGTCGACGACGAGGGGAGCACATTCTTCTACAAAACGATATTGGAATCGGTTCTCTGGTGGTGTATTAATACCTAAATGATCCTGCGAGTCCAGCAGCCCGGAATCCAAACGTATGTTTGTCGAGTTTCGTAGACAGATGCTATCTTTTCCCGGAAAAGGACAGTCTATGGTTTTCTCTGTAAAAATCGGAAGTTCTTTCTGGACATAAAGCGCGCATATCTCTGGCGTCGAAGATGTGTTGTAGCATTGTTGCGCGTACGTAGAAGCGGTGTTGAACAAACCATTTACATATGATCCATACTCGGGATGTAAATCGACCGGCATCGGAGGATTGACTAGTGCTCCACAGTTTGTGCTGGCGACTAGGACTTCATTTCCAGTTGATGTAGTGATCTAGAATAGAGAACGGCATCTCAAATCAGCTTTGTTAACGACATACTGGGAGTGCGTGCGGTTAGAGTCTTATTGGATCCCAAAGTGGACCATTTCAAAATGTTCTTGAAGGCGGTACTGTAGAAGCATCACAATGTTCGCAAGCGGAGGCTTTACTTGCAATTATGACATAGACATACCTGGGACGACAAAATTGTAGCAGCATAAAATGCGGATATTATTAGCACCGTAGCACCTGTTATTGGTAGCGTTCGCACCCAAAGTCCTCGAGCCTTATTACGCCACATCCACCCCATTTGAAGAAAGTAGCGCAGTCCAACAGTCCCCGTGGCCGAATTACGCAAGATAGCTTGGCTACGAAAGGACGAGGTATCCATTAATATTGAGATCCATGATGCACGCGTCTGCGCTGTCCACTAGCCCTTTGCGATGAAAGAGCCAATGAGAAGGGGGAGACGCACCGTTGATGATGGAGCCCGTCTTGCGGAGTCCTTGATGTCGAAAAACGCATGTGCATCGCAAAGCAAAATAGTCGCCAGAAGCTCCGGCCAACCATGGTCACAAAAAGGGCGAGAAATGCCGTGAGAAGGCCACCATTACGGTGCGTGAGAGTGAGAGTGGCACCGCGGACTTGGCCGTAGGACCAGTTGATCCATGCTCCCGTATAAATGGCACCTTCGGATATTGAGTTTGTAACATCACTACTCATAGTCAAATAAGGATGATCGACGTATTTGTGGTGCAATTGAAAGGTGAGCTCGTGAGGCGATAAATCGGTTCAACGAGGAGTCGCAAAGTGCAGTGGAAAGCTTTCGGGATAACTGGTGTATAAGGTCGACAGTATATTGGCACCGTGTTCTTCTTGACTGGGCTTCTTCAACCTCGTCTAGGTTTTTGGCGACAACAGTCACACTTCAGCAAAGTTGTAGCCGTCGTTGGGCTTCGAGAACACTTGCTGCTTATTTAACAACTGTAGTAGCTCTCTCTCGCGCCCACCAGGTGCGGCTCCCTATCTTCATAGTTGCTCAGACGCGTAATCGGCCATCCAGCACAGTCCTTGCCACCTTTCGCCAATCATTAGCAGGATATGAAGGGTACCTGGTAAATCGGATGCTCTCAACGCGCTAGAGAATAGTAGCAAAAGCGTCATCACTTCCATTCGCCAGCAATAATTCAATAATGGCCTCAATTTCTAAGCCATGGGGACGTTCAGAAACCTTAACGATCAACTGGCCTTGCATTTCGTGCAGAAATCGCCCCAGGGTAGAACCGACCTGCAAGCTAATGTCGTTTAGATGTGACGCGCTCGCCGACTGCTCGGAAGAATCCCGAGAGCTTTTGGGACGATGGCAAGGGACCTCTCAAGCTCTTTCCTTCTCATTGCAGAGATGGCGGCGGAAAGAAGTGATCAGGCCGGGTGCCTTACAGTTCGAACACACGATAGCAACATTGCGCAATTTAGAGTTAAGAGTATGATCTGCGGCTGACATATGCATAGTTAGCCTGCAAAGCACATGCGAGATTTTGTGACACATTGTTGGGCTAGTGCTTGATTCACAACGAGTGGGGGCTATATGGGCAGATAGCGATTGGGGGCCGAAGGATAGTTTGTTCTACCATTGGACTGCATGCCTTGACCATGACGATTAATTGGATATAGCAAGGGTCGCAATGCTCCAGTAACGAAAATGAGAGCTGAGAAGACCTGAAACAGTCGTAAGCGAGCTGCGTGTTTAGAAGGAAGCTTCTCGGGCCGCGGGCGAAAGAGGCTATTGTCAATAGGGAGGGCTGTAAGGTCCCCAGCTTCGTCATGAGAACTAATTGAAATGGAAGACCTAGAAGCTGTGCAATCGGCGAAGTGCATTCCTTAACCGGTTGCAAACGCCCCCATAATTCTACCTGGTTGGTGGCGTTTTTGTCCGTGCCATCCCAGGTCTGAGATGGTGCAGAAAAAAGCTTGGTGATCTGACAGAACGATTGGCTCTTGTTGATAAGGGTATTCGCAGTCCGATGAGCAATTATGGGAAAAGTGAAGATGATCCAGTTGTTGACAAGGAAAGTGCTAGGATCGAGAAAGGGTGTAGTGGATTTTTGGGTTAGTAGGGTAGATATTGTCTACGTCGATGAGGAGAATAGCAGCTCCTGGGAAAGGATTATGATATCAAGCTGCTGTTTAATCAAAGGTCCTCTTCGAAAGCGCCGTGCCCTCTCAACACCAGGTCTGCCCCGGCCATGAGCCCCGCGTTCAATGCTACGCTAGCTTCATCATTGAAGTCGATGCTGCTGAACGAGCCTTTAAGTCTTGACCTAGAACTTGCAGCCCTTTCGTCAGTAGAATGGCACATCTTCCCTATCGATAATTAATCTAGGCTAGCTTTCCTGCATTCCTATTCATGTGTTCAAAAACTGTATTGCGCAGCCCACGCAGCGTCTGTCTTGTTTCGAGTAACTCGAACGCGTCGATTGCAGGTTCGCTAATGCTGTGCTAATAGAGCAAGTGCGAGACAATTTAACAGTCTTCTCTAGCATCTACAGGTATGGAGAATAGCAAGGTGGCATTGTGAGCAGAAATCGGAGCATGGGCAGGTACAGGAGTTGGTGTCTGCGCAAGAGAAAAGAAAGTCTAGTGGAGTAGGTAGGTGCGGTGTGCATGTACGCTCACCTTTGAAGCAGCCAGGCCCAGTGCTACCGCGAGAAGGCTCACTTATTACACCAGACGGGAATTTGAAGGAAATCAGGCTTTGCTAGCGAGTAAACGAGGTGGTTCACGACAGGCGATGGATAGGGACAGTGGCTGCCGGCGCTAGAACGACGGATTGTGTTTTGGTAACCTACACCCTATCTTCCCAACTAAATCACCGCAACGACTCTTAGATGCCTACATCGAACTTGATTGAAAATGACTACCTATTCATGAATTAACATTGACTAAAACTGATCGAATGATTGTCTGACGCGTTTGTGCGGCGTAGTTTCCCCGCGCAGGCAGAAGTTCTCTCCTTCGGCTTCGCTCTTTCCCAAATCTCTTCTCTCTATGGCCCACATTGCCCACGTTCTTTAAAGAGCGACCGACGAGAAATTTTTCAAGAGGTCTCGGCGTTGAAAGTACTGGTAGATGTTTCTAAGCGAAGTCGTGCTCCTGCGATTGCCCATCCGCTTTGACTCTGCTGGAGCAAGCATAAAAACAAACATTTAAAGATTTTAGCTTCCTCACATGGTATTGTTTATTCGCAAATTTTGATAAATGGAACCTCCGACTACGAGCTTCTCTTTGTGTGTATCTTAGCAAGCCCGCTGCGCTCCATACTATCCTCCTTGGTTCGAGACATTTCCACCTGAGGCAACACAGTTTTCCAAATTCCTCGATGCGCAACGGAGTTTTCACTGTCTAGGTACACTCGGACACCCGGATACATGATATTAGGCCCAACATTACCTATGCTCGAGCTCTATGGCACGCTCCTGTGGTTTCAATTATCTACCCCTCGCAGCATACACGAAGCCAGAATCTCCACGCCGTGGTGCTTTGGTTTTCATTCCAAACGTTACCATAAGTCCTTCTCTTGTCGGAAAGGGCTCTGATCGCTGATACAAAGCAGTCCATCAACCTCACAACCACAAAGAGCTCTCCCTCTCGCCTCGTCAATCTTCCACTCGACATCCTCCTTCTGATCTTTCGCGCTTATGAGCATCCGTGGGATAACTCGCCAGGACTACTTTCAGTCGCAGCCCACGACTACGGACCTATCTGGCGGTCCATAAGTTGCGTTGTAGCTCTCGCGCTGACAAGCAAGCACCTCCTCTCCGCGGCGCTACAAGTCAAAATACGCGAAATCTATGCAGATCATTCTGCCCATGACCTCTGTCGCTTGCTCGTGGATCCCCCAGGGTCTGCGATGCTGCTGCCTACAACGGCCTTGAAGAAATGTCAATATTGTCGCCGGAATTGGTTTGTCGGCGGATGTCATTCGCAGTTGGGGAACTGGGCTATCGGTACGTTAAGCTGGAAGACGGTAGAGACACTCAAATGCGCGTATCAACCAAACATATATGGCAGTATTGATGTCTGGGATAATTTCGTACTATGTGATTCTGACGAGGGGAGGGAGATCCTGGGAGGGTTACCGAGCTACCACATTTGCAAGAGAGACCTGGCGGAATGGATTGAGCCTGAGCAGTTTGGAGGGCGCAGGGTAGGGAGAAAAAGGACACGCAAATTTGATGACGCTTGATCGGAGATCGGATGAATGACCTGCAGTGATCGAGAGCTCCTACAGGAGAGACCGCCGACTTCCCGCCTACACGGCAGTATGTCGAACTCGTTAGTGTTGAACAATCTTCCATCCTCTATTGAAGTACTTTTGCTTCTTTGTCACTTGGTATTAGTGCTTGAACCGTCGCTATGCTAGATCGTGCCACCTCACCGTGTTAACAGTGGGGTAAACCAGCTAACCACACGGTGTGGCTATATAGGGTACCCTGCTCCCCCATGAGTTAGTCAGACAATCAATCAACTCATTTTATTTTATCACGCCGTGGGCAAAGCATGAATATAAGGTGGACATCATCTCTATCACTAGCACGGTGCAATAGCAAGGATCTGTAACGGTGTTGTTCAGGGGGCAATCAACACAGAGGAGCATACATTCTACTACCAGTACCCTAAATGCCCCCCTCTCTTCGCGCCTATCGTTATCTGGCTAGACCTAGAGTAAATATACAAAGAGTCACCAAGGCCCATAGACGAGCATAGGCTCTAGAAAAACACCCTCGCTCTGCTCCACAAGCTCAAGCACTGCTCGGCATTGCTCCCACACCACCCCAGCCTTGCCGGGCTTCCTGGTAGAGCTTGAGTAAATTTATGCTTGAGACTTGTTGCAGGATAAAGTGGTAGAACGCCTGCATAGCCTAGCTGTCTGCGAGAAATATATATCACGGGGTACATTAGAACGCTGTACCGCTTTTAGCTCTTTGGTATATTTCCTTGCGCCAAGTTTCTGCCCCGGCCCCATTCCGTCCGAGAGTCCTTACGTGCTCAAGCTCGATGACTATTATCCAGTCATTGTCTGAACGTTCGGAGCCTTAAAATCTGTGCAGAGTGTAATTCGGCTTTGGGCCTTCGATTACGGTCCCAGCCATCCCTTAGTGTGCTTCCGTTGACTTTGCTGTAGACTCCGGAGGAGTTGGCGGCCTTCTGGGGCCTCATACGGTACTTTGTGTCCAAAAAACCAAGGACCATGACAAGCTTCCGACGGACATATGAGGGATGCATGGACTGAACCTAGTCTACGGTAGAAAAGCCAATTTCCTTTGCGAGAGTGACACCCTCCGACGAGCCAGTAGCCTTGACAGTTACGGCAATATTTGAGTAATTTTGGGACTAGCTGTGGAAAGAGTGTTCGTGGTAGATTAGTGTGCGCTCCATATTTCCGCTTTGAGGCGAATGAGAACTCCGGCACAGAGAAGAGTGTTGCAGCACGGAGTGCTTGTTTGCATGTTAGGGCAAAAGTCATGCGGTCGATGAAGGACTGCCAGATCTGAGGTGCGTGCTGTGGCCTAAAGCCTTCCAAAACAATACGGGCTGGTGTCCACTTGTATTCTAGGTATTCAAAAATCTGGAGAAGGATCTCGCATGGTAGTTGTTCCAACCCTGGGCAGTGCCTTCTGTTTGCTTCAAGCCTGATAGTCTAATCCGGGATGAGTTAGTGTAAAAATTACGACACGCTACTTTGAGACAGACCTGTGGGATGAAGATTAAAGCTTTTGGAGAAGGTGCATTGGCGAATTTGAAGGCAGCTAGAGCGAATTTTTCAAGCACTACACAATGAGGTTGTTGCTTGATAGGGTTGTGAGATGTGCTCATTGTCATATCGGAAGAGATGCAAATGACCAGGACGGAGGGAATGTCTCGAGAATAGAAAGAGACTTGAATCTAGTAGTTTTTAAATTCAACAATCACGCCAACAATAGATGTGGAGTTGCAGAGTCTGGGAGGAGCAGAACGAGAGGGCCTGGGTAAAAAGTCCACGGTGCGTAGCTTAGACCGTGAGGAGATTTCGGAGATCTTCTACCAAGCAAAATACGCTTTTAGGTTATCCAGAGGTTCATTTCTACCTTGGGTAGCCATTTTGTGGGTGATAATGTCTCATGGCTTTTGCATCCGTGACCGGACTGACGGAGCAATGAGGAAGCAACAAAGACAGCTTTCTGTGCAATTTAGAAATCGTTGAATGGCGAGTTATTCTTTCCTCTAACTTGACAGGTTTAATTTGTCGCTCTTGTACCATGGAGAGCGACTAGACTCAAGCGACAGGAATTTGTATGATCCATTATCGTAAGACACCATGGTACGTTATTTTTCCAGCCGATGAGTGAGGCCTCGGTCGGTCTTCGGCTAAATATCTTACGCATGGTGGATGGCAAACGGACTACTGCCTGGCGTGTCTGGAGTCTCATCACGAGAGGAAAGGATTGTGACGTTAAGGAATCTTACAGGGGAGCTAATCGAAATATAGCTTTCTTTGAACATTAGTATAGCCCACTTTTTCTGATGTTATTTTTCAGATTGCTTAAATAACGAGCGAAAATCTTCTTGCTATCGATGATGTCGGAAAATCTCAAGCCCTCCTGTGAGAACATGCCACGACAATTTCACCTTGGTCAGCGCAAGAAGTCCATGCACTCCGGTATGGTAT
Source organism: Pyrenula massariospora (assembly GCA_021030905.1). Classification (NCBI taxonomy): domain Eukaryota; kingdom Fungi; phylum Ascomycota; class Eurotiomycetes; order Pyrenulales; family Pyrenulaceae; genus Pyrenula; species Pyrenula massariospora. The sequence goes on from JAGFMI010000020.1 coordinate 87,033, forward strand.
GACGCTCTACTCTAGCTGTGCTTTGCAACTGCCTTGCGGCCAGCTGTGGATTTCTGTGTTGGTCATGGCAGATTACGACGAGCTTTGCGCAACATGTTCCAAAATCGACCTTTTTTCTCTTTTCACTGGTCCGCGTAGTTCTCAACGTCCAAAGTTCAAGCGCCCACATGACGTTATACTGGGGATACTTGCACATGTCAAATCCAACCATCGTTGTCCATTGTGCCGCTTAGTTAGAAATGACCTATACGGTTATGGACTCGGTAGCGAAGAGAGCGATAATGAAAGCCAGCTCGATCTGTCCCAAGTGTACTGCATTCTTTGGCCACGTAGAGCAGAGTCCATGGACGAAATGAATTACTCGTCACAACGAACAAGAGACATGGTAGCTACGAAGCTTGAGGTAAGTCTTTCGGCGTTCGATGAAAAGATTGATGAGAACGTGAGAAACCTTCCACAAGCGATTGGAGGTCGCGGGATACAGCTTCTCTCGCCAGATTCCGTGGATCCCCACCGCCCATTGTTGAATGGTTACCGTGCCACAAACACCGATGAGAGCCTCCGCCTTCTGAGAAAGTGGATGAACGCGTGTGATGAATCTCATCAAGAATTTTGTCAAGCTAGACACTCTTCTTCCTCTGGAGTTGACTTGATACGTGTCATTGACGTTAAGGGACGAAAGATAAGAGAGCATGATCGGTCGAAAACCTGCTATGCAGCCTTGAGTTACGTATGGGGCCAGGGAATGAAGGCTTACGCAAAAACGCGAGAGGAACTCGCGGCCCAGAGAGACAATAATGAGAGTGCTTCTTCTTGGTTACCACGGTCCCTGCCAAAAGTGATAGAAGATGCTATGCAGGTCTGCTGCAGTATGCAAATTCCATACTTATGGGTAGACGTTTACTGCCTTCATGACAATCCCATCAAAAAGGCGTACGAGATCAGCACCATGGGGCAGATTTACCGTGATTCCGACATCACTCTAATTGCAGGCTGCAGTAGTTTTATTGGCGTTGATGACGATGAGCAAGACCAACCTCCAGGACTTTTTCGCACATCGTCGGCCCAGAGCTTCATTGACGAGCAAAGAATCGAAAGGATCCAAGGTCGCGAGTATATCTCCGCAATGCCCTCTGCTAACAATCTTATTCGGTCCTCGAGATGGACAACGAGGGGATGGACCTTTCAAGAAGGCCAGCTTGCGAGGCGAATAGCCTTTTTTAGCGGATACGATATAGCTTTCATGTGTGGAGCAGGTTGCTGGCGTGGATCTACACACTCGGGAGTTTATGGCCATGAAGCAGTCATGCCAGGTATTGATCTACGATCCGAAGGCTACCATGTTCTGTCCGCCACGAAATGGCTCCGTTCAACTGACTGGCGCTTCGATTACTATAATGAAATTCTTATGAATTATACTGAACGTGCCTTGTCTGTGGAATCAGATAAATTGAACGCTATATCTGGATGCCTCGAAGTAATTGGCAAGAAGCAAGGACTTGAATTTATCCATGGGCTGCCCTCGAAATGCTTCCACTACGCGCTGTTGTGGGACGGCGAATACGACCGACGTCGGGAAGGGTTCCCAAGCTGGTCGTGGGCTGGCTGGTTTAGCCATCAACAGTCGCATTTAATCTATCCGCCTAAAGACAATTCTGTCTGTCTGCAAAGATCTAAGAAAGGAGATTTCAGATATGATGGCGCTAGCTTAGATGATGTCGAAATAAAAGGTCAATCGATTTTCCCAAAGAAATGCTCCCAGAATTTAGCACGTGTTCAAGTATCCAGTACAAGACCTATACTCACAGTCACTTCCGAGGTGGCGCATTTCTTTATCGACATCGTGGGTGATCCTAGGAAGTCAGCCAAGGACTCGATAAACAAAACTATTCCTCTTGAATTTGATTCTCGATTTGATTCGCAACATGTATGGGACCTTGACACCCACTACGAAACACCAAATGACCGATTGCGTTTTAGAGACTCCTTGGATAGTGTATACAACTATCATTATCCGTTCTCCTCGGTACTCAAGCGTACATTAGAGTTGAGACTTCCTACCACGCTACGTGGATCGACGTTGACTTGGATTCTGGACAATGGCATCGATTTGGTCAAAATTGTTGAGATCAAAGGGCTCGAACGTGCGGATGGTCTGAGACCATGTCACTATGTGCTCTGTCTCGGGATTGATAATCGAGAGAGCGAGGCGAATTGCGCGAAGAGAATGGGAATGTTTTACGTGTCAAGGCAGATTTGGGATAAAGCCGAACCAAAGGAAATGACTGTCGAGTTTTCGTAGCATTCCAAAATATTGAGCGTCGTCCTTGAATGAATATGTAAATCTTGATGGAAGCTAAGGCAGCCGTTCTGCTCGTCTATCCTCGGTAATTCATCGTCGAGCCGTGTAATCGATAAGAATATTCTGCGCGTTAGTATTGGCCGTTGAGTTTCATCACAGTCTCGTGCCTGGAATCCCCGTACCTGGAATCGACGCCGTCATTGACCTGTTGTTTCCAACATCTGAATGATAGATCAGAAGCCAGTTGCTCGCCGTCCTATAATGAGGACTCTTTACATGATTTTGGGCTGCAGAGAAGACGAGAGGACTATCCACTACGAAGACGATATCGAGAATTTTGATCGTATAGTGCACGATTTATGTACTGTAGAGAGCGCACTTGGTCCGACGATTAAGTGCACAAAGTCCGAAAAAAAGTACGGTGGTGCGTACATTTTCTAGATCTAGAATAGATGTCCAAGAACCTTGACACTGCGTTTCGTCTAAGCTTCTAAGAAGCTAGAGGAGGAGATGTTGCTTGCCCATTGTAACCAGTCATAGCTACGAGGCTATGTTGCTGTGGGTACATGCGGTTGCTAGGTTTAGGTTTATGGTGCCAGGAGCTTTGCCACGGGTACTCAGTGATAGAGGCGTCTATGTGGGGCGTGCTCTTTGCTAACTCGCTCAGGTGTATTAACGTATACTATCTGCAATGGCTTGCTTTCTGCTTCATTCGTAAGGCTGCATCTTAAGACTCGCTCCCTGTAAAGACTTCGAGAAGGCGTCATCCCTTGAGCTGTGCGCATTCTGGCTGGATAGACTTGTCACGTGACAAGACATCCTACGGTCACGCTAAGATTGATGATGCGACATCGAAGGCCAGCTTGATCGAGACGCTATTCAACAACGACGCTTGCTCCACGGGTCAACTGCTTGATGGGCTGAGGTGACTGATTGTATTCAGTGGGTTTTGGTTTGGATGTTGTCGAGCGACGGCGTGACCCTCGCCATCATCGGCTTGCCACTTACCGAGTCGCCGTTGTGCTGGCCGTCCGCCGACCGGATCCTTCATCATTCCAATTGAATTTACTCCGCCGATGGAAATCGATCCTCGATTGCGAGGCTCAGGCGATTCTTCACATCACTCCTCGTTCGATCAGCATGGGCGACCAAATCGAACCTATTCGCAAGCCTCCTCAAATGCTGCCTTCGAATCCCATCCTCACACACCCGCCAACACCGTTCAAACACCCCAACCTCATTACTACAACGTCCCACCTCTCCGGCCTTTTCACCAGCCAGGACCTCCACATGCGAGCCCTCACAACACCTCGTACCATCACGACGAAGATGGCCAACACGACGCCTCCGATCCCCTAGGCGACCTGAAGCGGCCACGCGCCTGTGAAGCCTGCCGAGCCCTCAAAGTCAAATGTGAAGTGGACGATGTTACTGGCACCTGTAAGCGCTGCGCCAAAGCTGGCCGACAGTGTGTCATTACAACTCCAAGTCGTAAGAGACAAAAAAAGACCGACAGCCGAGTAGCTGAATTAGAGAAGAAAATAGACGCCTTGACTCAAAGTTTACAGGCGCAAAGTGGCCATGCGACTAATGCAAATATCGATCCCGCCCTTGCCCAGGCTCAGATAGCAGAATTGCAACAACACAGGGAGCAAATCTATTCAAATATACCAATGACTCCAAGAGCAAGCATAGCGAGTGATCGAAGTATACACCCACCAGCACCTTCCTCTCCCAGACCAATCATAAGCACGAAGAGGAGGCTTTCAGAAACGCAACCTCCCGGATTCCCCTATTCACAGCCCAACAACGAGCTGAGCGCGGAGCCGCAACATTCTAGAGGAACAATGGGTAGGGTCAAGGTCCCTACCTTCTCCAGCGCCTTCCAGTCATGGCCGCCAGGGGCCAGGGAGGTAAACGATAGTGATTACACAGACGTCATTGATCGGGGGTTGATTGACATGGAATCCGCACGAAAGATGTTCCAGCGATTTGTCACGGACATGGCGCCACAATTGCCTGCCGTTGTCTTTCCACCTGGTACCACTGCTGATGAGGTTAGGAGCAAAACGCCTCTTCTGTTCCTCGCGATACTGGCTGCCGCTTCTGGGACCATAGCACCACGCTTGCAAATCGATTTCACTTCTGAGGTTGTGCGAACATTCGCTGATAGAGTGATCTGTCGAGGCAAGAAATCCCTGGAGTTGGTTCAGGGCTTGCTTGTGACTAGCACCTGGTATCAGCCGCCGGATCGATATGAAGAATTGAATTTCAACCAGCTCATTCATATTGCAGCCGTCATGGGGATTGACCTAGGGATGGGCAAACGGACTAAAGCTTGCAACAACGAGGGGTACTGGAAAGAATATCGCGACAAGCATAAAGGTGCTCCTGACCCAAACGGAGTTGAGTTTAGGAGAACATGGCTTGGTTGCTATTTTATGTGTGCTAAGTAAGCCCTAATTTTCCATACTCTCCCGGAATTTTCTGCTGAATAGATTCAAGCGCTGCAATGTCCCTTCGTCGACCGATTCTGATACGATGGCAACCCTACATGGAGGAATGTATTTCGATCCTTGAAACATCTCCAGACGCAGCACCAACAGATATATGGCTATGTCACCTTATTCGCGCCCAGCATGTCGCAGAGGAAGTCGGCTTTCAATTTTCGATGGATGATCCAACATCCGGAATCTCAATTGCGGATCCCAAGACTCAGTATCACCTCAAGTCCTTTGAAAGACAGCTTGAAGAATTACGAGAACGAGCCAACACGCGACCTGAATTGGACAATCGTGAGTATTATAATTCCGTTGGTATTTCTATCCTGACACTGTCTAGCCAATGTTCGCTTCACCGATGCGATCATCAGTCTGTTCACTAACGAGATTGCAATGCACCATGACCATAACATCGATGATTTCAAACCTCCATATCTGAACAAAGGCCCCACTGAACCGTCTCCTGAACCTGATTTCATCACACCAACCCACATTGACTCACTATCAGCATGTCTCCAATCCATTCATAAGGCTTTCAATGCCTTCCTTGAGTTTGGCGTTGAACGAATCCGGAATTTGCCAACTCTGATCTTTGTCAGAAACTCCTACGCTGCTGTTGCGCTGATCAAGATGCATTCTGCGGTCACAGGCGGCGCTTCGAAAAAATTCGGCTCTATCTTCAAAAGGGAAGACTTGAAAGTCGAGGAGTATCTAGCTTCATTGATCCATGTTCTTCAAGCCGCCAACACACCAGAGGGAACATGTCGCGTGGCTGGAAAGTTTGCATTTATCCTAGACATGCTGGGCAAGTGGCACCAGAGACGCAAGGACCTGATCCAGGCGAGAGAGGCGGCCAAGACAGGCCAGAAAGAAGAGCAGCCTCACGAATCACAACAACCAGAAAAGCCGCCGCAGCAACCGCAGACACAGCAAGCGTTGCATCAATCTCAAGTCCCCATCGCTCCATCCAGCACCCCTCAATGGAGCCTAGCGCCCATCCAGCAGAACCTCGGAGCCACCCCCACCCCTCCTCAAATGATGCCCCAACCAATGCAGCAGCCGCGCATGCGCAACGGCTCCTCCCTCCAACTGCTCTCCGACGCCGCCTCTTCAACACCTATGAGCAACTCCCCTTCCAACCTCCAGCCATACCCTTACTCCACCCCTTCCGGCGCCTACATGTCCGCGGCGCTCGGTCCGACGGTGGGCGGCGCGATCGACCCGAACCTGATGAGCATGGGCGGGCTGGGCACGGATCTGGACTCGATGGGGTTCAACCCGGATGACATTGGGAGTCTGATGGATGATGCGGAGTGGTTGCGATTCAACGGTGGGGGGACGGGGGGCATGATGGATTTTTCGGGGATGATGGGGATGACGGGGATGGATGGGATGGTGGGGGCGGGGGGACAGCAGTTTGGCGGTGGATGATGGGGGTTGGGGGGTGGGAGTGAGAGACTTTTACGGGGGGCTTGGGTTTTCTGTCGGGTGGACGAGATAGAGGAGGGGATGGGGGACCTTGCGGTGCGGGTATAGATAGTGGCTGTCTTTTTCCGGCTATTTGTTGTTTGGCTCGGGAGTATATGAAGATAAGATGGAGGACGTAGGGATGTTTCGTGAGTCGGATCCAGGCCGATATATAGAAGTGTTGTATCGCTACTATAGCCGAGATGGCCTTGTGGCCCACGCCCCAGCTCTGTCTATCATCATCGAAAATACTCTTCTCTCACCTTTGACACATTTCATCCGATCTGACCTGTCCCATCGTAACCTTCCGTACTACTAAGACTTGGGTCTTGTATGCCCCTATCCATCCCTCTGTCATCGACTTCCCTTTATCAACCCAGACCACCTCAAGCCCTCAAAGCTTCAACCCCCAAACCGAAGCCTTGTCCGAGGCAGAGCTCAGCCTCACGCGCAGATGCAGACGCAGATGCCGACGCAGACACTTTCGGCCCCGACCAGGTTGTCCATCCGTTCATCCATCATAGACACACAGACAGGTATGGATCGATCCAATCCTCGGGGGTGGTGGGGGTTGTTTCAGATGCCTGCCTATCTGTCTGCGTGGCTGTGGGCTCTTGCTGAATAAGTTGTCTTTTTGGCGATACGGACGGGAGTTGCGTGGCGGCCGTGTTTTGGCGTGGAAACCGGCGGGGGGTCAGGTTGCCGAAGACGATTGAACATGGCAGTGTAGCTGAAGCACACCGAAACACAGATAGAAGCCTGCCGCTCCTTCGGGCGAAAGACAACAGGGAACAAATGCCCAAAATTGTGGGGCTGTTAGGAGAGAGAGGGATTTCCCGCTTTGAAATCATAGTGACACGATTGCAAGTGCCGGTGACGCTTTGAAACAAAGTCGCACTCTTTTCGATTGGTAGGGGTACGTTTCGATCATGGAGAAGAGCTGTCTCCTCGTCCGCATGCTTGTCCCGATCTTTGAATGAAGTGGCCGCAGCACGGGCGTGATCTCAATCTGTCACCTTAAATGTCCATCTGCGGCGTCTTAGAGCTGCTGTAAGTCCCCGGTGTCGGAGCTGATGCCGAGCTGCATAAGAGTCGAGTGCGGCAACGCAAGTCGCTAGCTGACTGAACCAGCCCTTCAAGATTTGGAATGCATAAAGGGTCTCCACCGATACTCGGAGTATTCCTGTCTCTGGTCTTGACAAAGTCCTCGTATTGAGTTAGGTGAGCTTGCAAAAACATCGACCAAAATGTGAGTCCAAGGACTAGCCAGGGTAGTTCCAGAAATTTCCTGGCCGCAGAAGCTTGTCGATACCAGCCCTCTTGCGTAACACTGCACGCAAATGCGTGGGATCCATCCCGGGTGCGAATACTACAACGCTACGCGATGAGAGCACACCAAACATTGGAGTCCTGCCTAGTCAATTCAAAAAGTACCACGTTGATTGGTGTGTTGGGTTGATTTGACTGGCGCTCTTGATTCTGTTGTTGGCAAAGGCAAGGCTCCCAGGACAGAAAGCTTGGAGCTTGACAACGAGAGGCTCGACTCCAGGGCATATAGGTCCGACATGAAGTAGCCATAGAGCGCGTACATCAACTGCGTCTCTCATATCTGCAGACCCTTCCGTTATCGTCGCTTAGGCTAGTGAAGATGATAGGTCACATAGCACCCTTTCACCGACGACGAAGAGCTTTGCGGAGTTTAAGCTTATCCAAAATTGACAATTTAGCTACCGTTCCATGAGCCGGCTCATTGCCGTTAGAAGAGGTATAGTTAAGGTCTGGCTGAAGTGGCTCTTCTGGGTCGAAACCTTGTCCGATTTCATAGACATCTTTTGGTGGCAGCTCTTGCACGTCCGGAGAAACAATACTCCCGTGTGTTGCGCTGCAATAAAGTCAGTATAGGATAGGGTCCCTATATGTAGCATGCTTACTTAAGATTTCCTGGAAACTGCTGCGCAAAACTTGCGCGTATGAGTTTTCCCTTAGAATCTACAGCATACAATAAGGTACCAGGCGGATTGAAGCGCAAACACCCATTAGACAAACGATGCTGCGAGCACAATGACATGGGCAACCTAGGTGGTTGCTGCCCAGCAACATTCGGCGTGGAGAGACCGGCGTGGCTATCTGGAATCAAAGGGAAGTAGGTGACGATGCCAGTCTTCTCAAGGAGGGCAACAATGTTGCCACGTTGAGAGACAGCGCCGTCATGAATTGAAGGATGCTTCGCGAGTTTTTCGAAGCGGTGAATCAGAGGCGACAGGTCGACTGCTGGCTGATTTGAGCAGTCTACGGGTGATATGAACGACCATTCTCCACCATTGTGTGCACGCTCGCTGGATGGAGAACTCGTCGCGAGAACATAAGTTTTGCCTGCAGGCGACCCAAAAAGGGTAGTGGAAGTAATGCCGCCAGCATCCGTCTCCTAGACAATTCAGTGTCAGTTTGATTTTCAAAAATATCAAAGCATGCGCGCATAATTCACAGCCCATGGATCGCTTTTCTCACTTACAGCGGTGTAGCGGTACGTCACCGCATACGGCCTTGAAGCCGTCACCTTTCCTCCGTCAAGTGACCATATGAGGATACTACTTCGACGCCGATCCACGCCATCGCTGTCTGGTACGCCTCTGGTAGAACAAACGAAGCTTGTTCCCCTCGGATGGAAGGCCAATTTGACAGGCAGGTCATTCACGCTTGGCGATACTCCAGTTGTAATCTTAAAGGCCTGGACCTCGTGCATCTTCCTCTCCCCATTATTCTGAAGAGGAAACTTATATAACTTGACTCGACCTCCAAGGCCTTCCCGACGTTCTCCGGCAACAATGAGCACTTCTTCCATGCTTTCGTGGATAGCTAAGCCTTGAGGATCCCATTCGATTGCGACCCAGTCTAGCACTTCCAGAGATGATGCGCCAGTTGAGGCTGGGATATGATATCTCAAAAGACCAAGCCATTCGTCGAAAAGGGCGGCAAGATAGTGCTCAGACGCGCTCACTTCCCGAAGGAATCCCGTATCGTTGAAGGTGTGCACGATCTCTGACTGCCTTCCACGGGTCTGAACACTTGCCAAAGATACTACGGAAAGAGTTTTCTCCCGAAAGAAAAAGGCGGATGTGCAGTCATTGGACAAACCGACTGAGGCGGCTTTCACATTAGGTTTGATTTGATATACTTCAGGGGTTCCACTCAGTCGACATTCGTGAAACGGGGACTCCTTCCATTCAGATAAGTTACTTAACGAAGTTGAGACAGATGGGACCACCGAGTTATTTCTGGAAGCTGATGTTGAAGGAACTGTCGACGAGGTGGATTGGATGCGAGCTGGCCTGTCGTCATTTTGAGTTTCACCCTGAGAGCTGCTGGGTCGCCGGTTGCTGGGCCGATGATCTGGGGCAGCCTGGGCAGGAGCAAGCGAAGTAGGGGAAATGGCGTCAAAGGTCAAGGAAGTGCCCCTCGTGTCTCGCGTGAGCTGCGGAGACACGACAAGCTCTGGATAATCTTCTCGCGGCATATGGAAGCATCCCTGGGCATACCAAACGACATGGTATGTTCATCAGGCGTTCCGAAGATAAGGATCTGATCGAGAGCGAGGCAGACAGCTGGGAAGAGAGATGATAGATTCAAGTCGCGCAACACGGCGGTCGGTGGTATAAAAGGCGCGAAGAAGCCTGCAGGCGCGTTATGGGTCCGAAGGTCTCTCTGATTGACGACGATGAGGATGGGGGCCGGGTCGAGAAGGCATGATTTGGGGCGCTGGGCGGTTTGGCGGGATGGATGTTCCCCATATGCGGGCGTTGGGTGGCGGCGGGGCGAAGCTTCTTGGCGCGGCTGCCTCGCGCCTGAAAAGCTGCATGGGCCGGCAACGACAAGGCTTGGTTGGTGCGACTCTCTCCGCTGTGCTGCATTGGGCGTCCGCAGCATGCAGTCGATGCACGATGGTCCCCGAGCCCGGCCAGCTTGGCCAACGAGGCTCCCAATACCGACACTATGGGCAAAGCGCGGAAGGGGAAGCTCTGTTCAGTGTGAGGCTCGTCAGCCATGGAATCAGCCCTGGCACTATTGACGTGCAAGAGAGCCTTATTACCGAGTGTCTTCCGTCTTCTCTTTTTCCTCTTCTTAGAGCACTGATATCTCCGGGGTTAGAAACAGCTGTTGGCACTCTGCACTCAGGTCGGCCCCACGGCGGTTGAAGACTGCTATGTAGCTCACCCGCTACAGCGATGGCTCGCGCGGATAATCCAAGTGTCTCCAACACGGAAAACGACAAATTCGAGACCCATGCGACTGAAAGTCACCTCGAGCCCGATGATGACGCCGAAAGCCTCACGGGCCGGTGGCTCCATAATTCCTTCGACTTTCGTAAAGACGCTTTGGATCGAAAGCTACACAGGCCTCAAATCACAGGTTCGCTGCTAGTAAAGTGCGCTGGATGACTCTGATGCTAATTTACTCGATGTTATAGGAATTGCATTTTCAGGCGCTGTTGGTATCGGCTTATTCATAAGTTGCGCAGATGTCATCACCTTGTGTGGCCCTGTCGGTGCGCTACTCTCGTTCTCGCTCGCTGGGCTAGTCATCATCTCAGTGATGAGGTCGCTGGCAGAGATGGTGTCAGTCCGGCCAGTCAAGGGGGCAATTATGGACTACCCGGCTACGTTCGTGGATAAAGCACTCGGCGTTGCTGTCGGATTCGTCTATTGGTGACTCTTCCTTGAAGACTTTTGATCGATGGAATAAATGCTGACAATTCTGACGCACGAATAGGTTGGCAAACTGCTTGAGTATGGTAACATTGACGATACAAGCCGCTGAACTGGTAGAGTACTGGAAATCTGGTTTTGGTGTTGGCTGGGCTGTGCTTCTCCAGCTTGGCGTAATGCTGGTCTTGAATTGCTTGGGTGTGGAGGTACGAACTGACCTCAAGACCGCTAAATACCTACAGTCCATCTGACTAAAATTCAAAGCTCTATGGGACTCTGGAGCGCATATTCAAGTGGTGTAAAATTCAAATGATCTTGGCGTTGCTTGTGATTATGATCGCTATTAGGGCTGGTGGTAACAATCCTTACCACTTTGTATTGATCTGACCACGAAGCTAATCAACTCTCCTAGCTGGACCACACGACGTCCCTCGCGGAGGTATGTTGTGATAGTCAAAGACGCTGTTTATACGTCATGAAACTAACGTAATCTTAGATTACACGATCAGCCCCGGCTACAATTCTACCGCATTTGATCCAGCTAATCCGATATACCCGTATTCGTCTGAACGCGTAGATCGCCCTATAGACATCCCAGGCTCCTTCGGGCGCATACTTGCTATCTGGTAAGCGTAACATATCATGGCGATGATCTATTAGCTAATAAACGTCACAGGACTGGCACAACCATTGCTATGTTCCAGTTCATGGGAGGTGAAATGGTCCTGACCACAGCAGCGGAGGCGGTCCAGCCTCGCAGAGATCTTCCAAAAGCAGCTCGTTTCATGTACCTTCTTCCCGTGTCCTTTTATGTCCCTGGGATTATATTGGCCTGTTTGAATCTAAATTATCTTGACCCACGACTTGCACATCCGCACATTGACGGGGGACTTCTAACTGCCAAGCGCTCACCATTTGTCATTCCCATCATGGATGCGGGAATTCGCGGGCTACCAGGATTTTTCAATGCCTGCTTCATGCTCTCTGCCCTTACTGCGGCGTGAGTATCATTCCTCTCTTCTTAAACTGCTAGGTTTTGGTGACCATTCTTCCCTAGAAACTCGGCTCTCTACGCTTCAAGCAGAACGCTTTTTGCGCTTGCACGGTCTAGCAGATATGCGAGGATCCGTGATTCAATTGGAAGGACCAACAATGGCGGGACGCCTCTTCTCGCCATCATCATTAGCTTCATTCCAGGGCTACTTGCCTTTCTAGGCACGCGAGGTGGTCGAGCAGCTTTTGACGAGGTAGATGCTATCTCCCAGAGATTTATCTTACTGTCCTTAATTCCCATATTTCTTCTGCCTCATTCTCAGCATATCATTACCCCAAGGAAAGTCCTGAGAATGATAACTAACTACATTAATGTAGCCCATTTCCGTCCTCGGCAAAATCTATACTGGCGGCATGCTTTGCGTTTACGGCAGTGAATGCCTTGCATTTATCCGCTTCCAGCGAGGGTACGTACTTACCTGTCATCTATATTGCGAACTCGCCGATTACACAGCTTACAATAATACAGAATGCGTCGTTATAAGCGTCTCATTAGCCGAGATAGCGAACACTATATCAGATACCATTATCGAGCCCACTGGCAACCCTTGTGGGCTACTTTTGGTCTCATAGCCTGCACGCTTCTCATGATCTTCAGCGGGTGGTCTGCAATATACGACCTCTGCAAAGTGCGCAAGGTGGATGGACAGCGAGTGCCGGTAGTTGGCAAGGGGGACTCGGCATTTGCTATTGTGGCACCGTATCTCGGCGTAAGGCTCTGCTCATCTAGCATTCAGGACGGTTAAGCTAACAAGTCTACCCCGGGACGTAGCCCTTTATATTCTTCGCCGTTTATCTGGGATACAAGTGGGCCAATGGAACCACCCTCGAGACGGATTTCCGTGATGCTTGGTTCCCGATAGATGTACCAAACGAGGAGGAACAGCAAGAAATGTCGCGTTGGCGTAGGAAGAAGCTGTGGCTGCGAGAGTTGTTCAGCTGGGTGATATGATTGACGATAGTCACCATTGAAGTGATTGACCTTGATGTTAGAGTTTGGAAATCGGCTTGATTTGATGGTCGTGTAAGAACTGGAATCATGAACACGGACTGTAGGATTGGGAAATTCGCGAAAGAACAACGCTTGTCTGATGTACTCACGATATTTTTAATTACCCTCTATACTGGTATCGGGTTCTGAAGAGGAGATCATTTTGAAGCTCCACCAACTTGCTTTCTGGACCAAGAGAACGTTAGGAAACAACTACTTGACAAGATTTTCCGAAATTTGATTGAAAATACATATTATCTTGTCAAGATGGCGGACTTGAGATTTAACACTGGTCTCTCGCATTGCGACGTGGAACAGATGCTCCAGGTTTGTTGCTTCGCTCGTCGGGAGGAGCGAACAGAGAGCAACCATTTGTGGACGGTCAAGTGGCCGGCACACAAGCACACTTATCCAAAAACTCGCAAATGTAATAGGTGCCCGCGGTGGCAGAAATCCTTCCAATCCTAAGAGCTAGACAATCTCAAGGACATCCACGCATTATAGAATAGGAAACAACGGTTCAATAAGGAATGCACACTTCTAGGCTGTTTAAGAACGATACACCCTTAGGTTTACCGAATGTCGTAAGAAGATGATCTATCATCTGTACAGAAAAGACGGGAATAAGAGACGTAAAAAAGAGGCCGTAGAACACAATCTTAAGTGAACCATATATCATAATCCATTCTCTCTAGAGCCAAGGCTAGGTTGGCAGGCATCGGGGAAGATTGTAACGGGTTGTGGACAAGCCAAACCTAGGTAAAATCTGAACAGCCCCGAGCGGCGGACAATCTGTGGTGCCGGCGGTATAGTTTCACTGAGTAAGAGGTCTGTAAGACGAGGACTATGATCGACTGCAAAAAAGTCTTAGGTAACAAATTCTCAACAAATAACGTGCGACAGGATTCTCAAGGATAAAATGTATTGTTACCGCTTTTAATTAAAATTTTGTAGGGGTTTAAAAGGTTTACTCCGCCATTTCGACAGTTTAAATATGATGATTTTTACAGCTCATATCTTCATTCTGCGAAATAGGATATATTAACGAAATACTGCAACTCACGATTACGTAGAATCCTTAACGGAAGATATCAATGTTTGGCTCGGCAATCCTCCTTTACTAAATAATCTGTCAATAAAAGTACCGTTAAAACAAGATAATGATGAGCCAAAATGCAGGATAACAAGACGATAGGTTAAAACCCGTGGACAAAAATTATACGTATTCTATACATCTGAATCGTTGCGCGCACCCGGAGTCGAACCGGGGTCCCGTCGACATACGCTATCCCCGATTGGGCGTGGCAACGACGGATTCTGCCGCTGAACCATGCGCGCTATGACTGGTAGCAAAGAGAAATTAAAATATATATACTATTTAAATTGGAGAAACAAGGTATAATTTTGAGAGTCAACCTTTGCCAGATACCTGTCTTCCCTCTCTCTATGATTTCGGCCGCTATTTAGCTTTCCAGATGTCATGAAACCCTTTTTTGACTCCCAACGTGGGGTTCCGAAACAATGTTGGGCTCAGAGCTTCTGGTCCGTGCTCCAACTGCGAGTAAAACTCTCCTGACCTTTCCGCCCAGTTCAAATTCATTATTTTCACTCCGGGAGCCTTGCTGCGACCTACGTCCTCACGCATGAGATAGATAGACCGAATCAATATGAATGGCAATATTCAAGAGATTTTGTGCTTATCTAACATTGCAGAACGGAAGGTGGCACAAAAAGTGGCCAATGGGCATGACTGTGTAATTATCGCAGCGCAGACGTTATCATGCCGCGGTCTCACAGATCTATGCAGTGTTTACTAAGTGACCCTCGGCAGATTCACTGTTATTTGTTGAACTGCCCACGCAGTGCCGGGAAGTTGACTACAGCGATGATTACTGAACATGAGTAACGATGCTATTCGAAATGGTTGGGATTGGATCGGTGAGGCAAGTTGTTACCAGCCCTGCTGGGACTGCCCCTAGAAATAGCTGAGTTCGAGACAGACATTGGTGACAGTTCAAACGGCTAGTATGTGATAGGCCTAGCCGCTGACTCACCACACTCACAGACAAAGCATTCATAGCAAGCACTCACTCGGTAAGCAGATATGATGAGCACCTCGGGTATATATAGAGCTTTCCTGTTCCTCTAAAACAGAGAAAAGACCACGCTTATTTTATCAGTACGGTTGTGTGGATTACCACTTCTCCGAAGACTTAAGCATTCTAGCATCAGCTACAACCACCCCCATATACCTGTGCTGCGCAAGTAAATAAAGATCACTTAAAACCCGTAATATCTCTGCTCTGCGGGTCCACCATTCGACCTAAGCAACGCAACCCCGACAACTCGCTCAATCGTTTTGATAAGAAGGTCTCACTGTCGGTCTTACGCAACAAAGGATGTCTCAGAACCCACCCACGATCTTCATCATTGGCGGCACCGGCGCCCAAGGCGTCTCCGTCATTAAGGCTCTGACCCATGACAAGAAATACCGCTGTCGCGTCCTGACCCGCGACCCCAACTCCGCCCGGGCCAAGCAACTGGCCACCCTCGAAAACGTCGAATTCGTCACTGGGAGCTTTGCCTCAGAGCCCGCCCTCCGCGCCGGATTCACTGGCTGCACCGGCGCCTTCGTCAACATCGACGGCTTCAACTGCGGCGAGAAGACCGAGACTTTCTGGGCCATGCGCGCGTACGAGCTGGCACTCGAGTGTGGTGTCAAGACCTTTGTGTACGGTAACATCGACTTCTACTACAAGCTCTCTGGGTATGACCCGCAGTGTCGGTGCGCCCACGCGGACGGGAAGGGGCGGGTCGGGGAGTGGGTTCTGTTCCAGAACCAGAGCAACGGGGCGCGGATGGGCGCCGGCTTGCTGACCACGGGGCCGTATATTAACATGACGCTGGCGCCTCGGCTGGCGATGAGTGTGAGTTTCGACGAAGAAGACGGGGTAGCCAAGTGGCGAATGCCGTTGGGTCCGGACGGTGCGGTCCCGTTTGTGTCTCTCGAGGATACTGGCGTGTATGCTCGATGGA
This sequence comes from Pyrenula massariospora, assembly GCA_021030905.1. Taxonomy (NCBI): domain Eukaryota; kingdom Fungi; phylum Ascomycota; class Eurotiomycetes; order Pyrenulales; family Pyrenulaceae; genus Pyrenula; species Pyrenula massariospora. The sequence continues at coordinate 103,086 of JAGFMI010000020.1, forward strand.
TGTTCGATCACCCAAAGGAGGCGAACGGGCTGGATCTAAGGACCGCGATTGATCACATTGACTTTGTCGAGCTGGCGAGGGCGTTTGAGAAGGTTACGGGTCATCCAGCCCGTTACGTTGAGACGGATATGGAAGAGTATTGGAGGATCGGACCGTGGACATCTAGGGCTCAGGAGCCCAGCGCCTATAATTCGGACTTGAAAGATCCGTCGGCTATGACCGTTAAAGTGAACTTCACAGGCTGGTGGGAGACTTACCGTCGCTCTGGGGGTAACAAGGGAAACGTGACCAGGGATTATGCCCTTCTTGATCGGATCTTCCCCGGAAGGATCCGGAGTGCTGAAGCGTGGTTCCGAAGTGAGGATAAACAGGGTAGGGAAAGAGGGGAGGGAAGCTTGTTGGAGAGGGTGCAAAAGGGCAAGACGAGCTCGGGGATCAAAAGGTTAGAAGATGGATGGGCGGGACCGCTTTGATCGAGATATACTTTTCGCAGTCAGGAGCCGAAAATAACGAGACTTGATACAAGATTCACGTAGGAACCACGGTGCCAGGGAGAGATGAGGTGCATGGAGTAGGGCTTCTGATTATGCTATACTAAACCAGGCCATCTTGCTATACCATGTTTCTGTGTAATTTTGAGATTTAAGTTCTCCCGGTTATTGGCTTGGAACCACTGTGATAATTTGAAAGAGTGACATCGGGAGTTTTAGCGCAGAATATTATTTAAATGCCTTCATATCTGTTCTCTTCCTTATCTACTATCTTATCATACCGGAGACCGATACATAGCTGACGAGTGTAACTTAGAGGTAGATAATCATGTTGCCTACAATAAAAGATCGTGCAAACTTGTCCATTTCTCTATCTGCGGCTCTGCTATTATCTTATCATTGTCGCCATGGCGGGGATGAATGGACGTTGTTACACCAATCTCCGCTTTTGCAGCCTTCCTAGTTCTAATCCACTGCGCCTTAGCAGGAGAATTTGACAAACTTCAAGGACATTGCTTCTATTTACTTCTAGAGGCATGATATGCTAATGTGATCATACGGCCACCCAGAAGCATGGCCACCACATCAAGTACCATATCGAGAGTACAGATGGCACAAGATGGGCTAAAGAAGAACTTTTGACAGAAGAAGACGCAAGGCAGTACGGCGTTGTAACATTCGGCGCAAGCCTACGCAACCCGCTAACACAACTTCGGGCACTTGCTGCAATAGGATCGAAGCCAATGCTCAGGACAGTCAGCAAAGGCTGCCTCTTAATACTGAACCGTGACGACCCTGGACCAGAAGTTCCGCTCAGAGAACTTCACGATCTAATTATGGACCTAAAGGTCCTGCCGAGCGAGCTGGAGCTAGATGCCCCAGGTGAAATGAAACGACCGTCAATGAGGTTACACATGAAGACCAGTTGCGGGGTGTACTCAATCACAACTAAGCCACCTGCTGGTTATGTGTCACCTTACCGAGTCCATGATCTATGGCTCAAGCTCGTCAATGATTATTGCAAGCGGAACGTGAGTGCACCTTCTGACAAGCTCTTAGCATTCGCTGCTGTAGCCGAAGAGTTTTCGAGACGATATGGATCGTGCCTAGGACCATGTAGAGCGGGTATTTGACTCAAATCCCTCCCCAGAAGTTTGCTATGGCGAGTAAGCATATCGAGCATATCCACTCCCCCGCAAGTACGAAGAGCACCTTCTTGGTCCTGGGCGGCAGTTGACTACTTTAAGTACGATGTACCAGATTATCCAGATCGACAAGCATTCTATGACAATGAATCAATATATCTCACTACGCCTCTGGAGTGTTCCGCATCCACTGTCTCCGAATGGCAAACATTCGGAGACGTCACAACAAGCCACTTAAAACTGCGCAGGCCGGTGTTCGACGCCTTCTGGGAGTCTGGACAGCAGTCGTCTCGCCCACTAGTCTCTCTATTGGACGACACTGGCGACGAATCAGGGCGAGAGGGTAAATCAAGATGCCCTGTATCAGGATACACCATTCGAATCTCTCGCTTTGGAGGCCGGAGATACGGCAAACATTGTGAGGCGTACCCTGACCATCTTGGATGTGTACCTCGCAAGGGAAAGATACCAATACTTGTTCTCCCTGTACGAGCTCGATTTCTGATAGAGACAAGCGGAAGCGCATGTGGGAGATATCTAGTTGAAGGCCTGCTACTACGAAAGAAAGGGGGAAGCTGTCCATCCGTTACATACAATAAATGCAAGGAGAAGCAATATATTTGGGCTGGCTACTTTAGTACTTCAGCCGACGATTTGAAGCCAGAGTGTTGGCTAAGCAGGTGTTCGGTGAAGACTACATTAATTATTTGACGTCGTATCACTTTTCATTGTACTACTTCATATGCTAGCAATAATAGGCTAATTAAAAGAGCCGATCAATCCTGTCCGTGCTAATTCAATTTCTCTCAATGATGTCCTAAGCTAGAATTGGCACGAGCAAAAGTGGAACCATACGTTAGCATCAGGGGCAAACTGCCTTGGTCGACATTTATCGTTGTTTGCCCAATAACTAAAGTATTTAAACCTTTACACTACTATAGCCCTCTATCTGTAGGTACGACGTGGATCGAGGAAGCGCAATACAACCACTTCGCATGTGCGCAATGCTACGTTATTCTGCACGACATAACGGGCACTGGTTACCTTTCGGGTTTCCTGAGAAAAGGAAGCGGTTCATTTTCCGGTTAGATGAACTATATTGGGTGCAAACACTTCATTTCCTGTCATTATAGTCATAGGTCCGAGATGATATGGTTGGATGGACGGTCTTTGATGAGTTCCCCCTTCCAAGAGAGTTCTCTTACGTTCTCATATCGTCTGTGTTGAGGGGTGAGAAGGTTATCGGATACTGTGTTCTCCTCTTGCTAAAAGAGAAGCTAGAAAGTTGCTATGGAAGGGTTGGCATAGGCTACATCTTCTGTTTGAAAATTCTGGAAGGCATGGAGCGACAGAAGTTGGTGATTGCTTAAATTGTCTATGATAAGGAAAGAAACTCAGAAGTCCCGGCTAGTGCCTTCGGTAACTTCTGACAGTTGTCTTGCATCATTCACTTTGAGTTGTGCATCATAGAGGGCTGCTCTAAACCAAGCGAAAAAATTGGCCATGCTGCCGATTGTGTTGATTTTGATTGGGTGGAAGTTGTTGACCGTGACAGCACATTAACCCCTCCAATCTACCCTACCACCACCTCCCAAAACCACCCCTCACCTCACTAACGGCCAATTCCTCCGCGCCTCAACCTCAATACACTCGCAATCTCTCCAAACCAATCTCTCACCGACCTGTCCGCCGTCAGCGAATTCTTTTTCCCCTAAAACTCGAACATCAAAGGACATTGTGCTTTGTCAGAGAAAGACTTACACCTCTGCACCTCCCATTCGCGGTCCCGTTGTACGCGAATGCGGGACTGCCCTGAGTCCCGCCGCAGTCAGCGCAGAAGAACGTGTCGGGGCCTTCGGGGCAGGGAGATTCGGGATGGAGGACGTTTTGGGCGACAGGGGATGAGGATGGGGATGGGGACGAGAAGGGGGAAATGCTGTGGGGAAGGCGGTTGAGATGAGGCTGTGACGCAACGATGGGGAGATTGGGGATGTGGATGGGATCGTGGAACGAGAACATGGGGTGGCTGATGGAGGTGAGGGATAGTGAGGCGGGGAGAAGTGCGAGGGTCATGTAGAGGGGATGAGGTTGGAGGTGCATCGTGGTACAGTGTCGACTTTCAGAGTTGGCGGAGATGGCGAGGATGTCTAGTCTTGGCAGGAGGAAAGTTTTTCTCCAGTAGAAAGTGTGCGGCGGATAGATATTCAGAGCCCAAAAATTGGTGCACGAGAAGCCGTGAGGTACACCGAGACTGAAGACAGGGAGGATGTGTTACAAATAACGAATGTGTTGGTATATAAATAAGGTTAAAGTTGTCTTTGAACAGCGCGCAAATGCCGTCACCATAGCGTCATATCTCGTTACAGCTTTCATGAAATTGGCAATAGGTAGGCTTTGGAATATAGCATGGCCCATTTGAAACACGCTTCGCCTTCTTGGGTTGGGTTGTGCTCACCACAGACCATTAGCTTAGGGCCAACAGCAGATCAGGATCGTGACTGCGCCACCTTGCTTGAATTTGGTGATTTCTTTTATCTACTACTCATTTGATCTGACTCATTATAGAGTAGTTTTGGAAACTTGGACAGGCTGGATTCTTCATCGCTGATGTATCAGTCATCTGAGCAGTTGGGATCTCTTATAAACCAAAACTAACGGAAATTTATCTAGCGCTCATTGCGCACTTACTCTTTTGCAAATCTATTCCAAGAATCTTTTGAATGGTAAGAGCTGGCTCCGTAATATTGAGGTAGAATAAAGCCTTTAAATGCATGCACCATTTCAACAGCTGTAGACAGACGCCATGCGCACACGGCAGAAACCCTCCCAAAACAAAGAACATATGATACATGGACTTTGGATTGGCCTTTAAGTTACTTGGATCCCCCAGATCCACCAGTCCCAGCAGCCGTCTGGTGTCTTTTCGTGAAAATATCCTCCTGTGCCTTTGTTGGCATCGCCGGGGATGCCTGTTCAAAAGTTAGCCATTCATTGCAGGCAATTTAGTTTTGCAAGTTCCTACATTTGTCCACAACTTTTTGAAAACTTTGCATGCAAGCATCCCCCTCGACCAGTGCATGCTGCTTAGGGTTATCCGGACAGCCAGTCTTGTCTGGACTCGCGAATATCTGAATAGAAACCTTACTATTCGAATGGTTGATACCCCCCTTGGCCTTACAGTACTTCTGACTGGCCGGAGACCATTGATCAAATCTGCCAGTTGCAGCGCCGAGACAGTATGTGGGAAGTTTTGTCTGTGAATCAATGGTGGTCGTGTCAAACCAAAAATAGTTTATCGCAGACATCTGGTCATCAGGTTTAGGATGCAGGTCATAACCCCCATAGCAGAATTGATGGATCGCAGCCATGTATGCTGATTTTCCGTCAGGTTGAGTTGAAGCTTGCCTGCAGTTCGGTTGATCGGGATCGCAGTGGTATATCGAAGGCTTCGGTGGCGTCTCATTTGGCTTGCAAAAGAGCGTCTCGGGAGGGGGTGGTGGAAGAGGTTTTGGTGGTACAGTTATATCATAGCTGTATGTGCCACATCCAACATCTAAATCCGTGTGTGCAGTCATAGAATTCATCTGAGCTGCGGTATGTCCACATGGTGCATCCGTCATCTCTTCAAATGCTTGGTTGCAGTCTTTCCAACAAGCGCCTGAGGAGGGTTTCCAATTAAACGAGAATTTGTAATCTGGGTACTGAGTAGGCGAGGGAGGGGGCGTTCTTGGGTCCAAGGACTCTTCAAAAGACCGACGCTTGCCATTAGGGGCACGAAAGTCTTTATTCGTGAGATCTGCGTGAAACTCCTTCGTCTTATCTTTGATTTGGTTGCAAAATTGCGGATATAGTCCCCGGAACCACAAATACGTGACTTCACCAGATTTTTGCATATCACATTTTGGAGAGCTTTCGGATCCATCATCTGTGAAGCTTTTATCTGTAAGATCGGGCAAATTAAAGTCGTTATTCCCGTTGGGAAGTTGAAGACCAAGTAGAGATGTACGAGGAGGTCGTGGAGGTGTATCAAGGCAAGCACAATCTTTGAATTTATTGCCTTGATCAGCGATCTAATGAACACGTATCGATCAGCAAAGGTCAGTTTTGTCTCTTGGCCAAGAAAAGCTTACACCTTTGCATTTCTTGCCGTTAGAGCCGCCGCAGTCATCGCAGAAAGGCGTCATCTCGTGATCAGGACAAGAAGCCTTGCAAGGACAGTCTTTCGGATTCTTCGTACATTTGCCATCGACTCCTTTGCAGTCATCGTTATCACAATCCGGCTGCTTATCATCTTCCGGGCATGAACCATCGCAATCACACTCCTTCAGGTCATCCGTTGTGCACTTGCCTATAAAAATGTTATTTATGATAAGGACATATGACTTTAAAATATGCATAGACGTAGCAACACACCTTTGTCGCCTTTGCAATTTTTGTCGTCGCAGGATGGCTTCGTCGCAGGACAGCTATTCGCATTACAACGGCAGCCACCATCTTTACTGGTACACATACTTCCCAGACCCCCACAGTCAGAGCACTTGTTTTCCGGGGTAGGACACGTCTTATCATCTTGATGGCCTTCCGGGGCTTCCGGAGCTTGAAGAACCGCTTCCGCAACAGCAGCATCACCTAATTGAGCTGGAGTCTGTTAGTGTCTATCTGCAAAAGGGTACGATCATTATCTCTTGCTTCAGGATCTGATATGAAAATGCAGCAGAGAGATTACACAAGAGGTAGAAGGGAGAGGAGACACTAAGAGAAGCAAGACCATCATTTGAAGGCAGAATGCGATCTGGGTAATACCGGCAAGAATCCAAGAAACACCACCTGCAAGTATCACTGCAACTGCAGTTTTTGCTGCAGCCCCACCGGGGGTAGTCGAACTTGCAGTGATCGTGGTGGTAATGCCTTGACGAAGGCTTGAAAGTGATTTAATTGTCTCCAAGGCATATGTTCCTGTCGCAGTCTTGCCAGACTGGCTAGCTGTAACTACGGAAGTAATCTGGGATCCTGGTGGAGCATTTTTGTCACCTGAGAGCAGGTTAAATTTGAAAATGTCGAAGGAAAGTTTTCACCATAGCTTTACATTGACAGTGCGTTCCGGATGGGCTCGCGTTTTTGCAATGTCCGGCGTTGGCGGGATCTTCTCCTCCACAAGTCGAGCATGAGGGCAGCGCGGCGCCAATCTCTTCAGGGCAAGAGACACCCGAGGCAACGGATCCTTGAAGCGATAGAATTGAGGCCAAGAAACAAAGTAAAAGATGCATGGGCACAAAGTATGTTGAGATAAATGAGGTCAAATTTTGTTGAATGGTGTAAAGCTTCTTAGTGAGATCATTTAAGTGACGAAGAAAGATTTTAGTCTGAAGTGATACGTGACCATAAAAGCAAGGGTTGATAAGTTGGTAAAGTAGTATCGACTTATACATATGTTGTAGGAATCAAGTTGCGCTTGAGGAGCGCACAGTGACCGCTTCACAGCCATCACGGACGATATTGCCACCAACAGAAGAGCAGCCTAAAAGTGCGTGGGGTGGTAAATCCGTAGTTAATTATCGTGGCGCATTGGTCCTTTGACTGCCATTTTCCGTAGTGGGTATACTACCAAGAAACTGCGGAAGAAATAGAGTTCGGGGCGATGGAGCAAGGTTCCAACAGGCTCTTGCGCTTGGGGCCTCGCCCTACTGTAGACAGCCTTCTTAGGCCCTTTCGAGGGTTGGCCCCAAATCTCGGCCCGGCTTGTTCTTCGTCGGCGAGGGCTGGTGCGTTCTTGTGCCTCAATTGTAACCAACGCCAAGTAATGTTACTTTTTTACTATGCGCTCTATTACCACCAGTCTGCTAAGCCCTGAGAATGCTCGAGCGTCCTCCAACCGTTGCAGCACTTGCGCCAACATATAAGGCACACTTCAGCTGTTCATGGCAAGCGAATGGAAGCTACGACCAGTAGGAAAGTCACTTATCTGTCTCATGCGCAAGGCCTGTATGAGCCTCCTTCCTTCCAAGCAATCCGTTTTATCACAAGTCTGGATAATACTAATTAAGTTGCACCAAAAGGTAGGTAGACCTGACCCCACAGATATTTAGTTCATCCCTGGAGACCAACAAACAAGACTGCCTAGAGACATATAATGCTAGATTGAGCCAGCTCAAGTCGCCGCACATACATTTTGGGAGACTCGGCGGTGCCTCCCACAGTGCTCCTGTTCTACTTGGCTTTCAGTATTCCCTCTAGCAATCCTGAATCGCTCACCAACAATCGGAGTGTTGCTGAGTTGCATCGCGGAGACCTGTGCAACCCTAGGCCGCGCCGCCTCGCTGTACACACAGTATAATCATTCAAAACTCCTTTAACCATGTAAAAATCCACTCCCGCAACAGGAAAGATGTCGACCAAAAATCCTCGCTGGCCTCAATAAGTCCTAGCACTGCTGAATAGCAATGCTAAATCAAGTGGCAATGATGTTGTGAACATCCAGAAAATCCTGTAACAAATTCATCATACTAATTGAAAGGACTTTAACATGACTCGCTTTCGCTGTTCCAAGTTATCTCCCTCTTGTCCCTGACCTCCCTTCTTTCTATCTCTGAAAAGCTTTGTTCCATGTACATTCTACGTTATAAATCTGCCATCCTGGCACTGTCCCTGTTTGATATTTGCAATGGCTATACCTATTGGGTGGACCGAAGCTGTTCATCAAGACCGAATTGGGACGAATATTTCCAAGAGGCGTTAGATATGACAACTAAAAGTTGGGATAGACTCAACTCGAACACAGATACAGACTTTGCGGCCGTCTTCGAGAGAATATTTCATACTCCAAAAACAGACCAGAATAGCCTGAATACTGTCAAAGGTGAACTTAAATGCCGCTTTGCACCCATTCAGGGCTATGTATCTAACGCGGTGCTCTACAACAGATATATTGAAAGGTCAAAATGGCATAGCGACATGGACAAGGATGCAAGATTGCCGCGGACAATGTCATCTACGAATCTATTGCGACAACGGTAAGCAAAACGAAAGCCACTCTGCCGTGACGAAGAACTGCTAAAATCTGGAGAAAAACGATGGGTGTCAAGACCGTCTGGTGGATTTTTAGACTCGGTCAACAACATCATTATTCCGAGCACTTGGGAGCAGCCAGCTTGCCTCGTAAAAGGAAACGACAAGTTTGGAGAACTATACTGGTTGAAAGCCCCAGAACCTGGACCAGATAAGGATGGAAAGCCAAGTCCTCTAGCCGGGCAAGAGCCAAATCGGGCAGTAGTAACTGTACATCGCTGAAAGCGCAGGCTGTTGATGCTTTGTGACAACTAGTATGACTAATGACTTGTATAGATCTGCGACCAAACTTTTGACAAACTCCCCAATGATAATAAAGCTCCGGCGAAAATGAGCGACCTTCCCCCAAACAAAGACCTCACACAGCTTACCATTCACCACTTCCAGTTCCTTGTCTCAGTGACAATTCTTCACGAGGTAAATGGCTCCTTTCGCTCGTAGGGGCTGATAGGATTACTTGTTAATACGTCATAGTGGACCCACCACCCCATATATGGCCGTAAGGACGAACCGCCTGATGCCTGTTACGGATGGGAATGTATCATGAATCTGAGCAAAGAGCAATCTCTCATGAATTCCGACTCATACGGTAAGCCTCTTTCAAACCGATATTGTTTAATGTTGCTCACCACATAAGCCTTTCTCGGTGCCTGGGCCCTCCTAGCGGACCGTGGCGGGCCGACAAGCGGCTTCACGCTGCCTCGACTACAAAATCCGCCAAACCAGATGGCGGAAGCGAATGCTAAAGCTGGAAAAATTGCATACTATCACCTTGTCACGAGGAGACGCTCGCTGAACCTTATAGCCAGTCCGTTCCAAGCATGATATCATGTAGGTATTCGAAAGACTCCGCAAAGGTATGAGTTGTTCATTTTTGTCTCTGAATGGTTCAGAGGAAATAAGTTTCGGCGCTGAAGTTGTGTTTTTTCCTATTGTCTAGCATCTCACCGTATTACCTTATTATTTGTGTGTTATTTGCATCTCAGATTTGTCAGCGCTGGACCGCAGGACGTCAAGCCTGACAGTGGCAAGTCTGTCAAAGTACGAAGAATTCGTACTTGCATCAGGGTACTTGCGATCATTCGTTCAGCTAGCTTGAGTTATGAAAAGCATACACATACAAAGCTTCTGATTCTTGTAGCATTCAAGTACAAAGCGTACAGAGAATTCTGACGCGTGTCACGGCTCGAATTTAGCATCTTGTAATATGTATCGGGCGCCCTCGGTAAGCTGCGTAAAGCGCATGAGAAGAAGCCCACCGTCAAGCACAACGATTCTTCACTCTCACCTACTCACGCTCACATCCGTACCACGCCCACCCCCTACCCCCGCTCTCGAAGGTACCAGCACCAAAGTAAACTACATCTTGTCCTTCCAACAACACTATCCCAAGATCCACAACACCCACGGGTTCACCTCCCATTCAACCGCACCAATCTTCTCAACAATCCCCGGAACAACACCCTCTCCTCCCCGCCCTTTAAGCAAGAAGGCCCTGTGGTGTAGCCGCGTGCTGTACTGAACGCACATATCCTGCTCTCCTCTCGCGTAAGATATACATCCTTAGTACAACTAGCCGATGAAGCGGGTTAGTATGCGTCGTCCTGGAATTAACGCGCTGGACAGTCCGTCGTGGCAGGGAGATGGCTGGCTTTTGTTCAGGCACGAAGGAGCTGTTTAGCCGGATTTAAGACGGGATCCTGGCTTCAGGGATGTTTGTCTACGCTGGTCTGGGTGTGCGTAGCGTTCGCATTCTAGATGGTTTGCATTTCCAAGTGCGGTGTTTGAAATTACAAATTATTGATTACTCATACTATACACCCAATATTTCCCATATCCAATACCCACTCCCCCCACCTTCCCTCCTCCCTCCCTAGCACCCCAGATCTGCATCCCCTACTCCGTCAGCAACTCCACCGTCCCACACCCCGCCTGCACAATAAACCCATTCCCCGGCGCCAGCAACTGCCCCGTATTCGCATACTCCAGCCCCACCCCGCACGTCTCGTTCCCCGTAAACAGCAACTCGCAGAACTGATTGCCCGGCAGCGCCCCCGCAGCGATCGCGACGCACCCGTCGGCGTCCTGGCAGCGCTGGCAGCAGGCGGGCACGTCGCCGCCGGGGAGCGGGAAGAGGGCGGAGCCGGTGCCGAGCCCGTTGCGGAAGGTGTCGATGCCCTGGCCGTTGCGGGGGTCGGTGGTGATCAGGTTGGTGGGGGCGCAGGCGGTGGATTGGGTGGTGGTGGCGGGGCAGGGGGTGGTGAGGGTGGTAGTGGAGCTGGAGACGAGGGAGGTGGTTTGGAGGTTGGTGAGGGTGGAGGTGGCGATTATGGAGAAGCTGGTGTGGGGGTTAGCGGGGGCATGGGGTATGGGTTGTTTAGGGGGTTTGAAAGGGGGAAGGGGGATGCCTACGAGGTGGATGTGAAGTTGGCTATGGTGGAAGTGGAGGTCACGGTGGTATTGGCGAAGATGAAAGGGGTAACTGTGGAGGTTATGGTTGGCGTGATTGGGGCGGTCTCGAAACACGTTCCAAGAGATGTGAAAATCGTGCTGCAGTCAACCTCGACAGGGAAGACGGAGCCAGTTGGCGTAGGTCCACTGTAGGGGCCAGTGTAGACAGTTGATGTTGGAGTGCCATTCTCGCAGACAACGTCGGTAAATACATACGACGCAATTGTGGTCGTGTCGACTATGAAAATTTCGGTCGTCTCGGTGATTGTCGCGCTAGTCGTCGGAAAGGTGAATATAGTTCTAGTAGGAGTGGACGTGGTCGTTGGCGCGGTTACAAAGACAAATGATGTTGTGGTAAAAGTGCTTGTCAATATCGTGGTTTCAGTAATTGTGAAATGAGATTCTGGGACAACTAAAAGTGGAGCAGTTGTAGTGGCGCTTATGGTATTGCAAATAGTGGTTGAGGGGACTTGAAAGACAGTGGTAGTGCACGAAGATGCTGTGGAATTCCATAATGGCGATGCAGCTTGTGGAAGGCCGTTGACTGCCAAGGCCAGTGAAAGAAACAACACGGGAAACAGCATGATTACGGGACGGATCTCCAGGCTGGGGAGCAAAACGATGGAGTGCTAGAAACGAGAGAATTTTCACCACACAGAAATCAGCATTCCTAGGAAAAGGATGTCATGTTCTTCGACATGCAAGCCATTTTATATCTGCGCCCTTCGATGTATGCAGCTAAGCACAATAGCATCATCGGGATTCCGCATCTCTTTCAATTCTCCAGCGGTCTTCCTTCATTACGAGGTTAGGCCGCCGGGTCAGCTGGATAGCAGCGGCACGGAACGAGCGACCGAGCAACCGCGACCAATCAAGCTAAAATCAATACGAACAAGGTCAATCTCCGAGAGCTCTAGTCAATGTCGTCTGAGCGTAAAAGCATCGAAACTTGCGTCACTTGATCTAAGGAATGTCTGGCCCCTGAAAAAACGTCTTCTAGGGCGCACCTTATTAAAAATAAGGCTCCTTTTTTTCCAGGAGAGCGATCGCTGATGGGGTTGTTACGGTTAGCGTTGCCAGCCTTACCCCGCATCCTCGACCCTAGAAGGCTCAAGTAGCCATTATGAATGTGGCCAACGACGACCATAGGATATGGCAGCCATGGTGGCGCCATGAGAGAACATTCAGGTTGCAATTGATGTGACAGGATGAGTTGTTTGGCTGGCATGTAGAGAGATGAGGTGTAGGGACAAAGTATGAAGAAATGTTGAAAAGAGCTGTGGGAAAAATCGGGGTAGAAATGGGAAGGAATATGGGCGGAGGGATTGCTTAGTAGAAGAGTGATGATCGATAGAAGGACAGAACGGGGGACGGAATGCTTATAGGAGGTTTCGGCGGCTTATTGATAAATATGTAAGCCCAATTGATTCACGTACCGCCTCCAGGACAGCATCAACATCAAGCTTCCCTGACCTTTCCGAATTAGAAAACATCCTGCATGTACTCCTGTCTGTACTCAAACCAGTCTTCGTTAATATCTCCATCCTCATCCAATTCCCCCCACTCCCAACCGTGCGGTAATCTCCAGTCCCTATCCTCATATGCCACCTTTCCCCTCGCCATAGCATCATACTCTCCTCCCATGACCGTTTTCTCGCACTCCCCCTCGATCTCCCTAAACAGCGGCGAAAACGCGAAAAAGTCCTTTAAGAAGCGTCGGAACCGCGGTCTCTCAGCGAAGGGTCTCACGAGCTCTCTAAACATGGTCTTGAGGGAGAGGAAATATTCGACCCCGGGAGTGCCATGGATTAGCTCATCCTCCAGCAGAGTATCGTATTGGTAGGCCGCGTCGATACTCAAGCTCAACTTCTCCAAGTCACACCTTTGCTCAATCATGCTCGCAATGTCCTCCCACTCCCGGGGAACTTCTATGTCGGAGTTACAAGATGACAGCTTTGCCCAAGCCCGGAGCTGTCCGGCTGAGATCATCAGATCGAGCTGTCTAATCTGAAGGAGCAGGTTTAACGGTTTGTCTCGAAGCCAGGAGAGTGTGCTGCCAAGGTCGCCGGAGAGATAAATGCGGTTGGAAGAGAAGATTGTGTAGAAGGAGAGACGGGAGATGGCGTGGGAGACGAGGAGAAGCGAGAGGGGAAACTGCTTTGGGTAAATAGGGAAGCCGGAGGAGATACTGAAGCCTTGAAGTTGACCGATAGATTGAAATGGGATGGTGAGGCCGGTGTAAGAGAGGATCTGCTGTTGGATTTCTGAGGGGAGGTGGGCGAAAGGGAAAATGTTGAGCTGTCTAGTATCCATGACTGCTGGTCCTTATCTAAGGAGTACTTTGTTGCTTTTGGGTTCCGAGCTCCTTTTCTCCCTTGGGCTCAGTAATCACAAATTCGAGAGACAGAAGCAAAGACAGCATATCGATGAGCAAGGTTTTTTGACGTGAGTGTGAAATCTGGCGCTGAATGTTGTGTAACATGTCTAAGCTGGCAAGCGGCAGACTGTTCACCCGATTTCTACGTAAGCAATGAGACCTACCTGTCATTCTCAATCCGGCACCGGTCATACCCGATGGAGATGAACTTTTAGTCTACAAGATTTTTTGTAGAAAGTGCGATATGAACTCTAGAGTACAGTAGGGGAGAGCTTTGTCGTAGATTTCAACAAACCGATTCCACTCAAGCTGGAAGCCAAGCAAAAAAAAACCTCCAATTCCGCTATTCCTGAAACGGAAGTCGCAGCTCCATTTCAGGGCGAGATTGTCAACCGTCATCCGACGCCTCTGGCCGAGTGGTTAAGGCGTTGGATTGTCGGTCGGAACCTGCCCGTCTGTGCATCTGCGTTTGATCTATCGCCATCGCGCTCGCAGATGATAAGCTTGGACGCAAGACATATGTTGGATCACCTCCTAATGAATGGGGTACTACGTAGTACACTATTTGAAATCTCGAGCGTGCAGACAATATGAGGAGCTGGCCTTTTAACCTTTGAGCACCGCCTGCCACGTCGGCAAACCAGACCCAGTAGAGCAGCGGAATCGAGTTCCACCGTGTGTCCAGCCACAGACCTCAAAAGCCTTGCGCAAACTCCTTGCCACGCTATGAGGGACTCACAACTACTTCGCCTTGCCATCTGGCCGGCCGTGACGGAATTCCGAAGAAGAAGACCCTTCGCCCGGCCCCGTTCTTTCTAGATGAAGCGTTTCATGCTTCGTGGATGTTGGTGTCAAGCAAGGGTCTCTATATCCTCTCCCTAGCACAGATATTGAAAGATTAAGACATTATCTCAGCTATTGAAGACTTCGTCGAAACCTTTGTAACCTACCTGCTCTGACCTTTTCAAGGTTTGGACAAAGACTGTTTATTTCCTATTCTGACTTTCTCAATGACTATTAACATAATCCCTTTATTTCTCCCTCTCATTCTCCCTCTGGATTTGCTGGTAGCCTGTCAAAACTCGTACACCTACTGGGTCGACGATTCATGCCAGCGGCGCTTTGGAGCAAAATTTCAGAATGCGCTCGACGATGGTTTAAGCTGGGCAAGGCTAGGAGCTGACCACTTGAAATCAGGGGATCCGTTACAACAGGACTACTTCAGACAGCTTTTCTCACCGCCTGGAAGCCCAGGATCGCCTCAATATGATGATCACATGAAAAAAGTTCAGCGTCAGTTCGCTACTACCCCAAAACGCAAGACCTCATGTAACCAGTCATAGGCGTGCTGGGTCACTCTGATTCAGAGCCCGGCATAGCGGACATTGTGCCTGAGCCGCGCAACACCCGACGTCTATCGAATTACCGATTCTACTGTGACAACGATCGTCGAGTCCGCAACCCTAGTTCCAAATTCGACCGTCCCAGATGGCAACTCAAAGGGGACCCCGTGCCTCCCCCCGCAGACTACGTACGCCAGGTTGATCGCCCGTTAGCAAAAGACGCCCGACGCGGCGAGAAATGGCAGGAATGGATCGACCCCATCAACGGGATCGAAATGGGGCCCGCCGAGGGCTGCAACAAGCCCCATGTAGCCGGCTTCACGTATGTGAACAAGAGAACTGGCCCGTGGGAGCAAGAGCTTCGGGCCACCATCACGGTCAGTCCACCCAACTTCCATCTCAACAGCTTGATTTGTTGACGTTCATTTTCTCGCGGGGTGCAGTTCTGCGATCATGTCCTCGGGCCGGACATGACGACCGGCTTTGGCGATCTGCATCCTGACATTGATTTCACGAAATACGGAGGTGACGCGACAAAGCTCCCCATCGAGGTGTTTCAGACCTTTACCTCCTGGACGGTCTTACACGAGGTTGGTTTGCTTCGTCAGTACCTATATCTTGCTCTCTCTGATGACCCGTTTTCACATACAGATCCACCACCTACCGCCCTGGTCCCGTAAGCCGTCCTGCACGAAAATTCCTAAAGCCTCCCCATCTAACTTACCCTCACAGTTCATGATATACCCATCCCCACGCCCTCCGACCCGAACAAGAAAACATACGATTGGAAGGAGATCCGTACCCTCAGCGCCGACAGCAAAATCGCCAACGTCAATAACTACGTCTTCTTCGACGTGCTGGCGCGCATCGCGCAGGACGGTTTCCGGCTGGCGAGGACGAGGGGGAGGGCACGGAATGGGTATATGGAGTACATCTAGCAAGGAGAAAAATGAATGCATCGACGGTAATGGGGATGGGAATTTTGATGTTATATGATTGCTATGGAACCCCCTCCTCCTTCTCTTCTGTTCACTTTCCTTCACGGCACTGCAACCCCCTCCCTCCGTTCCATCCGCACCCTCATCTCCGGCCGCTGCCACAAAAGGTGCGTCCGAGCCTCCTTGCTTAAATCAAACGCCGGATCCACGAGCGACATGTCGTAGCAGAAGAGCAGCTTCGACAGCGTGACGCGCAGCTCGAGCCAGGCGAGGCCGCGGCCGAGACAGGACCGGGGGCCGAGGAGGAAGGGCTGCGAGGCGTCGAGGCGGTCGGGGGTGTTAGTGGATTCGGAGGGGTTGAGCCACCGGGTGGGGTCGAAGGTGGTGGGGGATTGGAAGTTGGTGGGTGATTGGGAGGCAGCGAATGGGTGAGTGGAGACTGTTGTCTGTTTTTGGGTGTTATTTGTGTTTGGAGGGGTGGTGGAGGTGTTGCTTTGAAAACATAGGAGGATAGGCGAAGGAAAGGGTTGAGTGGAGAGGAGAAGGATGGGTAGAGAATGGGACAATGGCTTACCCCTTCAGGGACAAAGTATCCGTCAACTGTATCGCCTCCTTTTGGGACTACGCGGGGCGGCCCAATAGGGAGGGGAGGGAAGAAGCGGAAGGACTCTTGGACGGTGCTCTGGAGATAACGAAGGCCGGCGGTGGATGCGCTGGTTATGTCTGCGGCGGTATTGAAGGCAGTCCTAACTTCAGCTTTTGCACGGGCCATTACGGAGGGATTTTTGCATAGGAAGTATGTCACGGCGGTGAGGGTCATGGCAGTTGTTTCGCTGCCGGCTATTCTGTTGCAGGGGCATCGATGTTAGTGAAGCAGTGATGAGGGATGATGGGGAAGCGTACGCAAGATCAGATGCGTGAGGAGCTAGCTGAAGTTTCATGTCTAGACTTTCGTCATGTGACACCGAGAGGAGACAACCTATGAAGTCTTTGCGCTCTGATTTAGCATCAAGCCGCTTTTCAACAGCATCCATAGAAAATTTTTGATGTCCTCTAGCTCCCTCGAGCAGCTTCGCGACTGGTCCAGAAAATATTCGTAACGCTATGCGTCCAAGGAGCGGATAGCGTTGGAGACAGTCGAGGAGGCTAATTTGGGCTAGACCTTCAACCAAGAAAGCAATCCAAGGATGCGTGCTGCCTGAAGACACGGCATCAAAGGACTCGCCAAACGCAAGCTCGCCAAAGATGTCGAAAGTAAGCAGATTGAACCATTTAGTCATGTCTACGCCATTCTCTGATCCGCCTTCGATACCGACCTGCTTGACCATCTCGTCAATGACACCTACAATCAGGTATTCTTGTTGATTGAGCGCCCGATCGGAGAATGCAGGAGAGAGAAACTTGCGCATCTCGGCATGTTTGGCTGGATCGCGCTCGCTGAGGATCGAGTGAGCCATGTCCGCGAAGCTGGCTCCGTCATAAAAGCTGCTTTTGACGAACGTTTCGTGGCCTTTTCGAGGACCGTAGATATCCTTCCATGATTGCGCGGTGTTAAAGGACAGCTCGTTCGGGGCAATTCGGACAACATGGCCTTGGTGGTGGTACGCATTAACGGAGGATCAAAATTTGCCAGAATGATTTTCGTCCTACCGTATTTCTCATGGAGAGCTAAGGTATTATGTGGGAGCCGTCCGCCGAGATATCTCGCTGAGTAGGGGATCTAGATAGAGTGTTCATTCTGCTTCAAAATCTATGATTATTATGCTAGCGTCACTTACATTACTGATGGCCGCAAAACGAGGGCCAGGAAAAGAAGAAAGAGGATGAAAGTAAAGTTTAAGGACTGCGACTACAAGGGATCGCAAGGTTGTGATCTGTCGGTGCACATGATTAGCATCCTAATCCAGCATCATAACCACACTTTCTGAATGCGGAAGTAGTCGAGGCAACAGCCATATTCCATTGAGAAGACAGAGATGCCGTGGTCTGATTTATCAGAGCTCTTCATGGTCCACAGCCACGCAGACCCAATATCAAGTCAAGCAAGGCGTTTCAAGTCTTCAATGGAGCTGTTCTCTTCTAGGACGTGTCTGTCCACGGGCCTGCAGTGAGCGGAGCGGGTCGGCGGTTCTTTTATCCGAAGCTTGGCTTTCGTCGTCGCGGCCTTGCAAACCGGAAGAATCAAAATCTTTAAGAGATGATGGCACTCACCAACACCAGCAGCAGACCAACGACAAGGAATATTTCGCGGAGGGACGTATACGTGAATCCTACTCGGTTTCGGCGTTCATTCTGCGGGCCATCGTCCATGATCCCTGTTAGCTGACGAATCCACTGATAGACGTACCGCTAGTGGAAGGATTCTAAGAAGTGCGATGGAGGGGTACACCGACTCGCAAACTTGCAGATTCTTGAAAGTTGCGACGCGGACGCAAGCTATATATGACAGAGAGAGGAGACAACTTACTGTTTAGCTCCGTTCATCTCGGTGACCGGGTCATCAGACTAAAATCCTCCGACTGAGGCAGACTCGCATGTCCAACTCATCTGGTTGGTTGATACGTTCCGGCTCATGGTCTATATCGATCTTCACGACGGTAAGTGGTAAGTGCTTGGACTGCGCCTTTCGGGCTGGTTTAAATCCAGAGCTCGCGCACCTTACCTTTTCCAATCTTTGGTGTCTAAAGCGGCCGAATGTGAACATGCGTAAACAATATCAGACGAGTTCAAAACATGGCTCAAGCAGGAAATTGAGCTCGGGGACTTTGTCATTGACATTCTGGCCGATTTGGAAATAGTCCTCGCCTGTTTCCCGAATTCGGGGAAAGGGAAGATGCTGATTGACCTAGAGCTTGCTATCAACGTTGGCTTTTAGGATTTCCTACATAATCTATGATGTAAGCGGACTTCCTTGTGCGACTGATATCTAGCGAGATGGATCGAACGTGATACGCCGACCTTTCAAACGGACTGCTGCTCCTTCATCACGAAGTATACGAACCTGTGCCCTAGTCCGATGGTCTCCAAATCCGCTTTCCGAGCTACGTCTCAATCCTTCCCGCTAATCTTACAAAATATAAGTTCGAAGCTGACATAAAACCGTTCCACCATCGACTTACTGGTCACTACATCCACGATGTTCTCAAACTTCTTATCGTGGCTAAGCACACTCCCTTTGCATTCCAACAAGGAACTGTCTGGAAGCCAGGATGAAAGCCAGACCAGTACAGTCCGCTGTAGCGAGCAACCGCCTCTACCAACCGCCTGGACTGAAAAATGTCATCCAAATAAAGACGATGTCATTAGGGAAATGGACCAGTACTTCCTCGACAATTGGCCATTTCCCACCGAGAAAGCACGGAAGACTTTTCTCAAAGCTGGATTCGCACAGGTCACCTGCGCTTTCTTCCCCGAAGCCAAAGAACATCGGATCTACCTCGCCTGTCGCTTGTTAACGGTTCTATTTCTGATTGATGGTGAGTTCCCAGCGATTAAACCGACTTGTTAGACATTCTGAAGCTGATATTTCATAGACCTTCTGGAGGATATGTCACTCGAAGATGGTACAGCTTATAACGAAAGACTAATGCCGATATGTAGGGGGGATGTTCTTCCTGACCGTAGGTACTTACAGCGTTCCGGCTTAGTAAGAGCTTACTGATTCTGTCTCTAGGATCCAAACCCGAAGAATATATCCTCTACGATGTCTGGACCGAACTACGGAGCACTGAGAGAGATCTTGCAGATCAAATGCTCGAACCCGCCTTCATATTCATGCGTGCTCAAACGGACAAGCAAAAGCTTACCATCAAGGGTCTCGGCCCCTACCTCCAGTACCGAGTCAAAGATGCTGGATCACCGTAAGCTAATTCTTACCCAACCAGATCTAAAACCATAAAGACCCCTTCTAACGCTTAAAACCTCACCAGACTCATGCATGCACTATTACGCTTCTGCTCGTCCCTGCACATGCCCCCCGCCGAGCTCCAGGCCGTGCACGGCCTCGAAGAAGTATTCGGCCGCCACTTCTCCATCGTGAACGACATCTACAGCTGGGAGAAGGAAGTCCGCACGTCGCAAACAGGCCACATCGAAGGCGCGGCGCTCTGCTCCGGTGTCAAGGTCGTCGCGGATGAGGCGGATTTGAGCGTCGCCGCGGCGAAAAGGGTGCTTTGGACGATGGTGCGGGAGTGGGAGGTTAAGTATGACGAGCTGGCAGTTGAGGTGTTGGGTCGAGGTGGGCTGGATCGGGAGAGGGTGAAGACGTATTGTGATGGGATGAGGTGGCAGTTGATTGGGAATGAGGTGTGGAGTAGGGTGACGAAGAGGTATAATTGAGATGTGAGTTTTATAGAGAGAGTGGTAGAGCTTCTTTGTGCGTTAGAATTGGATAGAATGTCCTCACGACTGACTTTACGACTGACTTTTACGACTGACTTTTACGACTGACTTTTACGACTGCAGCGACGACCCGCTGAACCTGAACGTTGATTTTAACATATCAGATGCGTCCTATGATTAGTGATCAGCTCGCCCTCGAGTATTCTTTTCACCACACTAACGGTATGCCTCTCTAAACATCCCGTACTATTTCCCTATAGGCCATCCCCTTCGCTCCATCCCACGACCACCGATGCCCGGAAACGGAACGATCCAACCTATCCCCTTACTGCCCAAGCCCGATTACGCTCTTCACTACCTCCGTGGACCACCAAACACGGGACACAGAGATGTTTACATCCCCCAAGCGTAAACTGTGCTACGTCGCTATCTCCCATCGCGTAATATTTGGCACCGAAAGTCCGGAATCCATCCGTTTGGAGCAGTACCGTCAGACGCTTGCGCCAAGAGTCATACAGTAGAATACCGAAAATGCATCTCGCACCTCGAGCGTGACCGCGGCCCTGGCGAGAACTTTTACAAGCCAAAGCAATGCAGGTCTGGCGGTTGGATACGATGCGATCCCGTGTATGTTTTCTCGCCGGCCGGGGAGCAGGGAGAACACGATGAACCGCAGCTACCCCGGCAGCTCCGGCAGCGAGTCTTCCCGCGCTAAGAACGGTGTCCGAAATGCTGGCGAAGAGGTCGATGGATATCGTTACATAGTTCTTTTGTGCAGATGAAGGTGTGCGTTTAGCTGTAGACCCTGATCGAGGATCTGGGGGCTGATTACTTTGTTTGTGTCGGTGTGCTGGGAGTATGTTTCGGGGAAGTTTAGCTGCGATGGCGGTTTGAAGAGAGACCGGGGGCTTTTCGACGATTTAATTTGGCGTGCATTCGCGAAGGCCTCTTCCTTATAGAGCTATTGGCCTGAGAGTGACTTAGTTGAAGCGCATGCTTGAAGACGGCTCACGAGAGCTCGGTGCTTCTTTAGATTCAGGAGTCATGGCTCCTAAGCTTGGCCTTTATTGTTGAATAGTTTTGAAGTAAAAGAGAAAGATCTCAGTAGAGTTGGAATCGTATATGGGTTGTGGAGAAAAAAGGTTGATTGAGAAGTGAAATCGAACGAAGAGCTCAAACTGTAATAAAACGGCTTATCGATTGGTTGCTTCTGTATTGGGCTCCTTCAAAACCTCTTCGACCTTGACCTTCACCTCCCTCCTCCCCTTCCCCATCGTAATCAAAATCTCCCCCTTCCTCGTAATCCCCGGCAAAAACTGCACCACCTCCTTCTTCCCCAACCCCGCCAACTCCGCCTCAGTCCTCACCCGCACCCATACCTCCTCCACCCTCAGTTTCCTCACCGTCTCCAGCACAAACCACGCCATCTCCTCGCCCACGACACCATCGATCCCTAGCCTCAGTGTCCGCAAACTCTCCCCGTGCGTCTCCAACGCCTCGAGCATCGGCCTGGTGAAGAAATGCGAGGGAATGGCATACGACATGTGCGAGATCTCGAAGCTCTTCAACGGCCCCATCCCCTCTAGGACCGCGGGTGTGAAACTGATGTATTTGCCTAGCTCTGCCGTCTCCACATTATGATCCCTGTCGTAGAAATCCGGGTAGCGGTATAAGCTCAACCTGTCCAGCCGCGGACAGCTCCTCAACGCTCCGAGCAGCTCATCGGGTGTGGAGAGGGAGTATCCGTTGAACCTTAATAGGCGTAGGTTGGGTATGTCGCGGAGATCTGAAGTCATATCTGTGAGGCAGACGGAGGGGATGGAGATCTCGCGGATGGAGGGGCGGGTGAGGGATGTGACGAGGGAGATCAAGAGGCGTTGCTCGATGGTGTAGGAGTCTGGGGAGGAGGCCGGGGCACCGGACTGACCGCCGGTGTTGAGCCAGAAGGAGTGGAGGCCGGTGAGGGAGGAGAAGGCGGCGTGGATGCGGGAGATGGGGATGGGGTTCGGGGGTTCGGGCTCTCGCGCGGGAGGCTTTGGGTAAGACGACATGAGAGATGAGGCGAATGTTTCGACTTTCTGGCCGATAGACGGCGGTGCTATTGTGTCGTTTTCCCCAGGTTGTGGAGAAGAGGCGGTTACTATACCGGCTGTTTGCAGGGCGTCGTAATATTTCCTTTTCCACCAGCTCACACTTCCCTCTTCAACATCATCCTTGTGATCTTCGTGGACCAGATCGCTCGCGCCTTCCCTCATCTCCACCAGAGACTCTTTGTAAGCATGCCAGTCCAAGCGCCTCACGTAGCCTAGATACCTTGGATCCCCCCTCTCTACCCAAGCAAGCACTTGCTGTAGCGTCCTGAAGGAAAGCACATCCCTTAGTAGAATTTCAATTCCCTCTTCGTGCGTCTGGCGGCAGACGTATAGGATGTTGTTGGAGCTATCCCTTTGCCGATCCCATTTGTTGAAGAGGCGGAGGTAGACGTCTTGACGGAGCTCGAGGGGAAGATTTAGGAACGGCGACAGCTTGGTACTCTCTGTCATCTTTAAGTACGTCGAGCTTGACTAGTGAGTTCTAGATTAGAGAAGTGATTTTGTTCACTGTTCGAGAGTAAAAAACAACATATCCCTCCGATCCGCCGGACTAATGGAACTTGTAAACTCCGTAGGCAACCTTGAGAGGATGCGCAGCGCAGATCCATATCGTGGCCCCATACACGGTGGACCCTCGACAGATGGCTGCTAAAGTTTCGGCTGCCGTGCTTCCACAAACCCTTGGCTCATGCCGTCTAATTCTATTGTGAAGGCAATAAAATACTCGGAATGTCGACTGACAGGTGGTCTCGGTTTTGCTGTTTCCCAGGCGATGAGCTCTGTGAAAAGGAAACCGCTAACATCAAATTTATCCAAGTGAGTTAATTGATCGAGTTCAGACACCATTGCACGATCTAGACAACGCCGGCCGCTGCAGTTCTAATAACTAGGGCAGTCTAAACGCTATGTAAAGTTTGCGTAGATACTGGGAACAGTGTGTGACAGATGTCGTCATTAAACTATTTGGGCATAGATACCATTTAGGGTATGTCTCGAATTCACGCAAAGACGCAATGAGAAATAACGATTACTAAACTGCTATTTTCACAACCAGACTCATTAATCCAGGAGTAACGAGTCCAGCTCTTCTCTTGTGAGTGTGCTTTTCCTCTTCCTTCGTCCCTTTGCGCGTCCGTAGCCTGGAGGGGGCCGTCGCTTGTGGGTCGCTGAGGAGCTATCGGCTGTGCCCTTCTCTCTCGACCTGTTGTCCTTATCAAGAATATTTACAATCTCATTCGCTTCCTCCTCCGCCGCGGCGAGCTTTTCGGAAACCGTTGGAGGCGGTCGAGGAGCGTTAAGATTGTGAGAGGTCTTTAGAGGTGAAATGCCGTGAAAAAGAGTCTTAGACGATGTCAGCATAGGGAGGAAAAGTATCACAAAAAGGTATCCCACCTGATTTGAAGACAATTGTTTGGATTGTGGTTGCTGGTCGATAGATAGCAAGCTAGCGTCCTGTGTGTCGAGACTAAAGGTAGGGTGGTACGCTTCCTTGATTGGAGAAGAAAAAAGCTTCGGACTGCCTCGAGATGAGACGTGAGACTTTGCTTTGCGTGAAGCTTTGGATGGTGGCTTTATCGCAGGAGCAGATTCGGAAATAGGGAGTTTTGGTAAAGTTAAACCTCGCTTAGCAGGAGAAATAGCGATGTAGTGTTCTGGAGACTGTTCTTGACGTTTAGAGGCATATGCATCTTCCGATGACTGCTTGTTAGCTTCATTCGACGCGCGCTTCCGCCCGTTTGTCGCTGCCTCCCAGATATTGGTCTCTATGTCAGCAGCGGGAGCACGATTTTCGTTCTGGACGGCGATTTCTTCAATAGTGTCTTTCGGACCGAGCCAATCGTCTTCCCCTAGACCCTCTTGTAGAGAGCCTTGCATTTCATCAGGGTCTTCATCGACGGTCTCTAGGCCCAATCTTTGCGGCTGCTCAGTTTTCAGAGAACCTCGATCTATTCCATGTTTCTCAGAACTGACATCTTGATGCGAGGATGAGGATGTGAAGAACGAATCTTCGAAGCTGGGCGCAGCTATGCTCTTCCCGAGATCTAAACCAAGGCCGAGATCATTTAAGTCAATGGAGTCACCGTCCATCATGCGCTCCCTCCAGCTCACCATCATCTCCTGAGTTTGACGAAGTCGGCCTGCCATCTTCTCCCAACCACTTCTCAGCTCACGAATATAAGTTTCTTGTTCCCTGAATGCTTCCTCAACAGACTCGACTGACACAAAAGAGGGATCTTCGAGAACAGCACGGCACTGCTCAAGCACAGATGATACATCTCTCGTCATTGCATCGTATGATCCCAGGGTGTAGGTGGAGTCTCCGGCACCAGTTGGGATGTCTTGAGTGCTCTTGGCCTTGGTGCTCTTTACATCTGTCATTTTTCTCAGTTCCTTCATTGTGTCGCGTACCAATGCGCGGACCGCATCATTTTCCTTGCCGATGGATCCGAGCTTGTCAGCCAGAAAAGAGTTGTTTTGATTGCGTTCCAGCTGATCGCAGTCTCCGCCGCTACGTACGAGTCCATCTTTTCGTCCTCGTTGCAGGTCGTCAATGTGGCGTTTGAGTTTCTGTACCTCGAGGTCTCGCCTCCTATTTTCGCTCACAAATTGTCCGCGGACCTTTTCAAGGTCGGCCTTGTATTTAGATGTCTGCGCGCGAAGGTCACGAGCGGCAAACTCGCCTCGTTTTGCAGACTCCCGCAATACCGTCTCTTGATTTCTCGCGACTGCCAAAAGTCTTTCTGCTTCTCTAT
The DNA here is from genome assembly GCA_021030905.1 of Pyrenula massariospora. Classification (NCBI taxonomy): domain Eukaryota; kingdom Fungi; phylum Ascomycota; class Eurotiomycetes; order Pyrenulales; family Pyrenulaceae; genus Pyrenula; species Pyrenula massariospora. The sequence goes on from JAGFMI010000020.1 coordinate 128,083, forward strand.
TTTTTGCTTGAAGGCGTTCGATTTCCAAGGATTGCTTCTGTTCCGTCGCTCGTACCCTACGGATTGTGTCGGCGAGGTTTTCGCGGTGTTGCTCGTCTCGCTACAGCACGTGTCAGTCGTCAACAATAAACAAAGTTTTAGGCGCATACGTCTTTGCTAACGATGAGATCATTAACCAGCCGAATAATTTTCACCATTGTCGCCTCGGCACCGCCAGGATGACTCTTTGGCCGTGCCCATTCAATCTCTTCTCCTTTGTGGAGGAGTCCCCTGGAGATGAGAGAGTTATTGATATAGCTTGAAGCAGCCTGCAGATCATGTTGTCCCATGTTTTTGGGTTCGCTCAATACAAAATGTTGAAGCGCTACCTGATCGCAGTCTACAGAAAGGTACCAAGTGGATGTAAACATACGCGCACGGACCTTGTTTGGCTTTCGCTACGGAGGAAGGTTGTTCCTTCCCGAAAGCACAACCCTTGACGCGTCTCCGACGCGGTGGTTGCACATAAAAATCTGGAGATGATCCGTAAAGTGGCACAAGTCGAGACATTGCCTGGTATGGTCTTATTAGAACATCGGACGCCGCGAAAATAAGACAAGGACTGATGTAAAAAACGTGTCCAGAACGACCGCGTCTGCAAAGTCTCATTGCTCCCAACGTTTCAATGCTTTCTCATCCTGTCCAAGAGCATATCAATTCCTATAACCTTACTACAGCTGTAAAACACCGTACGCCTATCTTTAGATCATCTACTACTTGGCTGAAGAGATACCGGGTCTTCATCCTCGGGGTCACCATCACCAACATCGCATGCATCATCTACCTCATCAGCATCATCAATCTCTTCTTGAGCTTCCTTCTGTTCCTCCTGGTTCATTTTGTCTCCATTACTCGCGTCGACTTTCACCACATCTTGATCCACAGCGAAAATTGCCTGTTGTCCATTCATACCTAGTGCCACACCTATTTGTTGAAATGGATTTGCGCTTGGAGTCGGCTTCGGTCCAGCTGAACTTGCACGTCCAGAAACGGCAATTTCCGGGAGCTCATATTCCAGTGCTTTGAGGCCCACTGTACCAACGCAATTTCCGCATTGATCTTGTGCCTCGTAGAACGGTGGACCATCATTGAGCGTCACATGAACCACTCCTTCCTGAAACCCTGCGTCATCTGGTAGCTTAGAGCTTGTTGGAAACGGAGGTGCAGATGTCGCAATACTAGAAGAGCTTGCCGGCGGTGGTACCATGACGCATTTAGAGTTCCGCTTTTCATGGACAGCATTCTTGGTGAATAGCTCGAAAGCTGCGATGCAGACAGCCTGTGTCCAAGCCTGGACGTCATCGACAGAGTTAACGCTCTGGCGGGGTAGATCAAAATAAGCTAGCCCGCCGCCGAACGTGGCTTCTGCAAAATATGATAATTCCTCCTCTTTCGCCTTCGTCGTAAGGCTTTCGGCAAGGGCTTTGCAGACCGCCTCCGTGTTCTTGCTGATGTATGAGATAGTGAGATGGGGTCGTTCCCGACCAAGAAATGTGCTGGTGTGGCATTGGACAGTGAGGCCATATTTCGACGGCATGTTATCTTTTGCTTTGATCTCCCCTGTCTGGCCAGCATAAACGGGCAGATGCCATTGATTAATCGTCGTTTCTAAGCCTGTCGGTACAGGTTCTGAGGGCGCAGAAGTCAAGCCTGTTGGATGTTGGATGAAGAGGGTTGAGCCTGCGCTGCTAAGGATTTCTACACCTCCAAAGTCGCTCGAGGTGTCGTCACGTTCTTTTCGGCAGCGTGTCAGCCTTAATACAGAAATGATTCACAACTACTCTGACGTAGATTGAATAAATGGGTCAAATACTTTGATATTGATGTAGCTGTCTCTGCTTAAGCCACCGTTTCTGCCGAATAGCATTAAGTCGATTAGCCTGTTGCGTATTCGGATCTGAAATTGCATGAACAATGAACGCGACAAGGAGGGAGCATATAAACAACAGCATTGTGTTTACTTCTTCAGGTGTGAATTATGGTGCTCGACAAAATCTAGGTTCTTGTGTCGTCTCATCAGTAGATACGAAGAGGCCAATATGTAAGGAAAGGGCGAGACAGCCTGTCAAGGTTAAGAGCAGCATTTTGACTTTCCGTGCACTCTTCGTCGAGAGAGCGGAACTCTACTAACTCGTCGTCCTAGTACCTTGCGTAGCGGAATGCACAACAGCAACAAGCAAACACAACTATGACAGGAATTACGGCCTTGTGTGTGCAAATAGATTGGGCCGATTCGGCATCGGAATTATCCATTATCGGCCTTTCTTGGCAACGTCGCAATGGCTGGATTAATCTGGGGCTAGAGATTGGGCCGGCGTCCGATCCCGCGGTACAACCCGAAAGAGCAACAGCGAAGCAACAAAGCACTTGTACGTTTATTTTGCACTCTTAATTCGAGCCAACTTGAAGAAACTTAGCAGCAAGGTGCCTTCGCCGATACCGAGAAATGCGTATCCCCCGTTCACAGTCACCTTTGGAGGAGGTCTTTGCGGGGCCGAATAGTATCAAGCAATTATGAAAGAGCTCAAGCTAGAGACACGACAAGTCTGCTCAAAGACCTTATCCAAAAGTCTGAGACATCTCTTCCATTAAATCACTTTGAGTGTTAGGAGATGCAGCTTTTGATCTGGGTCTATCGTATTCCTTTTGTGCTACCTTACCAAAAACTATCAGACACGACGACTTTGGTTCGGGTCATTGTGCGGCGAGGCAGATGGTCGCGCTCAAGGTATCGCGTTGGCATAGCAAATCTCGAAACATCGATATATTGCCTCAAGCCTGATTTGAAAGTATTGTTCGCATTGCAGAAATCGCATTCGGGTGGGCTAAATTCAAACTTCGTTTCTTAGCTTCTCATGTTGGTCTTGGCATTAGACCTTTCCACTTTTAGAGATCAAATTTCGGTTAGTTCCTTTTCTCAGACCCACCAAACTCTACCCTTTTAGGAACTCGTGGGTCTGTTGACCTTGAGAAAATTTATATTTTATGACCAACCGCAGAATTCGGAGACGACCCTCTGTTAGCATTATCTTGGGTCGAAAAAGCACCGTGCAATATACATTCGTCCCATTGACCAACGCGATGGAGATCAATTATCCTGTTAGAGACCCCAGTCTTGCGGCCCATTATGCAACTGCGGACAAACTGTTGTTCTTCCACAGTCAAATTATTGGACGCACAAGCTTTGCAAATCTCGAAGAAATGTATTCGGAGAGGCTTGAGAGGTCTTTTAACATCACTCCATCCTCTCAACATGGGGGAAAGAGCTTACTTTCTCGAACTTAGAGGACTAAACCACCGGCCCGGCTCTTCTCCGATAGAGCTCAGACAACGAAGTTCTCAAAAGAATCCTTTCAGACAGTCTAAAGCCATCATTCCCTTCATCCTTCATGTTTTCTCTTGGGGTTTTTATTTCTCTTTTTTCCGTACTAAGCCAAGTGCAAGGCGCTGCCTGGGAAGAGCTACCAGAATGGAAATCCGAGCCTGGAATACCCCCCGGGACTGTTCAAGGACAATACATAATGGATCCAAATTCCTACTCAGGATACTACATGGATTGCAAAACTTATCCCGAATCGTGCGAGTAAGTGAAACCTGTCGACAACTTGACAGTGTGTTTGAAATACTCACCTGGATAGGAACTTCTGTTGGTGAGTAGTCGCAGCGATTGGTATAACTAGGAAATTTGATTGACGTCAGAGTGAGGTGGAAATATTGCCTTAGGGGTGCGACCTATTTTGGGTGTCTTGGAACCGAAGAAATTAGAGAGCTGGTCGCAGAATACGAAAGACAGAATGGAGGTGATGACTGGGATAAGCAGGTCTACGCAAACCTGAACAGAAAAGGTAAGAATGTTGGACTTATTAGGCGATCGGTCTAAACCCTTCTAGATTCGGGATGCTGGACCCACGCTTGCTCCCCTTCAGGTCGAGTCGATGAATCCCTCGTGTTCGTCAAGAATGGAGGACTCGGCCGAGCCAATAAAAGAACACCCGGTTATCAACCCAACAGACAATGCCATATCGATGAAAATCTCCAGTCAAACTCACAGGATTATTTTGTGAGACCGTATCGCCGTGACAAGGTATGGAAGTATACTCAAAATTAGTCACGACACACCTTAACCGAAGTTGCAGAGCGGTGAGACTCCTGAGTGTGATGAGTGGCCGCCAAATATAGGTCAATAGAATTTTCCGTCAATCAACATTTCCGATGATGTTAACGAGCATCTAGGAAGTCAAGAAGATAGTCCATGGCGGCGTCGTTCCAACCGTTGCATTTCTCGCCCAGATGTCAGTCTAGAACGGATGAACCATTATTGTCCTTACTAACAAATCCACAGAATGGCGGCGCAGGACGCTGGTACAAGGGGATATGCTCTGATGTGAGAAAGAAAAGAAAAGACGCCATCAAAAAGTACAAAAAGACTGCTTATGACGCAAAACTAAAAGAGCAATACAACGAATATGTAAATAGAAACTACAAACCAAAAGATGCAACCAAACGTGCAAGAGGATACATGGAAAAGAATTGGAACAAGATTCTATCTGATCCACAATACGGTCACGCTGGTCCCAATGGAGCCATCGCCAGGATCATCACAGCCCCAAAGTACAGATACGTGCAAATATACGAGAACAATGTACGGAAATATAGCTTGTAAGTCCATAAGCAGCACTGAAGAAGGAATACCATTACCAAGGTACTAATGATATCTGAACAGCTGCCAAGCTGGCGTCACACCATCTTCCGGCGACACCCATCGAGACAACCCATACAAGTGGTGCTTACTCGAACGCCACTGCCCAGCACAGTAAGTCTCCCCAACCCCACCCACCCCCCTCCAACCCCCCTCCCTCCGTACCTAACCTCCCCCCTCCCTCCAGGTTCTTCGAAATCGACCCCCGCACCCCCGTCCAAGGCCAATCCCAGCCCTTCGGCGGCACCCTGAAACACAACTTCTACATGGCCGCCCCTTTCTGGAATGACTACGCCCACGGCGCCTACGGCGTCACCCAATCCCAGCAGGTCCTCAACGGCGACCCGCGCTTCGACCCCTCCGCCTCCAACTACGCGCCCAATGTTGTCGGCATGAAGACGAACTACCAGGGGAACTATTGGACGCTGAATGGGGAGCCCGGGCAGACGCCGCCGACCGCTCAGCAGGTGGATACGACGGGGGGCATGCAGGCGCAGTGGCCGCAGGCGGCGCCGGATTTTCGGCAGTATCAGCAGGGGTATTTTGCGGGGCAGGGGCAGGGGCAGGGGGATGTGGAGATGGAGGATGCGGATGAGGATGATGATGATTTGTATACGATGGATAAGCGGAAGAGGGCGGCGGTGGTGGGTAGGAGGGATGGGTTTGTGAAGGTTCATCGGAATGAGACGGGCGAGTCGAGGGCGGAGGGGGCGTTGTGAATTTGGAGGGAGGGAAACGAGATTTTGGCGTTTAGGTGGATTAGAGCATCTGTGAGCATCATAGGCGTTCGAAAAAAAGCTTACTGTTGTCAGGAGTAGGTATTTTTGGTAAGTTGACCTTATGTTCTCGCGTGTAGCTTGGGAGCTTTTCCATGGATATGAGACCCACTTGCACAATGAAGCGGGCTTCTTTTGTCAACGTCCCCGTCCTGAGATTCCCACCACACCGGTAATACCATCACTCTTCTCTCAAGCGCTAGACCATCAAATTCCAGTCCCACAATGTCAACCTACAAAACAATCGCGCAACCTTAATATCACCATCAACTCCACCCGAAACAAACCACTTCCATCACCTCCAGACCATTCCACCATGGCCCTCATTATCACGGTAGCTCTTGTTCTGACTCTTGCTTTACTATGTTTCATTACCGGCATGACTCTATTCCTTGCATTCCTCGCCGTGGTGTTGATGTTCATCATGGTCGTCACAATTCTAGCCCTAGCGTATCACGTGGTCGCACTTGAAGAGCAACGCGCAAATCTTCGTAAGTCACCCCGTCTACGTTTAACGAACGTCTTCGCGAGACTGATCTGGTTTCGCTATAGTTCATTTATCACGGCCGGCGATGTTAGATGATGGTAATCCTATCGAAGAGAAACACGGACGCTATCCCAGGATCGCTTTTCCCGAAATAGACTCCGAGGACCTTCATGGGAGGGAATGGGTAGTGGAGGAGGTTGACTGATGAGGTTTGGCTGAGGAATAGCTGTGCGGTCACGTGCGCAGGGAGGAGACGGCTAGCTTGAACATCAGGCTTACCGATGGCTGAAGATTCGATTAGGAAAAAATCAGCATTGGATGCCGCGAATTGCTTGTCCAGCTTCACGGTGAATTGATTGCGAGATCACCATGTTTGGGAGAACAATGGAAGAATTCATTCAGAATTAGAAGAGTCAGTGGTAAGATTGGGACGGTGATGAACAGGTGGAGTTTTGAATGAGGCATCAGATAAGCAGAAAAGTAATAATTGCACAGAAACCGTGAACATGCATTAGTCTCGAAGTGGATTTTTGAACAAGGGAGGAGAAGCCCAATGCTTTGATACCCAATTGATATCATCGAAGGTCAGAAACGCGTTTCACCTCTGAAGTCTTCGCGTCTGTCAGTTCTTTTGGTGCATCCTCTTCTACCGTCCACCATCCAACTCCGCTCTCGTAGTACCTCCCGCCTCCGACATAGTAGGCTGAGACCGGTATGACATCGGGTCATGATAAGTGTTCAGGTCTCGATCGTCGACACCAGAAGAAACTGACTTTGGACCGCCAGAGAATATCGACCTAGCCGCGTAAGAGCCACCTTGGGGTGAGACGCGGGAAAAAATCGATCTAGAAGCCTCCGAACTAGGCGGTCCCGACGCAGCAAAGGCTAGTCTCTTGTACCTCCGCCGCGATTGTGCTTGCCATACGTTCATTACGAGCGCCGCCACCAAGAGGACGCCAAGTACGACGCCTACTGCGATCGTTGACTTTGAGGATGACTTGCTATCCGTTTTCTGCGCTTCGGGCGTAGTTGTGTTGACGGCCATCGAGGCATTAGCGGCGTTGTTCCTTAGAGCGGAGAGCACATCGACGGGCAAGTCAAAGCCGATATTGAACTGCGTGGATGGGTCTCTACAACAGTCCCCCTCCGGCACGCTGCGCTGGCAGCAGAAGGTATTGGTAGCGTTGCAGAAAATGAGAGTTTCCCATGTAGTTGCCGATCGGGTATCGGCTGCGCAAGCACGAGCACAGCTCGGGTCTTGCCAGCTTTGGTCGGTGCAGGATGCGCGGTAGATGTAGGATTGAGATTTGTAGAAGCAGAGTCCGTCGGGGAGACAAGTGTCATCGCTTGTAACACAGCAAGCGGACTGCAGAGTCGATGCTATCACAGATAGTTATTTCAACAAGGCACGATGACAGTTTCGGACACTCCTTACTGGAACAAGGCTTATACTTATACTCTGTTGCTTCTGCACCATTCGGGTAGTAGCATTTTGCGGATGACTGAGCTCGAGCTAGGAGAGGGAGATTTACAGAAAGTAGAGCAAGAACGCTAATAGCGATGTTAGAGCAATACGATAATCGCGACATTGCGAAAAGGGTACACGGCATGATAGAAAGATGGCAAAAGAAGACGCGATGTTGCCCAGTACAACGAAGAACAGAATGAAAATTGAGGAAACCAAGAGTCTCCCATCGCAGGGACTGTTCATCTCAACTACATTGTGAGACCGTTCTCGCCCCATAGTCAGTGCACTCTGGACTTTTGCTAGTGTCTGGGCGTCTGAAAGGTGAGGATGGCTGCTTCACCACGGTTCGTGAGACTGCTTTCCGTGTCAGGCATCTTGTGTTGAGTTTAGCTTTGTGCCAAGTCCGCCGAGAGTATCTATGCATAAACGAAGGAGACCCATGCGAGCGGCATAGAGCGTGTTATTTTGCACTGCTAGATCGCACTTCGCACTGAGGCTCAAGCTCTTCTAGATCATGCGTTCGCTCCTAAAGAAGGATCTCTAGGGTGGATCCAAGGGAGTTAAACGGGAGTCGAATCCTGCGATGTCCACGGAGCGACAGAGTAAGAAGCTTGATTCGTCGCGTCGTTCAGCCCGGGGTAGGTCCTACCGCGAAATGAAATTTGGGCTGGTGCTCGGAGGCGCAGCATCACGTGACTTTTGCCGCGGGGGAACTTTCTTCCGAATAGTCTTTGCGCACTCTTGCGGTTAGACTCGTAGGGACGAAACCTGTCCAGTCGAAAATACAAACGGTCCCGGAGTCAGGTACCAGTATCTCTGCAAAATGTCTGCCTCGAGGCAGGGTGTTACCGAACATTCTCTCCGCCTCGTCTACAAACTTGTAGAATTGCTTGACGCAACAAATTGCGCTCTTCTATTACGAGTCCTAAGCTGCGGACGTTATTGTTACTCACGTCGTATCGAACTAATGGCTGGCAACGCGTACGAGAATGCCATCCACATATTCCACAATCGAAATGTCTTCTTGTCTTCTGCAACAGTCCTCCCAATAAGACCTCGGAAAGAGACAACAACGCCCAGCAGACTATACGCTACCAGCGCCCAAATTGACAGCTTCCAGTACCAAGAACAGGTCAAAGTCCACGCCAATGTAAAACATGTCGTCACGTACCTGGCCGGCTTGTCTCCAATTGTCAAAGGAAGCGTGAACCGGTTACGAAGAGCATCCCCAGCTTGGTCATACATATCTTGCATCTGGACAGTCGAGAACACCACACAAGCCATTATAGAGGTCCACTGCGCTAATTGACGCGTGACTGGGAGCGCAAATCCCAGCGCCACCTCCATTGCGCCTGTGGAAAAGCAGCTGTAGCCACAAGCATTGATGAAGTTGCGGCTCATCCAAGTCCAGTCCGCCCCGCCTAAATGATTATACCAGTAGCCCAGTGCTATCAAAGCCAGACATTGCGCTAGTCCACCCAATCGAATGCTCCCGAGCACCGCCAAGCTGTAGCCGAAGATCATAGCTACTCGGGCTTGTTCGGCTGTGAGCCGTTTGGAAGGCAGCGGTCGCCATGGCTTATTCGCTCCGTCCTCCAAGATCGATGCTGGATGACGCTGATTGTCCATGACGAAAGGCAAAAGATTGATCCAGGTCCATAACAGTACAAGTGGTGCTCGTCTGGCAGTCTGTGCTGTGGCAGATACGGTCTCAATGCCAAAAGTTGGTGCCGCGATGGCATTGAGGACACCGAAGATCGTCGAAGGGATAATAATCGTTTTCAAATCAGTGTAAGTGAACAGCCAGATGGTTATCAGATGGTAGGTACAAGAGCTTTGGTCCTCAAGCCAAGACTCCGCCTTCACAGCAGCGCCTCGTTTTTGGATGATATCAAGTGACAGGTATTTCATATCAACTGTTGGCTTTTAACTCCGATAGTCGGTATTGTCCGATGCGTTGCGCAAATGCTTTGAGTGATTAGTCTTTCGTACTAAAACTTCGTCTCGTTAAATTTCTTGCCTAATGTAGGTGATGTGCACAGATCTATCAAAGTCAACAGCTCCACAGATTCTCCCATGAATATATAATGGCTTCTGTTGAATACTTTGGTTTGTAAGCTCATATCACCTACCCGCACAGTTCCAGAGTTGCTTACGTCTCAGGGCAAGGCTCTCTGTGAAACACTACGCCGGACCGATTACAACATATTCTTCCATACCGGGTGATGAACTACCAAATTGGTCTCATTTAGTCAAATCAACCAACTTGAAGATTAGGAAAACATCTATTTAGTAAAATAAATAAATTAAGATGAATGGCTTGGACATGTGTTGGTCAAGACCTGCTTCGATTCGAGCGCCACCAAAAGCTGACAGAACTGAGACATTACAGTCTTGATATCGAACTAACTAATTTCGTTCGCAGCCACTTTCGCTAAACCTTGACAAAGACTTTGTCAGCCCTCGCATATGACCTTAATGGCTGGAGCTGTTGTTTCAATCGCTTAGCAGCTGGATCAGACTTTCGCGAGTCCACCTCGGCACTCTTTTACCTGTTCATGCAACTGAAATCACATCTGATGACAGCATCGCTCTTGGTGCCCGTTTAGGTCAAAGACTAGGTAACGTGCCAACCTATTCAGGGCTGTACTATCAAGCACTAGAGTCTCATGATCCAAAAAGCATCAACAGGGCTTTCTTTTACGATAGAAATCTACTGCTTGCATTCGGAACTGTCCATTCGAGCGTCATACAAATTGTACAGCTTTGCCAAAGAAGGTTTGGAACTTCTATCGGCGTATAATGCTCATATCAAAGAGCCGTACTAAAATTGTATATTCAAAAAGATACTAATAGAACATCAACGCATAGCTGCTGCTCCATGGTCTGGCAGACTTCTGTAAATTATTTTACATTAATGATTAGGCTTTGTTTGCAACTTCCTTCTCTCTTTTGAGGTTCTTCCACTTCATCGGACCTGCGCAAATCAGTGCCAGCAGCGTCAACGGGATGGCGAGGATGAACACATCGTGCAGTGCGCGGCTGAAGAGTTGGATCAGTGACGACAACTGTGCAGGGGAAACAAGTTTTCTTATCGCTGTTGCACCAGCGCTCAGCAAAGATGCTCCATCGACGTTAGTGACATGAAGTTCAGCTAGGCCATTTGCAAGCCGATTGCGAATGATCGTATTGCCCACAGACACGAAGATAGCACCCGCGAGATTCTGAGAGAAAAGAACCAGTGCGATACCAATCGGCACATCCTTTGGCTGCAGCACTGCTTGGACAGCAAGGAAGTACTGCTGCCGAGCCGCGCCCAAGCCTGCACCATTGAGGATCTCAAAGATCGCCCATTTAGGCACGGATTTGTTGTCGTACAGTGTCGTGAATAGCCCACTGCCAATTGCTCCGATGGCAAGACCAACAAGTAGCGGTGGATTGAAGTAGCCGGTCTTGGTGACGATAATACTGATGAATGTCGCAGCAAGAAAATTAGCAGCCATCCATGGAATCATGTTCACTCCTGATGTGACCGGCGATACCCCGCCCACCACCTGAAACCAGTATGGCAAGTAGAAGATCGGCACGAAGGTCGCTCCAGACTGAAAGAATGCCGAGGATATTGTCGATGCAACCGTCCGTTCTCCGATGATCCGGAGCGGCAAAAGTGCTTCTGTGCCCCGGAGATGCTGCCAGAGAATGAAGGCAATGGCTCCAACGCCCGAGCCGGCTACCAGGCCGATGATTGTCGCATCGCGCCATCGATACGTGACACCGCCCCATTGTAGGGCTAGGAGGAGCATCGTAACATCAGCAATTACCAGACAACCGCCTATCAAATCCAGCGCAGCGATCTTCTCCCAGAAGCTCAGTTCACTATCTTCTTTCCTTTGCGATGTGAAAAAGATCATAGTGCAGAGAACTGTAACCGCTCCTATTGGTAAATTGATCCAGAAGCACCATCGCCAAGTAACCCCCGAGGTTAATGTTCCACCGATGATCGGACCGCATACAAGCCCAATGCCATATCTAGTAATCCGCGAGCATCAGTACTGCTTGAAAGATAACCATTCTCGAAGGGTGGTAACACGAACAATGTACCAAGCATACTAATATATATCGGTCTCTTCTGAAGCGGCGCGATCAACGCAACCATGTTTAGATTTCCGGTCAAAACTCCCGCGCATCCAAGACCCGCAAGTGCTCTTCCGACGATGAAAGCCACGGACACAGGTGCCACTGCGCAGATCAAGCTTCCGATCAAGAACGCGGCCAGCGCGACAAAGTAAGTAAAACGAACATTGAAGTGCTTGTACAGTTGACCGTAGATAGGTTGCAAAGCACAGGAACTGAGGAGATATGCGCTGCCATACCAGCCCACATCACTCGGAGACTCGAAGTCGTTTGTGATTTGTGGTATCGCGGTTGTTACGATCGTCTGGTCAAGGCCAACGAGGAATGCTGCGAGACATGCTCCGCACATCAAAAGATTAAGCTGTATCTGTCTGGGGTACTTGTTCTCGGTCGACTCGGGCTCGGTCTGCTCTTCATGTTCAATGTGCCTCTGGGAAGACTCTTCATCCAGTGGTGAGTCGGTCATATCGGTTGCCCTTTTGTGGTAAATCGAGTCTTGCCCGGATTTGAGGGTTTTTGACCCGGCGGAAGTGGGCTGCCATGCTGGCTGTGCGTCGTCATTATGATTACGACAGGCATCATGGCACCGTACTGCGGCCTTGAGATGCTTTCAATCCCTGAAAAGACTTTGATTTCCATCTATGGCTTTGATTCGAAAGATCGGAAGTCATTGAACTCGTCAGCCAACAAGGATTCCCAAGCAGTGGATCATTCCCAAATCGAATAAAGAGACAGAAGGCAGTAGGTCAGACCTGACGCTGTTGGAGACAGCCAACTATTTCCTGATATCGACCCATGGGAGCCACACCGTTAGACCGTTGCAAATGCCGAGACAACGGTCTCCATTGTATCCGAGACGAGCAGGCATCGCAGGGAGACATTCTTCGTCAAGGCGTGTGCTCGTTTTGATTCGCGGTTTGTATAACGGCTGAATGCCAGAACTGAGGGCGTACAGGAGTAGGACCGATGGGGCTGAGATGTTGAGTCTGCGGCAAGGATCACCATGCATTCCGCGCGACAGGGATTGCCCTAGTTTTTAAGCAGGATGTCTTGCAGGAGCAACAGCTAGATTTGGGAGCCTTTAAAGCTCCGAGCCGAATCTGCCAATAGCGCCAACTATCTGGGGTGAGCACATCTCCTAGTGAATGTTGTTGTATTGAATGGTAAGTTTTTGTATTGTTCCAAGTTTCGTAAGGTAAGAGAACAAACCTATGTAATGCACTGAATGACTCCTAAGCAAGTGCAACCCAATGACGTGACAGTCCGAGCCCCCCATAAAACTAAACCTAATCAGGCTTCCCTCCCAGCCACCATAATGTAATCTTTTATAATATATTACAAGTTATAAAATTTAATTTTATTTATTTCATAATCTCTTTTAATGAATTCTCAGAGATAGTTGTATTTTGCTTAAATGTTATGCCTAATAGGGTCTGCCGAGATATACTAAGGCCCTCTGAGGATACTCGCCACCGATCCGTCAAAGTTTCGAGTCTTGATATACTAAGGTATAGGCTACAGCTTATATCATTATGCTGTCTGCCTGTTGTCGCCCCCTTAAGACCTCACATTAAAAAATGAATTTATAATTTATATAGAAAGCCAAGAAAGGGACCGAAACGTTTTTTTATTTGAAATATAATAACTTTGTAAGGTGGGACTATCTCACAAAAAATTTTAGTAAAGAAATTTAGCAGTGTAATAGAGAGCTCATAAGATTGTGTGGGAAGCTTGACTGGCGAGCTGTCAACTGCGTCTTTTGGTCGGGGGTGCACAAAAGAGTGTCCGGTTAGAACCCTGCACTAACTGGGGAGGTCCATGACATCTGGCTCCCACCCTTACAGTCCCCAAATGAGACTGTTATCTCCCGCTGAGAATGTCAATGACGCCAACCTTGCCGACGTGCCGGGATGTCTGACACTCCTACTATGCACAGTACTAAATAGCTCGCCTGTACCTTGCCCTAGCTAAAAGTTCGGAATGCATGTCCGTGAAAAGGTAACAGGACGAGTGGCTGTCAACCCACAGGTCTGGAAGCAACCCCTCGCCAATGACGCCCGGAAACGACCAACCCATCCAAAGGCACTCCGGTTGCCGATCGATCCATCGACCGATACGGGTTACGTTCTGATTACGCCTCACAGAAATCATTGTTCGCCTCCCATGTAATCTCCGTCGGCCCAGGGTCGCCCATCTTTAGCTCAACGCAGCCATTAACCGGCAACAAAAACGCGGTCCCTATCCAGATCCTGTCCTTGTTCCTCCGCGTGCCTCGAGAAAGTCAGCAACTCCCTTGGTTGTGGTATTGAAAACTATGCTATGGGCCTAGGCATCCTCGAACCCAGGTCACACGAGAGACTCGTTCCGGGAACGGTGCATATCCTCCATGATGAGGATACGGCGCAGGTGTTCCTCAACCCCCAGCCTACAGATTCGCCCAATGACCCCCTGGTAAGGCCAACTCTGTCAGCGAATAGCCGAACGATCGTTAGCTGACAAGCAGCAAGCGCTGGCCGCGATGGAAGAAACACTTGGTCGTCCTCGACATTGCTGTAGCGTGCGGACTTTGTGGCATTCAAGGTACCTCGCATGAACTCGTTTACTGACGTGGCGACCAAGGCTATCTATTGACTACTACATATGAAGGGACGTGTCTTGCAGTCGCAGTGCTACCGATCACCAAGGAGTTGAACATCACGATCAATCAGACTGAGTCATTCACTGCCTACTCTTCTCTCTTCACCGCCGTCGGTTGTGTATTCTCCGCCGTCTTTGCTCGCGTTATCGGCAAGCGACCGGTGTACTTGATCTCTGGAGCGCTTGGCACGGCAGGCGCAGGATGGAATGCGGTGGCTACGAGTTATGGAAGCTTTTTGGGCTCGAGAGTCATCTATGGTATTGGTGCTGGCGCCTTTGAATCTCTTACGCTAGCTACTATTGGCGACATGTACTTTGTGAGTGTGGAGCCCACCTTTTTAGTAGCTCCGCTTATTTTTATTCGCAATGCTGACCGAATGTTCAATCATTAGGTCCATGAAAGAGGACGCAGTGTGGCCTTCTTCAGTTTCATCGCTTTGGGCTGCACACAGCTCTCACCCGTTCTAGGTGGATACCTGACTGATACTTATGGATGGCGCTCTCAATTTTGGGCTCTTCTTGCCTTCTGGCTTGCCGTAATGATCCTTCTGATATTTGCGTGTCCGGAGACAACTTTCAATCGGCCTGTGCGAAGCGAAACAGGCGATCCATCGCCAAACGGAGCATCGATTGAGAGCGGAGATCCAGGTATGAGCGGCTATTGCAAGGAAGATCATATGAATAGTGAAGGAGAGATTGTCGAGCGGCGAAGATCTTTTGCTCGAGAGCTCTTGCCGTATCGTCGCATTCATTCTGGTGTCAGCCTGATCGATGCGGCCATCCATTTCTTTGTCACTGGCCTCTACCCAATCGTTTGGTTCTCGTTCGTGGTACGTGGCCAACACTCCACCATCCAGTGAACTGAGCAATGACTAACTTGGTGTGTCAGATTCTGGGCACGTATCTTGCCTGGTTCCTAGGCATCAACGTGACTCTCGCTCAGATCTTCGGCAGCCGTCCGATTCTCTTCACACCAACACAGATCGGCTATCTAAATACCTTTGGCTTCCCTGGAGCATTAGCCGCAGAACTGTTCCTCCAATCATTCGCCGATCGCAGTTGCAAATGGCTGGCAAAGCGAAACAATAACATACACGAGCCAGAATTCCGTCTTTTCATGATCATTCCAGCGGTCATCATCGAAGTCTTGGCTCTCGCACTCTTTGGCTGGTACGCCGGAGACGTGGCGGAGCACCGTGAGATTAGCTGGGTTGCGGCGTCCTTCCTCTTTGGCATGGTTGTCTTTGCACTTGTCAATGGACAGTCTGTCGCATTTTCGTACTTGCTCGATGCCCATCATGAGATCAGTATTGAGGCAGGTATGTTCGCCGTTATGTTGAGAAGTTTCTTGGCCTATGGGGCGGGCACATTTGTGCCGCGGTGGTTAGAGGGTAGCGGTGTTGCCCATACATTCTACGAAATTGCGGGATTGCAGGGTGGATTAATCACGATTTTGACGGTTCTTATGTATATGTTTGGGAAGAGAGTGCGGGATTTTATAGGTCAGCATAATCCGGTGCGGGCGTTCAATGTCAAGATCTGAGGCAAATCTCTCAACTCGTAGGGCATTTGGAGGTCGCTGTATTTTTGAGATTGGATTTTCTGCGAATGCGGCTAGCCTAAGGTGCCTGAGTACTTCAGTGTTTGCTGTTCCTATCCACGTGTTTCCAGGCACTGTATCGACCCGTGTAATAACGGCAAGGACATGTTTGACGAGAGACCACAGCACAGATGAATTTTCCCAGTACATAATAGAATTAAATCGTAAGGAGCACACTACCAAACTACCTCTGGTGCTTTTTCTTAATGCGTAAAAGGTACATCATCTTCATATCCACATTTTCAACTTCCTATATCAGGGTTGTGGAAGGAGATTGAACCGGTATAATGTGAGTATCGAACGTCCAAGTGCAGCGACCTTTGCTCAAACCATTCCACTGCCATCTTGGGCCTTAGCTACTATTGTTCAATGATAATGAGTCGAAATGTTCCGACGTCGATGTTGGAGCTGCTTTCGAATTTTGGAATACTGCCAGATGCACCTTGATGTAGTGGGACGATGGTATTCAAACAATTGTCTTAGCTGCTTTCGCGAGACCTCTCTTTGACTGCTTTCTACGCGTCTCTTATGCCCAAAACGCTACGCTTCGACGACCAGCACATCGCTAGAAAGCCGTCGCTAAATCAAGCTTGCATGACCTATCGGGTACAGCCACATGACAACTGTTGATCAGCAGTCAAGCATTTCGCGATGGCTGTTGCCGGGGTTGTGGGAAATTGGCGGCATTGTCTCCTAAGAGCTGACCGAGTCGGTGTTACGTCGCCATGGGCCTCGACTAGGAGCTTAGCCCGGTGAAGGGTATATTACTTGTCAAACACGCCACTGACTCAAATTAGCTGCCTGGCTGAGAACCTTCTAAGTTGTGACCTAGCATGTGTGCACGAGATACCGCGGAGTTCATCCGGGATGTCTATGATCTCTTTGAATGACCTGAAGATTTAATCAACCACTCGGAACTTTACGACGGTCTCACAGTGCGCTCTCTCACTCCAGCCTACGGATGATGCAGGGCGCATGTATCGAATACAAAGGTCGCCGCCTACTGCCCGCAGCCCTGGACTTCGTGGGCAAAACGACGCCTGACCGTGTGTACGCTTCAATACCCTCTACGCATGACGTTGGAGATGGCTTCACACATGTAACGGCCGAGCAGATTCTACATGCTGCAGATGCTCTTGCAGCTTGGATAAGCGACCGCTACGGAAGGAGTGATTGCTTCGAGACACTTGCATATGTTGGACTATCTGATCTTCGGTATGCTATCTTCTTCCATGCAACTGTCAAGTGTGGTTACAAGGTATGAGTACAAATCCGAACCTGTTCGTAGAGAACTTTCATGCAAGAAGTCCATTTAGTCTTGGTTTTGATCGAGCTCACCAGTTCGGCAGGTGCTATTCTTCTCGCCGAGAAACGCTACGCAACAGAACATTTCTCTCCTAGAGCAGACCGAATGCACGAAAGTCTTCTTCGCCCCAGAGCTTGGTGCGGTAATCCAACAGCTGAAGCAAGCCATCGAAGGCCGGCACATACTCACTCAGCCGATTGCACCGGTTTCTGCCTGGGTGGCGGCATACAGTATACCTTTTCCGTACACAAAAACATTTGAGGATGCTAAGAATGATCCTGTCGTTATCTTGCACTCCTCTGGGTCCACTGGTAAAGGCAAACCGGCGAATAGTCTCACATTGTATTGGGTTAGCTGACCATAGGCATCAGGAGCACCAAAACCGATCACGCAGACGCATCAATTCTTTGCAAACTTGGACCGCCAGCTTCCGCCGATTGATGGTCGAGAGACTGGCGGTCCGACGCTGTTTGACTATAGTGGCGGCGGGTTCTATTTCTCGCCTTTTCCATGTTATCACCTCGCTGGATTTCAAGCGCAGTGTTTTTACCCTGTGTTTGGGCGCTCTTGTTCGCTTGCGATGGGCATACCCGATAGGCCTGCGACGGCAGAATTGGTACGCTGAGAATCATCTCCAATGGAAGATCATGTTAGCTAACTTCACCAAAGACGCTCAAAGTAATGGAACAGCACTCATTGAGAATCCTGCATTCGCCTCCGTCCATCATTGAAACCCTCAGCCGCATTCCAAAAGCCTTACCACTCCTCCGGAACTTAGAGCACATCATTTACGCAGGCGGCCCGCTTGAGAAAAGTTGCGGAGACTTGTTGATCCAGAATACGAAGCTTTCCACAATTTGCACGTTTGGCTCCGGTTGCTGCAGTGTCACATACTGACTACAGTCAGATGGGTCAACAGAGACAGGCAATGTTGCGAGTCTGATTCCGAACAGCGATGATTGGCAATATCTCGAGTTCCATCCGTCATGGAAGCCGACACTAGAGCCAACGTACAATGGAAGCTTCGAAATGGTTGTCAAGAAGGACGCAGAAGCCGATCAGTATCGCGCTATTGGGGCAACTATCATGAGAGCCCAAAAACAGTACCGTTCAAGAGATCTGTTTGTTTCACATCCTACTAAAACAGGACTGTGGAGATTTGGTAAGTTCTGCAGCGCTTGTCGGGTTGGGTGAAGAGCTGAAGACCTGCGGTACAGCCGGCCGTCGAGACGATATTGTGGTCCTTTCGAATGGCGAGAAGTGGAACCCTGTACCTTCGGAAGCGATAATATTGGGCTATAGCAGCGCCAGTGGAGTTCTAGCAGTTGGCAACGGGAAGTCCCAACCAGCGATCCTGATTGAAGTGGCAGAAAGCGAAAGTAGTCTTGAAGGCCATCTTGATGCCGTCTGGCCGCTAGTCGAAAAAGCAAACCAGAGCACTCAAGCGCATGGCCGATTGGTTAGATCTAAGATCAAGTTCGTCAAACCTGGTGATCTTGTCCGGTCCCCCAAAGGAACGGTAATCCGCACGGCGACAGAGGAGAACTTGCGCGAACTCATTGATCAGATATACAGCGACGACGATGTACCAATATCTTCACTTGAAAACCGTGTAAAGGGTTGCGGCGAAGTTTCCCGGGATTCCATACTGAGCCTTGTTCGAGATTGTTTCGCGCAACTGAAGGCGTTCAGAATGATCGGAGAAAATGATGATCTCTTTCTCAACGGACTGGACTCCCTCAACTCAATCGAGATCGCCAGGAACATTAGAAAAGAACTTGCTGCTTCGTTCGAGCTTGACTCACTGTCAAGTATCAACCATCAGCTAATATTTGAGAATCCAAAAATATACGACCTCGCAGATCACGTCTATCGGATGTTGTCAGCAATTAGATGCGAGTCAAATCTCGGACGAGAGGCTGAAACAGTATCACGCATGATCAGTAAATATTCGCCAACCTTGGGAGCAATTCCAACAAAGAACAGCAATCTTCGCATTATATTGACAGGGTCGACCGGATCGCTCGGCCAGCAGCTCCTCCAAACGCTCGTTAAAAGTTCAAGCATTCAAGCGGTAACCTGTCTAGATCGCAACCGGGCTGCAGAGTCCATCGCTCGCCGAAATATGTCGTCTGCATTCGCTTTAGAGAAGGCGAGGTTCAAGGCCTGTGACATCGGGCATTCAAATCTCGGTTTGACGGAGCACGAACTTGGACTCTTCGAGGAGGTTGATGCCGTACTCCATTGCGCTTGGAATGTGAACTTCAATCACGGCTTGGCTTCGTTCGAGCCTCAGGTCCGTGCAATTGCAGATTTTTGTTCGATTCTGACGAGGAGCTCCAAGAAGCCGCGGTTCTTTTTCGTCTCATCCGCGGCTGCAGTAATGAATTATCGTCGACCAGGTGTCGAGCGGACTGTCATTCCAGAGAACATTATCCATGAGGAAACAGCTCCGCTGCCAATGGGCTACGGTCAGTCGAAGTATGTTGCCGAACGCATTCTCGGTAATGCGGCCCGGAGACAAAATCTACCCGTCACAATTTTACGTCTGGGGCAAGTCACTGGTAATGTGCATGGTGGCTTAGACAAGCACGAACAACCGTTGGAATTCCTGGCGCCTTGGAATACGACAGAGTGGATACCATCACTGATAGCGACCTCATCAGCGCTCGGCCAAATACCGGACAATATGGCGCCCGCAAATTGGCTTGCAGGCAACCAAGTCGCATCTGTCATCCTCGAGTTGCTCTTGCACGACCTTGTATCAGATATTAAACTACAAGTCTACAACATCGTGAACCCTCAAGCAGCTGAGTGGACATCGCTCGTCCCGGCAATTCAGGCCGGGCTGCCTGCGCCGTGCCGAACGGGCTCGTTCCATGATTGGCTGGCATTGTTGAAAAAACTCGATACAGAGGATCCAGTCAACCTTGTGAAGTATCCATCGCTGAAACTGATCAACTTTTTGAACTATCTAGAGGATCGTCCGGACCGAGTGGAGTTTGCGATCGAGAGAGCTCAGGCGGCGAGCCCGACCCTGGCAAATATGTCACCGATTTCAGCGGATGACATGGCGCAGTGGATGGAACAGTGGGCGTTTCAACAGCACTTATAGAGCAACATTTAAAGGCTTAAATGCCTACACTCCTGCACAACAAGTGAGGAAACGTGTCGACCCTCCAGCCAGAATCTCGAAGATTCCTACCTCAGAGATCTCACGATGCTTTTGCGAATGCTTACACAGTGCCCTCTTTGTTGCTCTTCTACTATCATGTAGCTGCTACACCATTAACTCTCAACAAAGGATTGCTATTGCTTAAGAAATATCACTCCGTTAGAACTATCTATCCACAAGGAAGAGACGTACCCGTACTAAGCGAATAACATTTTTCGCATACTGAATCTTCCTTATGGATACCAGCCCTCACGTTCGTAGCCACAGTGCGCCTCGCCTCTGCATCTCGATCAAACAGCAAATCTGCACCTATAACGCTAACCACGGGCTACCCAGGGAATTTACGAAAAGAGAAGGCTCATTCGCTAGCTGCACATGTATGATAGCACGTACGGTGAGGCATAACTGACACTGTCCAGATGCCTATCCCTTGTCTGGCTGCAAATGGGCCAATTTTCTAATCGGTCCCGCTCTTGTCCGTGCTATCCCAACAATCTAATGATATTGGATAGTGTGGACCATTTTGTGACCAATTAGAACATTGGCTCATTTGCGGCAGGACAAGGGATAGCCGCGCCCATAAGGGTGCCTACGGGGGTGCCTATAATGACGCGCTTCACTGCCATCAGGCCAACTTTTGATTAATTTTCGAATTGCTTTACTGCATGATCGTAGCACGGACTCAGCTGTGCGCCCTTTTCTGCGGGACGAACGGCACTTGCCCCCTCCCTGCTCTTTGCGAACCATCTCGCTCAACGCAATGCCCGACAGCTTGCATGAGAGTCAAAATAATCCTGGCGGCGACTAATAGTCATCTTTAGCTCCACAGGCAGCACCCAAGATCGTCTTTCAGCCGCGGCATGACTTCATGGCTGGTGCATTGCACTGCTATACTGACATGGGACGAGATAAATTTCATCCAGATTATCAGCGGCGGCTTCTGTCCGGCTTATCAGCTGAATGCAAGATAACTTTATTCGCCATCCCCTGATTTGTTCGACCAAGGTTCGTATTGCAGGAACGTGCAGGAACTGCTACGCTTCTGCATGGTCCTTTCCTAGGCCGCTGCCTTGGGCAACAGCATTCCAATGAGATCTGCGTTGATATCAGCATCCGAGGTTGAATGACTGTCTTGGGGCACAAACACAACATCGAAGCGATTGCGGTCGCATTCTGCGAGGCTTAACCTGAACGCGGAACATGCGGCAAGGAGGCTCACTTGCCTTTCCCACTTGTCATGGATTTGACTCTAAGTCGTCCACTTTGAGACCTTGCTACTACTTCATCCATACGGGGAAAGATACTTGACCATTAATAGCCGGCGATTGGGCACTTACAGAGCCATTTAGACCGAAAGCGTCATCAAAGCTTGGGCCTTACAAGGACTAGGTGACAAGCTCCAGCATCATCCTTAGCCGGTTGATCACGACGCGGGACCGGGCCTCGGATTCCTTTGAAGGTGGCGGGCAGCCTCCGTCCCAAATGGTAGGCAGAGGATCTCGGAAAGAAGGGCTCGGTGGGCTTGTGTTTGGTGCAGCACAGCTTGGCAGCGATGTAGATCGATTGAGTTAGGCCTATTTAGACGGCCAAATTTTGTCAAGCTCCGACCGGCATTACTCTATTCCTTTGGCGAAGACACTTGACTCAATAATGCGACATACTCCTGCAAAAAGTATATATCAGCAGCTCTAAGTCTCGCGACCGATACTTGGTGGATTCTTTTTCATCAGAAAGAATGCTGCTCAACCTTGAGATTACCTCATGCGTTGTCGCAGGGGTGCTGTCTCATGTTTGTATCTTTGTCCGTGGAGAATGGCATCTCAAAGCACCGATGCTATTGCGAATCTCCATCATACTCTCTATACTTTTAACACTTGTTGGAATGAGACTCAGACATTGCGAAATCCTCACTGCCTTCGTGTTGCTCCTGCGTAGTGCTATCTTGTATCTCTTTTCCCTGTTCGCAAGCATTTGTATCTATCGGCTTAGACTCCATCGGCTTAGTGCCTTTCCAGGTCCTCCCCTAGCTGCGCTATCAAAGCTCTGGCATGTCTGGAAATGCCGGACATCACAGAATCATCTGGTGCTTGACAAAATTTTCAAGCAGTATGGCGAAGTCGTTCGCACAGGTATGAGACGCAACAGGCCGAACAAGCAAGCGACCGGAGCTGAACTAGCGCCTCTATGAAAGGTCCAAATGAATTGACCATCTTCACACCTTTAGCTATGAAAGAAGTTCTTGAAGCGAACAAGAATTGCATCCGGAAGTCCCCGTGGTACGACTTTTTGTCTCCGCTCTACGGCCTAGTTTCAATTCGAGACCACGTTTTACACGATCAGAGGCGCCGCGTCTGGGATCGGGGCTTTTCGACGAAAGGTGAGCGCTGGCCAAAATTTGTCACAGCCGTAGCTCATAAAAGGCTTCAGCACTCTCGGAATACAAGAGCCGCATCATTAAGCACGGCGAAAAGCTCAAGGTATGTGTTGCGGAACACGGAGGTCGGCCGGTAGACCTAAAGCAATGGTTCTACTGGTTCAGTTTCGACATCATGGGCGATTTCGCCTTCTCTCGATCTTTCGATATGCTCGAAAATGCCCAATGGCATCATGCTATCAACTTGCTCCGCGGCGGTATGTCACTTTTGGGGAACTTGACGCCTGTGCCCTGGCTCGGTCAATTACTGTTGAGCATTACGATACTTCCCCCTGTCCGCGACTGGAATTTGATGATTGCTTGGTGCAGCCGACGTATGGATGAGCGATTTAAGGTAGGTTGAGGCAACGTAGACAGCTAACAGATGACCGACGCTTAGTACTGCCGTTTTAGAGGACTCCTAAGGATCCCGATGTAAGTTCTATTCAGATCTTGGTGGAAATACTTGTACTCCAATCGCTAATCTTGCCCACAGGTCTCCGAATGGCTCATAAATGCCTACCGCAACTCTGACAAAACGGCCGCAGACATGAATCTCTTGAATGGAGATGCAATCACCATGGTAATAGCTGGGAGGTATTTCCAAATCGATTATTTCGAGCAGCTACAGCCGCTAAGAGTAATATCGATAGCGATACTGTCGCGCAAACGCTCGTATACCTTTTTTACCGCCTTGCAGAACACCATGAACAGCAGAACAAGTTATTCACTGAGCTACAAGGCATTGAATCCATCTACGACTTCTCCCTATTGAAGGGCCTCCCATATCTGAACGCTGTCATCAACGAGACTCTCAGGCTACACCCCGCCGTACCAACTGGCGGTCTTCGCGAGTCACCGCCAGAGGGCATGACTGTTGACGGCCATTTCATTCCAGGTGCAGTGATATTGTGCGCACCGCAGTACTCAATATTTAGACGTACGCCTTCCTCAGGAATACGGGGAGAAAGGAACGCTCACTTAGTCGATAGTTGAGAGCAACTTTGTTCGCCCAGCGGATTTCATTCCCGAACGCTGGTGCACTCAGCCCGAGTTTGTCAAGAACAAACATGCTTTCGCACCCTTCTCACTAGGTAGGTTCATTCTTCGCTTCCAGTTGACAAAATGTTATAGCACAGCTTTTGGGGACTTATGCATGAGCTAATAGAACTATGGTTAGGCCGCTCGAGCTGCGTAGGGAAGAACCTCGCGCTGGACGAGCTTCGCTTTGTATCCGCACTCCTAGTCTCGGAGTTTGATGTGCAATTCACCGTGGAGCGGGATAGTATGAGGGTTATTGAGGATATGATTGATCAATTCACTTCAGTCCCGGGACACATTGAGCTTCGCTTTATACGCAGAGCTGATCGAGTTGATCCAAGGATAGAGAAGGCGAATGACTTTCCTTAGTTGTCAGCTATGAAGGGACTTGGCTGTAAGCTAATTTTACGAGGAGTTATGTAGCGGCTAAGTGCAAAATGGGCTGTACGATTATCGAAGCAGCTTCGAGCCTCCAGATGTGGGACAGCGGAAGATGCGCACGAAAGCGAACATATTTGAGCAATCTTCTAGAAAAGTAGTTCCAAAAAATTTAGAGTTCTCGATGTTCTTGCGCCGAAACAAGTTGTTGGCTATGCTTGCCTGCCTGCCGCATTCCCATGCGTTGCACAAAGCAGGAAACCCCTGCCATGCCTTACAAATATTACAGTTAAGAGCGGCCGTACCCTGAACCCATGACTCGCGATCTTCTCTCTTCATCAATACAAAGCAATTTTCGAAATGAGTACAAATACCGAATTCGACTTCATCATCGCTGGAGGCGGAACAGCGGGCCTCGTCGTCGCTGCACGACTTTCAGAAAATCCAAATGTACAAGTACTAGTCATAGAAGCAGGCACGGATCATGCGGAAGAATCGCGTGTAAAAGTGCCTGGAAAATGGTTTACACTGATAGGGAGCGATGTCGATTGGGGATTCACGTCAACTGAGCAGGTTCGTTCTCTCCTCTCTACACACTCTCCTAACTACTGCGACTCTATCTTGCTGGCTATTTAGAAAGCATTGCCTATCTATCGGCTTATAATGGCTGATACAAACGTTCCAATAGCCGGGACTTTATGGACGCACACTTGGGCAGCCCCAAGGTCGCTTGCTCGGCGGCAGCAGCGCGATCAACGGGCAAGCCTTCATTGCCGCCTCGTCGTCCGTGATTGATGCCTGGGCAAGCCTCGGAAATCCCAGTTGGACATGGGACAAGATGGCACCTTACTATCGCAAATTCCACACCCTCGATCTTCCAAAAAGCCCCGAACACCGCAAGCATCTCGGTCTGGAGCACCTTGACGAGTCAACCCACGGTAAATCCGGTCCCATAAAGGTGTACTATGCGACGCCCTTGAGCGAGCCTCTTGCGCCAGCATGGACGGAAACATTTCGACAGCTCGGCTTCGAAGCCATGAGCGACCCAGCCTCTGGCGCTGTAATTGGCGGGTTCAGTTCTCCGGCGACCATTGATGCTCAGAGTAAAGAGCGAAGCCATTCCGCAAATGCCCACTGGAAAGAAGCATGGGGACGACCAAACCTGCACTTACTTACTGATACGATCGTCAAGGAGGTCTTACTCAAGGGCAGCGACGGAGATGCTGTGGCTACTGGAGTCAAGATTCAACGTGGCGGAGAAACGGAGCAAATATTCGCTGAGCGGGAGGTTATACTTGCCGCTGGAGCGTACCAGACACCGAAAATCTTGGAGCTTTCTGGGATTGGACACGCAGACATACTCAAGAGCAAAGGAATCGACCCACTCATCGCGAACCCAGGGGTTGGGGAGAACCTACAAGACCATCTCATGACCGGAATCAGCTTCGAAGTCAACGACGACGTCCAGACCCTTGACGCACTCCGCATGAAAGACTCGGCAGCGACTCAAGCGGCAGAAGAGGCCTACAACATGCGTAAAGAGGGTCCCTACGCTCTCGGCGGCTTCAACTACTACTCTGTGATGCCCATCACGCACTCCTCCTCCCCGCCTCCCATCACCGCCTCCCTTGCCGCGCACCCTTCCGCTCTTGACACCAACGGCAACACCGGTCTCCAGCGCCAATACGCCTTCCTCACCTCCGTCGTTCAAAGCACGACCCAGGGCTCCGGCGGCATCTACCTCTCCCCGCGCGGCACGACCTACGGCGCCAGCACCCGCGCACAGGACTACAGCATCAGCACCCTCCCCGGGAAATACATCACGCTGGGCCTCACGTTACTGCAGCCTTTCTCGCGGGGCAACGTCCACATCGCCTCCACGGACGGGGCGGAGCCCCCGACCATCGACCCCCGCGCGCTCAGCAACCCGCTCGACGTCGACGTCATGGCGGCGCACCTCGCGTTCATCGAGCGGCTCGCGGCGACCGCGCCCTTGAAGGATTTTCTGAAGGTCGGCGGGAGACGGAATGCGGCCGGCGCGGTGGGCAGGGATGCGGAGGCGGCGAGGGAGTGGGTGCGGAGAAGCGCGCTGAGCCAGTGGCATCCGTGCGGGACGTGCGCGATGATGGGGCGGGAGATGGGAGGCGTGGTAGGGGAGCGGTTGGTGGTTTACGGGACGCGGAATCTGCGGGTCGCCGATGCGAGTGTGATGCCGATCATTCCGCGGGGCAATATTCAGAGTGGTGTGTACATGGTTGCGGAGAGGGCGGCGGATTTGATCAAGGAGGATCATGGATTGGGCATGTAGAGGGATCTGTGTGAGTGTGTGGATGGAGGTCGGGGAGGGGGGAGAGGGGCAAGACCTGGATTCTGTCAATTAATGCAGGAGAGCGGATGGCGTGTTAGCTTAGGAAACTTTCTGCACGTGCGACTTTTCACAAGGCTCATGTCGACGCTAGAATTCTCATGACGCAAGACGCGCGTCTGTAGCACAACATCAGTAGTACTGAATTAGGCTGCACATTGAAGATGCTGCGTGCTTAGCCGCTCACAGATGGAGAATTTTTTGTTATCGAGCCACTACAGCTTTGCAATTTCGGAAGCGGACGTATGCAGCTACTAATAACAATAAAATTTCAAAAAATTACTGTAACAATGAGATTAAAATTTGTTATTATTAAACTTAGGCAGGGATTTTTGTAAGTCCTTATTTTGCGCACAACCTCATGTCGCGCACACCTTAAATAGAAATTGCCCCCTTTCTATAAATAAAGATATTATCATTTTGAAAAAATTCATTTTACGAGTAATAATTTTAAACTTGTTTAAATCCCACTTTGTATTAAGACATAGAAAAGTAACATTTTTATATCTTTTAATCTTTAATAAAAATAGATGAGCTTCTATCATAAAGAATATACCTTTTCTATACTTAATAAAATTTTAATTATAAGCAGACTGAATCAGAGGCGGTTTAAATTAAAGGTATCTAGGCATTAGGTACGACGTGGTGTTCAGCTAACATATTGAAATAGGGGTGAGCTTTCGAAGCGAGTGAACCATCGAGCATTCTTGAGCCGCAGAACCTCAATGAGCGATCCAATTCATGGGAGACGAAACCCGCTAGTGATTAGCCCTGGCTTAGACCCGACGGCCACGGCTCGCTTGAGAGACGATTGGATCGTAAAGGTAATGCGTAACGGTATTGACGATACGAGTATCGTCGCTCAAATAGAACGGTCTTTGACAACAAGGCAGAGCACGCAGACGGCATATAAACGCCCTCTTCTGATGGCACGGCAATTGCTCTCCCTGTCACGCTAGTTGAAGCCGAGTCAAAGAGCCGAAACTTCAACCCGACCTCGAACCTTCTTCTAAATAGCTTGCTGCTGTCCAACACACCTTTTCGGGCTGGACAAACTCATTCATCGGAAGCAGAAATGATTACGACAAGGGTAGAGATACCCACACAACTTCAAGTGCTTATCAATCGCTTCGGGCCGTCCCTCGAATCGGTAAAAGATCAACGAGACGGCCATAACGCCTGCAAGGATCCCGCGGCTTTCCGGACCACTTACCGAATTACTAGACGCATTCTTGGGATTCGCGCCCGCTATCGGTCGATCCATGCAGCTTGGATGTACCACGTCCGTCCGATAACGAAACCGTAGAAATAAACATGTGCAAGTAAGAACGGTTAGAGCAATACAGCTACAATTCGCATGGTTGGCCTGTTAAAAATAAATTATAAATATTTATAAATGTTTAAATAACTCAGAAAGTATCTTTATAAACATTAAGTGTTTCAAGGACATCTAAAATATTGTTGAATATGCATCCCTTTCAGAACGTATTAAGGCCAAAAAATAGAGCCCCCCGACCCGGGTAGTATACTTTGGAAGAATTGTTCATATGAAAGCAACCGACCGACCAACCAACCAACCGTAAATCATATTTGGAAATAGTCAGGCAAAAGCAGGAAAAGTAATATACGCTTGTTTGGGACATGGCTGAAGTATACATTCAATCAAAAGTTATCGGCTATGGTAACTCTGATCGTCTCGGTAGCCACAGTCTTGGTTATAGAAGCCGGCAGCAGGGAAAATCATAGGATCAGGGAAGTTTGAGGAGAATTAAGGACAATCATTGGTCAAATGTCAATATTTGCTGCTTGCAATTATGTGCCCAAGGGGCAAGGTGAACCCAAGGGGCTAAGTTCTGGTTGACCCATGGCAAATATAGTACAGTACTGTTGAGCCCGTATTACACCTTATATCTTTTAGTGTCCCTGCCGCTCGGCTTTCCTCCAGAACTTTGTGCGTAGAATCCGCCCTCCAGCCTTCCTACCATCCGCCTTTATTCTCCGTTGGGCAATCCGGGCGGTTGTGGACTATGTCAACGCCACATGGCAATGACCAAGGCCCTTCTCTGCTAGCGGCATCCTATTCCCTAGTCATCCTTTCTGCAATCGCAGTCACCCTTCGATTTTTTGGCCGACATGTCGAGCGTAAGGTTGGGTTCTGGTGGGATGACTGGCTATCGCTGGTCTCATTGGTGAGACACTTGCAGCATCCTTTTTGACTCTACTAAGATTCAAGGTAGGCTTTCGTTTGCGTCAATTGCGGTTTGACAATATACTGGGTCCATATCGGTCTGGGAAAACATATCAACGAAGTCTCGACTCCAGCCTCTCGTCTCCTCCTGATTGACTACGTGAACGAGATCATGTACACCAATGGCATCTCATCTATAAAAGTGTCAGTCGTGGTGTTTTATCTACGCGTTTTTAAGACTGTTAAGCTGTACCGATTGTGCTGTTGGATCACGATCGCAATCCTTGTCATCTGGTGCATATTCTTCGATTTCCGCCTCATTTTCACCTGCGTTCCTGTCCAGAAGTTCTGGGATCCCACAATCGACCATGGTAGTTGCAGGCCCGAGAAGCCTGATTACATGGCCACGGCTATATCGAACATTGTGATCGACGTTCTAATCCTAACTTTACCTATGCCTATGATCTGGCGCTTGAACGCGCCCACACTACGAAAGGTTGGGTTGGTGATGATTTTCATTGCAGGCTACAGGTAGGTCTCAGCCCTGCTTCGCGCGGGAGAACGCTCAATGTCTGCAGTGTCGTTATTCTTTCTGTTCTGCGACTTGTCTCCATCGTTCAGCTAGGGAATGCGCCCCAGGAGGACATATCTTGTGAGTTTTGTTCCAGACTTTAACATCGAAATAGGTGCTGACCCTCGACTTCAAGGGAACATTGCCAATCCTGAGCTTTTGGTAGTTTGCGAAATGTCCTTAGCTCTAATAAGTAGCTGCGTTCCAGCGATCTTTACTCTGGCCAGACATGTTATCCGGCAGCATTTCCCAAGCCTCGCGGCAAAACTGACCAACTCCAAGGGCTCCTCAGCTGCGAAAACCGTCAGTACTGGGTTGACTATGAATTCCGCATACTCGCGAAATGCCAACAGATTTGTGCCGCTACATGACTCAGCTCCGCAAGAGTCGGAGGAGGTTCTCTTGAAAGGAGTGCCAAGCACAAGGGCACATGTGGAGTCCACAGCGCCAGGTAACTCCCAAAGCCCCTTTTGGACAGATGGTCCCGTGAGAGTAGAGATACCGTTGCAAGAGATTCACGTTCGAGATGATGTAGACGTTCATAGGGAGCTGCGATCGTAAAATCTAACTACGCACTCTTCTATACAAAAGTCCAATACCTTTTGGGAAGCAGTCCATCAGAAGACTTTGCCATCTTCATTGTTGAATCTTAAAATCCGATTTACTCTAAAATGGGTACGCCGGTATCTAAGACTCTTTGACACTGCTATCGTGAAGCAATTGGTCAAGCCGACTTGCACTGAGCTCTCCAATAATACTCACATCAAAGGTTGAAGAAGAGCTGGCTCCTTCGATCTTGCATGCAAGAATGCAACGTAGCCACCCTATTTCCGGACAGGAACTTACAGAAGACATGTATCTCTGCAAATCACTTCAGGAAAAAATGGAAAACACAAATAAATTCAGTGAGGTTAATGATAATTTCAATAAACTTTTGAAGCCATACTGTCTACAGACAGCTTCTTATATAGATTAGATATACGATTATCTGGGGACAACTTTCCATACCAATTAGATATGCAACTATCTAGGATGGCCATTTATACTAACTATATGTATATCTATCTGTAAACGCCAAGGCTCATGGAACAATCTGCAGGCACGAACCACTTCTCTACAATGAACCCTGCCTATAAGCAATCGCCATTCAGATTATTTCGGCGAATGAGCAAAGAGGTGTAACGCAATTCACCGCCTCAGCACACACCCCTTTTTATAATTACTCTCTACTTTTAATATGCCCAGCCTTGTCAACACGACGAATTCCAAAATCTACCCAGCCCGCTTCCTCGCAACTACAAGCACCATCCCCATCCTCACACTCATGCCCTTCATTATCTCGTCCATCGCGCCATGGTACAGCTCCAACAACTCCATCTCCCTCACGGTCTCGTCGTCCAGCCGTTCAAGCATCTCCCTCAGAGACAGCAGATGGATCTGGCTAGCCGGCTGCGCTAGATCGTCCGGCACGGCGCGCTGCTCGGATGCGAGCACGTTCGCAATGTCAGAATGGGACTGGAGAAGGTGAGGGAGTTTGCGGATCCATCTGTTCAAGGAAGCCCCTTTTGGTCAGCTCGACTCATTTGACGATATGTTTTGCGGTCTTACCCTAGGTCTAGTTGGACGCCGCTCCGCGTCACCGCCTCGTAGATTCGCGTGTAAAACGCGTCGCAGTCGGCGCGTTGTACGTCTGGGCTTGCGGGAATACGCGGCAGCGATGCGACGTCGGCCTCGTTCCATTGGAGATAGCCCCCTGGTTCTGCGGAGGTGGTCAGTCAATCAATTTCCCGAACTTTTGAGTAGGTACCGCTGTTGTCACAGCAATAAGCTCACTTAGAAGGCTCAGGAGATTGTTGAGAAGGGCTGAGGGGTCCCCTCTATGGACGAGCAGCGCGGCGAGCCCAATGTAGACGATGTCGTATTTTCCTACTAGCTCGCTTAAGATCGGGGCTATTGCATCGAGCTGGCGCAGGGAGACGTGGGCGGGGAGCCAGCTCTTGTGGGGGAATTGCTGCGCGGAGATATCGAAGCCGTCTAGAGTTGCATTTGGGAGTTCTTTGGCGAGATCGATGAGCCAGATGCTATGAACGTTTCCATCGGCGTTAGCTAAAGACAGAATGACTTCCGACTGTGGCTTTCTGTTACCCTGTGCCGCATGCCACATCGGCAATGCTGATGTAAGCATCTTTCTCAACGGGAATCTCATGATGAAGCAGATATCCAAGTTCTCTTCGCCACATCCAATGCTGAAGGTATAGCCTTTCTCAGAAAGATCCGTCAGACGATTGGTAGCTCATGCAGCCTTAACCTAACATACGCAGCAGACATACCGTGTAGAGGCGTGGAAATCACGGCTAAGAAGGTAGCCGTCCCCTTTGTTCAACAATTTTCTATCCATATCCTTCTTTCGTGTCGAGAGTTGGTGCAACTCGCTCAGAGCTTGCACGTCTTACATGTAGGCCAGACTTCATTGTTCAGCTATGGCAGCTGGGACCGAGCCGTTCGGAATATGCTCGGTCGCCTTGCGGCGGTTGCTTGTTTCAAGCATGGACTGAGCAGCTCTCTGTGGAACATGCCGATGGAGCCGAGCAGTCTCATTACCCGTTGACCGCGTGAACTGAAAAGGGCAGCGCCATTTCGGTGGTTATCCGGCGGAGCTCGTTCGAGAGTGCCAGGTGCGGATCGCTTCGGCCCATCGGCTCAATCAACACGAACCACTGCGCACCCATCGCGCGGCCGCGGTCTCTGGTTGGATCCCTGATCTAATCGGCATCATACTATGTATGAAGGCGCAGTTGAAAAATCTTAGATTGCAGATCACACAGTTATCAGTGGAGCGACGGTTGCGGAGGTGTGGGTGAGACCCGGGCACGGGCCGGGTAACTTGTTTCCATTGCGGGAGCCCCTTGACCGTAGCTCCGGCCGAATGCCGGGAAGAGATACGTACCCGCATACCACTTATGTCTTTCGCCTATAATATGACCTCAACGCGGCTCGTAATGATCGAGCCACGAAGTAGAAGTATAATTAGCCCGCAATGAGAGGTTGTTGGAATTGTCTCACTCGAGCATCAACTTCGTAGCTTCCCGTGGACTTCGCTTACATTACCCAGGAACTCTTATGATAGATGATGAAGTAGTCACGATCTATTCGGAGCCAAAGACCTCCAGTATGAAGAAAGAGATAGAGTACGGCCGGAAGCTCTTGCCCGCAATCATCGACGAGAGAGCAAGGCAGACACCAAGCCGAGTTCTCTTGTCCTTGGCCAGCACGGCCAACATGGAAGATGGCTTCGAAGATTTGTCGTATGGACGTTTTGCCCAGGCGATTGATCGGTGTGCATTCTGGCTTGAGAAAACAATTGGTAAGCACGAAGAAACGACACAAGCTAAGCTCGTCTTTGCCAGTCTCCCACGCCACGACCTTCGTGCTATCCTGCTGATTATGGCGGCGCCTAAGACCGGTCACCAGGTATGTAGATTGGAACGACCAACAAACTGTTCGTCCAGGCTAGTCGCGACGCTAACTGTTCAAGATGTACTGGAGTCAGCCATTTGGTGCAGTGGAAGACATTCTCGCCGCACTTTACCACATGGGCTGTGATACGTTCTTGAAGCCGACACCTTGCCCGGAAGCCATCGAGGAGGTCTTGAAACAACATCCTCTACCAACCTTCAACATTCCCACTCTTGACACATGGCTAAAACCCGAGTACGATCACGATGCCAAAGCCTACCCATATGAAGCCGGTCTGGAAGAGGCTGGCCACCGACCATTCAATGTCTTCCAAACATCTGGAACAACGGGCGATCCAAAGCCAATCATTGTCAGGAACGGTGCAGCGTCTAAGATGGACATCTTCAAGAAATTGCCAAGCCTAGGAGAGCGACCACATCTTATCGCCCGTTTTAAAGGTCAGCGAGTTCTGTCAACATTTGGATGGTACCAGTATGCCGGATTTCTCCTCAGCTTGATCGGCGTCGTCCTATACGAATATGTCGGGGTCATGGCACCTGAGGTGCACGACTGGTCCGGTGAGCTGATGGTGGCCGCAATCCAGCACGGAAACGTACATTCATGTCTGGTCTATCCAGCCCTATGTGTGGACCTAGCCGCAGATGACCGAAAGCTACAAAAGGTCAAGCGCCTGGACTGGCTGGTCTTCGGTGGCTCCTCCATCCCTTTCTGGGCAGGGGAGAAGCTCGTACAGTACACCAAGGTCGGGCAAATCTTTGGCTCGACCGAGGCCGGCATCTTTCCGCTGGATGGTCCTGATAAGCCCGAAGAATGGCCGTATCTTCGTCTCGCCCCTCAAAGTGGAGCAAAGTTCCGCCCTTTTCTTGACCAGTATTCTCATCTGACTATTATTCGGGAGAAAGAGCTGGAGTCATGGCAGCCTGTGTTTGTAAATTTTCCTGATCTTTATGAGTGGACCACTGGCGATTTATTCAGTCCTCATCCTTCCGAATCCGACCTTTGGCTTCCTGCTGGCCGAGTCGTCGATCTCTTCACGATCCCAGATGGAAGACAGTTCAATCCTGTCCCCATAGAAGTTGGCCTTGGCGAAGATCCCTTGATCTTGATGGCGATGGTCTGTGGGTTGGGCCCTACGGGAAAACTGGTCCTGCTGCTAACACCCCGAGCACCTCTCGTCGAGGGAGAAAAGCCTGCGGCTTTCATTGATCATGTGTGGCCAGCTATAAAGCACAGCTTTGACACCAATGGCCCCTATTGGGTACAGGAAATGCTGGATAAGAACTTCATCAGTATTACGCCGCCAACATGCCCGATCCAAAGAACTGGGGCGAAATGGAATGTCAATCGCAGAAAGACGATTGCTCTGCATGGTGAGATGCTCAAAGAAGCGTATGGACCTATCAGCTATCCTTACCGCGGGATCGCTTAAGCTCATATCTAGAAGGCGTGTAGCTCATATCTAGGACGAGGAACACCAGCAAGGTTAGGTAGAAAAGAAGAGGGCCGCCCTGCTGGATATTAGCCGGCCGCAATTTGTTGAGCCGTATTATTATTTTGACTCTCGTACGGCTAAATCTCAGTATTCTGAAGCGCAACTAGGACCATTTAAGCTCTCCATAAGTTAGCAGCGAGCTCTCTGCCCCTTCGTAGCTATCCCATCGACTGGTAACAATGTCGACGGTTTTGGGGGGCCAATGACGGCATTTCCATCCTCCCTGTTGTGATCGGCGCCGGGGGATGGAAATGCCGTCATTGGCCCCAAAAAACCGTCGACATTGTTACCAGTCGATGGGATATACGCCTCAAAGTGCCTGCGCGGCTTCCCTTTCAAATTTGGCCTGCAGCCGGCTAATATCCGGCAAGGCAGCCATCCTCTTTCCCCACCAGCTGCCAGCGAGAGGCCGAAGTTTACGCTAAACCTAATATATACAGGGCTAATATCAGCGCTTTGCCTTTTTTTTCCCCCAATGCTATCACGCTATCCTACACGAATCTCGAAGTTACGAGCATTGCTCACGGCCACAAGAAGCTCGACTGCTGTGAAGGTCCGTCGACGGCGTTGACGTAGACCTGAGACGCGTCGGTCAATACATCAACCTCTGTAATCGCGACTTTGTCGACGCGGCTTGCTATGAGCGCGTTACCAGGGTACAGCAGCCAGTTTCGCCTTCCCAAGGGAGAGGGAAGCAGTGTCCTCAATCAATTACTTCTGTCCAATCGTGGTTCCTTAGATTTTCGAACGGCCAGGATCATATTCGTAATCCACCCCATGAAAATTCAAACATATAAGTGGAGACAACAATCGATCCCATCTCGAGAACGCTAACCAAAATGAGCCGCTATATCACAAGCAGAATGTCATGACTTGCGCAGTAACGTTCTGCATGCTGAGAAAAACAGAAAAGCTGGAAGATCTTGGTATCACGAAATGGAACTTACTCTAGGATGTTCGTTCTCTGTTAGTTTTACTGCTTTCTGGTTTCTCTGTTAGTCTTTTCTCGGCTGTTCATAGAGAAAAAAAAATCACCGTGTGCGGCTGCATGATGCGTCACCCTCACGAAACAATCCCATTGCCCACCGTCCGCCCCGTCTCTTTATCTGCATCTTCTCAAGGCCGTGGTCCTCGACCCAAACAAAGAAACAGCTTCCCATCAACAAAGCCTCTTGAACCCTCTATTGCCATCTCACCTTGCTCTATTGCCATATACGCCCCTTCCCCTTCCCTCCTACTCCCCTACATAACGACAGCTCAAACACATCCTTACCCTAAGCCAGTCCCTCGAGACTCAAAAACAAAACATCCCCCCATTCGCAGCGCAGCCTCCGCAACCTAGCCTATCAACCACATCCGAGCCATTCCTAATGCCTCCAACACCCAAAATGAACCCACTTGCCCTCAACCCCCCGAGCCCTACAGCCCTAAACCCCCATACCTCACCCAAAACAACCCACCCTACGCGCAGTACAAACCCCCGGTCGACCTGCGAAGCTCCCATCGACGCCCTACTCGCAGAGCTGCAGTCTCCTCCTCGCTCCATGGAAGCGGACACGAGGCGATTCAGTGTAATACTGAGGGGCGTGGAATCTGAGGGGGAACGGCGAGAGGCAAGGAGGGAGGAGTGGGCGAGGACGAGGGAAGGGTTGGAGGATGGTGGTAAGGAGGGGTTTTGGTGTTTTGGGGGTCGATGATGGGTAAGTGGTTGTGAGAGGGACGCTGGACGTACCTTGAAGGGAAGAGTTTGAGATTCGAGGCTTGAAATGACCGTGCTCGCTTGAATGGTGAGTCTGGACTTGGCAATCTTCGCGAGAGCTATTGGTAGGGTGCTAAGTTGGGAAACTTCGATTACAACTCATTGTCGAAGTTGTGCTTTTTGGCTCGATAGACTGACAGGGAAGGCGCTTGGAATTGTGAGTTCGTGATCTGGTTATCCCGGATTTATTCTATGCACAATTGAATCAAGGGCAGCTAAGCAGAGCAGGAGTTGTGTTAAACGAGCCATCAATAGCCCAGGAAGCTAAGTTTCAGGCTTGGCGCGCCTTGCAATCCCATAGCTGCATTGAATACCCTGAACGATTTTTCTCCTCCGTCGCTGTTCACATTGTCGCATGTTTGAGGTCCCACAGTATTTTCCTTCACCTTCCCAAGAATAGTCTGACGCAAGCAATGCTAGCTTTCAAATTCTTCCATGTGGTCTGGAAACGACTTGATGGACCTGAATCTGGCGTTTCTGGTATAGTAAGCAGTCTACGGAGTCCAAAACAACCCTCTTAGGGCCGCTTGACACAGCAACGTGATCCCCCTTTTAGATGAGTCTGATTTCGCTATTGTCTTAATTAACTTACTATTCGTCTTCAGAATCACATTACGCATCCTTAGTAGATACGCTTGCTGCAGATGAAACGGTCGCAGACACTGCTTTGAAAAGCGTCACAGGTAGGGGAATTGTTGGAACTTTATTTACTCTTCTATTTTGAATAGAACTCTGACATGTGAGGCCTTAGTCCAAAAAATATTGAAGGAGTTACAACCTAGACCCAGTAGCGATATCTGGAGGACTTTGCTCGAGCCAAGAACTCAACGTGGCAGATGCAGGATTGAGAGCTATTTTCAGGGAGGAATTGTCGATGAGCCGCCTTTGCGGTCCCAATGAGCATCGCACAGCACCATCAATCACCCATTTTAGACAAACTTGACTGACTTCTTTTGAGCGATGCAGGTGAACAAACGGAGGAACAGCAAACTGTTAGACAAGGAAAAGGTCGCCCCACCCGGGACAATTTAGCGTACTTGATATAAGGAAACGTCCTTACGGCTTTGAACTCAGTGTCGCGGGTAAAGGAATCCCCTCGCCATTCCGACAGCTCTCGTGGGGAGGCTGTTCATCCCTTTGAAACTTTTGATAGCGTATGAAATAGACTACTTGGTAACAGAAGTCGTGGCCCTCCATCCAGGCTCTTCAGGCCGATTATGAGCCGGTAGGGAAGTCACGATTTCTATCAGCCAGCCTCGTATGGGGTTCAGAGGACCTTTGAAGATCTGCTCGGCAAACCTTCCTTGCCAAAGGTCTGCTTTGTTTTAAGCCGAACGGCCCGCGGGAAGGCCCGCTGGGGCTTCCCCGCATCTCGACAAGACTAATCGCAGCGAATAAATGTTAAAGGACTGCTTCGGTAGCCCAGGGATCGTAAACTCGCATCGAATGGGCACAGAGCCGCACCGTAAGTAGAACAACAATAAGGCTAGAACAAGCTGAACGGTAACACGACCAGGATACAAGTCAGCAAAACCTACCTTTGCATGTGCATACATGACTTCTTGCTCTCTCTCCAATAAGACGACTTTCATCTGGTCAGCTGTCCGGTTGGAGCTGAAATTCCGGATTACTTCCCCTGCGATAGCCAATTGCCAAAGGCGCCACTGGCCCTCGTTGCCTTTTGAACGTCTCCAATTTGCGACGTTGGATTCTTGCTTTCGGAGTGGCGGGGACAAGGTCAGGGAAAGGCTGCCAAGGGCTGTTTCGACAATTTGATGCACAACAAGAAGATCCTTACGTCTTTTTATTCAGTCACACACATCGGAAGGTAGTCATGAGGGCGCAAGCAGCCTCCTAACACCGTGTATCAGACTGATTGCCATGATGAGGTACTGTCTCCAAAAATGTATCTTCTGCATACCACATCATTGGAGCTCCAGGAATTCCAACCTAACATGGTTCCGGAATATGCTATCCTTTCCCACACGTGGGGAAAAGGGGAAGCGTCCCTTCAAGATCTCAAGACCGGCAGTTGGCGCTCTCTATCGTCTTCGACAAAGATTTCCGGGATGTGCTCCTTGGCCCGAAAGCAAAACCATGAGTATATTTGGATAGATACATGCTGCATCGACAAAACGAGCAGCGCAGAGCTATCCGAAGCCATTAATTCCATGTTTGCTTGGTATCAAAATGCTGTCATATGCTACGCTTACCTAAGCGATGTTCCCTCCGACTCCGCGGTCATGGCGCTTCCGCCCCATCCTCCCAACTCGCCTTTTCGACGGAGCCGGTGGTTCACACGCGGTTGGACCCTGCAGGAACTTCTCGCACCAGAGGAAGTAGTGTTCCTCGACCAGGAGTTCCAGCGCATTGGACTGAGAAGCCACCTGCAGAACGTGCTTTCCCAGATTACAGGCATATCACTTGGTTACTTGAAAGCGCACGGCGATGCAAGGCTGGCTAGTGTTGCACAGAAAATGTCTTGGGCTTCCCGTAGGGAGACGACAAGACCAGAAGACCAAGCCTACTCTTTGATAGGTACTCAGATCTCTTATCGCACGGACAATAGAATAGAAACTGACAGTGGACAAGGCCTTTTTGGTGCCAACATGCCCCTTCTCTACGGCGAAGGTCTCAAGAACGCCTTTATCAGACTGCAACTAGAAATCATGGCGCGCTCCGATGACGAGTCAATATTTGCCTGGGATTGGGCCACTGCCCGAGAGTCACCTCCAAAGAGCATGCTCGCAGAGTCCCCCCGATGCTTCGCAAACTCTTTTCAGGTAGTGCGACCCGAGCAGCCGCATATGTTCGATTTATACAGACCACCCTACTCTATGACCAACAAGGGTCTTCGCATCGAGACATATCTATGGCAAGGCGCTTTAACCGGTACCGCTGCAACAGACGTAGGCTGGAAACCTCTCCAGCGGCACGAAAATTCGTCTACGAATGATGATTCCACTAAGGTAATCCTAATGCCGCTGAACTGCAC
Organism: Pyrenula massariospora; assembly: GCA_021030905.1. NCBI lineage: Eukaryota > Fungi > Ascomycota > Eurotiomycetes > Pyrenulales > Pyrenulaceae > Pyrenula > Pyrenula massariospora. Next base: position 167,083 of record JAGFMI010000020.1, read on the forward strand.
TGCGCGGCTGGAGACCGGCGATCATTGTCTTGCAGTCCCCCTGGAAAGGACTAAAGTCAACCATCCAGTTTCAGGAGGCAGACGACATTTCTACACCAGGTCGTCGACCGTGTACGAGTACCGAAGGTGCCATCCTTGGCTAGTCGGGTATGACGCAGGTCCATCCTGTCAACACAGCGCCGCATTGGATAACATCCGACGTAGCGCGGGCAATAAACGATTTGGCCTAAGCGCTTTGGCCCAGAATGGCAGGGAGGTCATTTTCGTCCGGCAATTTCAATGATGAGCTTTGGATACTTTATCTTGTTCGTTCATCAGCAACTCGATCTCCATGTCCACGATAGCTCCCGCCCTGCCAGGACAATCCATGATCTTACCGAGAGCTGTGTGGAAGTTGGGTCTCAGAGCCATGTTCGTCGTCTCAAATTCAGCTAAATGCTGCATCATTTTCTCCAGATAAGCCGATCTATACGCAGCCTCCATACCATGAATTTCTCAACCGCTTGTAGATCTTTTCCATCACTTCTAAGATGCATTCAAAATTATCTTGTTGTCTACTCGCTGCTAAGTCTGGAAATTATTCGCTAAATAGCGATAGGACGCTGGGTCTTGAAATAGCAGTCGGAACGCACAACCACAAGACGACCCGAATCGGGATTCTGCAACATGATAGCCGAAGAAAGTTCCTGAACTATATTTATTAGAGAGGTTGATTAACAGACTCTGATATAATCATTGGGATGCTATTTTGTTCTGGATATGTACTAACACTAAAGTTCCCGAAATTCACACTTGGCTTGGTGCAATGGTGTAACACGCAGGGACACTTGGTAGGCGCTCATAGGGCACATTTCGAGCCCTTCAGTACGTAGGAGACCTAGGTGTGATCCTCAGAGCTGGGAAGAATTTCGCACTATATTTATCTTATTTTCCTGGGAGGTTGGGCTGCACGTTTATTCTACTGTAACTCTGCATTTACCAGACGACTGGATATAACGGTAGTTGGAGGCTTGCTTGGATGGATCAGATCATTGAAGGATACACCATGAGACCCAGCCTTTCTCATGTGCTTCACTCTCAAGCGCGGTATTTGATATAGAGTTTCTCCGTGCTAAAAGACTCTACCTCCTGCTCATTGCGTATGCGCGCTACTTACGAAGAGAGAAAACTCTCAACTATGTCAAAAGTCTGTTTTTCTTATTGTCGTCTTCATGTACTTGTTCAAAAGTTTTATCACGGCTGCAAGATCCTCTCTCTTCCACAAATATCGTCCCATCCAATTGACATCTCTCATGCTGTGAAAAAGGGTGAGATACTCGTACACGAACAGCGCCCCAGTGGCTGGCAATAAACAAAGGTTTTAAAATTGTGCGAAAAATGCTTCGTCCATCGACTACTCAGCTCAAGACTCATCGCTTGGGCTGGATAGCTTTAACATGCTTGCGACTGACACCAAAAGCTTGCTCGAGAATACGAAATATCCTATTTAGTAGCTATTCGAGGACACGGAGAGACATATTGGACGCGAGAATGGAGCAAAAAAAGACCTGCTACGAAGTCCGCTGTATAGTCAGCGCGTCAAGTCAAAGGAGGACTTCGAACAATCTCTGCACAAAATGACGGAAGGCCATATTGGAAAGTGGAGAAAAACGATCTCGGGAGAAACTACGACTTGCCTTTGGAGTCGACAGGAATTGCGTCATCGAAAATTGAAGACCATAATATTAGCGTCCACTGTTGGAAAACCAAGGTTATATAATACAAGAGGTATAAGAGCTGTAACGGTCATAATGGCCGAGTACGGCTTTCAACATCCACCAGGAAAGTTGATAAGACAAGAATATCATGGCCGTCAAAGATATTTCAGAAGCTAATCAGAGCGCGATCTAAATGATTACTGATCCATAGGAAACTGTTTCAGAACTTTTTGTCGAAAGCAAGTCCTTGGACTTTGAACTGCAAGGAGCTCTCTTGCATTTTTTGTGTTGAACGCCTTCACAAATTGTATATCCAACATTTGTTAAAACCATCGTTCTCACTTTCTACCTCGTCTTAGAGAAGTAAAGTCTAGAGAAAAGAAATCAATGGTGCCGGCGCAATCACCAACAATTACGCTGTCGAATGTGGACCAGTGATAATTCTTTTATACTTTGAACTTCCGCGTCAAGTGGCAAGCTAAGTATCAGTAATGTAGCTTCTTTGAACTTGGGCTTTCAATTCACGAGGGATCGAGAGAATGAGATCGCCCCAAGCGCTTTTTGCCAAGATGTTCAAAGTAAGTACGCATGCGGTGACACTATGAAACGGTTGCGCCCCCACGATGGGAGATCTACAACGAAAGGCAACAAGAGATCCGGCCCCGAGGGCGCATACACGTGCGATGTGTCGCTCGTGGATCTGGAAGACAAACTTCTTTAGGTAATCACATCATCGTCGAGAAAGTTGGTACTACATGACAGCCTATTTGATTTCCAGCAGGTCCTCTGTAATATTAGTTTTCAAGCATATATATTTCAGAATTGGTTGAGTAAGCCCACTATTAAGCCTGTACGTGAATTTAAGGCACGATGTGGCTATGGGGGCTGCTAAAACTCAATAGGGCTATGGCCATGGTGCTTGCCATGGACTTGTGTTTTCCGTGCACGGCCCACTTGGGTCTGTGTCAACTACAACCGCAAGTGAGCTTCGGCATTTCCCGCTTCATTGCTCATATACACTATTTCACAGTGCACTAACGGACAAGGACCGGGATCTCATGCACAGTTACGGTCAATCATAAACCAGACCCTTCACAAGACTAACTGTACGTCAAAATCTCTCGTTATGAACGCTTGCTTGGACTTACAGCTGGATTTCCGCAACGGATGGGCTTTTTGCTTTGCAGTCTGGTGCTATTTCTGCTTCCCACTATTCTCTACTGCGACTCGCTCCGGTGCCTGCTTAGTGGTAGGTCTGGCACGACCACGCTCAATTTTGCCCGAGTCACGGCACACTGATACCAGCCCGTATGTCCTACCCGCTCAGGTACATCTCCATTTCTTCCACTAGGACCTTTATACTTGGCACCAGAGGCCACCAAAATGTTCCAAATTCCCCCAACAACATTCTGATATAGAGAGTACCATGCTATCGCTGACGACCAATGGTCTTCCCTGCACATTGAGATTTCACTAGTTGGGTTCTAATGGTATTGCGCCTCATCACAATCATGGCTGAGAAGTCGCTGCTTGGCACATGTGTGGCGTATCTCCGCCCTACCGCAGGTGGTACGAGAAGCATCAATCCTTACAAAATCATGAGAGGCTCATTTTGTTAGGATATGGCTCCTAATAGGCCTGAAAGGGCTTCTCTCTCAATTGATTGATGTATACGTGCTTGGTTGACTAGGTCTAATGTACAGAGAGCTCTCAAAGGCTTTAGAGCTGTGCCTCTTGGCATTACGTCAACCCTTCCTTCCTCACACATTTGTTGGCTTGCGAGAATTCGTTCATCTGCACAACGCTACTTTCCTTCTTAAGACGTTGTTGGACTCTTGTTTTGTCTCTCCTTTCTCATTAAAAACATACCTTGGCTACTCTGTAGGCTTGGGTAGTAACATCTTTCCAGTGTTGGCATTCTGTATTTCCAAAAGTTGTCGTGATACTATATATTTCCTCCTGAGCCCACAAATATTGGATCGCCAGTATGTCAATCTTGTTCAGCTTCAATCGAAAAGTACCCAGTCTATTTCTCGCGGACGGGAGCAGGCTGTTTCTTTCCAATATCCGACATGTTTTACATCAAATGTATTTCATTAGCGTTGTCCTTCGCAAGTGCGTTAAAACCAATCTTTGCCACTTCAGTGTCTCATAGTACTATAAGGTCTCTTGCAAGTATTACCCCAAGACGTTCAACCAACAAGTATTTCCCATGCTTTCACGGCAAGAGCGCTCACTGAATATTCTAACTAGCCTCCAATGACGACCCTTCAGCACAGCTTCTCGACCCTATCATTGTCCGGAAGGCAGCTACTTCAAGCGGGTAAGCCCAACCTCCACCAGCAGCCCAAAATAGAATTTATTAACTGCATTCTCAGCTCTGCTTCCACCATCGCCGGCAACATTGCCGACCTCCTGCATCAGCACGCCATCGATGCCGACACCGCAGACCAACTATGCACCGCCGGCACAGGCCAAGCAAAGGAAGCCTGGCTCAAAAAGACCGGCAAAAAGGGAGAAACCGTCGGCGAATGGTTCATCAACGAAGAGTAAGCTCCATCACCAAGCCCACAATATCCCAACCCACTAACCTCCGCCAACATAGAGCGAGCAAGATGGGCGGGCCCGGCAGCCCGTACAAAGTCGCCGTGCCAGACACGTATGCGGGAGCGCTCGGCTTGACGGGGTGGCACTGCGACCCGCCGCTCAACGACTGCGACGTGCCGCAGTTGAGCGAGGATCAGTGCAAAGAGCAGCCGAAGCTGAATTTTGTGATGATTGCGATTGCGAATTTTGGGAATTGGTTGAGTGCGGTGCACGAGGCTGTTCAATTGGCGGCGATACACGTACGTTGAACTCCTTTAGTTTGACAAAGTCGTAGCTAGGGGCCGCGAGCTCTGAGCTTTGTTTTTATCTCTGCAAGGACCAGAACCTCCTGCTAACAGTATCGTTGTTCTTGACTAGGGTCTTGCTTATTCTGGCGACATGTTGAAAACGTTCAAGACTCAAAACCAGGTATGTCATATACCAACTACTTAGCCTGTCCAACGATACTAGAACTTATTTTAATAGGACGAGACTGCGGAAATTACCGGTGGTCTCGAGATGGCTGTAAGTTTGTCTTTCTAACCCAAGATCAAAGTCGCCAGAATTGACTTGGTAATCTCCAATACAGTCTGGTTTGGTTGGGGCTCTCTCTGCTATATTCCCTGGACTCGGGGTAGCTGGAGGGGTCACCAGCGGTTCTATCGGGATCTATTCGTCCATCCTTGGCTTAGTCAAGCCGGAAGATCAGTAAATGTGCCATGCTTGTAAAACATTGGTGCTAAAACTCTCCAGAACCTTTTCAAAATGGTCCGACCTCAAAAAATTCCTCGGCACCTGCACCGACGCCCTAAACGACGAACTATCCAAATACGCATCCCACATGTTCAAAGCCATCCCCCAAACCATCCCATCCGGCGCAGCCAAGGGCTACGTCTCCGAAGCCACCGGCTTCCCCCAGATCCTGCGCGACGGCGCCTTCGCGCAGGAGCCCAGCCTCGCCGACCTCCCTGACTCCATGCTCGCCGCCTTCACCAGCGTCGGCATCAACCACCTCTGGGGCCCCGAGCGGGGCCCCGAGCGCGTCTTCCTGGCCAAAATTTCGCCGCACATGTACGGCGACGGGGAGGATCTGTGTTTTCTGGAGGGGCTGACGGACCTCGTGTACTGCGATGGGGAGGGCATGGCGTGGGTGCTGCTTAAGTGAGACTTTGGGCTGGATCTGTCCGGGTTCAGTGAGAATCCGGTGCCGTTCTTTGATCGTACGTTTGCGGTGCCGGGGCTGGAAGCGCTCAAGGATCAGGGGTATGGGAGGATTACGCTGGGGGCTATTGTTAAGGCGTCGTGGCGGCACCATAGCACGGTTGGCATTGGTGGGACGGAGTCGCTGGATCAGACCCGGGATCGGCTGCTGGATAGCCTGGGCAAGAATGGGGGGAAAGTGTCGATGGATGATGTCGTCTCGTTTGACCGGCCGGTGTGCGAGCTGTGGAACATACTGGAGCAAGAGGGTTACTCGAGTGGGGTGTGCGACGGGGCGTGGGGGGACAACGGCCAGGATTCGAAGGCGGAGTGTATGGCGAGGTTGGCGGGGTGCTGGTGTGCGGATCATCAGGATAAGTGGCCGTATGAGAATCAGTCGGAGTGGCTGCATTGTAAGTGAGGACGTGAGGCAAGACGATGCCAGTTGAGGAGAGCGTGGGGAAAAATGAGTCATTAGGTCCGAGTGTCGAGCCGGGAAGTATCCCTTTTTCAAATGCTTGTTCGGGAAGAAGGACCTCAGCCGGCCTGGGCTCTGATTGTTACATGGGCGTTAGCACTACCAAATACTAATCACTTGACAATGTTGTTGCCAATTGCCCGCCCTCCCGGTGAGACTATTGCATACCAAGCCTTATGATGTATAAACACGGTAGATTTTTGGGGCATTGAAACTTACCGTGGCAAGTCGTGGGCAAAACCCGCGTACTTGTTTCAACTCCTTGGCTCGAGTATTTGGGCGAGTGAATGACTAGCAGATGCAAGCAGAGTTGCCACTTTAGTTGCGACTAAGAGCTGCATGTTAAGTATTAGAGAGGAAAAGCGGAGAATTTCTCCTGTGATCCAAACAAATTGAGAAGAATGTTAAAGCGGCAACGGCCTGGCTGGAATTGCTTCAGGATCTGGCTGGTCTCGGAGTGGAAGGGTAAGGTGTAGGTGAGGAAGGAGAAGCGCAATGTAACTCAGATGTGACAATCTCATGCCCTTGTAACTCAACCCTTGAGTTCCTCCACGCCGTTCTTGACTTCTTGTCTTGCTGCGTTCCTGCATCTAGCTCTATGCGAGTTGGATGATAGTTATCGGAATGTAGCTGCGCTTTCTCGTGCTGGGTCTGGAATTTGTGAGAGGCAGCTGGTCTTTTACGTCTTCGGAAGATAAGATAGATAACCGTAGCCATGATGATGAGTGCCGAAAGAGAGGATCCCACTGAGGCTCCTACCACTACACTATTGGTCGGACGATTCTTTGAAGGAGGTGACGAAGGTGTTGCAGTCGGTAATACCGGCGCCGGACTTAGTTTTGACGATGAAGACATTGAGCAGGAAGCTAATTGCTGTTGTCAGACCCTCTAATCTCAAAAGGCCAGCAGCCAAGTCAAAGTATTAGACAAACCATCAGCACAGCTAGAAGACGTCTGGGAAGGCCGCGAGTCAGTAGCAGTTATAGAGAGGCTTGAGAAAGCCGATGAAATGGAAGATCCTTCAGCCTGGTACGAGTTGTACGCCGAAAAAGCGCTTGATATAGCCGATGCTTGACTCTTTATACTAGCAGAAACGGAAGGGTCAGTTACTCCCTCGCAGTAGCCAACGATCTCAGCAAGCTGCGAAGGGAGAGACGCGACTCCTGTGGTATTCGTGTTAAGTTTCGAATTTATGCAACGTTGGCAAAAGTCCAGAGCCACTTGAACGGCGGCTCCTTTCTGGCAGATGGAAGGCGTCAGACCACCGTCGCTCTCAGCTTCGCGGGCAGCATCATCTAGAAGACACTGTCTTTCAGCCTAGCTCTCTTGGTTTGTATCAGTTTAAAATCAATAGCAACATACTGCATTCATCGTAGCATTGCGGTGGTGAGGCTCCTTGTGGTTGGCGAAGCATCAGACTGTGTCTTGGGAAACTTGCGTAGGTTAAAGAGGCAGCCCATATAAGTAAAGCGATCCAGCCTGATGGTCTAATCTTTCTCGCCATTGCATTTGTTATGTTGCCGCTGATAGAAAGGGAGCCTGGTACTGCCTTCGGATTGAGAAAAACGCCAATGTTCACAAATGACTCAAAATAAAAATCGATATCAACGGAAAATGGTCCTACATAGAGCACTAATTTCTCGAAGTAGGCCCACTTGACATTGTCTTGCATGAGATTGAGGCTGTGAATCAGGTTTCTATTTCAAATCCCTAGGTCCCTGCCGAGTACAATTCCTTTTTGCCCTTCTCAAACCCGACCAAACAAATGAGTCTGTCGGCCTGTTGGCCATCCTATTACGATAGAGAGAATCAAGCCAAAGGCGGCAGCCCGGGGTTTCGGCGTCTTGGCTGCAAGTTTTTTAGAGTGCGATTGGCCATGCACTAATAGACACCGTCGTACACACCTATGCAGCGACAGAAAACAAGGCTGGCCCCATCGCAGCCAGTCCAAAGGTGCCTTTCGGTACTCAGAAGGAGCATCCAAAAGTGGTCAAAGCAGGGTTCTCCATTCAGCTCTCCTAGGTGGGAAATGCCCATAGGCTGCTCAGTCGTGCAATTGTCCGATTTATTGCCGCTGCGTGGAAACTTGGGGAGAGAAAGGGCTTTGCTACTGGACAGTTTCACCCCCGCACTGAGCCTGGCGGCCGGAACGAATGCTTTTTAATGTACTGTCGAGAAGGGCTCGAAAGGCTCTAAGCATGATTCTCATGATGTAGAAATCATGGTAATGCATAAATGCATTCAAGTTTTCATTGCGCGCATAGCCGTCGAAAGATTTTAACGAGCCTCTAAGCCGGGATATTTCACTGTCTTATAATCATTGGATTATCTAGAGCGATAGCAGTTGGTTAGCTCTTTAAAACGGGCTGATCCATTACCAAATACGATGTCTCTCTTGCCTAATTGACGGGTCAGGATGCTCGCAAAGCCGGCGGTGGCAAAAAGCATTTGACGATTTGCTCCATGTTCTTACCACTATTTGCCAGACTTCTTGGAGACTGGGTCAGATCTTTCAACCTATCCGATCACGTCGTAGTCAAAGTCGTCCTACAGAAAATTTCTAATGTCAACAACGTAGACGGTGCAAGAAATTGATGCGCGTATTCGATAGACCCGCCAGCCTTCTGTGTGTACTTAAGGTAGTATCATACGTGCAGAATAATGAAGATGAGGGTGGGTAGGGGACGTGGATGATGATAGGTCGAGTGAGCAAGCTGAGATAATAATAGAGGGACAACGGGCTTTGTTGATAGAAGGCATCTTCTCCATTCTAATTAGATCGGAGACAAGTGGCTTGAGCAACTGGACTCAGTGAGAACGAGAACAGGACAAAAAAATGAAAAAGGGAGTCAAAAACTGAGAGAACTCTATCATGTAGTAGGTCAGAAAGACAGAGAAAGCCACCTCACTGGGTACCCGGCGAGAGTGGAAGAGGATAATCCCACCGGAGCATTACGTCTTGCAATATACCAGCTAATGACACATGTGGTATAGGCGGTGTTGTTGAAATCTATGATCATTGTCTCGCATTTTGTACTTAGAGCCCGACCTTTTCTTCACGTCCTCGGACCACTCTTCATTCCATCTAGTTCTCACCCCCATTTTCCCCCATACCGTCGGTCGCCGATCCACAATAGGTTTTTAGGCATCGCAAAGAGACAGAACCTCGACAGCTTGCTTATGGCAGCTGGCAAAGGCAGTTGACTGTATCATGTCGCCCCACTCCTCTCTATGTAAAGGGATCCTTGCGGACAGCGAAGTACAAGCAAGTGAATGGCCCTGAGGCGAATCGGGAAAAGAAAAGAACCATTCCGCATCCTCACAGCCGAAAGTAACAAACCAGTGGTAACATACTATTTCTAAGCCACTCAATGATTCTCAGTAGCATCTACCCTAGGGTAGACCTGTTTAAACTAGAGTCTATTATTAGAATTTCAATTCGGTTAACCATTGAGAAACACGGGTCTTACCGCAGTGCCTGCCTCCTCGCCATCTGCGAGCAACTTCATGGCGGAGCTGAGGACCCCGCTCCCTTCTTCACCAGTGCTGTACCACAACACTGTCTGATGCACAAATATCTTCTTTAGGCTTGGGTGTCCATCGATCAAATCACTTCCGAGCTGCAAGAATAGAGTATTCGCCTCGTTTTCGTGGTAAGGACCTGTGCAAAGCGGTTCAACTCTTCGTAGCTGAGGGAACGCATAGAAGTTTAGCCATGGAGTAAGTCTGTCGTTGAGGTATGAATCGAGATAATAGACGAATTGCACGCTAAGGTATCGAACGTATAGTGCGCCGTTCTTCGATGCTAGCTCCCCAACGGCGCTTTTTTGCGCTGAAAGTGTGTCTGAGCATGGAGTGAGATAATTCTTTGAGTATAGTATTGGAAGAGCTTCGTCATAGATTTGTTGGCATGTTGCCAACAAATCAGAGGAAAAGTGTTGATCACGCGCAAGGAAAGCCGGCCGTGAGAGGTGTCTGCTGAATGTATGCGGGGAAGTCACTTCGTCTAGCCTTCGCAAAGGGACATGTCCTTCCCAATTAACGAGTAGTTGTTGAGAAATATCTTGTTTTCGAGCAAGAGAATGCTTGCATTTTCCAATATGCATCTCAACGCGACGAGCTGGGTCCAACATCACCTCACTTATCGCTTGGCCGGTTTCGCTGATGGTATACCGCGTCCTAAGAAGTTTTGGGTGTGCACCGCCGGCGACAAGAACAAGCTTGTAGATCTCTTCCCGGATTTCAAACGGTACTGTCAGGAGGCCGAGCTTCTCAGAGGTCATGGCAGAAGTCATTAGACCTATGAAAATTAGCATTCATGCCGCCCATGTGTCAAATGACTCACTGAGCTGGATTAGAAGCCATCTCAACCCCACCGCTGTCGACAGATAGATATTTGCTGAGACCTTGAATCTAGAGTTTTAAAGCTTCTTGGAATTAGTACGTGTTGGCGCTAATGACAATGACTTTGCGGAGTATGTGGGAGAGTAAGGGAGAGAGTCAAAGGCGGGATGGAAGAAAATTTAAATTTTAGTATCGCGTATGGTCTTTTATAGGTCATCATAAAAAGAAGGCGCGACTAGTGATCTGTCACATGACGCTGGTGAACGTTGGGGGAAATTGTGGTGAATTTGTGGTGAGTTGGGTCGGCTAAGAGTGCTTAGATTGTAGAGGTACGGCTTGATAGGTGATGTGAAGCTCGAGAAGAGTTCTGAATGATACCATCAGAATCTCTGGAGAGCTGACCTTAAAAGGAGTCAAAAAGTCTTAGAGCACCTTTCAAGTAAATTTCGTGACTTTTGGGAGCTATCTAAGCATAGTATGACCTTGAAGCTACAAAAGTGGAAAAGAGCCCGTTTAGAGACGATATGTCCACTGTAATCCTCAGCGATGTCGATTTCTAACTATGTAACGCAATGACACGCCCAAGACTTATATTCTTATCAGAGTCATACCCTCCTATAGAAGTAGCATAGGCTTTTGGAATCTTTCCTTCAATACTTTCTGTACCCAATTTACCAGTATTGTCTACTTTCACCATTTCATTCGTCGACGTCGATGGACTCAGGATAGACCTTCTTGTACTGTCACCCAGTGTTAGTAACCCACGATATTCAAGAACACTCTTGAATCTTACCGCAGTACCTGATTTCTCGCCCTTCGCAAGCAGAATAATCTTAGACATTGTACCTGAGTCATTTTCACTACATTCATAGCGATAGATCTTGCTCAGAGAAGGATGGCCGTCGATCAATCTCTGACCAATCTCTCTCATGACTAATGCGGTACTGCTTTTTGGATGCCAGACTTCGAAGGTTTGAACTCGTCGTAGGTGAGGTAAGCCGCTCAAAAAGCTTATTACCCTTTCCATCAACAAGCGGCCCCTATTAGACTCCGAACTGAACGCTACGTCGATATCGATATACCGAATATGCGTTCGATTTGCCTGACCGATATCTCTGATTAAGTAATGGAGTGAGTTTCGCAGTACTGCCTTTCCAGTATAGCAGCATAGACAGGGAGTGAAAGCATGGAGGGAGTACATTATCGGCTTTGCCTCATGGTGAATAAGGCGACACGTAGACAACAGCGTTGGAAAGGTTGAAAGGCACACTCCTTTTTCATGGGTTACATAGCCAGTGTGGACTAAAGCCAGTCGATAAGGATTGAAGGTAATCACCGTCTCATTTGGTCGAGATTGATCTTTGTCCTCGATGAGTAGATCTTGTTGATCTGAGTTACAAAACTCAGTAAGAAGAACCATCTCGTATATCTGCATTCCGATCTCAGGTTGTACAGAGAGGAATCTAGACTCCGAGGAGCCTTGAAAACTAGAAGTTGTCATCGTTAGTACATCATCGTCTGGTGCGGAAGCTGATGTATACCTAGCATAGTCGCTATTCGATGCCTGCATTTTGCAGATGTTGCCAGGGGTATCTTAGCACAGATCGTCTTGCGTTGCGTTGTGAGCGATTGTGGGTGAGGTTATCGGATTGTGTAGGAAGTCTAAAAGTCCTCTATATGGAGAGTTTAAATACCGTTTCCTAGAGAGAAGGCAAGCTCCTATGGCCCAACCATATTACCCGCAGTACCTGAACGATGTCCAACTAGTCTAGAAAGGAGGTGACAAGAAGGTGATCTTGAGATTTGGGAATAGCAGCAGTAATTTGCGGGTAATATCCTTACTTATTACATGTTCCCTGGCGGTGAATGGCGTATGAATCCCAAAGCCTTCAAAATAATACGGGTGAATAAAAAGGAATAAAATTGCGTCCGGCTTCACACTCTTCCCTACATCGAAATATTTTGACAGTCAAGATAGCTAAGATAGCGCAAGTATCACACTCCAATTCATACCACTAGCGTAGCAAGGCGGTACATTTTGGCGCAGAATTCTCACAAGCAATGCTAGAGTGTCTTCTAAATTCACGTGTACGTTGCGCTGCCCTGTAGCTGAGAATGAATGTAAAAAGAGACCGCAAAGTCAGGTGAGAAAAGAGCACAACTGGCCGCCATCCTTGGGTCACTGCGATCCAAGCTCGATGAGTGATCAGGCAGTCATACGCTAGGGAGTGCGTGAAACCCCGCTCAGCTAAGCCATTTTGTTCTGATATAGATATTGCATTAATTTGAAAATGATGTCTGTACTGCTGCTAGTACTACACAGCTTCGAAGGTTTGAAGCGGCGCGCCCTGAGGATCCGCATGAAGGATAACACAATGCACTTTGGGGCGCTCAGGAGCCTCCTGAATCGCCCCTCTACCATAATCTAACGATTATTACCATCAACCCACCGCAAATTCTAAGGCCTGTAGATAAACGGCAACATCGAATATGACGCTGCTCCTATCTCTATAGCCACAGAACGAGACGTGCGTTAAAATAAAGGAAAACACGTGCAATGTTCCACCAGGATACCACCGACGGTACGAAAATGACGCCAAATCATTAATGAAGTGGTCTCAAAATCATCCGCAACCTCCCACCATATCCTTCTCCGCTGCTCAGGGGCAATCTAGGGCCAACATCACGTGACACCCTCACTCGTTCACCTACACATTATTCTCTTATGACTACTCCTAATCTACCCCTAGAAAAATGGCCACCCTCAACCACGGCAGAGCCAAACCCAAGCTACCTACCACAGCGATCACTAAGAACCGCATCCTCACATACCCTACCCGTCGCGAACCGAGGGGAGTAAGATTTCGCTCGCAAATGGAAGAAAAAACCAATTCGATTCAAAGCTTTCGCTTCGCAGAGCTCTTAGATGATGAGCCAATGGAGGATGGCTTCTGGGTAGATGGTTGTGGTATGCGTGTGGAGAGGGAGGGTGGCGGGGGATGTTTAGGTGTAGCTGGGTGTATGGATGGATGGATGGATGGTGAAGGGGAGGGGGCTGGTGTTCCGTGGGGGATTTGGACGGGAAGTGAGGATAATAAGGTGAGGATGTAGGATGTGGGGACTTGAGGTTTGTGGTGAACGAAGGTGCCGTGAAGAGAGAGAGGCTGGTGGGATGGGGATTGCAAGGACGTGTGGGGGCTTTGTGGGACATGTATATGCTGACTTGGGGGGCTCAGAGACCACCAGTGAATGGTGAAATGTTCTTTGTGAAAAAATCGACCATACGATACTCGCCACGAGTCACTGAATCAGATGAGCCTTGCAGTGAGATGATTGATCCTAAACGTATGAACTGGCAGGAAAGGAGTGAACTTTTGAAGCACTGCATAATTGAGGCCTCCGTGTAGCCGTGGTAGCTGTGTGGAGAGGCAATCAACCTTTCTCGGTTCAGTTCACGTTTCATTCTTGCCTTTTCTCTGCGCTTCTGCCTGAAGCCGTGAAGATTTGATCTGAATTAATGCAAACGGCTAATGCTCAAGCTTGTGTGGGCGAGTTCCGGCTGAAAGTCTGATCCGCTAGCGATAATATCACTCCGAGCGGAGTAGGCGAGTTCATACTAGCAAAAGTCAGTCTTGCCCCATTGAAAGGTTGAGACAAGGATGCGTCTTACAGCATTTTCAGCTTCTTCTTCCTCAGCCAGAAGCTTAATGTCCCAAGCTGCCGATATCCGGGGCTTGTACAAGGTCACACAGTTTGAAAGTACCTTACTGAGAGATCCATGGCCATTGATGAGACGCTTTCCAATGTCACCAACAACGTCTAAACCTCTATTCTCGACGAAACCGTGTTCAATTGTCAGGCCATGGACTCTTCGTAACTGCCGTAATGACTTCAATAATGTTTGCAACTTTCCAAGTTGCGAGTCATACTCTTCATCGCGCGTGTTAAGTATCAAAGGAAGCTGTAAGTATTGGAGATGGTTTTTGAAGACCGCGTTGTCCATAACGTCCCAACTGCCTATTACGTCGAATCGAAACCGGCAACGACACGGCTGGAAAATATTGACAGAGTAGAGAACAGGTATCGCTTCAGTATATATGCTCTTGCAAGTAAATAGCATCTGGGTGAAACCAGAATTTTTGGGTCTGTTGCATTGTCTCTGATGAACATTGTGTATGCGCCAGGTATTGAAATCAATATCGACAATTTCTGAGCCTCGTTTCTGAAACCTATTGTGTAGAAGAAGACCATCTTTCTCATAATAAAGCAAGTCCTGAGACGAGGATATATCGTCCAATTCGGCGCAGGTCTTACTGAAGATTATTTCGTAAATCATCAAGCGGATCTCAAGCGGCAGAGAGAGGAAAGCAAATCTCGGTTTCGCAATCAACGTCCGGCTAACAGCGCTCAACATTCTTCGTATTTGTTTTCCCGTGCCAAGTCAAGACCTACGGTTCCCCGATGTCTACCATCATAAATTGTAAGAAGCGTTTCCAACCTAGATGCCGGATCTTGAGCAGATGGCAGGGAGATCGGAAAGAGGCAGAGAATGCTCGAGCGCTGTTTGCTGCGAATGAAAAGGCTCAAGTGAGAGTGCGTGGCGCGCCGCCAGAAAGGATATTCGTGGTTAGGTAAATACGGCCTAAGCAGTGGAGTGAGGAAAAGGTGAAAAATTTTTCACACAAGAAGCTGGAGCTTTGCACAGAAAGGGCTTTAGCGAGCGCTGTCTGGATGACTCATACATCATTCTGTCATGTAGAAGGGGTGCAAATGGCGACGAAGCGGACATTGGCATCGCGTCATGGTTTACGCAAAAGCAGGCGTGATCGCTCTTGTAAATATTTATTTTGAGAAAGACGCGTCAGAGCAAACTTGAAAGCAGTTTAAGATGAGATCTCAACGTACAGCTGGCTTCAACTTAATTTGGACTGCTAGAATAATTTATTGACAAACTTTTGATTGACTTTTGGTTGCTCCGGTGCAGTATGCCTCTCAGGCTTGCTTATTACGGCCTTTGCAGACTGCTGATGGAGCAAATGGTGAGATGAGAGTTTCTGGCCTGTTCTTCACATGGCCGACATGCTGAGAACATGCATGAATGAGAACAACTTTACCTTCCATTCTATTACAGAACGCAGCTAGGCTGCGGATCTCTGTAGCTTCAACCTCCGGGTCCCCGAGACATCCCATCAAGTAACTTCTTCGCTAATCTCTCTGCTGTCAGCTTTGAAGGTGGTTTTACTTTGGACAGGATAGATCTGTTGGAACTAGACGGTGATCTTAGTGAATCGTATACCAATGGGAAGTAAAGGTCGTACCGCTGTCCCCGCTCCTTCACCCTCAGCTAAGATTTTGAGAAAGCGTTGAGATGGCTTGCCATTTGCGACGAAAATGTTTCTTAGATGTTCGTGATTTCTGATCACCTTCGTCACGATTTCTTCGGTCAACTTATCTGGCACTTCATCTGCCACCTCCACATACCCAAACTGATCCAATCTACGGAGTTGGGGAAGTTCTTTGAGCAATTTCCAGATCTCCTCGATAGAATAGTCGCAAGAAGCTAAATTGACGAAGCATATGGGCGATGAAAAGGCCAGGTATCGGAGGTGGAACCTTCCAGCTAAGCCAATACTACGTAGCATAGTCGAACAGGTATCATACTTGCTATACTTGCTGCACGCAACGACAAAACAGTTCTCAGCGTAGAAGATGGGAAGAGCCTCATTATAAATGGTCCTGCAAGTAAACAGGATTTGAGGGGAACATAGATCATTGATCAACCCTTGCATCCCACAAAGTCGGTTGTGAACGACGACATCAGACTCTTTGTCGCAAGATGTTTCTGTTCCTGGTCCTTTGAAATATGGCTCTTCGGCTATGAACTTCGAGCGTCTGCCGTCTGATCCATTTGCAAGAAGTAGATGCTTGTAGATCTCTTGGCGTGTTTCTGGGGGCAGGTTCAGGAACCTCGGCTTGTTGGAAGACAGTGGATGAAAGTGACTAATCCTGGAACTGAACATTAGCTAGATTTCGATCACTATGTAAGAGCATAGCTAACATCTTTTGGCCGACAGCCATCGTCGTGAGAGCTATACAAAGCGATACTGAGCGAACTCAGCCTCTCAAGACGATATCTGGGTGATGGAATGTGGAAGCGAGTTGTAGGGTAAGTAGGCCAGAAAGGCACAAAGTTTCTGGAGAACGTGAAAAGCAAATCCGGAGAAGCCATCTCTTTATCTCGATGGGGAAAGAGAAAACTTTTCGACATTCAGGCATCAGCCTATCCTTATCTTATCAGGTCGTACCTTTGTGTCAAGGCCAAAGCTGGCACAGCGAGGGAAAGCACGACTCACCTCAACAATGTCAACACCTGCGGCGCTTAGGAGCAGCTGGTAAGCTCTCAACTCAGGATGCGGTCCTCACGAACCTCGCTCCGAATTTTTAGTCACAGAACTTGGGCCACATGAACGAAGGAGCAAGGAGATAACATTTTAATGGTCCAGAATGCAAAATCGTTGCAGGTGTCTTTCCAGAACATAATATTCCGCACCTTGGGCCAATTTAAGCTTCTCGAACTTGAAGCATTATGTGCTTTTGAGTCGGTGGACTTTTGAGAGACGGTAGGTAGGCTCCGATTATAGATTATGAGTCTAGAAGCGAAGGTAATAGTAGAATGTAGGGATGCGGGATTTGATATTAGAAGGTTGTAAAATTTTTGCATTATAGGAATCTTTGACTTTGCAATAGGCATTGTGTGTCTAAGCGCCTGGTTATTGGACCTATATATTGTGTTCCCAGCTGAAATCGCTCAAATTGTATACGACCCTGTCCTGATTTGCAGATCCTGCCTAAGGAGCAGCCAAACTGCCAGTCTTGGCAGCAGCAGCCGCTACAGTCGACGTCCTCCGCGCGTATGAAGCTTGTCGGCCTTGCATTGCAGCCGCGCTCGATCCTCTCCTGGAGCCATATGCGCCTGGTACCTCGGAAACTCTACGTCCGCCTTCTTCCATCCTAGCGCCTTGTAGTTGTTGGGCGAAGGGACTTCTCTTCCTGAGTGTTGGTCCTTTCCAGTAAATGACATAGACAGCAACTACAAGAATAAAGGAAATGCAGAAAAGGATGGTAGAAGCGTACTCAAGGTGGTTTTTGCCGCCAATGTTGGTGAAGAATGGAGTTGCGGGGATTGTGAGAACACCAGCCAGGAAATCGCGGGACCAGCCGTTGCCGCCAGTTGCCGAGGCGGAATACGGTCCATAGGCGCAGATCATATAGTCGATAGTGGCCATGTAAATTCTGTTCTGCCGTCAGCACTTTTATCCTTTGGGAGGATTGTCGCCCACTTACGCATAATTTGCAATACCGATAATAGCGGAGAAGACCATAGTGCCAATCCAATGGTTTTGTGGAAGAGACGTCCAAGCGAACCCAATGAGGCCTATCGGGAGGCATGGAGCTGTGTAAAGGAGGAACCAGAGACGAGACTCATACTGAGCCTTCTCATCGTCTGGCTTAGCTTTTCGTTCAGCGATGTTCCGCCGAATAGCCGGAATAAACAATCCCCACGCAATGAAATAGCCAACGAGAATGGGAAGGAATGCCAGACCGAGCTCAACTGTTCCAAAGTTCCATTGCTTGTACACTAGAGCAAAGGATTGAATGAACATGAAGACAAGCGCGTCGCTAAATCCAGAAAGTAGAGACAGCGTTAGGACGATAGGTTCTGTCAAGAACATTCTAAACGGTCGAATCCAAGTGACAATAATCTCTTTAGCAGAGACGCGGTCACGGAAAGGCTCCAATTCGCCAGGGCCCCAAATGTTCTCGCCTGTCTCTTTGCGTCTTCTTTTTGCAATTTTATCCATCATAATCGTCGTTCTTGTCTCGGGAACAAGGAAGAAGTGTGCGATCTGGACAGCCCCACCGAAGATGAGCTGGATCCAAATACTCCATCGCCAGTCAAGATAGGCCTCAGAGAAACCACCAACCACAGGCCCAAGGATACTTCCCCCCACTGAAGAGAAGACCACAAAGGCTACAGCATACTGCTGGCCATCTGCATCCCAGAGATCTGCAATCATGCCAAGTGTGACTGATCCCCCGGCGGACGATAGGCCACCAAGAGCTCGGCCGACCATGATGGTAGCAAAGTTCTTCGCAAGCGCAACCGGCAGCTGCCAGATGTTGACCAAGAACAAACTCAGCTGCAAGACTGGCCATCGCCCGAATTCCTCTGACCATGGGGCCCAAAGCTCACAGCCAAAGGCGTATAGGACGAGGAAGATCATGGCACCGCATCGAGCTCCCTGTGCGCTGACATGGAACTCCTCTTCGATGCCCTTCAGCGCGTTGGAGTAGAGACTGGTGTTGAAGTTCATGGAGACTTGAACGAGGAAAATGACAGTCAAAATTGCCCATTTCTTCCATGAGGGGAAACTGAAGCCAAGCTCTTCGATGCAATCTTCTTCAGTGATTTGATATTTGTCAAACTCGCCTGACTTTTCACCGTTTTCATCGAACTGCCATTTCTTGTTGAGGACTCCTTCGGGGACATGCTCGACACCTTCACCATTTGAATGTTCGGCTTTGGTGTTTGACGAAAGGCTGGAGGTGCGTTCCGTCTTCTCGTTTGGCGATTCAGGTGACAGCTTCGCAGGCGGCGTACTATTTGTCTCCGCCATGGCGAATGAATCGATTTAGGGAAAGGGTCGTAAAGAGATGGCTGTCGTCTTTATCGTCGCATTGACAGACGCAGATGTGAAGTTGGTGGGGAAGAGATGGAAGAGGGGAAAGAGAGAGGTAGGATAGAAGATGCAGGAAAATATGGGTACCAGCGGAGCCTAAGGCCGAAGGGCCCACTGATGGGCATGAATATTATAGACTTGGTATGGCCAACCGAATGGTGTGGTCGCCGGCTGCAAATTGACGAAAGCTTGGAGCAACAATGACGGCAGTGTGGGGAAGCAACAGCCGGCGTCTTTGGCGTGTGCCGTTGCAGACTTTGCGAGGACCCATTCCCGGCTCGAGTTCCGGTGCCAATCGGTCTTCGGTTTCGCCGAGAGGTGGAGGCATCAAAGGCAAGATTGGGAAAATGGCGCGACTAGGAATGGCTGCTTCGAGTGCTTGATCCAGTCAAGCGTTGCTAAGCGTCGCGGGGGCGGCTGAGGCTGGGAGAGGCACACCCTAAAGGCCGATCGGAGGCTTCTTTTCGATCTTCTGCCTTGCTTCCGGATGCTGTTCCTAAGCAGCCTGCATTACAGCCGGAGGTCCTCTCTAAATCTCTCACACACACCCCACTCCTGCACGCTGCAAGAATGAACCGTCACATTCTCTAGACTATGCATCACGACCGAACCCCTACGTTGGTACAGATTACTGCATTCTTTGTACTATGGTATGAAGCTCCTCCACGCTGCCTATGGTGGCTTAGCATACCCCAGGTCCGTCTGAAACAATGTTACAAGCACACGACCGCTGTCAGAAGCGGCATGTTGGTCCTGCATGATGATGTCTGCCGCGCCCCAAGAGACGTTATCCTTCGCCCCACTACCTCTCCCCAGAAACCCAATTTAGGTGTATTCGTGCGAGAGATGTGCCCGAATCCTTCGAATATAGCTCAGGATCTCCGCTGGTTTAAATTTCGTCTCACCGCTCAAGTTGAGCACGAGGGATGTTCTCAGCCACGCTGCAATGCGATCCCGAAATCTGCAATTGACGCTGCGACAGCTGGACCGCTCTTGTTGGCGGATGCCTCACAGAGTATAACACCTCGAAGATGCATGTGATTTTTTCGAAACGCGAGCTATAAAACTTTCCGGCATCCATGCCAAAGACTAAAAAGCGCTGCAACGAGCCGTCACTTCTAGCGTCCAATATGAGCGGCGTCAGCAGCGGACTATTTAGTAGTAAAAAGTTCCTGCTCATGTAGTCGTTGGGCCTTGCAACATCCCATCATTGTCAATTCTAGAACCAATTGTTTCTCTGGGATTTACGGTCGATCTGCGGCATTGAGATGTAAAATATGAGAATGCGTAAAAGTCGGAGGAGAGTAGCTCGTATTGAGAAATTGCCCACCGGACACATCTATCTTTAAGGCGATTGTTCGGGATTTTGTGCCGCCCCAAAGGGCTAGATGAATCCGCCAGGCTACCACTCTACCTTGTACAACCCGAGCACGAAACTAATTCTCTTTTCCAACATAAGCTCCAGGATGTAACCATCGTAGCAGGTCAACGGTATGGATAGCAAGCGTAAAAGCTACAATTGAAACAGCCCATGAGAGCGATGGGAGCAGGTGGCTCTATAGCATAGCCTCTTTCCCAAGTATCTTGACCCCTGGTATAGTGTAGTCAGAGGCTCCTCCGCTTTCTCTGCGCGTGCCTATGCCCGACAAAAGCTTTCCTTGACTGACTTCAGGTCTCAAGGTAAGCGACAGATGCTTCAATGCGTGGAAAGCATCCCGTCTCGTATAAATGAGGACCCTAGCGGTGGCATGTTGTGGCTCTAAAGGACCAATGCTTAGTTTTCAAAGGCGTGTCATCCCGTCAGGAGAAGATAGTGATCATGATTAGAGTTAGAGGCTATTGAACCTCCGAAGCCTGAGAGACGAGGCTGCAAGTGATGGGCAGAGCCGCTCCCTCGGCGAGATCTGGGGATCCCTGCCGATCTGCGACATGACGTCGCTAATCTCACGATATCAGGTTTTGCTATCGCCAAGCTACCCTATCCATCCTTCCATCACAAACTCAGGTTACACCTTCTCAATATATTGTTGAGATTGCTCTTGTGAGAGTACTTCACAAAATCTCTCTCAATTTATGTTTGTTGATATGAAGCGTTCAAGCTAGCGCGTTCTGATTTTTATTCTCTTGCCCGTCACGGATCTGTGTCAGAAATCATCGAAAGAGGGGAATACTTCCAATCGAACCCCAAACCCCCAATCAAAAAAAGGGCAAGCTTGGACATTGTATCAATTCAACATGTTTAAACAATTCTGCATCTTTTTAATCAACATTTTCTGCAAGCCACCGCCCCAACGATTCCCCATCAAGCTTCTAACAACCTGCCCTCAGTCCCTCCGTTAGGCGTCCTCCTCCTCTGCGGCCCCGAAACAGACCTAATAGTCAATTGCGTCCTCTTCCTCCTCGCCGTCATCCCCTCCCACGTCCACGCCTTCTACATCTCCATGACCTACTTCCACCGAAAACGCAAAGTCCGGAAGGGCAAATACCCCGGCCCCTGGAAAGCGGGGATATACTCAGAAAAGGTGCAGAACGGCGGCGCTAGCTCGAGCGAGGTACGGCGGTTGAAAAAGGCTCAGGAGGCCGAAGGATCGGGATTGACAAGAGTGCTGAGCGGGAGGAGTGGGAGGAGTGAGAAGGCTGCTATGAGGAGGAATGGGAGCCAGAAGATTCCTGCGAGGGTTGGGAGTCAGAGGGTTGCGCCGGGGAGTGTGACGGGCTATAGGTACAGTGGTGCAGAGATTCCACAGAGGACTAGTAGTAGGCGGAGGGTATACTAGATCAAAGTAAGCGATCGAAAAGATGTTTGCGACTACACAGTTTCTCAAGCGCTGTGGGCCGTCTATAATATGCACCTGACGGCCGTCAGAGCTAATGCAATCCGTGTCTTCACCAATGCGATAACCAATCCGTCCCACTTGCGCTTGGTTTGTTTTCTCTCTACGCCCATTTATCACTCTTCATCAGAATAATCATGTCTATCTTTCCTCCCCGCCGCCCTCTTCTCCTCGTTTGCCTTCTTGATGTTCCACATATAGTCCTTAAAGCTTCGACTCATCTTGCACACCTTCTCGAAATGCTCGCTCTCCACGATGATCGGTGAATCTTTGTCAAAGTCTTTGTCCTCCGACGCCTCAAACTCGGCTAGTGACACGGCAGTCTGGAAAGCGTTGCGAATCTCTCTGCCGTTCCATCGAAGCTTTTTGACTGTATCGTCTTCGAGAACGAACTTCTTAGCCTTTGGCCCGACGATGACTTCTCCTTTTTTGTCCTTCTTGAGCTTGTCGAAAAAGCTATTCCAGATTTTAGCGCGGGTCGCATCGTCGAGGCGCTTATATTGAATAATCTAGGTACAATATTCAGCTATCTGCCTAAACCATACGGCTATTGCCGATTGGGACAAGATGAAGGACTGACAGCATGCAATCGCGATTCAAAGGCATCATCTATCTGACCTGTGCGGTTTGTTGTTAGGAACAGAAGACCCTGGAAGTATTCGATTTTCCTCAGAAAGACTACACCATTAGCATTTGATCTTCACGAAGGCGAAGAAGCATACCAGATACCAAGCCGTTCCTCGCCAAGTCCCGCGTTTGCCGTTGCTCTAAGAATACATCGGCTTCGTCAATGAGGACGACTGCATTCCATGCAGTGGCCAAGTCGAACCATTTTGTCAGTTCCTTTTCGATTTGCTTTTCGTCGATCCCAATATCGGCAATGGTAAGAGCCAGAAGTGGACGCCTAAAAGCGGCTGCAATACACTCGACGGTATATGTCTTTCCTACTCCGGGTGGACCTAATTAGGGAAAAGTCAACAGCATTCGATACAGCATTGGAAGCCGTCTTTACCATGCAAGAGAAGAATTTGCCCGGAGCCCTTCCCTCGAATAAAGTCCGCATCCCACGTCCGAGAAGTTTGTTTTTGGCGATGGGACAAAGATTTGATTATCTGCAAATCGTCTCCGTCCATGAACAAGTGCGTTAAACCGTCATCTACGGCTTTGATGTCTTGAATTGCTTGAGTCTCGAACATCACTGCAAATGTCATGTTGTTAGCACTATACTTGCACGATGAAGAAAAGGATAAGAATCTCGACAGATGCTTACTCCAGATTTTCTCACTCAATGCAAAACCAGGAACGGCAGGAGAGAAGAGAAAGAAATGATGATCACTTAGAGACGCCTCTTCTTTTACTTTAATCTTCTCATAAGCCGCCCAAGGAAATTTTTGCGTGACGGGCTCGTCCAGCTCAACGTCAACGACTTTATCTTTAATGTTCTCTGGTTCTTCGGCAAAGCCGCCAGTACGGAGGTTTGAGCCGCCAGTTCTAGCCGACCCTATGTCAATGATGATACGTCCTCGATACTGCAGAGCAATCTCATTAACTGATGGTTTGATATAGGCCAAGTGTCAGCTTACCTTTCTCTTCTTGGCATCATCGTCCTCGCCTTCGCCCTCAAAATACGAATTGCCATCATATCCAAATTCCTTGCTGCCTTGATGCACTGCCTGGTATAAACGTCTTCCTCGTTCGGTAAACACTCTTCGTCTTTCTCCGCCATCCTTGCAGTCCCAGTATTTGGTCGGAAACATTTCAAGTGCAGTGACTTCCTTCTGGCCCTCAAACGATGTGATCTCATCACTGTCTCCGTAACGACCGAGCTCCTCTCCATCGCACGAAAGATTCCAGTAATGGACTTTATAGACGGGCTGCTTCTTCTCTCTCGATTCGGTTGGCTTAATGTCGCAACTCTTTACGATCACCGCATGCCACATGTCTAGCGTCTTGATATAGATTTCTGTACCAGGGCGAAAAAGATACCAGACAGTGTCAAATGTGACTAGCGGTGTGTCTCTAGCGAGTAACTTCTCCACAGGAAAGACAATGTCTTCAACCGTTGGCTGGAGAAATTGTAAGAGCAGATCAAGCTGACGTTTTGCCTCGCCAGGCATGTCGACTTCCTTCATATCAGCCTCTGCTGCAGGTGGAAGTATCCCAGGCTCTGAAAGGTCTTTATCCATGAGAGCCTTCAGATCTGATAGATGATGGAGCAGCCATGGATATGGCTCTGCAAACATGATACTTGTTCCCGTCATGTTTTGGTCCGGATAGTACGTGGATATAGATCTCAGCAGGGCAAGTAGTAATTCTGAATGGATGACAATCCTAGTGTCCCCTTTTCGATGGATCCGAACGTCGTCCAACTTGTCGACTTTACTCAGTGCGACCTCAGGGGCGGGAGCTGACGTCCCGGCGCGAGGAGGATATCTTTCGTTAAAGTCATCCGACTTATCGCGAGGATTGAAGATTCCCCATGTCGTGAAGATCGATCCCGCAACCTGCGTAATGACCTCGAAAGCGGCCTTTGCCCGTTTCGGCACCGGTTCGCGCTTGACAATTTGAACGTCAAAGCTCTGGTCGCTCTCAAAAGTCTTTGCTACCGATCCACCAAGGTAGGAGCAAAGCTCTAGGCGGTAGAGTATGTCAATCGGAGATGGCTCTGGGTCTTTTTCCTTCTCTGCGCTGTCCAGTTTATCCTTGTCATTGGCATCTTGGGAATTCGGTGTCACTGGTTCCATCTCGTTGGCATACAGATGCTGTTGCCGGAGCTGCTTCTGCCGTCGGCGAGCTGCCAACCTACTTTCGTCGTCTGAAGACGATGGCGAACGGCTTCGCTCCTTGCCGAAGCGCATCCGGTAGGTATGAAAATGGTTCGTAGATTTGAGTTGGAAACCCTCAAAATTCTTCTCCAGTATCTTTAGCCCCGCTATTTCTACATTTTTGACCTACTCCTACGAGGCTCCGGTCCGGGGCCACGACTTCTGCTACCCAGCCTCCAGTGATGAGGCTGATAATCCTGGCATAGGCCCGCCCGGGCGCTTCCACAGGTAAGGACTAGTGGCGCTACGGTGAGCCATTTTGAAACGCCAGGGACTCTTGTGGCCAAGATAATCCGCTAGATGATGCCACAATTGGGGGCTAGACCGGCCTGAATTTCCCAAAGGGAACACGAATGGACGCGCACTATTCCGCTCAGGTCAAGCGTTCTCACCTGGACTTTAGAACCGACCCGATAACCGCAGTTTTGCAAAGTGGATTTGTCGATGAACATTGTCCCGCAAGCGTACCAATCTTCTCAACAAGATGCCTCGACATACCACAGAGACAATCCGGCAAGCAGAACCTGATCCTATTGTCGGCATTGTTCGGTCTTTTAGCGATGAGATGTCGGTCCAAGAGCCCAACAATGACCTTTCAAAAGCCCTCGCTGTAAAGGTATCAAGCGATCGCAGGACCGAGGATCATGCCGCCGCTCTTCAGCGTGAATGGCAGCGACTGTTCCATGACGCGGGCTCACTGGCGTACGGCAGTTCGAGAAGATTTTCGATGATCACAACTAATGCTATTTCAGCCCAAAGACGAGTCATGAGCAGACACTGCTCCGGCAGAGCCAAAAGCTGACTGCCGCATGGGAGCGATTTATCAAGAAGTTGCCCAAAGAGGACAGAGCAAATGTGCGTGACAAGCCGCCAAGCTTAGCCATCTTGTTCAACACTGTCGACCAAGCCCAGCAGAAGTTGAACAAAAAGAGGGATGAGACAGTACTGGGCAGATTCAAAGGCGTTTTCGGAGGTCTTTGCCAGAGCTTTGACGACTACAAAGTAAGCTTGCTTGTGGAATGTGGTAGAAATTGGCTTAGCAACGTGTTCTTTTCGACAGGAGTTGTTCAAGATGGTCCCTTCAGACGACAAGTATATTTGTCTCCTGACCGGAACGCTTTCAACAATTATCACTGTAAGCTACAATTCATTCTCTCTGTGTTGCCCCAGCGGCATCTTGCTCGGTCACTGTAATCTTTTGCTGCATAGCGGTGAGCTTGGCAAAGGAATGCAGATGACAACAATGTCAATTATTTGTTTACCAGGATACCGATGACAGCAAATCTATCAGTAGAAATAGGACTAAGTCTCTGTACAGGCAACAGTCAACCATGAGGAAATTGCTGAGGGCGTTTCGGATGGCCTAGCAGGCTTATGTGATGACATCTTTTTCTGGCGAAGGCAGTTGCTACAATATCAGAACGAGCCGCTGATGCAAAGATACTCCATCGATCTGTACGTGGTTGTCTTCGATTTTCTTGTTGACCTCTTTACAAATTGGTCTGGCGGCTCTTCTTGGGAGCGCCTTCGGCATTCCTTCAATCGCCGTTGGTTTGAGAAACTTGTCGAGTCTCGGAAAGTAAAAATGGAGGAACTTTCACGGAAGCTAAGCCGTGAAGCCGCGCTCGCATCCCAACAAGCCACTCTAGAGAATCAGAAGAGGATATCGGAACTTGCAACACACGATGAGACTGAAGCCATAATTCTCCGCGTGATGAATGGTCTGGAAATGCGCCTAGGAGGAAAGATAGAGAAGACCTTGCGAGAAAGCGGACGAGATCAGCGTATTGATATGGGTCGAATAACACTCATGTCGTTACCTGCTGCCCCTGCACCGAAACTATTAGATGAAGGGCCTCCAGCGCAGGCCCCGTCCACCAACAAGGCCGAGCCGGATATCACCAATGTGGTCACTGACGGCGACGACCAAACCCAATTTACCTCTTTCATCCAGTCTATTCAGGACTTCGTACAGACCAGGCACATCGAAGATCTGATCGCGGACGCAAGCGATGTGACTGCAGTTCCAGAGATTTACCAGGTGCTACATTCATGGGCCAGCTCGCACAGATCTCTTCCTTTATGGATCGAAGGCCCATTCGATGTGCCAGCACCTTCACACAATACTTTGACCGCTGCGTCCTTGGTATACACGGCACGGCAGAGTGGTGCATCCGTAATAGCGCATTTCTGTGGGACAGGCCCCAGCAGCAACCGAAACGAGTATTATTCAAAGCAGCTGGTCGCACTTGTGTATTCATCCATCGCGCAGCTGGGAGGTCCTTGCAATTCTGAAAGAGGTGACAGTCTACCTGTTTCGAATGACAGACTATCGAAGCTTGATCGCTCAGCTAGGTCTTTACCGGAAGCGTTTTTACTCTTAAAAGAACTATTCGACCTTCGCCCTCAGCCTCTATTCGTCTTCATCGACTCGCTGAACTCTGTTGAAGATTCGGACGACAAGGAGCAGACTACGTTATTGCGCGACTTCTTGAAAATCATATGTGGTCCTCGAGAAGAGGGAGACAGGCGCGTTACCAAGATCTGCTTGACTAGCGACGGTCACGTTAATGTCTTGGGTAAGATGCATGCCCGGCATGAAATTCAAGCTGTGAGTTACGAGGCAAATGATCTTGATCATTTCGACAGTCAAGAAGGCCGTCTTGATGAGCTTGACCTCAAGAGAAGGGAGAGCAATGTTTGACACAAAACTTCAAGTCACTCGCTCATGAAGGGCTTTGCACGACCTCGCGTGATTTATAATCAACTTTGACTTCAACGGCTATCCCATTCATCCTCTTGCACTGCGGGACTTCAAGGAGATTTACGATTCAAGTATTTTGTGGGCATTTATTGTGTCCCTCTTGGCTCTCTAATTTGCATACAACGAGCTCTCAACGCCAACACTATAGCGTCTGCTAGACATTACCTACATTTAATTCCTTACCGAGCTCGACTGATATGGATCCTCTTGCTCTCATGTAAGGATGTTACAGGAAATGTTAATTGTAATACCAATACCTTTACTGGTCATACTGCCCACATGTGAGTGGCTCGCGCTACTTGTTCCTCAAGCTGCCTCTCGAGATTCGCCTGCAGATATACCGGCCCCTGCTCGTGAATAGCGCAGGGAGTTTCAACCTGGTCTAGCAGCACAACGAGGGAAAGTGAATTTCTCTAGCAACATTATCCGAACTTGTCACGGTGGTTACCCGATCAAGGTTACGCTTGAATTTCAAGTCCAGCTTCTGCGCATCAACAAGTAGATATCTCCAGAGGCTTTTCCCCATTTCTACTACCAGGATGGCTTTAGCCCCTGCTGAGGTTGCCCTAATGAAACACTTAAACTACGAAAGAATCCTCTAGGAATACTTTCGGAATCCAGCCTATGCCACATTTGATCCCTCCATCCACCAATTGACCTTCATAATTTCCTTGCACTTACCAAGATGCATTTATATGCCTGGCTGTTTGGAATGCGAAACGCCTTTGAGAACTTCAGGACAATACTATACGATCTTCCGAAGCTTCATGGAGTTGGGTGGCTCTGCCTGGAGTACTACGTGATATCGCTGCTACTCTTATCAATGACAATCCGAAGCTGCAGCAGATAAATCTTAGCGAGAGGCGTGACAACCGGGACTTTTAGGTCGCGAATTTCGTACTGATTGCCCAACGAAAAATGCCAGGAATGCTGCCAGGAACGAGGGTACATGGAACGTCCAACTGGCTTTGACAGCATACACTAGTCGTAAGGTGTAGCTCACTGATGAGGTCCCTTGGTCGAACTGCATCGCTCCAAGCCTTTAGGTCGAACCAATGAGCGATTAGTGAGAGAATGAAAATCGCAAGAAGGCAACCATCTAGGCGGCAGTCAGGTGACGCACTCTAAATTATGATTTCTCTCCACGCTGGGAGAGTTCGTTCATTTTTTCATTTCTTCCTTGATCTACCTTGCTAGTCAAATATGGCATTCTTTAATGTTCGAACAAGTATTGGTCTTACGTAGCACTGACTGTTTCCTGAACTGATCAAGATGTTGAGTCCTGAGAAACCGTCAGTCTCCTCATCAATTCTTCGAGCGAATTCTTCTGACTCTGTAAGCAGCAAGAGATCGAATGCCCCGCGCGTCCGAAAAGCCTCTCCCTTCTTAGCCTTGCCTGCCGAGCTTCGACAGATGGTTTACAGACTCTTACTCACCCCTCGAGACGTTGCCTCAGGTACCTCGCCAGTTCGCGAGTTCGAAATCGACAGAGAAGGGGACACAAAAGTGTTACCAATCAATCCGATTAAAATACGCCGTGGACTACCTCAAGATCAGCAAGTTCCTTCTCCACCCTGGGGAACGTTGTCACTTCAAATGCTCCGCATCAATAAGCAGATCTTTGCCGAAGCTCTTCCTGTTCTCTTCTCCCAAAACTGTGTGAGGCTGCTGCTCGTGTGTTGTGATTATCTCAACTGGGATTCCTCAATTCCACCGACGGATCTCTTCCATCAACTCCCCGTGGCCGCATATTTGCACATCCGCTACCTCTACCTGAACATCCTCATGATCGATGACGATTTTATGACTACATACGTCCATAGACGACAACGGCACGAACCGTACTACACAATGGGCACCGTCTCTAGATTCCTTAAAGACCTGGAAAATCTGCGAAGAGTAGATGGCTTATCCGTTGCTTTCGAGGACCCATTTACGGAGCACCAGATGGCCAAAGTAGTTGCAGAGAAAGTTGTCAGCGAACACCGCAGCCTGAAGAAAGTCTTCTGGCTCATGGAAATAGATTGGCTTAGGTGGTCTATACCTGAATACTGGGCAGTAGATATGAAGATCCTGGCGGCTGGGGAGAAGGCCGGGACATGGGTAAGAGATTCTCCGAGCTTTCACCTATGGAGGGCATTGCTGATCAGTGATGACTTTAGTTTTTCGAGCTCGACGACATTACAAGTCATGAAGATTGAGAACAGGGGTTGTCTACCGAGTTGACCATCTTGATAGTAGCTCTAGCTCAGCTCGAGGGAGGGTACTTTCAGATGAGCTCTGTACGGCCAGAAGCCGCTAGTGATGACGGGGCCAGCTAAATCAAAAAGTGATATTTTAAATGCCTTGTCAGCTATCAACTGCAAGAAAGTTATGATCAAACCCAAGGTTTTCATACTCAACTACCGATTTGTGCCAAACCTCCTTCCCCATGGCGTCTTAGAGCAACAGTTCACGCTCATCCGTACATCGCACCACCCATCTTGCCCTTTGAACTGGACAAGAAGAAATACGCTCAGCTTCATCCCCAGTGTTCTTATCCTTCCAGCCCAACCTGATCTGCCTCCTCCACCAAACTCCGCAGCGTGAATGCAGAAAGCACACCGCTCAGCCAAACACACCCTACCCTAGTCGCTCGCCATGGTCCCTGTCCGTGATGCTTCGTGTAATCGTGCTTCCACCCATATGCACCGTCTCACCGGCACTCACGGTGACTTGAAAAGCGTTTTGTTCCATTGTATCCTGCAAAGTCGTAGCAGTAACCGACAGAGGCCGAGAACGATCGGAACGTCCGCCGAGCCTTGGCATGCAAGCCTCGAGGGTCTCCTTCAGCTGCCAAGGCTTCGGCGCCGACTCCGGATCGACTACACCGTCTTCTTCGACGATGCTTGTGGTCAAGCAAAATGTTTTAGGTCTAGACTGCAACGTCAGGGTCGTACTCTGCCTTATTGAGCTGGCACTCTGTGGTCAAGCGGCCTCGTGGTTCGCAAGCTTAATTTCAGCAAACAGTGCTGCATCAATGTCAGAGTGCTTAGCGTGGAGAAACTGTGAGGAAAGCTCACCGCTCGCTGGCTTTTCACGAGGCTTTCGACAGGCTCAATACGAGAAATGGGCTGTCGTTCACCATCATTTTTAGATCATGCATTCAGAAAACATTTTCTTCCCTTTGAGGCGCAAGCTGAACAAGTTGGTCTGCGATGAAGACCTATCCCTACTACCATATCATTAGGTAAGGGCGCATTTCGGTGCAGGAGGCACTCCAGAAAACCGAACATGATACCCTGTCCAGGTTGAACTTAGTGACGGGCAGAGCTGTCTGGAAGAAGATATAAAGTCCTCCAAATCCTTTCTGATGAAGAAAATTCATCCGAACAGACCGAGTCAAACCTCTACCACCAAAGATATACCACCAAAAGATTACCACCAAACATTTATCGTCGAACGATTGCCACCAAACGATTCCCACCATGAAGTTCCAGCATCTTGCCATTGCTCTCGCCGGCTTCGCCATCCTACCTTCTATCTTGGCCACGACCGTCCCAGACGCCGACGAACCACAGATCGAACTTTCAGCCAGCGAATCAGCGATCATGGAGCTCATGCGTAAGTCGAACGGCACTTTTGATCGAGCAGCGACTATGCTGACTAAGAACGCATAGGCACAAATGTGGGCGAAAAATGCAAAGTGTACACGGACTGCGCAAGGTGCCAGCCGGGTTATTGGCGCTGTTGTTTCTCTGGCTGCCACGGTATGACGACGCCGGAGTCCAACAAATGCTCGTGTATTCCAGATGGGTCGGATGTAGGGCCGACTTGCGGATGTGCTTAGTTGTTGACAGTACGTTGCAGATAGCCATGTCATGTTAGTGTTGGACCCGTTTGTGCTCAGTTGGGCAGCTTTCATGAAGCAGCCGCCTATCTACATCGGTGCTTTGTGAGGTGGAAGTCTCGGATACTCTCTAAAGGCGCTTCTTCCTCAAACGAATCTCGCACTTACGCTTCTTGTGCCCCTTTCCTTTTCCGTCCCCCCTCCCAGATCGTTGCGCCGAGGGCTCCCGTCCCCTCCCCCTCCCCCTCCCATAAACGAAGAACCCACCATACAGATTCTGCTCCCCAGACGGTTCCTTGTCCTCTTCACCATTCTATCCGACCCTTCCGAACGCAGCATCAAACACCTCTCGACGCCACTTGCCTTAGGCCCTAGAGAGCAACCGACGTGGCATCTGCTAGTGGACCTTGGCCGTAACGCTTGTTTTCGTCCTCTACGCGCATGATGCAGTGTCTTTCTTCCCAAGCAACGACAAGCCCCGACTTAAGCTATCGTGCGGTGATAGCGGCCGCGCCAAGCTTCGAGAAGGCCATGGCAAGGCTGACCAATGGAATTGATGGGAGCCTTATCCGTATGTGGGCTCACGCCAAGGCGCCGTGATATCATCGATCGACGACCCACGCGAATATTTTCCGCTGCTTCAAAGACGAATGGCATCGCCACATAGGGCCTCTCAACATGAAAGCTCGAACGGCTCACCCAACAAAGATGAAAATTGATGCTTCTGCAATGTGTGACTTGTAAAAAGCCAGCTTTACCACACCGGACGGTGCCATCCTTCCGTGCAGATGACCCGGTGCCGGAAAGATTTGAAATCGTCAGGAACCAGTTCCCCGGATATAGGAGTTTATCCAATGCATGATGTGTAACTGGGCCAAGATGCGGCCTGTGCATTGCCTGCACACAAGGCGCTAAGGGAGACATGGAGCCGGGAAAAGTTCAGAAAACCCTCACTAGTCGATGTTGAGAGCGGATTGGTTGAGGCAAGTGTAGGTGGACCGCAGAAAGAGCGATGAAGTCAGTGTTGCTGCTGTTATAAAGTCTTGCTTCTCCCCAAGTCTACCTTTAACGGGAAATTCACTCCCACAGACACAAGTTTACTCTAAAAGCACCTCCGAGAATTACATAAGCACCATCCACAGTAAACTCCATTAACACACAGCCATGTCGAACGATTACAAATTCGAGGGTTGGATGGGCCTCAGCCCTGACGCCGTCAAGGGCAACATGAAGTGGCAATCTTACGAACCAAAGCCCTTCCAAGACACCGACATTGACATCCAAATCACTCACTGCGGTATCTGCGGGTACGTGGAGCACGATCAACCTCCATAAGCTCCAAAGCTCACACAACTTCCAGATCGGACATCCACACCCTCCGCTCCGGCTGGGCACCCGCCAACTACCCCGTCGTCGTCGGCCACGAGATCGTCGGAAGAGCCGTCCGCGTCGGACCAAAGGCAGAGGGCGGCATCAAAGTCGGCGACCGCGTCGGCGTCGGCGCCCAATCCTCCTCCTGCCTCAAACCAGACTGCGATGAATGCACCCACGACATGGAACAATTCTGCGCCCAGATAGCCCCTACCTTCGACTCCAAGTTCCCAGACGGCTCCAAAACCTACGGCGGCTACGCCAACTACTGGCGCGGCCCCTCACACTTTGTCGTCAAGATCCCCGCCGGTCTCCCCAGCGACGAGGCCGCCCCCATGCTCTGCGGCGGCATCACCACCTACTCCCCGCTCATCCACAACGGCGCGGGCCCCGGCAAGCGCGTCGGCATCGTCGGCATCGGCGGCTTGGGCCACTTCGGGCTCCTCTGGGCCAAAGCCCTCGGCTGCGACAAGATCGTCGCCATCTCCCGCACGGCCGCTAAGAAGAACGACGCACTCAAAATGGGCGCCGACGATTTCATCGCGACGGACGACGACAAGGACTGGGCGGAACACCACTCGCGTTCGCTCGATCTGATCGTGTCCACCGTTTCTTCGCCCAAGATGCCCCTGCCCGAATACCTCCAGCTGCTCCGCACGAACGGGACGTTTGTGCAGGTCGGCGCGCCGGAGGATTTGATCCCGCCGTTCAACGCGTTCGCGTTGATCGCGAAGGGGGTTAAGATTGGGGGCAGCGCGATTGGGAGCCCCAAGGAGATTCGGGAGATGCTGGCGTTAGCTGAGAAACAAAAAGTGAAGGCCTGGGTGCAGAAGAGGCCGATGGCGGAGGCGAATCGGGCGGTGGTGGATATGGATGCGGGGAGGGCGCGGTATCGGTATACGCTGGTTAATGAGAAGCAGTTGTGAGGAGATTTTGGGGGTGGGATCAGGCGGATGGGAAGGGAAGGTAATTTGTTAAGAACCGTTGACGGGAGAGATTTGGACTTGATGGGCTGGAGATCGAAGTCCACCCTAGGAAACAGTGATAACCTACCTAGGTAGCTAGCTCAACCGCGCCTCTTCCACTCTCAAACCAATCATCCAAACATTAATCATCCACCTACTCACTCACACATGACATGGCCTCCTAATCTCTCCCTTGATCTCCACATCCACCATGACCTACCCAAACACCCTAATATCCTCCCCTCCCGCCCCCCCTCCCCAAGTCCAAACATCACCCAAACCATCCCACCACCACCCCCTCCCCCGTCTCTCCTTCTTCAACCAGTCCTCCCACGTCCGATCTTGCCACCACACCCAGCCATACCCATACCCGTCAACAATACCTCACAAGATCCACCTAAGACATCACTACCGGTTAGCGCCAAGCTCAGGCGCGCTGTAGCATGTCAACGCCCCTCTAACTTAATTTAACTCACAAAACTTACCTTGGCTACGACGACGCAGGAAAAGAAAACGCTACGGACGTGATTCAGTGCTTTTGGGGGGGGTCCATGAGAGTGCGGAGGGACGGGAGAGAGAGAAGCGTATAGACTAGATAGATTTTCTCGGTGTGTGGTTTTGGAAAGAGGGTGCCTGGGAGAGGGAGATTTGGGAGGAGGAGGATAAAGACTGGACTGCGGAAGAGATGGGTAAGGGGTGGGCTGGGTCGGTCTTGTCTTGGGAAGGAGATGGTTGTTGAAAATGCCGTGGGGAGGACTATTTTAGTGGTCGGCTTATTTAGCATTGAGAATAAATGTCTATCTATGCGGATGTCTTTTCATAGTAAATATCTAGTTCAGGCCGTTTCTGCGTAAAATCGTGGGCGCTCGAGTGTCGCCGAGAAGGTTCAACCCCCGTGCCTGAAATAGGGGGATATATAGCAGGGATGCGGATCGCCTTCGGAGGAAACCCCATTCAAATATTGCGCCTGGAAGGCTCGTCCCAGACACTTCCGTCACATTGACGGACGGCGCCTTGATGACCATCTCTCCACGGAGCCTTCGTCTGATCATCGCTACGCATCCGGAACAATGAGCGACTCGTCCCGCTGCAAAGCGCCTGTTCTCTGGGCCTGGACGTCTCTGCTGAGCCGCCAGCCGCGGTCCTGCAGACGGGCCAACTGGATAAGAACAAAGATTTAGCATATTTGGATTCCTGTTGCAGGGAAGGGGGAGGGTTGGGGCGAAGGGTACCAGAGAAAAAAAGACGTAGTTGTCAGGATTGTGGATTCCTTCGTTGTTTCGGAGGTTGATTGCGCTGTCCCAGTCATAGGCGGCTTCGCCGGGCCAGATGGGTGATTCGGCGTGGCCCACTGTGTGCCGCCGTGGCAAATGGTTAGTGTTGTGGGGAAGATGTTATGACACGGGAATGGAAAAATCGTTATTAAGTGTAGGAGGGTACTCAGGTTTACGGAGGATTTTGAGAAGATGAAAGCAAAGATGCGGTGAAGGAGTTTTGCTTACTGTTCCATGGTGGGAGATGATGCATCTACGGCGGGACTTGTTAGTAAGGGAAGAGCAATGGAAACTATCACGGATGACGGGATAGCGCACTTCATGCAGGATAACAGCGGCAGTTACAGCCATGAAATTGTTGATCGGGGAAAGCATTCTTCTCCCGTGGTGTTGTATGGGCAATCGCGAAAGGTCTCTGGTGTCGAGTATATTGCCAAGATTCGAAAACATTGATCTTAGTTGGAAGTCGCATATCTAAAGGCGCGAAAGAAACGTCGGGTCAGTATTTGCAAAGTACATACATAGTCAGCAACAGACAGTGATGGTAGCTCTCCTTGGATTTTGTCCTTGCGACGATTCATCAGGCGAATACCTTCTATTGGTCTGCGCCTGTGTGATGTGATTAGGATCTTGGCAACCGTCGGTCTTGCCCAACAACCTAGAAAAGTAAACGTGCCGCGTTAGCGACTGAGTTTGGAGAATTTCTGCATGTTCTGCTTTCTTACATTCCATTATCCCTATCTTCCCACTCCTTCCACTGCTCATCATCGTCCTTGACATCCCTCCAATCAGGGCGTAAGGCTTGTGGTGTATGGTTTGGATCATTCACAGGATCCTTCCTCAGCTTCCATCTTGCATTAGGAAAAGGAGGATCTCGACGACCGTCGTCACAATAGATTCGATAATTCGCTTGTTTCCGATCACCAATCGGGACCATTGCAGATATACCAGGGTCCGGCATACTAGGGTGGCCCAGTATTTCTGCAGAATAGATCTCAGTCGGGGGCAGGACTTGCTTAAGATACAAAGTCAGTACTCACCTGCAACGTAGTGGATCAACATGTTATAGTCAGGATCCGTTCGCTGCGAGAATAGTAATTGAAAGTACTCTTCCTGTAACGTATCCGTTGGTGTTTCTATTCGGTGGGCTCCACGGTCCGCCCACTTGAGTGCGTCGGGGTATGCATTCCTGACGTGATTAATGGGACGGTCACATGATTGATCGATCCAGTACGTCAAGGGTTCTGGAGGTGTGCAAACTACGAGATTCATGAGAGAGAGAAGCCATATTGATAAGATCTTCATGTTCTTCTGACGAACGGTTGTGGATCAGGACGCGTTGATGGGCCGAATCTTGTAATCAGAATGGTACACATAATGAGATCCAGCTTGTTGATTAATACAAGGTAACTTAGCTTCTATGAAATACAATCAGCACAGCCTTTGCAAACAGTGAGCCTTGCCATACATGGTTCTCTGACCGCGGCCAACTGTCCGCCAAACGGTCAGGTTGTCAGCCCCCGGACTGCGGAACTGTTCGTTCTAGGCGATCCGGCAAGACCCCAACAGGCGCTGTGGCGCAATCCATTGTTAGGCGTTCACAGAGTACTAGAGCATGATATGATTATCTCGGAGATAAACCGAAAACAAGTTCCTCATGACGTTGATACAAATTTTCCGGTGCAGGTCAAGGGGACAGTTTGGGGCAGCCAGGCGCCTTAGCCACATGCCGCATCCTCAGACATGGCTGTGACATTTACATTATCAAAATCGGCTTTTATGGCTTTAAAGTAGAACTTTGATTTTCTTGATAGTTTTGTGGATGTTTTGGAAGTATCTCCACCATCCGGCGGGCTTCTTTGGTGATGAGGTTTACCTTGAAAATCTTCGAACGCATAACACGGAGCGGAATTACCTTGATCCGAAGACCATTGCATTAGGTACCTAGGTACCTAAGGTTAATGATAGGTGTCAAGAATATCTGAGAAGACGAAACTTCTGGAAATTAACATTTAAACGCCTCGAGATATATTGATGACTCTTTCAACCATCAGATGAGACTTCTGAAGCCAGGAAGGGTGATTCTTGGACTATTGCCATCATAATCACCGGTCATCCCACTAATATCTCCATTTTTTAATCTGACTCACTATCCCTTATCATGTACTCTACGGTCCTCTTAGGGTCGATAACTATGTTCCTAGATCAATAGAAAACCAAACACATTTGCAACAGGCTGATCTGTATGACTACGGCGCTTGGTTGCCTCGAAACGTCCCCAAGTCGACACCAAGCAACGCTAGCATTGCGTACTTCACATCGTCAAAGAACCAAACTAATATAGATGAAAAGGAGCCTAGGAGACCATCGCGAAATCTATAATATTAGTAATGAACGGAGGGTGAAATCATGATGTGGTCTATTAGGCCGAGGGCTGAATAGGTAATTACATTAACGCAAATAGAGGCTGGTAGTTTTAGTAATTCCACGAAACTACCGTTGGCGAATTTGCATAGTAAATCAATATCCTTATCAACTTCCCATATGATAATAGATTAATTGTCTCGCCAGAGACCAATCATCCCCAAGATTAAATACGAAGCGAGAGGAGACGGGAGCGCAGTTATTCTTCGGAATGAGGAATAAGGCGAAAAGAGAAGCTATGATTTAGAGAGTTTCTATCTTCTTAGTCAGTTATTATGGGTCTGAGTGTAGCTTAAGTACTGGACTACGGTGCATAGCCATAGGACGATTGATAAATACGGTCAAGATACGGATTGTAAAGCTGCAAAATGTTTTATCTTGGGCGAAAACATGACCAGTCGTTTTCACAGTTGATATACCCTGATCGATAGCACAAAAGTCACAATTGCTGATAGCCACCAGTCAAATGTCTTGACTTGTTGTCTACATCGCGACTGTCATCTCCAGAGATACGGTAATCACAATGACTTGCCGTTCTCTAGCTAGTGCACTATGCTGCAGGATCGCGTTTTCGTTTTCTCTTACTCTGCGTACCCGAGATGGTTTTCTATTGACGGGCTTGGCGTCTGTTCCGAACTGGCATTCCGATTCTTGCGCGACTTTGCCGACGCTTTGGTATACGATAATATTGTTTCTCATTCACTTAAAGTGGTGTGTCCGCGTAATTTTCCTCCGAGTTGCCATCGAATACAATACTACAAACAGTTTCAGTATCATCTTTCGTTAAGGAACGCGGAATTTCTACCTCAAACTTCTGCGTATCCTCTGCTATGGTGCTGCTCTCCCTGCAGAAAATTCGCGCTTTGCTAAACATAAGGAAGACATCTTCCTGGAATTCTAGCAAACTGTTGTATTTGTCGTTGTTCATCTTCAGCTCGATATCGTCCATGAAAATCGGATTTTGAATGGGTTGCCTTGCTCTTATGTCATTCGTATTGCCACTTTGACAGTATTTTTGGATATCAGATCCTTGTGTCCACATCTTTTTCATCGAACCTATGATTATCTTAGCGACTTGGTTTATTGTATGTCTTTCTACATTTCCAACTCCATGTGATTCAGATGGCCATGGAAAGGTCTTCAATGCTGCTTGGTTTCTATGAAGAGGTCTCACTGGCTCCTCTTGTGCACCTTCCCATCTATTTTTCCGTGTTGCCATAGACTGTAAGGTAACCTTTTCTTGAGATCTGGCGAAATGTTGTAATATGGCATCGTTTTCGGTATTCATATCATTACCTCGAATGCTTCGAGACATTTGCGGACTTTCCCAGACTTCTTTCCAACAAGTATGCGGGCTTTCCGGTATAATGCAAGTAGAATCTGAAGGGTTTGAGACGTCGTCGTCGTCGGTTCTAATAGACTCTTCGGCGCTGCTGGAATTTGAAAAGTCTTCCAGCTCTGCAATCGTGCTTCGGGCTTGAATTGTATGTTCCATATCTGTACTCGAGTTATCGGTGTCAATTCGCTCTGGTAGAGCTAGCATGAACATCGCAAGGAAGTGGTCAAAGATATGTGCTTGGAGTAGGCTCTGTTTTTTCTTCGCTGTGATTACATTTGCCGGTTGCGTACGCGTAGCTATCGGTAATGCAGAATCTGGATGAAAGTCGCAGAACGGACAGCTTTTGAATGGCTCTATTGATGGATTGCCTTTAGCAGACGTAAGTTTCGAGAGGTTCCGCAAAGACATAGCGGACATATGAGCATTGGCTAGGTGTTCAGTGTAGTCATCTGATGTCACGAACTTGATAGGTTCATGTTTAGGGTTGTCACCTTCACACCACCATTCCATGGAGTGAGCCCACTTGTGGTGCTCGATCCAATCACTCCACGTTTCTAAGACGAGATTTTCATATACACAATCCGGCTCAACGCATACATATGGCTGTAGATCACGTATAACGTGTTTTCGCCAAGGTTTTGATTCTCTCTCATTGGCCTCAACAAGAAGGCAGCAGTAAGGGCACTCGAAATGGGTCGCTTTGTCAGGCAATGGTGGGGGTGATGGAAATGCTAAACTGTTCTTGACAGACTTTACCGTAGATGCCACTATTGTGGGCAGCGTAAACTTAGGTGAAGGTACCGCCTGTAAAGTTGTGGCGCGGGTAAGTGCTGTAACATCTGTCCGAGACTTATGGTAGAATTCAGTACGTACGGCAGGAATGTTGGAAGTATATTCGGCAGCAGAGGGTACAAACATTTTTGTATTTGCGTGAAGCAACTTTACCGGAGGGACGTTCTCAGTTGCAGGCTGGCCGCCGTAGGCAAGTCGTTTTTGACGTCTGGCTTGATACAGGAACCTTCGGCGACGCAATGAGATCGCTCGACATATTCTACTCAAAAGCGGCTCGGTAAGCTGAAATCGGAGCCGAAGAACTAATGGGAGGAAGTCCTTTTCAAAAATCTTGGTTTGATTCACCCCGTCTTCGTAGTGGACATACCCTGCCGCTTTCGTTGTTCGGCTCCGGACGCCAGAGGCTCGGATTGCATGTGCAAGCTTAATCAGTTTAATAAGAACATCCGAAATGTGTTCAAAGCGATACTGAAGTTGAAGACTTGATAGTTCTATGCCAGAGAGCGTCTCATCTTCACTGGCAGAGCTAGACTCATCGCTTAAGTCGCACTTGGCGGGGTTGTTGTCTTCGTCGTATGGGCTGTCGGCCAGTAGAAGAGACAGGCCTGGATATTATCAAAAATGGACTCCTACACAATCTATCACAGCTTACTATCAGCCAGGTCTGAGCCCAAGCTCCGGAGGAGAGATAAAATGCCATCTCTAACATCCGGCGCCTCGCGCAGACGGTAATCCAGCGACCTATGATCAGATGCAAAGACACCTATATTATTTGCCCAGAGTCGAAATTGTTGAAATTCATCACGAAGATCCTCGACGGTCAGTATCGGCGATTTTGCAATTGGTTGCTTAAAGAGGGCCGCCATGCGCTGAATGGCTGTCGCATTATGACTTGCGGCAGAAAATATTGCGGTGAAACAAGTGGAAGCATGAATCGCAGATTCTCTTATGCCATTATCTTTGCAGGCTAGATCATCAAGGCTGCGTGCAATCTCACCGCCGTCTTCTTGCATGCTGTTGTGTTCGATAATGGCAAGAGTAAGGGCAGCGATGAGATGTAAAAAACCCTTGGGGAGCAAGTCGGCCTGTGTTCTGCGCCATCAGATGAGTCGCCGATCAGGCTGAGAAAGCGTTCTACGGATGCGATAGTTGACTGATTGCCGCAGCTCTGCCTCGCTGAATCCAAAACAGGCTGGCCAAGAAGAGCTGCACGTATTGAGCCACCGCCGTTAAATTTTCTGGGGCGGTGCATCCCCGCTCTCAGCGCCCTTCATTGCATATCATGGACTTAGATCATCGATCTCCCCCTTCGTTTTCTCAATCATGCTTGAATGATTCTCAGCATAGTCTATCGTTATTCTTCTTGGCATGTTCTAAGTAAAGGTGCCTCCAGATCCCGGACGTTATGAAGTATCCAATGTCAGGTGTCGAGGTGGCTGGCCTCCTGCTGGCAGTCTTACCACTGTTCGTATCTGCGGCCGAGCATTATTGTGATGGCCTGGGATTCGTGAGACGTGCTGTACGAAGACGAGAATTCATCGTCCAGTATAAAAACGAGCTCACACTGCAACGCACATTTCTGGCTCTTTACGTCAAAGCTTTGATTGGCAGAACTGGGCTTTCTCCAATAGTACAGTTCGAACTTGCGGAGAACCCAAATGCAGCAGCTTGGCAAACTCCCGAGGTTGCTAGTGAGCTGAAGAGATCACTAGGAGAGGCACATCTCCCGTTCGTCAATCTCATATCGCGTATATGTGCGCTTTTGATTCAGCACGTCCGATCCAACGAGAATGGTACTACCTTAGCGGACGAGGACATGGTAAGTCTTAACGATCGCATTTTCGACTTTGGATAACTGTGCAGCTTAGGTTCAGCGACTAAAAACTCTATGCCTTGACGCCGACACAGCGCCAAACTCCAAAAGGCCGGAAAAGGTTCAAATATGGGAGCGACTGAAGTTCAGCTGGAAACATAGTGAACGCACGTCCTTATTATTGGAGCTGAGAGCATGCAATACTGACCTTGAAAAATTGAATAGAGCTCTAGACAGCGCTAAACCATACGAGCGAAAGCAGCAAAGCCGA
Organism: Pyrenula massariospora; assembly: GCA_021030905.1. Lineage (NCBI taxonomy): Eukaryota > Fungi > Ascomycota > Eurotiomycetes > Pyrenulales > Pyrenulaceae > Pyrenula > Pyrenula massariospora. The sequence continues at coordinate 208,630 of JAGFMI010000020.1, forward strand.
AGGGCTCATGAAACATTCGAGCTTCGAGATGCAACAGAGCAGCTGTACAGGATCATGTGCAAAGCATGTAGTTGCCAGCCATCGAAATCTCGTGACATTAGTCTCGGATTGCAGATCCACGCTCATCGATTGCGTAAAGACTTTGATCCTTGTTTTCATATGCTATGGTTTGATGCAAATCATAAACCTTGCGGACTATCTGCGACAATCGCAAAGGAACAGATTCAAGCTCCGCCGAAAAAGAAAGTTCGACTTGACCTTACTCCTCCTACAGTGAAGAATGTCGACCTCCAGAAAATGAAAAGGCTGATCGACATTTGCAAAGGACATAGTCTGGCGCAACGGAATAATAGCCCTTTGGAACTTCTGGTATATGAAAATGGCGACGTATACACTACTCAAGAATCTACCCGAAGGCAGCAGTTGCCCAAAGGTGATCAGGTGCTCTCCCTCCCTGATCTTATGTCAAATCTGCAGATTTATGACCGCAAGACTTGGCTGCATAGGGAGAAGGCGATTCTAGCCGTAGTGTTGTCGTACTCACTCCTTCAGCTGCACGAGAGCTCCTGGTTGCAACCTTATTGGAATTCTGAGAGTATAGCATTCCTAGATTTGGGCCTCAACAATCTCGCAAAATCACAAAGCCCAGACCAACGTGTCAAGCTTCGAAGCCCCTATACGCGATCAATCACTCGGCCTTCTCCGGACTCCACAAGCTCTACCACACTCCGCCCCGCAAGACGGAATGCGCATATCCATGCTCTCGGGGTGATTCTACTTGAGATTTACCTGAACCACTTGATCAAGGCGGATGTTACTGCTCAGGACGACTGTGACTACCGCAGTATCGCGCAAGACTTGCTCGATGAGCATTCAGACGACTTTACTATGAAACCCGAGTTTTTGCACGCTGTCAGATTTTGTCTATCTCCCCATCCAAATCCCTTTACGGGATCATTCAGTTTCGAGGATGCGGGATTTCACGAGATATTCTACACCGAGGTCATTTCGAAACTGGAGGACAATCTGATGGCCAACTTTGGCATTAACGATAGCTTCTGGCAGAGTGAATGAAGCAATGTTGTGAGCTCTACGAACTTTATTCATTCTCACTAAGACTTGATTGTTCTACGAGAGAAATAGCCATGATCTGCGTCAAAGTGCTAGGGAGGCAGCCCTGTTAGGCTAGGCTGCTCTGGCCAAAGAAGCAGCTCGCGATTACAGACCACTACAGGCCTGTCAGCGTTTTAAGGGCTGTGAAACAGGTAACTCTGAATTCCTGTGCTAAGAAAATCAAATGCGTTGAAGCTGTTGGTTACCTTTACGCCGAATCATCGAAACCAAACACCATTAAAAGAGCTGCAGGAGACGTCATCCCAAGAGAAGCGCCGTCATAATGACACCTATTTTGACCCCACCAGAAGATGGCGCAGCCCTCCCCTGGCATATCGCACAAGGCTATGCTAGCTTGGACATACTGCTTGACGGAGCCTATAGAGAAGTGCTATCTAGAAGTACGTCATCTCCTGTCAGGCCTCAGCAGAATGCCTTTGGTGAATGGCAAGCTTGCTTCAGCCTCTATGCCGTCCATTGAGTAAAGCCCGGTGGATACTTAGAACCGTATCCGAGCTTCTATGTTGGTAATCTTCCTTTGGCCTTCTGTAAGGTAGGTGCTTTTGCCGTGGGCCACTGATCTCTACATTGCTCCCGCGAGACGTTGCAAGAACCCCCCCTCTTCTTCCTCCACTGCTCTCAACGGTTCAAAAGCAAACTTTGCAAACCGTCCTTAGAGAGGCAAAACCTTACAAACCACCCCGAAGCGTCAAGTACACGACCCTGCCAAGCATTGCGCTCTCCTTCTTCCCTACCTAATTTACAAAATCCACAACTCTATTCTACTACCCTTCCCCTCCCTATCCCGTCACACCGGCTTCCCCATAATGCACTTCACTCACTGATATCATCCTCCCAACTAAACCCCTCCCTCACAAATGCACCCCTTGCCAATCCGACAGTCTCTCCAATATACCGTCCCGTCTCTATTACTCATCTAACCACCCTCCTCTCCCTTCAACCCTACTCCCACCCACCCCTCACCTCACCTCGTGCCGCTCAAGTCCTCCCTTCTAACAAACCCCTCCCCATAGCCCTCAAGTCCCTATCTTCCTCCTGCCTCACCGACTAATCCACGTTACATCCCAAACCCAGCACATCAGGACCATCCCAAGACTACCGCCACACCATCCCCATCACCTCACCCTCCCCACCACGTAGCCCCCCATCTACCTCTGCACGCCGTGCATTAGGTAGGAGGACTGCACCCAGCAGTAAGCGCTCTATTTCCATCATAGTCCTAGACCCAGAGCTGGTTTGGGTTTGTGTGTTGGTGGGATACACACTCTTCAAGGCCAAGAGTCAAGCTAGAGAAGCGGAAAGGCGACGCGGGAGAAGAAGGTAAGGTATGCACGTTTCAATTTGTTTGGTCCCTCTCTTGGATGGCTATATGCATATACATCAACGTCAATAACGCTTAACTCTTAGCTCCGAAAACCCCATCATCCCATCCCACCAATCCCATCCTTACCCCCCTAAAACAAATCCGTAACCGCCCCCTGACTCGCATCCCCCACAAGCCGTACATACTTCGCCAACACCCCCCTCGTCACCACCCTCCTCGGCGCCCTCCACTCCCCCCTCCTCCTCCCCATCTCCTCCCCCCCAACCCCCACCACCTCCAGCAAATTTCTCTCCGCATCAATCGTAATCTCATCCCCCTCCCGCACGAGCGCAATCGGCCCCCCCACCGCCGCCTCCGGCGTCACATGCCCCACGATAAACCCATGGCTCGCCCCCGAGTACCGCCCGTCCGTGATCAGCGCGACATTCTTCAGTCCCGCGCCCATGATCGCCGCCGAGGCTTTCAGCTGCTCGGGCATGCCCGGCCCGCCCTTCGGACCCTCGTAGCGGACGACTAGCACCAAATTCGGGGAGTGCGGGATGGAGCCCGACTTGAGCGCGGCGTCGAGTTGGGTTTCCTTCTCAAAGACGAGGGCGCGGCCGGTGAAGCGGGTCCCTTCTTTGCCGGTGATCTTGGCGACGGCGCCTTGCGGGGCGAGATTGCCGTGCAGGATCTGGATGTGGCCGGTGCGCTTGATGGGGGAGGAGAGGGGGCGGATGATGGTTTGGGACTCGGGGAGGGAGGGGGCGGAGGATACGTTTTCGGATAGGGTGTGGCCGGTTATTGTGGGGATTGAGCCGTCGAGTAGGCCTGCGGCGATGAGGAGTTTTTGGACGGCGGGGATGCCGCCGACTTCGTAGAGGTCGGCCATGTAGTATTGGCCGGAGGGGGCGAGGTTGGCGATGAAGGGGATTTTGTCACTGACGCGTTGGAAGTCCGCCAAGGTCAGGTCGACATCAGCAGTTTTAGCCATGGCAAGGAAGTGAAGAACGCCGTTTGTGCTACCGCCGAGGGCCATGAGCATAACGAGGGCATTCTCAAAGGAGCGCTTGGTTAGAAGATCGCGGGGGCGGATGTTCTTTTCTAGGCAGATCTGAATTGCATCGGCGGCTTTGACGCATTCACGCATTTTGGCAGGGGTTTCTGCTGGCGTGGACGAGGAGCCAGGGAGGGTGAGGCCCATGGATTCAATTGCCGTGGCCATCGTGTTTGCCGTGTACATGCCTCCGCAGGCGCCGGCACCTGGGCAGGCGTGTCTTTCTATATCTTCCATTATCTCATCTTTAGTCTTACTTGTATCTCCGCCGTCCTCAGGTTGCTTGAGTGTATTATACATGTATGCTCCAGCTGCCTCGTAACATGTCGATATATTGATCGGCTTTCGCAAGATGTTCGAGTATCCAACTTTAATAGTGCCACCGTAGATCATCAGAGATGGGCGGTTGTGCCTTACCATACCCATTACACATCCGGGCATATTTTTGTCGCATCCAGGAATCGTGATGCAGGCATCGTGAAATTGGGCACAGGTCACGGTTTCCACACTATCGGCAATAATCTCGCGAGTTTGCAATGAAAAGCGCATGCCTAGGGCCTGTCAATTATAGAGTCGCATACTATTGAAATGACCGAACCTTCTCCTCCCATTGTGATTGCGTCTGAGACCCCTATCGTATTGTATTGCCAGCCAAGCATTCCCCTATTCATGACCGCCTTTTTCGTCTCTTTGGCCAAGTCTAGCAAATGCATGTTACACGGATTCCCCTCCCACCAGACAGAAGCGATGCCGACATGCGGACTATTCTTCATCGACTGCCGATCCGGTACTCCAGCAGCGTACAACATTGCCTAGGTCGATGAGTCAAATATCGCTCTGTAGGTGAAAGGCGTACCTGTGCGCCTGGGAAGTCATGGTCTCTTGTCAAGGTCGAAGAGTACTTGTTAAGGAGAGGCTGGCCATCTCGGGTGGCATTTTCAGACTGGTGAGGGAAGTTGAGGTATCGTGGCTCTTCGGGTTCTTGTTGTTTCTGTAAATTTGAGGGTTCCATTTTTGGGTTGGTTTCTGTCGCCAGCGACACAACGTAGTGATCAGACGTGTACAGGACCCACCTTTGAAATCCTTACCTTATGTATGTACGAGAACGATAAAGTATAGCGACAGAGTAGCTGTAAGGTGCGAATTGGGTAAACATGACAAAGTCCCCAATTGAGTGGGAACACCCCACTCTGGCACCTCTGTCGGTTCAAGCGGCAGCGAGTGGGAACTAGCGGATTGCAGAGCATTCTGGCGGTCTGTTCGCTGGCCGGAGCCTAGAGAAACCCATGAGTTGTTCGCCATGCATGAGAACATGCCGTGGGAGAATCGTGTCACAGTGTTGTAGCGACCTGGCCTGGAGTCTGGCTGTTGGGATGAATTCGGCATCGACCAAAACAGCCTTTCCTGGCCCCAGAATGTCTGCGGCCAATCATCGGCTTCGTAGCCCCACGCGACCTTGGCACAGGCTGTGCGGACTTTGAGATGGGTGCGACGTGCAAAAGTGTCCTGATGCCCAACAAAACATTGTTTCACGTCCAGTCGTCTTCGAATATAAGATGCGGCAATCGAAGTATTTGAGAAATCCCTTGGAGGCTTTGGAAATCTCCTCCAACCCTTGCACTCCCCTGGCCTGTCGTGCGAGGCACTCTACATACCTTCCTGGTACATAGCCAGGATAATACTTCCGGCTGTGGTGAATCCGAGCTGGGACGTCGGAGGCCTTGTCTATCGCTCGCGAGCTATCTAGAAGCTGTTTAATGCTGTCATGGATTTTGTATCCGGACGGCTGGTAGAGACTAGGAGGACTATGGAGGTCTTCCGGAGAAGCTGGCTTAATGCAGGGCCGCTGGTCAAGGGAGTCTCTCTTTTCGGCTTGCTCGCTTCTTCTATCGTCATCTACGAAAAGCTCATTCGGACTCCGCTCTTACTGATCGTTGAAAAGCTGAAGAACAGATGCTTGGCTCTTTGGTCAGACGCTGACGCCGCTAGCACTGACCCACCAATTGTGAAGAAGCACTCGACTTTCCAGGCTTTCACAACGCCGTATGCAACGTATCCAAGCATTAGAACATTCTATCATCCGCATCCGCAAGAAAAGAAGCTGCCGGATGACGCTAAGCCGCTCCCGCTTCTTGTATTCGTGCATGGTTTAGGGGGCAGTATGGCTCAATTCGCGCCAATACTTGGCAGCCTCGTCAATGTTGCTCCTTGCTTAGGTATCGACTTTCCTGGTTGCGGTCTTTCGTCTTTCGCACCTCGCAAGTGGGAAGCTTATTCAATCGAGGCGATCACTGCACTCGTCGATGCTGTCATTGCAAAATATCGTGCGGAGTCGCAAGGAGTTGTCTTGATTGCGCATAGCATGGGTTGCTCGGTATCCGCCATGCTAGTCTCGAAAAACTCGACTCACATGTCTACTGTACGCAATCATATCTTAGGCTTCATTGCTCTATGTCCTCTTGCTACTCCGCCCTCTGAAAAGCAAGTCAGCTTTTATCGAAAGCTTCTGCATGTCCCCAATCCGATCTTCGACATGTTTCGCTGGTGGGATCGCCGTGGTGGATTAGAAAGCAACAGTGTCAAGCGGAACACCGGGAGTCAAGCAGGAATTGACACCAGAAAGCTGCAGGAGCGCTTCAACGAGCAAAGTCGTACCCCGGTCTGGAGAAGAATGGCTTGGGGTACGCTTCCTGAATATAAGCAAGATGGGAGTCGAAAGGGTGGCGTCCCAGGCAAAGAGATATGGTCAGGTGTTGATGTTCCGCTCTTCCTTGTGGCCGGTGAGGCCGACGCGTTAACGAAGCCAGAGAATGTAGGACGAATTGTGCAATACCTAAGGAGACCAAGCCTACCCGAAGGATCCGCTGATATGGCTAATGGCGATGTAATACTGCCAGATGCTTCAAAGGTTCATGATCAGCGTCCCGGTGCATCCCCAGCTCAAGAGCTAGCCAACGAAGAAAGATTTGGCATTGATCCACGAACGCGCCACGTCTCCGGTAGCAAGTCACAAATCATCAAGACGTCCATACTGCCCTCTCCAGCCTCCCATGCCCTTTTTTATGATCATGCCACTTACCGCACTCTTGCTGGCCTTGTTGTTGACTTTCTCTCTACCTGTGTCTCGCATACCCTTTCCCTAGGCTGGCAGCTCCAGCAATTGACCACATCCGGGAAATGGGACGTCAAAAACCTTGAAAAGTGGAAGGGTGTCGCCCCGGTGTCCCAACCTATTGGTCCAAATGGTATGTTTCGGGCACTCAAGACTCTACGCGAACAGGATGAGGAGCATACTCCCGTCAAGTTCGTCAACAAATGGAAGGGCAAGATCTATGCATTAATTGATATTAGCCATGACAGTCCCATCTACAACCCTGCCGAGCTTGAAAAGGGGGGCATACAGTATCACAAATTTCCTACAGTCTCCAAGATACCGCCTACTGTCGAGGAAGTGCAGGATTTCATTGCTCTCGTGGAGCGACTTCGAACCGAGATCTCTTCGTCCCTCGATAATCGATTCAAATCGAGCGGAGAACTCCCCGCGATCGGTGTTCATTGCCATTATGGGTATAACCGGACTGGATTCTTTATCATCAGCTACTTGATCGAGAAGAAAGGATATCGGGTCCAAGAGGCCATTGACGAGTTTGAACGGCAGAGGGCACCTGGCATTCGTCATGACCATTTCCTTGATACACTCTTCGTTAGATATTGTGTCGGGCTGAAAAAGGCGCCTACTGTTGTTGAAGGATCGTGAATGGGATATAGTAGCATCCAATTACGAGTGCATTTATAGCTCCACAAGTCCCGCACTGCTCAACTACCGACTACTTTAACAATGTCTCTTCGCAGATCAGGAGCTTTTGCCGCTTAGAGGTCTTCAAGATACAACTTCTGGTGTCATGAAAAGTGCACTGTGATCTTTGCAGTCAAGGGCGCAAAAGCTTTGGAGATCAAAGTGAACCGGCCGAACTCAGCAAGGACAAGGAAGTTTGAACTGATCGGCAATAGCACCGAGGAGATTCCAGACGATGAATGAGGTCAGTAGAGTCTAGGAATGGAATTGCAGGTGGAGGTCACAATTGAGTCAACAAATCTGAAGAATACAGGATGATGAATGCAGTGCTCCGGCAGGCCCAAGCGAATTACCTTAGTGGAATCTGGACCCGTTAGAAAGGGGCGATGTAATTTTCCTGTTGTCTTCTAAAGAGGATCAATTGTAATTCAGATCTAAATGAGATTCCGAACGAGATCGAGAAAAGATTCGTTGCCTCTCCTCTTAAGGCGGAGGTGTTCAAACGTAACTATCCGCGTTGTGCACCTTGGCGGCCAGCCTTGGTCGGATCATTCTCGGCTCCGGCCTTCTCAGAAATAATGCCCGCTCAAAAAGCTCTCGATAGAACAGCCAGGAAGCTGTCTCAACCAATCTCTACGTACAAGGTTACAATCTTCTTGAAGTATGGCAAATAAGGTTTCCTACGAGCGTCAGACCGTGAGGAGCTCGGCCGTGAACATTCGAAGACGGCCCGAAGCCAATGTGTGCAAGCCATCTCTTTTCATGACTTTACCAGCCGAAGTCCGTCGAGAAATCTACAAAGCATTATTCAGCGTCTCAAATTATGAAGGCCTTCTCGTCACTGACAGGGCATCAAGGCGTGTTCAGGAAAACCTGGCACTTCTAAGGGCCGGAACGTCAATCCGTTTCTCGCAGAGCAAAGCTGCAACCATCCATTGGCCATCGCAAACACGATGTGCATTTCGTTACTCCGCTGGCATTTTTCCCGAAATTCTCAGAACCTGCAGATTCATCTACTTGGAAGCATTGCCAGTACTATATTCTGAAAATTATCTAAGCCTTTGCACTAGATGCATGTCAAGACGTAGCTGGTGGAAAGACGCGAGATTGATGTCGAAGATCAGTCATTTTGCTGCAAATGAAGTGCGCTACCTTGCCCTTAATATCTTCGTGCAAGGCACTACCGAAGTTGACCCAGACCACATGTCTTTAACAAATATGGAAAATTTGACCATGATATTGCATAGCTTACCACAGCTACGGAGAGTCGAACGCATCGGCGTGTCTTGTGCAGTGGGGAATGTAACACATGCAACGCAAAAAATTGCTGAAAGTGTGGTCGCCGGGCATCCAACGCTGAGAAAAATCTCATGGTGGAACATTTATGTTCCCTTGAACGAGACCGCGAGGCACCATCTAGACGTCAAGCTGCTTGCTGAGAGCGAGGACCCCGGAAGTGTGGTAAGTGGAGAAGAATGCATGCTGGCTACTATTGTTGACACAGCTCTATTAGTATGAAAGCTTTATCGTCGGCCCAGTTGAAGACGGGAATAATGCCTAACGGTTCTTGATAAGCGGCGTCCTGGCAGCGAACATTCTGGTCTATTGACGCATTCTGAAGGCGAATGTTTAGGATCGCTAGTTCGTCGAGCGAAATATCGAAGTCTAGCAGGGGAAGTTCTTGTTGATCGAATACGATCCGTTTAAGATGTGTTGCTACAGATTGCACGGATCCACCATAACGACAAGGTTTCCAAGCCATTGCCTTTACACCTAGCTAACGGTGAAATTTAGAGAGGCATATTCGCCTTCGGTAAAGTATTGGTTCGGGAAAAAAATATGGTCGTCGTTCGCTCCTGCCGTCTGTTGAATATTTAATTGGAGGACCATTCGTTTCAACACAACCTAATCACCGATTGTGTTTTTCTCACTCATCAATCACCGATTTGTTTCAATCCTCTATTAATTGGCATCCATAGCTTGCAACCAAGAGAGACCTTAACATCCTCGCAAGTCACAGTCATGAAGAGCGATACTGATGACAAACCACTGTCTTTGCAGGTGAGGTACGGCAATACTCTTTCGGAGGTCATGCATTGACACATTCCTAGACGTCAGATGTCTGTCACTTCTTAGAGTGGCTGTCGCCTGAGCTCCGTCTTCAAGTGTATAGAGAATTACTAACCGCGGATAATCATGATACTCTCCATCAGGAACTCGAGCCTAGGTCTCGCACCGGGACATTTTTTCGACCTAGATGGGATGTAGATGTGGAAACACACGGCGCATGTAACCTATGTCGTGAACATAGAAACGCCGCTCCCTTCTTTGAGATTCTTCTAGTCAATAAACAGATCTACGAGGAAGCTCTCCCTATCCTTTATGGAGAGAACTGGTTCAGTTTCTGCGCAGACTGCATTTTGGAGACTTCAGCGAGCTCTTTAGTTGCTAGCATTGAGATGTCTACTGTGCTTCCTCTCCTCCGTCATGTTGATCTTAGCACCATAGTCTGTGGACAGGAAGACTTTGAAGATCTCTATCCAGAAATTGGATGGTACATCATCAGTCCAGACGTCTTCAGTCTATGCGACATCTTCGGTCTCCTAAAAGCCTGTCAGCGACTTCAGACGGTTTCCGGCCTCAACATCGCGTGCAATGTGAACGAGATCGAAACGAAGATAATAGATATCACAACCAATCTTTGTGCGGGGCACAGTGGCCTTCGAAAGCTTTTCTGGAGGCAACTCCGCGCAAATGAGAGTGGGCTGAAGAGTACCCAAATTGAGATGGTCATGCTGGAGGTCAAAATGCTAGCACACGGACAAAAGGCCGGAACGATGGTGAGTACGGTAAAGCTGTTACAATCAAGGTTTGAAACTAATTACATTGATAAGTATCGGGAAGAGCGCATCCTCTAATACCTGACCTAGCTCTCCGCATGCAATTCGTGTCGAGCAAATAGTAGTTTACCCGCTTGGCCATTAAGGTCGGCCCCTTGGTGCAGTGGCCTGCTCGACATTTCGACTATCTGGAAATGAGATGGTACGGGATGCATCTACCATGGCGGAACGAAGAATGTCAATCTTGAAAAGAAGATTTGGCATTGCTACTTGCTGGATGTTAAAAAGTGAGAATTCTGTCATCTCATGGGCTATGTTTTGATTATCAGAGCGGCGAATAAGATATTGAAGGAATATGGACCACGAGACCCCTTTGATGACAACAACCTCTGAGGAGGATTGTTAACAAAAACTTTACTCTCGTGAACCTATTTGCGTTGCATGTACTATCGATCCTATACCTCGAACACTAACAAAAATGTCCTCGGCAATCTGTCATTTCCCCACCATGATTTCGAACACTAGAAGCCCGCCTTGCCTTTCACCACCCTCCATCGACACCCACCATCCACACCGCCCACCGCCCTACACCAATGTTTCTCGTCTTTACTATCCGGGCAACCTTCGCTGTCGGGTTGGAGATGGCGGCATCGAAAGTGGACCAGTCAAGGAATTGGCTTCCACAAACAAAGGTTACGCCCCTGGCATAGGCAAGTCCCTGGATCATCCAAACTCTTTTCCAGTACGACCAAATCAGCAGATCTTCCAAAGCCCGCTGATCACCACCCATGCCAATAGATATCCTACCGTCTGAAATCAAATCATCCTGCATTGCCATGGCTATCTGCAGATGAATTTACGTACAATTGTGCGAAATATAAGTCAGAATAGGGGTATCCAGCCGACGCTAAGATAGTGCGGGGGTTAAGAATATTGTCTTTCAAGTTGAGAGTCACAGAAGCCACCTTGCAACCTTTCGACGCTGCAAAATCGCAGATCATCAAAGTTAAGATTCGTCTGAAATGAGTCATGCCGATCAAATCAGGGTTTCCGACCATTATCATCCTAACGTAGCTGACGCTCTGCAAGAAGGCGCGGGCGGAATCGAGGGTGCTTAGCCATGTGAGTCATCTAACTTAAAGGCTAGAAGCGCCACAAGCGAGATCGTGGCTTTACTAGCATTGAGATCTAAGACAAGGTAATGCCCCGCGCAGCAAAAAATATCCTATCCAATACGGCCTACACGCTTCTTCAACCTTTAATTTATTCTTCCCCCTTTCCACTCTTTCTTTTGGGGTTTTTGATTCTTTTCTTCTCCGTCCTGTTTGAGGCTCCCCCACATATCCCGAAACCAAAAACGGCGACTAAGACTCTCCAGCAGCGCAGGTCTCCTACCTAGCCAAAATGGCAGACCCACAGCCCCAACCCCACCCCCGCCCCTCATCATTCACCTACCCCCTCTCCCCCTTAGACCAAATCATGCCGCGAACCTACATCCGCATCTTCCTCACCTTCTCCACCTCCTCCCCGGCCGCCGCCCTCCGCACCCTGCAATCCGGCCTCGAGCACACATGCCGCCAAATCCCCTACCTCAAGGGCCACGTCCACGCCTCGAGCCGCGTCTCAACCCGCCTGCACATCTCCTGGTCCGACGCCGCCCCGGTCCCAGCCATCCAGCACATCCCCGCGCCACGCGATATGCCGCCGTACGCGGAGCTGAAGCGGCGGCGGGCGCCGTTGCGCTTTTTCCGGCCGGAGATGTGTCCGGTGGGGGCGGTGGTCGAGCATGCGGATCCGCGGGTTAGGGCGCCGGTGTTTGCGGCGAGTTACTCGCGAGTGGAGGGTGGGGGGCTGGTGCTGTGCGTGTGCGTGCATCATAATGTGTTTGATGGGACGGGGTTGGGGGAGGTGGTGAGGGTGTGGGCAAGGAATTGTCGGGGGAGCTCTTCTGATGATGCGGAGCGGGGGACCGAGGATGCCGTGGCGGAGCGGTTCGCGTTGCTGGAGAGTATGTTGGGGTCGGAGGTTGTGGAGCCCAGGTCGAAGGAAGAGCTGCTCAGTGTCCATCCGGAGTATAGACTCATGTCGTCTCTCCCGACGCCTGCCTCGCAGCCTCCAATACCCAAAATGGGATCAAAGATCTTCTCTTTCTCCGGTGCTAAGATCTCATCGACGAAGAAGGCGTTGGCCTCAATTCTACTGCCCGAACACGTAACAACAACCCGCATCCTAACCGCCCTGCTCTGGTCCTTCATCATTCACATCCGCGCTTCCCGTTCCGGCGGCCCAACCTCCAAGCTCGGCTTCGCCGTCAACGCCCGTCGCCACCTCCCCCCACACATCTCCCAGCCGCATCCATATCTCGGCAACGTGAACCTCTACGGCCTCGCCACGCTCCCGCTCTCCTCCCTCGCCGCCGCCCCTAGCCCCCTAGCGCCAATAATCTCTGCTATTTCCGCCGCCATCTCGCACATCACCCCCGCCCACCTGCTCTCCGTCTGCGCCCTCGTCTCCGCCACCAACGCAGACCCCGCAGACATAATCCCGGGGTGGGACTTTTTCAACGGGCCCGACCTCAGCGTGACGAGCTGGCTCGGGTTGGGGCTGTATGAGTGTGATTTTGGAGAGAGCTTGAGGAATTATCCTGAGTTTGTTAGGGTACCGCATGTGGAGGGGGTGGATGGGTTGGTTGTTTTGTTGCCGAGGCGGCGGAGAGGGGAGGAGGGGGGAGAGGAGGGGGGAAAGGGGGAGCAGGGAGAGGGGGAGGGGGAGGAGGGGATTGAGGTGGTGGTTATGCTGAGGGTGGATGATTTGGAGGCGTTGGAGGCGTGTGAGGCGTTTAGGGGGTGGTTGGGGTGATGGGAGGTGGAGGGAAGGGAAGGGGGGGGGGGGTTCATGGGGACTGTTTTTTGTCGGGACAGAGAGGCTAAGATATCAGATCATCTTGTAAAGCTCGTTGGCCCGTCAGAATCAATCTTCCCGAGAGTTTTCTCCGACTTGCTCGGTCTTCAATGCTCAAGTATGCCATCTCTCGCATTCTTTGGCAGGTAGTCCCACTCGTGTTTCGGATTGTTACCAAATTCTTGTCAAGGTTCAAATTGAAGGTTAGGTCACTCTTGGTACTCGTACCAACGAGCCTTCTTTGGTGGTTTGCGCTGACCCAGCTGCTTAAGCAGCTCGAATGCTTTTGAACTCGTCTCGGTTGCCGGTCCTGGCCAAGCAATGATATGGCCAACTCTTTGATAGATGCTAGGCATGCAAGCAGCTTGCAGAACACGCTCCTGTAGGTTGAGGTGAGCGATGCAGACCATATCGATCTAGCGGTTATGCAGAGCACGTTGCGCTCATGGATGGTATTGACAGCTAGTTTTCATTTGGTTATGAAAAGCACGTGACTTAGGTAGGTGCCATCACCCAATATGGTCCATCCGTGACTTTCTTCCTTTTCATGTCTCTTCTTGCATCTCTATTGCAGGTGCCTCCACCTGCCTGACCAGCTTTACTCCATTTGCTGGGTACCACAACCTTTGAAAGCCCCTTGGAGGAAGCAGAAAGGAGAAAGTCACATGCTCAGCTCGTTAGACGAGAGTGATTGTTCTTGGCTTGGCCGCAACCAGGTGGCTTAGTTTAAAATTAGGTTTTGTCTCAATCAAGCCAACCCTCTCATACGCCCCTGGAACTGTTTTGGACGTCGTCACAAGCAGACCACGTGATTGATAACGTTTGTAAGGGTAATCTGTATGACAATGTTTGTAAGGGTAATCTGTATGACAACGTTTGTAAGGGTAATCTGTAATATCAGTCTCTGTTAGCATGAGAAAGCTGAAATTCGCTCGATCGTCTATTAGCTTGTCGAGCGTAACCCTGCACATGACCCCCTTTAAGCCCCCAATGCTCTCAAGGCACGGTATTTTACACAGCACGTTGGATCTCTCAAAGGTGCCTCTCATCTTAAACTCGAGATCGAACAGCAAACCTTGAATCCAAATTTCCTTCTGTTGACATCCATCATCATGGCTGGTGCAAGTACAAGTCTGCTCGGAGGAAAAATGCGCAAGATAGGTAAGATCCTCCTGAAGGACACTCATCCCTTCATACATGTATTGGATACCAAAGTTCACGTGGGCCCAAGACCAAGTAGGATACTCATTATTCACATCAAGTCGCCAGGTAGAATCGCGAGACTTCATCCAAAAGAGGTGCTCAAGAGTAAATGGCTTCCATAGTCCATACCAAGGCGTCCATTTGGTTCGATTAGTGATACTTGTAGTGATACCGCTCAGAGCCGTAAGTCTATCAGAGTTGAAACTCAACGCACAATTTGTGTAATATTCCAGATTGTCTCGCCAGAACTTTACCACCTCTTGCTTTTCAAATTCTAACAGAGACTGTGAACTTGATGATGGTGACATGGTCGCCTCAAAAAAAGCTTTTTTTCGCGATTTCATACAGTCTTCGTCTGCGGATATTTCGTCGAAAACATTTTCTCGGCATTCCCACGTGATAATACTTCCAAAATTTACCGTTCTCGGTGACAATAACCGCTCTTGTACAACCCATCCTCTTTGATGAAGCGGGGCTTCTTGAAACGAATCTTCTGGAAAGCTATGAGTGACCAATTTGAACGGAATCTGATGCCAGCGACTGAAATCAAAAGATAGGTACATCAGTGGGTTTCGTAATGCGAACAGTCCCTGGCCACTGTGTCGTGCCCCGGTCGCTGCTATTGTGAGAAAGCTATTTGCGAAGACTGCCGCCATATTTTGTGCCTCTCGGTGCCAATCGAAAACGGAGTCCTGAACGATACACAAAGCGTCAACCCAGAGATACCGTACTTTGAGGAAAGTAGCAACGACTATTGCGTCTTGAACCGTCTTTGATAGTCGATCTATACTTAAGCCCTCTCTGAATTGAGAGAACGTAGCTGCTGTCAATCTAAATGGTTGGCTTTCGCCCCAACAGTAACTCAGCGTGATGTACCTGCGGTCACTAATAGATGTCTCTGTTGTTTCAATTAGATGTACGAGATTTTTTTCTCGATAGAGATGTATATCGATAAGTCGCTTTGGCAGCTCGTCTTGCAATGTACTTGAGGCACGGTAGTTGCACTTGCGGTGGCATTGAGAGCACTTACTCAACCAGTCTTGGATCAAAGACCAAGCGGCTGCGGAGTCGGTCCTGTAAAAGAGAGCAGCCTTGTGCACTATATCTCCCAAAATCTGTTCTGAAATGCGAATATTACAGGGTCCTAATTTCAAGATTTCGAAACAATTTACCCCTACGATAGCCTCAACGGAGTAGTCAGTCCCAGCCCTAGGGTCAGAATGTTTGTTGCATTCAATGAAAATGCGCTCTGCTTTGCGAATTTCATGTGAGCGGGCTTCTGTGCTAACTTTGTGATCTGAAGAAGGAAGATAATACAGAATAAGTGTGCATAGATGGCACCCTATAGCAGCCGATGTTTCGAGAGCAGAACAAGATATGTGATGCGCGAATTTCTTGTTTCCGTAGCTCATAGGTGATTCAATATGTGCAAATAATTGTGAACCTAGCTTCATACATGTCGAACAAAGCTTTCCTGGTTCAATTTTTGCGGTTTTTGGTACGACATCAACTCCTGCCTCAGCGATGGGTACAAAATCTCCTTTCCAATTAGATATAGGGGGGCAATTGACTGGTCGGACGATTATTTCTGAGCAATTTAGGCGCCTATCTTGCTCCTTTCTTGGCAGAGTACGAGTGAGAGAATTTCGAAGACCACGAATGAAGCCACGGTACTTTGCCTTGCCCGTCTTTGCCTCGCCCGGTTTTGCCTCATCCTGACGCTCCATGATCCAAAAAGCACCAGCAATTTGTCCGCAAAATGATGTTTTGTTAGACTAGAAGATCGTTGTAAGAAGCAGGCCGAGACTTTCAGCTACATTTAAGTATGTAACGTAGAGCAAGAGCGATTGAGACTCTTCGCTCGACAGCGGGGCTGTGCCGCTCACTACGATGGCGTGACGTATTCTCGCATTTTGTGTACTACGTGACTGGCCTTGGCTCCTTGGCATCCCAATCATATGGCCGCGGTCCTAGTTAATCCTTTTCGGGCACAAGGCTGCAAATATTCGCCAACCACACCAAGATTTCTTCAAGGCAAGAGCTTGAAAGATCATGTATCAAGGGATTTACTTTCATTCGTTCAAGAACCATTAGTTCGGGTGAGGAGATGCAAGGGCGCAAGGTGTCTCGCAGGGGTCGTGGCGTGGTGTGGCCTATTGGGGCGGCAGGCAGGGTGTGTTGTTATGGTGAGGGTGGTGAGATTAGGAGATCGGGATCGGGAGTAATAATGGTGGGGGTGGGGACTTGTTTTAAGGATTTAGCGAGAAGGTCATCCATAGGATGTCTGATGTATTTCATCACGACCTATTGTCCCAAAGTCAGAAGGTCTGGGGCCCGCCATCAAAGCGTACCAGTCCTTACAGAGCCACCAAGAAGTCCATTTCAATAGACAATCACCAGAATTGATTCTCATATCCACCTCTCCCTCTTCAAACAATCCAACAGCCCCCTTCAGAGAACATTCAACCCCGCAAACCCTCTCACAACCGCCTCATCAACCCGACTGAGCCACTCCCCCCTAAACACTTCCTCCCCACCCACATCTCTCACCAACCGCCCCACCCTCTCCGCCAAGAAAAGCCTAATATTCACCCTCAACACCGGATCCACCCGACTCCTCTCCCTCCGCCGCCCGTCCTCCGCGCTATCGCTCCACCCGTCACTCACCGCATGCTCGTCCCAGACAACGAGGTAATCCCCACCCCGATCCTCTGCCTCTTCAGCGAGCTCAGTCACGATGTCGGTCCAGATGCTGAGGAGGGACTGGAGATTCTCGAGCAGGACGACGGGGATGGCAGAGAGGAGGGAGGTGAGGGCGAGTGCGGTCAGTTTCTTGCGGTTGACATCGCTGGTGGCGTCCCAGGAGGAGAGCCAGGCGGGGATCAGCCAGGTGATTGTCGGGTTTGGGAGACTGGGGTCTTGGGGGCCTATGCCGGTGGCGGGAGGGGACGAGGCGTTGATGGCTTCGACAAAGAGGCTTGGGTTGGGCCAGGCGAGGCGGGAGAGGAGGGCGAGGAAGTCGGTGACGGTGACGTCGTCGGTGGAGGGGGGTTTACGGGAGGGACGCGGGTCAAGGGTGTACGTGTAGTTTTCGCGCAGCATGGTGAGGATTTTGGGGAGAAGGCCGGATGAGACGAGGTTTTGGGCGAGGAGGGTTAGGGCGTCTTGCTGGGTGGTTTTGTCGAGGGAAGAGATGCTTCGTACGAGTGATTCGAGGACGGTGGTGATTTGGGCGACTTGGTTGCGTGATTGGGAGCTTGTACTGGAGCTAGGGAGAAGACTGTTCAGAGTTAATAGGAAGGCGGGGAGAATAGTCGGAGAGAGCATAGTAGCAGGGGAGAGAAGGATGAAGCTCTCGCATATTTCGAGTGCTGGGCGAAGAGAATCCATTCCTAGTTCAAGGATTGGCAGCAGATATGCCGATAGCGATAGAAGCTCTGGAGTTGTAGAATCGGTAGGAGTTTGATGTGTGATAGCTAGTAGCAGCTCTAGGGCCTCTTCTAGTAGGTACAGAAGACTTTCAGATCCAGGCTCCAGTGAACTGCGTATCAGAGGTATTATCATGGGTTGATATTTGATCGAATCTGGCCCGAGTGATTGAATAATTGCCGTGATCAGAGTGAGAATGGCCTGCTTCATGAGGTTCTCGTCCTGGTCCCATAGAGCTGGCAGCATCGAGATTAATGTATCGGCGTAGGGAGTGAGCTTAGATTGCATCTTCGTGACAGCGATTCGAACTGTCTCTAGCAACGCCATTTTGGTCTCTGGTAATTCAACCTCGGAGATCAGCTTCATCAGTGACTCTAGGAGAGACGCTGCGTATGGTTCAAAGTCCTCATACTTGAACTCGAATGGTTCTAGGACGCTTCGGAGCTGTCGGCCAGCAGTAACACGCACAACTTGGTCATTGAGAGGATCGGTATCATTGAAAAGGTGTTGAAATATTGCATAGATTGTGTTCCGGTCCAAGTCTGCCGGTTTAATCGGAACCCACTGACCCAGTAATATTACAATCCGCCGCCGGATCAGATTGTATCTTGGTTGCTGTACCTGAACCTCCGCGATTAACGTTGAGGTCAGAAACTGGTTGAAGTCAAGGGCGTCCTCGAGACATGGCGCAGCTTGTCCAATCGCAGAATATATGGAGTCCTTGAAGACCACGTTTTGGTTCTCGATGGTTCCATGCTGTCGGAAGACTTCTATCAGTCGGGGAACAAGTAGCTGTTTAAAATTGATGATAAGATCCAGGAATAGCTTCTCGGAGCAAGAGCGAACTGAAAACTCCCATGCATCGGCTATCTCCTCTTCCCGTTTCTCCCACTCCTCTGGCTCTTCCTCCCAGTTCTTTAACTCATCATCACTGAAAACGAAGAACTTCGTAACTAGTAGCTCCATCATTTGCATCACGAAGTCTTCTGTAAGTACTGACATTTTGATAAGATTGACGGCAGATTGACGCTCTTCCTTGTCTTCCGCTGTTTGAAACTTGAACGTCTGTGCCGGATTGAAAGCCATTTTGACACAAGCTCGTATTATAAGCAGTCCTTTCAGACTCAATCTCTCTAAGTCAGGCTTATCACTCTCCGCTTTGTCACCATCTGTGCCGATCTTGCCTGTAGACAGGGACTCAGGTGCTCCAAAGCACTCTCCTAGCTGCGCGATTAGATTTAAATAATTCCGTAGCATGTTCCCGAAATCCGGTAAGAGAACAAACGCTGCCGGGTGAGCCCTAGCCATCTCCAGATGCAGCTTTGCAAACTGACGAAGATGCGCAGCGACCAATACGTGAGCCTGACTACGCTCGGCGGCCTCCACGGTCACAGATGAATAGAATTGATTAAGTTGTTGTTGTATTATGGCCCAAAGTTCCTCCACATCTTTGGCACGATTTGCATGTTCGTAGCCGGAAACGAGGAGCCTCCGTAATACCTTTAGAACGAGCAGAGACTGTTGCAAGTGGCTCAAAACATCTGGTGAGGCTCCATTTTGCGATTTGTCAGAAGTCAACGTACCCATCCATTTTCGGGAAAGGTCAAGATAGATTCCACCAAGTACTTGAACAAGCTCTGGACTGACGCGCAAAAGACTACTTCGCATACGAGAGAGGCGACCTGTTGACAGCTCTTTTACTATTGGCAAAATAGTCATCAAAGTGCTTTTAAGATATCTTGGATCTGTCTCTGGCTGAGTAGCTTTCCCTAAGTGATCGATAAGCTCTGCAACAAGGCTTGGCCATTCGTTTGGAAACTCGTAACGCGCGATCTTCGCCACAATTAAGCCATTAAACCTAGTCAGCACATCCTCTGGCTCATGCACGCCTGCTTCGAGTGCACGTGTCCTAATCTGAAGCTTTTCTTCTTTCGATAGAGGTTTTGGGGATGTCTTTCTCCAACGATTATCTATGCCATTCTTGATCTGAGTGAGACTCAATAAGCGGAGGTCCAAAGGTAAAGCGTTGCTGAGAAAGACATCTTGAAGTTGGGAGTAGTATCCAGGACTCGTTTCCCAATTCTTCAATTGCTGCTGCCCACTGGTGAGAGACGAGTGAGAGTTACCTCCCTGGCGGCCGCTTGCTGCTTCGAGCGCTTGCAAAATGCTCTGAGAGTCAAGAGGGACAGCAGCGCCTTCAGCTTCAATGCTGAAGCTGGGCATCTTGTTCTCATCAATGGGCTACGATCTGCCCTACCATCAGCAACCTGGCGCCCGGGATCTGAGTTGTGCACATATGCACATAGGTACGTCTAGTCGTAGGCAAAACAAGAGAAACAATTTCCCGCTATTAGGTTCCACTGACCAGCGCTTGGCAAGGCTGAGCTGCAAGGCTGGCTAGCCTCCGCTGTGCACGGGCCACTACGGTTGCGCCGAAAATTCCGCGGACCTCGGCCTGCAGCAGCTGTAGAGACGCGAGAAGTTCCATAGCTCTAGCTAGCATCGCAGCTTTCTCAACGACAGCCGATGTTGGGTTCTTGAAAGAGATGGAAACCACTGCAGACGACACGATTATAACCATGATCCCATTACAATGACCTCGCCGAACTTCGCTGCAGCTCAGGCGCGGATCCTCGAAAGACGCCAATCGCGCGAAGCTGAAATAGCTGCAGCCCATAGTCGCCTTGATTCTTGGGCCCGATCTTCGCACCTACCCAAAATTATCGGACTCCCTGCAGGTTCATTATGGCGGATTCTCAAGTCTCGGACGGGCACATCTCCTATCCACCGCGTTGGGCAGGTTGATGCGGAGCTCCTTGACGAAGAGCTACTCAGTCTCCTGAAAGGCCAAGTCGCAGATGCCTTGAAATATTACGACGCTAACTTGCAAACCGACTGGTCGGAGGAGATACTCCTTGCACTACGTGCAGTCTTGTTCAAGCTTAGCATCTGGGACCACAATGCGACCTACGGTGCTCGGCTGCAGAATCTTGTCTACTCGGACGCCCGGAGCACGGCCATAGGGGAAGCAGCATCGCCAAAGAAATGGCAGAAAAGCGCATATGGACTGATCACGGTCTTCGGAAGATACGGTTGGGGAAAATGGCAGGATTGGCTGCTGGACCAGGAGCCTGACTACACTCGGCCTGCTGATTCTCGGAAGGAGCTCTTATCACGTCTGACGGACCATATTTCGACTGCGCATGGAATTGCTTCCTTTCTTTCATTCTGTGTCTTCCTAGTGAATGGACGCTATCGAACCTTGACCAATAGGCTGCTCAGACTACGACTTGTTAGTCCAAGCAGCCAAGTCCGTCGCGAAGTCAGCTTCGAATACCTGAACCGTCAACTTGTATGGCACGCTTTCACCGAGTTTCTGCTGTTTCTACTTCCTCTCGTAGGTATCAGCCGATGGCGTCGCTGGCTATCTCGCGCATGGAGGAAAGCCAAAGCGGTTCTCAAATCTAATTCGCAAGACCAAGAGAATGAGGAGCTGGAGAAGAATGGACCTTTAGCTTCGCTTCCAGAACGTACGTGCGCAATATGTTACTCAGATGCTAACCCAGCTTCTACCACCGAGGCCGAGATACTTGGTGCAAATGCTGCAGCAGGAGGTGGAGTGGTCGGATCTTCGCAGACTGACATTGTCAATCCGTACGAGACTATTCCTTGCGGATGTGTCTACTGCTTTGTCTGTCTAGCGACCAAGATCGAGGGAGAGGAAGGAGAGGGCTGGTTATGCCTACGATGCGGAGAGGTGGTGAAGTCTTGTCGGCCATGGAGAGGAGATGTTCTAGTAGAGGAAGAGAGAAAACCAGGAACCAAGAGCGTTGGCTTTGCGGACGATCTAGGAAGTGAGAATGAAGATCACCCATCAAAGGACAAGGAAGTTGACCAAGGTTCCGACACTAAGCAGTGGCGATCGTTGGGCCGACAACAAGACTTACAAGAATCACAAACTCTGGAGAACGCAACATGAAGTCTTTGTCGATAGCCATTTGGTCTCTCTCCACACATCAAGACATCGAGGTCTAGCCTACGGCAAGATCTCAACATTGTTGCCCAACTTCATGGCTCAGGCTTCAGAGCTATGAAGAGCCATGAATTTCGATAGGACAGGCTCATCGTCGATTGTTCCTACCCCTGCCTTTCGCAATCGCAACAAATCTATTGTGTCCATCCCGATTCACTTTGCGTAACTCTCGGATGGAGACTCATCGCAAACAAGTGGAACAAAGGCTGCGTTGCAACCCAACGATCACTTGCTATCATCGACAATAGATTTTTTTGTCCCGCAGGACTAGGCCAAGGAATCCCTCGGCAACTTCTCGGTTTTTGACATGGCTGTTCGATTTGTTGCTGCCACAACGACGTCTATTAGAAGCGGCCATTGTTCCGAGAGAAACTTCGCACGCTTGAATGAAGGGATTCCTGTACCCTACAAAGGACATTTGCAATCATCACCCAGAGAAGATTGTAAGAACCTAACAGCCGGCACATTTGACCACAGGAGGACTAGAAAAGACGAAGGAGCGATGTAAAACATCATCAATCAATTTCAAGACCGAATAGGATGCTGTCGTATAGACTTTCCCTGCGGCAGAGCTTTGAAAAGACGGCAGTTGATATAAGAATATGTCTTCAGTCCTACATAGAGCTCAAATAGAAAGTTTAATTGCTTACAAGTAATCAGACATGACCAAAGATACCTGAATTGACCAAAAACCTTCGCATGCTCATTACGCTAATTCCATTCTTCTGAGGGGCTACAATTATCTAAGACTTACCCTCGGATTCTCTACCCAATTACTCAATCCGGTAAGCTTTCCTAGCAGTCCCCGCCCAGACCATCGCCTTCTCTCTATCCGTCAAACCTCTCCTCTCCAGTAGCCTCTCCACGATCTCCTTCCAACTCTTCCACGCCCTATCATTTCCCGCCCCACCAACATTGCACACCGGCCAGTCGCTTCCATACATAATCCTCTCCGGCCCGAATGCGTCGAACACAGCTTCAACCCACAGGTACACCGCGTCCACGATCTCGTCCGCTGGAGTCATCCTCTCCGCGTCCTGCGGCTCCAGCTCCGAAAACAATCCCGAGAGCTTCATATACGTCCTCCCCGACCCAGCCAGCGTCCTGATACATTCTCTCCAAGCCAAAAACTCGGGATGCCCCTCCGCCCCCACCACCCCGATCCTCAAATTCGGCTTGCACAAATGATTAACAACCACATTCGGCAACTCCTTATCCCCAACCCCCCTCACCATCGCGCACGCCTCCTCCAGCTGCCACATGCCCCCGCTCCGCGCATCCACGCCCAAGTCGAAACTGTACCCGTTCCGCCCCAGCCAGCGCAGGCCGTCCCGAAAAACCGGCGAGGCCATGGCGCCGCGCGGCTTGTCCTGCACCAGGTACCGGAATCCCTTTACGTACCGCCTCCACAGCGCTGGATCCTCGTGGGTCTGGAGAATCCTGGACTCGGCGAGGCGGACGTACGCCGCCACCGCGTCCGGGCCCGCGGCGACGGGTGCCCACGGGACGATGGCTTGGACGAGCGGGGCGTCGGCGGCGGTGTGGCCCTCGCCGGGGAGGGGGTGGCCGGTGGCGATGCGGAAGAGGAAGGCGATTTCGGAGAGGGGGTGGGTCCAGTGCTGGGGGGAGGGGGAGGTGGGGTGGGCGAGGCGGTCGGTTTCGAGGAAGATGAAGCCGAGTAGGTTGGGAGGGAGGGCGGTGGCGGAGCGGTATTCGGCGAGTGAGTGTTGGCGTTTTAGGGGGTGGTTGGAGGGGAGGGAGGGGGTCCAGGCGAGGGTTGGGATGTGAGGTAGTGCGTAGAGGTGGATGTGGGAGTCGATTATTTCGAAGGGATTGCTTGGTTGGGGTTTGGGCGGCTTTGAGGTCATTTCGGATGAGAGCCCCGAAAACTTATCTCCAGGTAGTCTGATTAGAGATCATTCGTCTTCAAGGCGTTGGCATGTGGTCCTCTTCTCCTCTTTTTATAAGCTTTGGGTACTTCTTACCCAGCCTTGTGAAAGATGGCTTAAAGTTCAAACAAGACGCAAAAGGGAAGTCAAATGCCGTTTGAATCATGCTTTTTATGATAACTTTGTCTTTTCTGCTTGAGCGCTCTCCTCCAGTATGAGCTTAGAAGTCAACCGTCGTCTTCGCATCATGAAATCGACAACATATTGCCAAATTTGGTAAAGGAGTTTTTTTCTTCCACCCCATTCACCTAGGGATCTGTGCTTACGACAGAGTTAGCCTGAGATGTAGCACAACAGCACGCAAGCTGTACAACCTTCGCACGTGTTCCCCCGATCGGCAAACCTTGCTCCATGTCTAATGTTTGATGTCACAGATTCTTCTCGGCGGCCTTTCTCCCGAGATGCTTTTGGCAGAGTTTAAGAATTCGCTGCGGGCGAAGATGGCCCGATTACCTTGACGTTAGCAAATTTTATTGAGATGGAGCAAGGAGATCGCGGCGTTGGTTCGGGATTTGTATTGCTTTGCCCATCTTATGATGATTTCGGGAGAGGGGAGAGGGATTTTTGCTATAGCTTGACAAAGACTGGCATCGTCTCCAGCGGACAGTCAACCTCTATTGTATCACCGCCATCCCACTCATTGTCTCCTTCAAAAGATTTCCATCTCGAACCTTTGGGAAGGTACACTTTTCTCCTTCTTTGACCAGCGGACAGAACAGGCGCCACCAGATACTTACTTCCGAACAAGTACTGATCCTGCACTTCCCAGCACCTCTCATCCTCTGGGAATTCATAGAATAACGTCCTCATGACCGGTGTGCCCTTCTCGTGCGCCTCCCTCATCAAGCCCCTGATATAATCCCTCATCTCCTCCCTGATTTTCATATACTGCACACAAATCCCCTCCACCACCTCCCCATAACTCCAGATCTCATTCGGCGCCCCAGACAAACACTCCGCCCCGCCCGTCGTCCCCTGCTGCGGCTGCTTCGGCTCCCGATCCCCATGCAACCGCATCACCGGACAAAAAGCACCCCACTGAAACCAGCGCACAAACAACTCCCTGAACGCCTCATCATTCGGATCCCCGCCGTGAAAACCCCCAATATCCGTCGTCCACCACGGTATCCCCGCGATCCCCATATTCAGCCCCGCCGCGAGCTGGTTCCTCAGGCTCCCCCACGACGACGCAATGTCCCCGCTCCACACGAGCGCGCCGTACTTCTGGCTGCCCGCCCACGCGCAGCGGAGCAGGTTGACGATTTTAGTTTGCCCCGCCGCTGCCATGCCCTCGTAGAACGCCCGCGCGTAGTCGCGGGGGTAAATGTTTCCGACCGCGAGGTTCGTGCCGGCGTGGTAGCGGTAGATGTCGAAGTCGTAGACGTCGTACTCGGGTTCTGCCTCGTCGAGCCAGAAGATCTTCACGCCTTTCGCGTAGTAATGCTCCTTGGCTTTCTGCCAGACGTACGCTCGGGCTTCCGGGTTTGTGGCGTCAAAGTGCACGGTGTCGCCCATGAAGGTCATGACGGTGCGGACGCCGCGGTCGGCGCGGATGAGGAGGCCGTGCTCGAGCATTTCGGGGTAGTTCGGGCTGCGTTTGTCGACTGTGGGCCAGATGGAGACCATGAGTTGCGTGTTCATGGATTGGAGGGCTTGGATCATGCCGTCGGGGTCGGGCCAGTAGGTGGGGTCGAATTTCCAGTCTCCTTGGAGGGGCCAGTGGAAGAAGTCGACGACGATGACATCGACCTTGAGCTTCCGCCTGCGGTATTCTCGCGCGACATTGAGAAGCTCCTCTTGCGTCTGGTAACGCAGCTTACATTGCCAGAATCCGAGGCCGTGCTCTGGCATCATGGGTACTTTGCCCGTGACCTCGGCGTAGGCTTCTTCGATCTCGGCTGGGGTGTCTCCGGCAACGATCCAGTAGTCGAGTTTGTTGGTCGAGAAAGCTTCAAATGTCTTGATGTTCTTCCCCAGCACAGCGCGACCTATGGAAGGATTGTTCCACAAGAGGCCGTAGCCACACGATGAGAGCAAGAACGGGACACTGGCTTGCGAGTTGCGGTGCGCCAGCTCGAGATCATGGCCGGACAAATTCAGGTGCGGTTGCTGATATTGACCCATTCCGTAAAGCTTCTCATTCGGATCCACTGTCTCCAAGCGCAAGGTTAAATGGTAGTTCTCATTACCAGGTATCGGTTTGAACTCGCGTGCAGCGATATTGAGAGCGCTAGTCTTCGGATCGAGGACGTCTTTGCGGTGTCTTGAGTACTCTTCCAGCAATAGCTTTCCGGCGGAGTTGTAGACCATGAGCTTTCCACCAGCAGTGATAGTTGCTTTTATTTTGCCGTTTTCGATGCTGGCACCTTTGGGACTACTTAAGAGCTTTGGATCGTAGGAGACAGTGGTGTTCTCCAATGCCCAGTTTTCTGTCGGCATCTTGGGCTGCATCGTTGCTCGTACACGCAGCGCATTTGAACCCCAGGTTTCGATCCATAATTTTTCGGCATCATAACGATAGACCAGGCTTTGTCCATTGATTTCGAGCATCGTATCTGGAAACATAAGGGCAAGCTCTACAGTGCCTGATCAATGGCTGAGCTTTGTCCTATGCAGAAGTCTTCCGGCATTGCAATGATCACAGATCACGGACAGGTGTAATGCTTAATGTTTTCAGAGAAATGGAAAGAGTAATTCCTTTGCGTTGAGTCAAATTTAGATATAGCCTTTTTATCCACCTAAGGTACGAATAAATAACTTGACAAAAGGAATAATGTGACCAAAAGAAACGTAGTGTGCCACGAATATATTGATCTTCATGACTTTGGGTAATGGATGAACATTGTTCTAGACTCACGTCTGCATCTTTTTTATTGGCAGATTGTTCCTGCCCTGCCAGTAAGGAGTTGATTCTAAGGAAAAGATTCTCGTTCTCCAGTTGGTGGGGTGTTGACCCCACGTTTAGCAGCCTTACCTGTGATTTCGTAAACGGGCGGGACAAACTTTTCCACCTCTGAGAACGAGGCATCGCCTCTCAATGGTAATAGGGTTGCGAAATGTGAGGCGATGTTTTCCTGCGTCTAATTTTAAACCGTGATGATAAGTATCTATAGGCTTGCAAACCGTGTTTGCTTCCACCGAGCCTTACCCTAGCCCTAAACATTAATCTTTGAACGGTTGTGAAACAATTCTCTCACCTTGAATTTGCGAACTCATTCAGTTGAACTGCTTTCATTTTCTCGTATCCACGTATGACTGCGCACTACTTCAAAGCTACGAGTAAAAGGCTCAACGATTTCAATCTTCGCTGAAACAGCATGAATTTTTCCTCCCAGTCCGTTTCCGAAGGAGTCTACGTCTCTTCCAATGACTTTGTCCGACAACGTAGTCGCCCGCAACGAACGCGACACCTTGTCTAACATCGGAATTGCTATGTCGCACAAGCTTGCACAGCCTGGCAATGCAGTTTTCCAAGTCAGATGACCACCTAATATCTTTGGCGAGTCTTAGTACTGCAGATGGTTGTGGCACCCATCAACCTCCTGCTACTTTGCCTGCGGGGAAAATAGCTCGATTATCCATGCCCACTCAAGCTTTGACGACATATAAAACCCCTATTAGCTCCTAGTTGAGGGTCCTGAAATCTACCTACATTGATAATGGTGATTGTGAATGCCTGAAATACTCTGCTCTCTTTGGGAATAATCTGCTTCGAAATCTACAAGCTCTCTGTGCTTAGAGACACTACAGATGGATAAGCTGTATGGTGCCCAATCAGCTACTCCACATCCGACTGAAATGGCAGATCTGATGGAGGGCGAAGAACAATTAGGACAAGTTTGTTCAGGGCTATGAAGTTGAAAAGATTAGTGCTGCTAACCATGTTCTGTTAGAAAAGTGGGTTCCGCGAAGGGGTAGTTAAGCACGACACACGCAGAGATGCAAGACATTCTCCCTTTGGAGTCAAGGATTTCCGTTATATCATGAGCCATCCCCGTTTCAGACCTCTGCGATGTTGCTCGATCCATGTTCCTGCTATAGCGGTTACTTTTGGAATTCTGTCTCTCACCTGGCGCGAAGTCTTTTGGGAAGCGCCGTCATCAAATACCAATGCAAAGCTCAATGCATTGCAATTTGCAGCTAAGATCCACGAGAGTCTCATCTTTCTCTCGCTATCTGCAGTCGTCCTTCACCAAGTCCAACGCCATCTCTTGAATAAGCACAGTGGCATCGCCCTCGGCCTTTTAAATTCTCCATACCAAATCCATTCCGCCTTATATATCTTCGGCTCAGAATTCTGGCAAGGTCTGCTGGCTCTGAATCATCCTAGGCGGCATTTTAGCTTAATCCTGGTTTTGATATTGGCTCTTATGCAATCATCATGATCCCTAAGCTAGGATGGTGGAATTTGCCGCCATTTTATGAGTTGCAGATTTTCTTGAAAGATAAAGAGCTCCAGGTATTTCCAGAAAATCTGACGGCAGCGTACAGAGAAGGTGGTTTTGACGACATCTCAAAATTTTTTGAAGATGGCTCATTTCTCCAGTCGACCGAGGGGGACGTCTTGAACATTACTATTCCAACTCCATCAAACACGATGCAACGTCGTATCATTGGGGGTTATCTATGGGTACGCTCTAGCACAGCAATAGCAACGACTTTTTTAGCTGCTCAGAGTCTGCAGGTCATCGCGAGTATGTTTGGGATCGACGGTGGGACCCGGCAGTCTGTCGGCCGTCTTAAGATCCTTGAAGAGTCTGATCCTGGACAGATTTGGCAGTCATCTAGATTCTACAAACCTTTGGTACAAGCTCAATGCTCTTCTACGAAAGTAGAACATATCAACGCCACCATCGCGATGCCTCATGACGAGATGATTACCTCGCCATGGAATACGGCAGTCTATCGAGATGAAGTGTGGAACTTACCTCCAGAGTTTCTGTCATCTATAAAGAGCAATGTCACGTGGAGCGGTCATGGATCTAGAGAAGGCTTTCCTGATTCCCAATCCAAGAGCTTCGCCTTCCGTTGGTTCAATACTAGCCACATTAGAAGCGCTGCGAGACCCTCACTAGGCGCTGCATGGATTTTGACAACCCCGAAGCAACATACTGGATCTTTGACCATATTACACCTATGCACCATCGACGCTCGTTGGGTCCCAACAAAGGTCTGGGTCGACGATATCGATATGCTCATCCAAGAAGAAACTGTAAATGTCTTCTCTTTGGACCAAACTCTTCATAGCGTTCCTTATCGACCAATTTATATCAGCGATGATTGGGCCGCTAAAGTAGATCGGGTTTACAAAGATGGAAAATACCTGGAAAGGGAGGTCTCATTTGCTGGCTTAGGTTCAGTGTGTCAGAACGTTACCGGATCGTTCAAAACCCCAACATCAAATACGAGCGAAAATTTCGACTCTTACTCCATTGTGGGTAATTGTTTGGCAGCTCCAATCACTCCATTTCTTGCTGAAGCTCTTGCGTACGTACCATCTACCCCGGAGATGAAAGTTCAGCAATACACCTTCAAGAAGGGCGGTGAGTCCGCTTTGGGTGAAGCTACCTCGTTGTCTACCTGGTCCGCAACTAGTTTTATAGACATTAACAATCAAACTCAGAGTGACTCGCCGGATATGAGGCATGATCCTGCTTACACTCGTCTTAAATTCTCATTGCAGCAATATGGATACAGTTATGGCTCAAAGGGGACAACAATCAACATTGCGGTAGTGGTGCTTTTACTTCACCTGTGTCTCGCGCTATATCACATGACTGCCATGATATTCCATGGCTGGAGCAGCGACTCGTGGAGGAATTTGACCGACATGACAGTCCTCGCCTGGAATTCCACGCCCAATGAGAAGCTGAGCGGCGCAAGTCTTGGCGTCAAAGATGGGAACCTGTGGAGGGAGATGGTGCACATGAAAGAGGACGCGGATGGGAGGAAAGAGCTCGTCTTGGACGATGATGGAAGTGCCTGCAATGCATCTACCTCGTGCATCGATTAAAGCTAACAGAGGGAAGCCCGGAATTAGGGTCGCGTGAGGAGAAAGTTTGCAGATGTGACCAGTCAAGCAGATCAGCGGTTGATGGAATGATGGCAAGGATGAATGAAGCAAAAGCCATGTTTCTGTTGTCAGCGTCCAAACGCATCCCTATGTCCTAAGGAAACATCTCATTGCATGCTTGCCATCTATTTGTCTCAATGTGGAGTTGTAAGGAATGTCTAGCACTTCGTTTGCTCGAGGTGCGGGGTAGTACTTGTGGTTCGTTTGGGCCATTCTTTTGAGCCAGACTTCATTTCTCCTCCTAATCTCCGTGATACTTACCTCTGTGAATTTTGCAAGACTTCGCAGATCGAATGACAACCTATACATTCGGATGTAAGGTACTTCTTCCTGGACAGACATTTGCTCAATCGCGACTAATTCTGGATGCTGTGGCGTCCAATACGTACCTGGGCCACGCCATTTCTGACAGTCATCGTCATTATTAAGATCGATATTATAAATTTTCTTTACCGCTTGATTCTCAACATGGTCGATATAAGTACGGACAAAGACTCGACCGATAACTCGGAAGACGTTTTTATCAGAGTTGATACTTCGGATGGCGAGTGTGACCGGGAACTTGCCAAAAGAGGACAACAAGATGTCGCCTACTTCAATAGCCCCCACTCCATAACCAACCTGACGCGTTGCAGTAAAGAAGAATCTATCAAGTTGAGGCTCATGTCTAGATTCCCGACTCATATATTGTTCGACGGCTACCTGCGCCTCTGTCTCCGTGATTTCAATCGACCATGCAAATGCGTAGTGCTCATCGCTGAAGCTTTGGGTGGAATTCCTATGGTCCCACGCTTCGTTGGCGAGATTGTTTAGCAGAATCTTCTGGCTAGACGTATAGTCCTCACCTGAGAAAGACCTGCGTTCATCTGGCCAGAAAATTTCCAATGATTTGACGATATCATTGAGGTTTTGGATGCCATATTGTTCCGAGCCATAGATAGGATATTCACCGGTTCTTGTCACGGTTGCAATATGCCAGCCAAAGTCAAAGAAGCGCATATCCCTAACGTCGGCGTCCTGGTCCCAGTTGCGTATGCATTCAACCACGTCCTGGGTGTTGCTCGACATCATTAAAGCACTTTGCAAGATCATGCTTGCATAAACTGCCTGAAAGCTCGTCTTCCGGCAGTGATGCAAATAAGACAACATATCGAGATAAAGAACCCATGGTGGTCGGGAGTAGTCGACAATGAAGTCCTCCATTTCTTCGTCCAAACCTAGAAGTCCGAAGATCTTATCGCGAATGTCTTTACAAATAGTATAGCGATAGCATTTGTCTGACATCGTCAATATCTTTGGCGCATCTGGCGGCATCCATAGAGTCTTGGTCGTTATTACACTGGTGCGGCTGGCATCGCTAAACACTACTTTCCTGTACGGAATCTGATGATGGTTATGGGCATCCCAGAGCTCGGTGTAACCAATCCCACTGATGTCATGTAACGATCTGCCAAAGGTGAATTCGTCATCCGTCAAACGTCTTTCGCACATTATGATGAAACGATTAACATCTTTCCAATCGATCATTTCTTCTCCACAGAGGAAAAAGACCTGATTTGCAGTCAACACCTCCTGCACAATCCAAAGTCTCCGCCAGTAAGGTCGATTCAGAAGCTCCTCCCCCAATATCTCGCAAATCCGCCGCGCCTGCTCCTTGTCTCTATCGAACAGCTTCTCTATCTCTCGCCCATTCCGCTTGAGAAACTCCACAGCAAATCGCGACCTCTCGTCTCCATCTCCAAGCCACGAGGCCGTGCAGCAAGCTCCAGCGTAAATCTTCCCCATACACTGCACCTGCATGCCCCGCTCTGCAACGTTGTCCTGATCAATACAAATAGCATCAATCCAATGGTACCGAGCAAGACTATGCCGACGCAGCTGGAGAAGGCAGCGCCAGAGGTTGCCGCGGATGTAGAATGGTCTGCCGTCCAGACTGATGCGGTGAGATGGCTCACCGGCGCCCCATTCGTAGGACACAGCGACGTAGGTAGGAGGGGATGGTGAAGTGATGAGGTGCGTCGTGAGGGCACAGTAGATGCCGGTTAGGCCGTGGGTGGGGAGGAACTCTAGAAGTCGGATTTGGGAGTGAGGGCCTGGGAGGGATTCGTGCTTGAATAGTTCTTCTGCCATTCTCATGGTCTAATATGTTCAGCAATAAAGGTTGTCGATATCTCTTCTCCTGCGCAATACCTAGAATCACAACTTCAAGGTCGAAGAAGAGGAGAGCAGTCTTATCAACTTTTCCAGAAACCGAAGAGTCGATAACCTTTCCCTTCATAACCTCAAACCAGCGCTAAGGTTGAGATTATCGAATCCGAAATCGCAGCACCAAAAGCCAGCTCGGCGCCTAGCACAACCGTCCGACAGACCTCTAAGACTGTCGCAAGAAACGAATCAAAGTGTTCTAGAGGGTCATAGTACTAAAGCGAAGAGCATTCTAAGCTGAAAGCAAGCACCCAAATAAATCAATCAATCCCAAAATCCACGTAGAAAGACGAAACGATCAACGGCATCTCAGTCCTTGAAGCAAGCTTTTCTGCGAGACACTCATTCTCGCAAAGTCCTTCGTCTCATTCAGCCTCACCGATAAGACAAAAACTGCCGCGCAATCCGCCTTGGCTACACGAAGCCATGGGCGCCACAAAACGTCCAGCCTTGCCGACACAACACAACCTCTTGAAGGAATTTCGTGTGAACGGAAACTCCTGCTTGTTCGGGAGTATCAACGGGTCATTAGTTATGGCATATCCACTTAGGCAAGATACTCGGCCTAGACCTTCTTAGACATTCAATGAGTGTTACAATAGGGATGCAGAATGCTTGTGTAACGATGTCTACAACAACGCCAAGACCAGGCAAGAAGATCTAATTGTTCAGCTCTTCAACACCACCGTATACTTCTAAAGCCCAAACTGGATTGAATTCTCATCAAAGACTTCCATTCTAGTCGAACCATAATAAAGTCCATCATTCACTGCAGATTAACAAACATCCCCCCATCAACCAAAATCTGCGCCCCCGTCACATACCCACTCAACTCCTCGCATCCCAACCAAACCGCCGGCCCAGCCAAATCCTCCGGCCTCCCCAACCTCCTCAACGGCGTCCTCCCCTCCATATACACCCTCTTCCTCTCCGCCTCACTCCCCGGCGGGCCCTCCAAATCCTTATCATTAAGCTGCGTCCTAATCGTCCCGGGCAGCAACGCATTGCACCTTATCCCATACTTCCCCAGCGCACACGCCGCGGACTGCATGAGCGACAGCAGCCCAGCCTTCGTGGGCGTGTAGTGGGCCTGCTGGGCGCCGCCAACGAGCGCGGAGATAGACGAGATCGCGATGATGGAGCCGCCCGGCGGATCTTGCTGCGTCGACATGTGCCGCGCGGCGGCCTGGACGGCGTAGAAGGCGCCGGAGAGGTTGGTGGCGAGGGTGGCGGACCAGAGGGCGTCGGTGATGGAGAGGAGGTCGGCGAAGGGGCAGATGCCCGCGTTGGAGATGAAGATGTCGAGGCGGCCGCCGAAGGTGGAGGCGGTGCGGGAGACGAGGGCGCGGCCGGTTTCCGGGTCGGAGATGTCGCCGGGGATGCAGAGGTAGCGGGGTGAGGGGGGGGATGTCGAGGAGGTGAAGGGGGAGGCGGCCTTTTGGGCTTCCTGTTCGAATGAGGCCAGATGTTCGGAGTCAGAGGGCCCGCCGAGATAATTGATGGCGACGAGGGCCCCATGGCGGAGATAGCTGAGTGCGATTGCCTGGATTTGGGTGAGCTTTATATGATGACAGAACATAACGGAAACTTACACGTCCAATTCCGGTTAGACCGCCTGTTATGGCAGCAACCTTGTCGGTCAAAATAGGTGGCACCATCTTCGATTACCTGAAGCGGGAGAAGATTTCATATAGATATCCTAATTTGGAAAAATGTAAAAAGCAGTTTGGAAAGACGCTGAAAGACTTGTTTCAACGAACAAATACATAAAAACTTAGAAAGCATTGACGGAGCCAGGGGATGAAGGAAGTCTCGTTCCACAGGGAGACATTCTGACGCGACACGTGCACTGTAATGATATGATATGCCGTTTACGTCGGCCTATGCCGAGAAAATGGTCGCTAATTCCGCATATGCAAGCACAATGAGATGCCGAATACTTCTGATCGTCAAAGTCGGTCTCTTAACGGGAAAAAAGTTGACCAAGAGGGGAAAGTGCCAAGACAAGTGGGATGGATTTGGGGACGGCGGGGCGCCTCCTGCACTCGGTCTCCATTGTCCCGAACCATTCTTGCTGGCCATTTTCACGTCATTTGACAGCCTGACAAGATATGAACTGAAGAGAATCCCGAAATCGATAAGGCTGAAAGTTAGAATGCCTCTTAGTACAGCTGCAAATTACTCTAGACCTGGCACGCCTATGGCGCATGACTGAAATGCTCCAACTCCAGTGCAAGGCCGCCCAATGCAAGGCATTTACCACATACCAAAGAAGATTGCAGGTGCAGCAGTCAAATATAGCCAAGGTTTATACGCTCTCAGAATGGGGAACTCCATTCAGAACAACCGGTTTCTCAGCCAGCTGCTCGGGTATGTTTTGCGCTTGAACCAGATTCGACACAGCAGGGTCCGT
This sequence comes from Pyrenula massariospora, assembly GCA_021030905.1. Classification (NCBI taxonomy): domain Eukaryota; kingdom Fungi; phylum Ascomycota; class Eurotiomycetes; order Pyrenulales; family Pyrenulaceae; genus Pyrenula; species Pyrenula massariospora. The sequence continues at coordinate 242,966 of JAGFMI010000020.1, forward strand.
AGTCAAGAGACTTTTCTGCGGGGTTGGATTCAGAATGTTTTCGGCGTTGATAATTCTCGCTCTGGGATTCAGCTCAAGCCCAAAACCTGGCTTGTCGAGCTCTGAAACCTCCACGTATCCATGGGTAGGGATAGGCTCGTTCAGAAATAGATCTCCAAAAACGGGGTAAACAGACTTGCCATCCGGACTATTCGCCAAGTACTCATGGAAAGGCGTGTTCGGTTGACTTACGACAAAATGATAGCTGTATGGACCGCTGGCATGTGGCACTACAGGGATATCGTAGGCCGCCGCCATTGAAGCCACTTTGAGGATCTCGCTCATCCCTCCCAGCCACATAATGTCAGGCTGGATGATATCGAGATTTCGCCCCTCGATCAATTTCCGGAAACCATAACGGGAGTATTCGTGCTCTCCAGTGGTGAATTTGACTCTTGGATGAGCTCGTTTTAGAAGTGCTTGACCATCGAAATCATCCGGACTTAGACATTCCTCCCACCAGTCTATCCTTAGGTCCTCTCTTTCTGCCTCGCTCACTAGATCGATTGTATACGAGACGTTGAGACTCATATAACAATCTACCCGAAGCGGAAAGTTCGGTCCCACTTTTTGTCTCTGTTCCTTCAGATATGCAATATTCTTTAGGAGGCCAGGCCGACCTTCATCTGGTCCATATGGAAGGGCAACCTTGGCTCCAATGAAGCCCGCGTCTTTGGCAACGCCTGGCTCTGGACCGGTGCAATAGAAGTGCAATCTTGACCTTGTAGCACCTCCAATGAGCTTGTACACTGGTTCTTGCCGTATTTTCCCCAGGAGATCCCATAGCGCCAAATCTATCACGGAGATAGTTGCAATGGGAAGACCTTTCCGGCCGTAATAGAGTGAACCTTTGTACATCTGTTCGAAGATATGAGTTATATCTCGAGGATCTGAGCGGTAGTGTGTAAGCAACTGCGCCAGCGCTCGGAGATCTTTCCATACCTTTGCCAATGAGGAAGCGCTCAAAATGTTGGGCAACAAGCCAACAGGCTGGAGGGCCGCCGAAACCCGTAGCAAAGCCCTTAGTGCCGTCGCTTGCTTCAATCTCGACGCAGAAAGAGCCAAGAACGTTTATGCCCCAGCTAGTTCTCGATTTTCGATATTCCTCCCATTTCGACATGGGGGTGGAGATGGGGCTGTCAATCAGCCAGTGCCCGCCTTTTACCTACAGCCATCAGTTTGCGTCGACAATCACAGCTCCAGACTTGCATTATGGTAGTCGCCGCCAGAACCAACGCCGTCAATAATAAAGGTCCTGACTCCCTTGATGCAGGGAAATTTCCGCACAGAGCTCATAACGGTGGTGAAGAGTCCCGGGAAAAGCTTGGAGAAGCGTATCTGCAAATATCATGGGAAATATTTGACTGGCGGCAGCAAGAAACTCCAAAGATCAAGCCGTAGAAACAGCAGTCGAATCGCCTCAAAAGAAGTCTGTCGAACAACCCGTTCGCACGCTCGGTCCATCACTAACCCGGGCCATGCTAATTGGCGGGTAGAAGCGACTGGTGGTGCGTGACATTCGTGGAGGACCAAAGCGGCCCTGAATTCCGCAGCAACGCTCCGGCCTCGGCATATCGTAGCAGCGGCCATCAAAGAGCCTCCCGGATAGGTCGGCGGGAGGTTGAAAAGAGACAAGTTGAAGATGAAACGCTGGCAAGGTTCTCCAGATGCGTGGAGAAGCGATAATGCCTGCAAATTATAATCTCGTCTGTGTCAAACCGCGGGCTGCGGGGTCGGCAAATGCCTCCTCGCGCCCGCTCCCCCAGATTTTCTCGGTCGTACACCACCGAGTCCTCGAACGTCTTTCTTCAGTAAGCCCGAGTTGGCAGCGCGCTCGCCATGGTGAATCACCAACCGTCACCACAGTCGGTCACTCGGTCTAGCCAGCGGGAGAGTGATATCGACAGGCCTGAGAGCCCCCAGGACGGGCAGTGGAGCGCAGAGGAGAGCGGAGCAGAGGAGCTCGTGGACCAGAATGGGTCGCGGAAGAGGAAGAGGCCACGGCCCATGAGCGTCTCGTACGTCTGAAGATCAGTCCTTTCATATTCGAAACTGCACCAACCCGTGCTGCCTGCAAGCTGCCCTTCGTTCAGAGGCGTACCCACTCCAAGCGTTAGTTAACTTCGTGCAGCCACAGCTGACTGAGGTTACACCAGATGCGAGCTCTGCAAGCAGAGGAAGGTCAAATGCGACAGGGGACAGCCAAGCTGTGGATGGTGTGCGAGAAACCACCATGTCTGCGAATACAAGGAGCGAAGGAAGCCTGGCCTCCGGGCTGGATACGGAAGAGAGTTGGAGCATCGGTTGGATCGGCTGGAGCAAATCATACATGCGCACGGGAGGCTCCTCGAAACACATCTTCTACGATCTTCAGATGGCAATAATGAGACGCCACAGCAAGAGACTAGCGTCTATCCTCCGCCACCAGAATCCATGTCACATCATCTACCTCGCACCGAAGCTGCGCTGTTCATGCAAAAGCCGCCAATTTATCCGGATCCGCTGCAGTCTCAAGGATCTATTATGAACAACTACAGCAATTCAATTGCAGCTTCAACCCCAAGTCTAGCCCAGGCTGATAGTTATCAACAGGCGCATGAACAGACACCAAACGGAATCCCACAAAGACATCAGTCCATGCACAGTGCAGCCCCTACTGAATATTTCGCCCAGAACACGGCTACTCTCGAATCGCCTACCTTGAACATATCCGCCGAGCCCCAAGCTTCGCTGATTGATCCTTCACAAAGCTTTCCTCCCTATGACCTGCTTTACGCGCTGGTTGACCTTTACTTCAAGCATATTAACACATGGTGTCCTATCCTGCATCGGAAGACAACTCTCGACGCGCTATTTGGGCCATCTACTCTGGATGAGGCTGATCGGATTATTCTTCACGCAATTGTAGCCACAACTCTACGTCTTTCTACCGACACGCGTCTAAATGCCGAGAATAGGAAGCGTTTCCATGATTCGTCCAAGCAAAAGGTCCTGTTGTATGGTCTCGAGAATTCTAGCGTTAAAGCCCTTCAGGCCTTAGTAATCCTGGCATTAGATCTGACGGGAACCAGTAATGGTCCTCCCGGCTGGAACTTACTTGCATTGATAACACGTTCCGTTGTCCAACTGGGCTTGTCTGTTGAAGCAACTTCAACCATGGTATCACCAAATTATCCGTCTATATACACGCTGCGAGCGATGACCCTCCCAGAACCAAAGTCCTGGATCGAAGATGAATCGAGAAGACGATTATTCTGGATGGTCTACCTTCTAGATCGATATGCCACCATTGCTACGGCCTTTGAATTCGCGTTAGACGAAAAAGAGATTGATAGAAAACTACCTTGTCGAGATGACTTGTTCGCACGAAATCAACCAGTCGAGACAAGATGGTTTCGTACCTCGGAACGATCAGATTACAGCCTAAATCATCCAGAGAATCTTGGGAGCTTCTCATACTACTGCGAGATTCTGGGAATTGTATCGCGGATTCATCAGTTCTTGAAGCGCCCCGTCGATATTGGGGCATTGTCAGACGTCGAAGAGTGGCAACGCAGTTATCGTGATCTCGACGCTGAGCTGAATTCATGGAAATTCAGCCTACCGAACGAATATGGAAACATGGCGCGCCTTTTCAATTCCAGTACCTCCAACACCAACAAGACCGTTAACTGCGGCTGGATAATGCTTCATGCAACCTACCATTTTGCCATCATTCGGCTTCACTCATCGGCTGCTTATCCAACTACGCGATCGCCTATCTTTACACCATCCTACAGCGCATCACAGAGATGTCTCACCGCCGTAGAAAATATGGCCCAGCTCGGACATTACGTAGTGAATAATGGCATGTTGAATAAGCTTGGTCCGCCTTTCGCCTTCAATCTCTGGGTAGCTGCTCGATTGCTATTAGTACATGGGTCGACGATCGACCACAAAGTCAGCCCCGACATTATGTTCTTTGTCAGCACCCTAGCACAAATGGGTAAATACTGGAAAGTGGCAGAGCGGTATAGCAACATATTGAACCGCGTCCTGGAAGAATATCAGACGAGCGAGCGGGGACCGATGAACGCCCACGGCGAAAGGGTAACACCATCCACTGTCCGAATACTAGCTGACATGAGGAGGTAAGTGAAACATAGTGGATATCGAATTGAGCCTCGTCATGCTGAAACTGAACAGGTGTGCTTATGATCTTGATTTCTTGATTTCCCGGCAGCCCCGACCAATTGCTCAGTCTTCTCTGTATGCCAACGCAGCAGGGACGACGCCGACGCCTTTGAAAACCCCAGCCCCCAACGAATTGGAATATTTGGATGTCTTTGATTTTTTCAATATGCCCCGGTTGCCTGTATCACAGGACCCTAACGGGAGTATGAACGGTAATACCCACCCTGGAGCGGCCCAGGGCGTGCCTATGGGTAACGGAACCGGAAATGGGGAGATGACGGGCGAATTTAATATTACAAATTACATGGTACCAAATCCAGAATCGGACTGGTTGTTTAAGGCGAACACGTGAGTGGATCAATCAAGGGGCCTTAAGACCAGCCTCAACATCACTCCTAGATGGGGACAAACTCTCGCAATGGACTTTGGAATTCACGCAGTGGCAATCGCGGATGACGTATCTGGAGGTCGCAAGCATGCATGTCAGATCTGCACTCGGCGTGATTATTTCGTGCTGTGGATAACGCCTCTAATGTTGTTCCTGGGCAGCCGAGAAAGGAGCAATTAGCATTGTGCCCGTTTATCGTAAGCCTGACTGTCGATCCGGGCGTGGAAGCAAATGGCGACAACGTTACATGAGGTCAACGGTCCGGGCGGGAAATGTGCTGTTTTTGACGCTTGTGTAAGACCGTCTCGTCTCTGCGATACTGGAGATGATATAGAAATGCGAGATCCACGTAAAGTAAGCCGCGACTGAAGGTTGATAGGGGATCGTTTGGGCATGGTGTGGTAGTACGAGCCGCCGAATAGAAGGCTGTGAATGGCACTTTCAACGGTTCCCCGAGTAAGCTGTTAGGCGCGATTGGGGCCGGCGGGGTTTTGGCACCAGGCGGATGGAAAGTCGTCGCGTGGCAGTGAAACCTTCAGAGGGGACACAGCATCGTGCTGGAACTGCGGCAAAGGAATCACTAAAGTGTCCTCTTCGCCAATGCGTCGAGTGACGTGAAGGTGAAAAGAGCCGTGCAGCGTGGACATGCAAGGCTGACTGCGCGCCAAGGTCCCAGGCTGCGCCTCGCTTCCCATGCTATTTCGGTTGACCTTTCCGAACCTCGCCGTGGCTCAACCACACCCACGCCAGACCAGACTCTCCTCCCGTCGACCCTTAACCGTCTAAGTCAAAGTGCTGATGCCCCTTTCCACCAATGGCACGCCCAAGCTCGCCTCGACAACAATCGCGAGCTCGTCCTCAACCGTTCCATGCTGCTCTTGGCCCTATCGTGCCCATTTCGAACCCCCCCGAGCTGTCTGCTGCCTATGAGCCGCTCCTTTACAGAACCCTCCCCCCCTCGAGACTCCGAAATATCGCTTTTTGGCCCGTCGAGGATTTGAAACATCATACCAACGCCTTCGACGGTCCGCTCGCACCCCTAACCTAGTCAGGTGTCTGGTTTTACCTCCTGAAAAATGTAGATACAATTACTGGCAGACGGTGAATTGGCTGAATGCCCTGGTCGGAGCTGGATTCCCCCCTGGTCCTAGTCATCCTCTCTGTCGGTACTAAGGGGACCCAGGGCCTTGGATGACGAGTGTAGATCCATGCAGCTGAGATCGCTCGATGGGTCCGCCCTTGTACCTCGTGCTTTCTACGACCCCGTTAACCATTCCGGTTGGTCCTCCATCTCCTATCTCCTAACGGTCAACGATGGCCAAGCAGCCCCATCTAATCGGTCTTGCCCGCCCGCAGCCCCCGCTATGGCATCTAACCCATCTGAGCGATCTGTCATCGATGGGGTGCTGGTCGGATCTGCAGTGAGCATGTGGGTTTGTTCACATAAGAGGTGGCTTTGAAGCTCTACACAGATTTGGTAGTGGTAACGGAACTTGCCTCCCAAACAGTCTTCCCACCCACGCTCGTGAATGACTTAATCCTTTCCAGGCAGCCACCACCTTCCTTCATCCACGTTGTTCTTGTATATAAAGTGGTGCCTTAGGGCTGAGCTATTCCCATTCTTCTCTTGATCTCATTGTCAATCACCATTGCCTTCTCTTGATCAGTTCTCTGTCACATATTTCTTGTCAGTATCTAGCGTCCGTCCCGACTACGATATTCGACCCTTTCAAATATCAATCATAGACTTCTCAGCGCAAACTTGAAGTTTCTACTTTCTTCAATTGGGCCTCGCCACCATCAATATGTGCTATCAGCTTATCGAGCGTTATTCTGTATGCCGCTGCATATACTACCAGCATTCTATCGACCCATGCCAAGCGTACGGACAGCATGGACACTACCCACAGGAAAAGACGGTTCTCGTCGGCTACGCATGTCCTAGACACCAATCTGGTCACCATGTAGAGTATGGTTCCAGCGGGGGACATTGGCAAGACTCCGGCTACTCAAGTGGCTACTATTCTGACCGGCGATGACATTTACCTGACGATTCAAGATTCATGTATCACGATGAGCATTGGTTCGGACATTCTTTTATACAGCGACGGCCGTTTGCACGTACCTCTGTTAAGCACGGCCATCCTTCGGAACATTTCACATCCCATTCCCTCGGATTGAACGTCTCCGCAATCGTCTGTCGGAAGGCACACACGTTACCAGCGGGCTACAAGGTGCCTGGCAGGCTTCGTAACGTCTGGCTTCTTTGATTTGGTGACGCGTATCTCCACGCATTCGGGTTAGGCAGCATTTGATCGGCATTTGAGGCAGAATTTGCAACGCACGTGTCAGATAACGGACTTTAGTTTTGAGGTTACACGGAGCAGGCTTTCGGAGCGAGGAACCGAGTAACAGCGCATTCATTGGATTCATATTACGAATGACGGACAAACGGGACGCATAACGGGCAGGCATCAGCATGGAGCCTATGAGAAACTGCATGGGAATTGGAGTCATCTGCTTTTACAGCATGTTCTGTCGCTATCTTTTTTTGGTAACCCTGAGCTGGCTCTAAGGGCAATTTTTCTTCGCAATACCACGCTATCTATAGTCTGGCATAGGCACATCCTGCGAAAACCTGTGCTCGAAGACTGCAAATGACTCGACTGACAAACCAAACCCCCAAACATCCCCCATCTGCCCCCACGGCAGATAACCCGCCCTATAGTATTCACAGAAACCTAACATTGGTGCTAAACGATCGAACCCAAATATCCATTCCCCTACTCGCCGATAGCCTCCTACTTCCGCCGAGAAGGCAACCTCAACACCCTCGAATCTAATTGACTATCCTCTGATTCGTCCCTTATCTAATCGTGCCTTGCCATGCGACGCAGTGTAACCCCGCCACGAGCGCCACAGTACCCCTCCACCGTCCCCTGGGCTTTATAATCTAGTTGATCCTGCCTCGGCTCGGGTCATCCATCCCCAAGCCCCTTGCCCCTTTTCTAAGACAAACGCACTCTCCCCATTGTTGCTTCGACCCCATCCAACTTTAGCATAGTCCAATGCCTCTGCCTACAGACACCGAGTTCCCCGCCTCCGCCTCGCGTGATGTGGCTTGAGCTTGTTGCTGAGCCTCTGTCGATCGGTACATTTCCTACCAGTTCCTATCATTCATCTAATGACTAAGGCACAGGATTGCAGAAAAACGACGGGCCCCTTTATTAGTCATTGATGGCGTCGTCAACATGACGCACTTGGTGCGAACCTTGGGCTTCTAGGGCCTGTGGGAACAATTCTGAATCCATTCTCAGTACGTAGTCCGAGATGACAAATATTGCCGCTATCTCATCGCTTGACAGAGAGCAAATCCGAAGCGGGATTTTCAGCTCCTGGTGCAAACACCAGCTGGACCGTCGCCCCATCGTTCTCAACAAGTTCCCGTCAGACGTTTCTTAGATCATTTACCCCATTCCGAAGGAATTGGCGCCTTGTACTACTTGCCATGCGCAGAAGGTCTCAATTACCCGCCGATCTAAGCCCGTCAAATAGAGCACGGCAAGGTGGGACAAGGCAGACTCGGCAGCCATTCAAACGCTGTACCTGACTAGAAACCTCGCTTAGGTCGCTCCGCCGACACTAATGACGACCATCGCGTGGAAAAGATTATGAAAGGCGTGTAGACGCAGAATAAATGGTCCCCAGTTCACCTGCTATTACGCCCTTTTGACCCCACCCTCCCAATTTTAGCAGCACAACGTCTGTATTTCCTGATCTGGTCTAGTCGACTCGCCGTCTTTTGCTCGGCAATCCTGCCTTGTTGATCTCGCTGACACCGCCGACACCGTAATTCGAAAACTCCCATCTCCAAATTCCACCAACGAGGCTGTCATTATCCAACTCCATCTGCGCGCGGTCTTCCTTCATCCCAAAATTCCTACCGTGTCGAACTCCTCAGCATCCACATCTCTCCTACTTGCCCTACGCATTGACTCATCCTCTGCCTCAACTTCAGCTCCATGGAAAACTTTCCCGAATCGATCCAGACCGCGGTCCAATAGCATCGCCCCAAGTCCTTGAAACTGCCCCCCGTAACCGAGCTCGACCAATTGTGAGTGGACGGGTCGTGAATCATTTTCACGAGGCTGAAAAACTTCTTCCTGGCCTCGAAAAGGAACCAGCAGATGACTGAGTAATCCATCGAACACATCCTTAACCCTGCTGTCGATTTCAGGAAAATGCTTCGCTGTCTGGCAGTGGCTATCTATCCTATCCTCTAGCTTGCTCTAAAGTCCGCTTACAAGAGTGATCTACCTGTCCTCTACTTGCACTGAGCCTGTGATAACGAATGAACGGGGTCTAAATTATGAGAAAATTCCCCGAGCCGCTACAGGCTGAAGCGCGAAGCTAAACCTTGGCATGACCTTACAACAGACACGAGTACGCCCCTCCTCCTCGTTGATTTTCCCAGGAAGGGAAGTGGGGCAGCGGCGTTTGACCCTGCATTGCGGCGGGGATGCTGTGCATCGGGCTTTGTCTCTCATGTGACATACATAAAGCCGTCGGATGCCGCGGTGTTACACAGCGTTCATTTTGCCTACTTAAATCGGCCCGGGTTCTTATGAAGTCACCGCTCGGTGTATTGCAAATACCGTCAAACGAACGTTTCGCCTGTGCAGTTCTTTTACGAAAGGGGTAACAGACCCTGTGCCGTAAGTAAGGCTTCATGGATAGGTGGAATTGCGAAACGGAAGCTGTTATGGGCGATCCAGATTGTTGATTTTCTTTCAATTTGTTTCCATGCTGTTACATCTACTATTTTGCTGTGTATTCGTTTGTATTTACAAAGGCTGCCATCAAAGCGGCTTACCACGGACACCACGTGTTGTCTCTTTTCTTTTTCTGGCCCCCTGCGACTGTGGCTGTACGGTGCATACTTTCACCCCACTTCTCTACGCCTACGTCACCTTAGACACGATAGTATGCATACACGTGGCAGAAAAGAGCGATTAAGTGATTTCTTTCCTTCAGGAGTTTTTTGGGCTGTGGGGTTCATGATAAATGCAAAATTATCTGTTCTAGTAAAATTGGTGATAGATTGTGGATAGAAAGGTTCGATGTTTGATTTGACCAAGGCATAGTATTTTGTTCACCTGTCGCTTTTCATCAAATTCTAAAGCGTAGAAAATGTTCTGGCCTTCAACTTCGTGATACCTAGCTCGGAATTTTGACTCAATGGTAGCTTGCTCTTTATGCAAAACTCCATCGCTATGCTTTATCATCAGTCTCTTCTTTACAGCTTTCTTGTCTACTATGATCATGTGTACTAGACCCCCATTTTTCTCCGGCTTTAAATTTTATGATTCACTTTCATTTAACCTTAGAGAAAATGGTCCATCCCTTCACGTCTTCGTGGGTGATTTTCTTTTTCTACTCATAATCATTTTGGCTTGACACCTTCTTCTGATCAATTACCCGAGCGCATCAACTCTCATCATACCTTCGTCTTTTACCTCGGCCGGCAAATTGAAACGAGAAACTGCGGCGGTTTTTCGTCTAAGCCAGAACATTCAAAAAAAAAAAAAATAACAGGCAAATCGAAATGATATTAGAGAAATATCTTAGTGCAAGCACCGCCATCTCAGCCAAACATTGACTATCGAATGATATTGGTGGTAGCCCGTGGGTTAGGAATGCGAGCTCAACCAAGATGGAAAGTGCAAAATCATACTATTAACCTTTCAGCGGACTCTATACGGCAGAACGCTAAACCAGCAAATCAGCAATTGCTACGGTCGCGTGCGTCGCCATTGGCGCACTGTAAGAGGTTTTCTTTAATAAGCACTAGCAGAAATGGGGTATGTTTGGCTTCACCATTCCACCGCGTCTCAAACGGGCTAGAGACAGCCATTTCATAATCAGTCTCAAGTTTGAAAAAGAGTCTCGACGACTAAGCAAAAAGGACTCAAATAGCGGGCCTAAAGTGCAGACAATTGACAGAGATACGAAGTAAATCAACCGTTGTTGATGCGCGGCTTTCTATCTTCGACGACACTCCAGCGATACTCCAGCAGCTTACATAGTGTCAAGACAGCATGGACAGTAATTTGATCTGCGCCAATGTGATGTCAGTCACACCCCGCAATCGTGTCTACTTTTGGCTATGGATGTTGGGCCAGTGCAAGACGCAAACGGCTGCTGGGAGACAACATATCGCGAGAGATTCACATACGGCACGGCCCGTTCACTCAAGTTTCACCTGGCTACCATTTCCCTTTTGCTGCCCGTACTTGTACTTTATCAGTACTTATACGTCGGCTTTTTTCGACTTCATACTAGTAACTGCACACCTACAAGAGACGACTACGAGCACTCCGACTGGAATCAAACCTTGACTAAGTCTTCGTGTCTGTTGTACTGCTATGATTTTAATATCAAACACTCCTTTCAAAGCTCTCAAAACGGATCGTCTTGACGGAGATTACAGCTATGATGCGACCACATTTTCAATCACAAGCATCACCACGGAATATACGTCATCACTGACAGTACCAACGCCATGATTTAATGTCCTACATTCGTATTCGAATCTTCTAAAGCACAATCCGACTACCGTGTCAATTGCAAGGAAGGTTCATATCCAAAAACAAAAAAGCACTGAACGCAGAGAGCTTGGCAAAGCTAAAGTAAAAGTCCAGCGACCATGCCCCAAATATGAAAATACGCACCTGAGATTGACTAACATGTACTCGGAACCTAATATAAAATCTTTTCCAAATATTGTACCGCTCCCTGGTCCAGGTACTAATCCAGTGGCGACCTGCTTTGTCTTAGGTGCAAACCGCACGATCACGACCATCGCTCAGGCAGTCAGAGCTTCAGAAATGATGATGACAACTCAGAGGGATGAGCTTGACAAATTGATTCCCGATATGCGGATGCACTGTCCGTTTGAATTCAAAATGCTCTTACAAGAGGGACAGATGATGACACGATTGAGGTGGCGGGCAGCGCTAGAAGGTAGGTACTACAGGGACTTAGGAATACGACCGAGCTTTCTAAGAGTAGGAACCACATTGCTCTTCCGCTTACTAATGCTGAAAATTTCTGGATGACGGAAGAAAGGCATACGTCGATTTGGCGTTTCATTGCGGACTTATTTTTCGAGGGTTACCAACGACCTTTAACGGCCGGGTACTCATTCGCAATATCTTTGTTCAACGGTCTTACGGGGTAAAAATGGTAGATACCATCTATGACACACGCTTCCGCAGGTAAGCTTTCGACGATGATGAGCGCCCACTGCCGAATTGATCGGAGTTGACACTCGAGTGTGCCACGATGATCCATGGAACATTTTCCTCGAACATGACAATTGTAGATCAGAGCTTACTACTTAGCTTTTGATCTATTATAAAAGCATCACCAATGTTCGAATCACTGGCTCGCGCGCCGTTCTTTCCAACACACCTTTCTTACAGTCGATTCTGCTTTCACTTCGTGGCGTCTTCGAGCCGTGCCAAGGTCCCGAAAATCAGCCGGCGGATGTCAGAAGTTGACTAACTTAATTTAGCCTTGTGGCACTGAAAGCCTCCCCAGCTTTTCTGTCGTGTCCCTCAATCATTATCAACAGGCGAATTCGAAATCAACGGCGTCGTTGTGAGCAACCTGACGCCGAGAAATGTCAAAATCAGATATGCGTTTAATTTAAGCTTGAATACATGTTCCACGCTTGTTGTTCTTCAGCCGAAACAGGCTCCTCCAGATGCTCTACGTGCCGGCTCTCCACCGCTATCCACTCCCTATAGTGAGCTCCAAGCCCAGCCCACTCCGCCGGCGTCTTACGCAACAGCGGATCCCGTGCTTGCTCGTTGGCACCTCGTTCGATTAAGAATTTGACCATTGCTTGGTTCCCGCGCTCAAAAGAATAATGAAGGGGTGTCCCGAAGGCTCGAACGCCTCCCCAAATCGAAGCAAATTCGCAATCATGAGCGAATTCCAAAGCGTTGACGTCTACTCCACGATCGAGAAGACATTGTACGATTGGAATACGGTCTGTAGCCGAAGAACCTGCCGCAGCGTGCATAGCGTTGGATTGATCAAGACGAGCTCCATAACCAAGCAGAATCTCGAGGATATCCACCGAACATAGTGCAGCAGCAAAGTCTAACGGTCTGCGCAAGAGAGCAATATGATAGAAATCTCGACAAACCCGCCACTCCTCCAGCTCATTCATGGCTGGGGCGTTTGGATCGGCTCCATGGTCAAGAAGCCATGAGACCACTCGAGCATCTTCTGTGTTAATCGCTTGACTGGCATCGGGTCAGCTCCGCCTGCCTTGCTGCTAGTAAGAGTCTCACACGAGAGGCGTTCCTTCCACTTCGTCGTCCCCGTTGATATCCCAGCCATGTCTTAGCAATGCTTCGAGCGCGGCGATGGGATCAGCAGCATGATCGATACAAAACGCGGACATCCAACCGGGCACCGGCGCACCCCCTTCCAGGAGATCGGAAATCGAGGTAATGAGCGAGGCTGTGATGGATTCGCCTAGAACGTCACGGATCTCTTCTTCTGCTGGGTCACTCTCATGTGCATCATCAATTTTCGCAAAGCGCCACTCGTGAACCAGTCTCCGTACAGCCTCGAGATCCCCAGACTCGGCTGCAGATTGCATTTCGTCCTTGATACTATTGTGAGAGCTCGCCGAAACGCTCGGATGGCGGGACATGTTTTTGTGCGTTGTTATCCTATGTTCCTAGAAAGCACTGTGCGGGAATGGAAGATACTATTAGACTCATATGTACAAAGTATAGGGGAAGTGTGCGGAGTGGTTCGAGGCAGCTGATTGCCACGCGCCATCAGCGTGGGCAAGCCGGCTGACCCAGGGTCTATCAGAAAAGGAGGAGTTGCTGAATCTGGGGCCTTTTTTGGACCCCAAGATGTACTATGAAAAATGGCGCATCGATGGAGCAAAGTTGAGGTTGTGACCGTCGTGAATTTGCCGCCGCTAGGAGGTGTCTCCCTCGGCGGGCTTTGGTGGTCATCAAACGCTAAACAGGTAAAATGATACGGGAAAAACGCCAAGCCCGCGGCCCGGCGTTTCCCCGCCGAAGGTCTCGGGCTTATTGTGTGAAACCCTCCTCCATACATTTACCTAAAACCGAAGACCATCGTCCTGACCTCCTCATCTCACTGCAGACGCATGGCTTCGAGGGGTAATAAGTCATATCGCTTTCCTCTCCTGGTAATAGCATGCTGCTTGAAACTTCTGCGGCCGCATTGATGACATGGCAGCGCAGAATGGCAGTCTACTATTTGCCGAAAACATACAGACAGCATCTGACATGCAGAAGGATTCAGCTGTATCAACATGATTGGCCAGAACAGCGAATCTTTCAATTACGACCCCCTTCGATGTACCCCTCAAGCCACCGTCTCTTCTTGCTGCGTCTGGCTCGTCGCTAAGGAGACGGGGTGATTTGTACAGGCAATCGGTGTCGTCAAATCCCTGCATCGCCTTGTAGGGCTGCATCTCATGCAGTCTTAATCGTCACAGACATGGGTAGCGTTGAATCCTTCTCGAAGGTGACCGATGTTGACCGCATCGGCCTGTCGTCGACCATCACCACATTGCTTGTGTCCAAGATAAGCTCCTGACAGAGATCCTCCGAAGATGCTATCCTGCCCAACGCTTACCAGAACATGGGCCTTAGTGACCAGAACGATGGCATCTCATCCTTGAGAGGTCACATCCGAGACCTTTGGCGACCTGATTGGCAACACAATTAATGTACAGAGCCTTATACCTACTTCACCTAAGATGGGACACTGGCTGAAGAGATTCAAGTGTGCATTAGGCTTCGGCCTAAACCTCATCGCCGACATGCTTTCTGATGTTCGTAAATTGTACGATCTAGGCCGGATGCGAACGCTATCGGATAACGCTGCGTCTTCCACACGCAACCACCATGACTGCATCAGCTGGAACAAGGCACTCGCATATTGCGCAAGCTAGTTACCTACACTTCCCTTCACCGACGGCGCCGTGTGAAACGTTGCGGCATTCTCGTACCCAACGTATTGCCAAAAGGAAATTGTTCCACTCGATCGGGTTTGTTTAAGTTTGATGGCGTGTTACCAAAGGCAAGTATCGGTCAGCGAAAAGGCAAGTTCAAAGCGACAGTCCAGAAAGAGCCTCGAATCTAAAGGCGCCTCGCATCCAACGGCACATGCATCTAGCCGTCCCGTACTCCATTTTCCGGGCCATCGCTGCGGGATCCATGTCATTGTCGGACGTCCAGCCAGCCGTAGGCACAGTCCTCCGGTGTCTCGAAGGTCAAAGACGTTCACAGTTCCTATGCTGAACCGACAGGAGACACCGCCTAATCTAGGGCTTTTCTTCGCTACCTGTCGCTCTCAAGCACCAAACTGTGGAAGAGCTAACATGAAACCCAACCAACTCATTCGTTAAGCAGGCGTTGCTGCAAGTTCGTTGAAGCTGATCTCTGCGACATCATCCAAGTTTTCTTTAGGGTCTCGTTTGATTCCTGCCAACCTATTACTAGTCAACGATAAGCCCATTCGTCGCATATGATATTTTGCTTCTTCAGGTATGACACTCTTTTAATAAACTCCAAACTCCTCTAGGTGACCTGAAAAGCGATCGAGGTGGGAAGCCCATCGCTAGCATCCCGGAAACCTCGGTCACAGCAGAGAGGCAATTCCCCGAGGTTGATTAGTCGAGTGGGCAAATCCTGACCCCTAAACACAACCCGCTCTACCCGTCCGACGGCCAAAAATAAAGCTGCTGTGGCCGCAGCCGCAGTGCTTCCTTTCCAATCATTCATGAAATGTCGGTATGGAAGAGGCTCCTCAATACCACTAGATGGTCCGGTTGCGATGCCTCCATCTTCGAATCCTGATACCGCAGCAGGCACGCTGTTTGCCTAGCATGCCCCTTTTCCGGTCTTTTTGTTTCTCGTATCGCACAGTAGTCCTGATATAGGTAGTCGTTGTACAGCCCGCTTTACCTGATGACCAAGGCCCCATCTCGCCACCAACCTCATCCCTCTCCTTCCGGGATCTACGGACACGAGTCCACCCGTCCCAGCCGGATCAAGTCTCCGAATCCATCGTGTTTTGCCTTGCTTTCAACCTCAGCAACAATTTTTAATTAAGTCCTTGCCCATCGCCCCCATCGATTCCTTCAGCTGAGATAGTCCCAGTCCTTACGGCGCTTCCGTTTCCAAACTTTCGCGGAGCTCTCGTTTCATTTCCAGCCCGTCCATAATGTCGGCCGTAATATTGAGCCACTATTTTCAAGCATTATTTCCAGCTCCGTTGACCTTCTCAGCCACTGTCATCACTCAAAGGCCCCAACGCTTCACCGCATCCCATGTAGCCCTCAGTGCTCACCACAACTGCTCCAGACGACCTATTATTCAGCTTTGTCTCCCACCCGCGGAATTCCGCCGCCTCACCGATCAGCCGCGCTTTGGCATCTCAACCTCGTTCTGCATGTGACGTCTCTTCGATAGGAAGTCGAGGCGTCCGAGTAGAAGCACTTCGATTCCCTGCGGCGTCAATCTCCCATCCTCCACACCTATCTCTTAGTCGAGTCTACAATAGAGAAATCAAGCGAGCACAGATGCTTTAGTGTCTCTCCCGATCGATAACAAATCCTCTCGGCATTTTAGCCCTTAGAGAGAGGGGGGAGAAGAATAGTGTTTACATTCGACTCTTTCTATAAAGGCAATTTTACCGGAATAGCGGAAGAAGCTCTGTTGTAAGACACAACACCCACAGTTTTACAATCATAGAGCTACCAGAAACAGGAAATAGATAAGCTCAGCACTTCGTTGGTCAAGAGCAAGGGACAACTTTTCCCCATCGAGATTACACCCCATAATGATACTCTCCTAAGTATCCCGACAGCCAAGCCTTCTGACACCACACCATCACAACTCCATCCAACAGACGCCGGGAATAAACACGAAGGGGTCTGTCATCGAACATCAGACCATTTTCGGTGCGGGCTGCTTATCGCACGCACAGACTCGGTCACCGTGAGAAGACGCACTGGCTTGTTTCGAGAAGTATACTTGTCGTGAAAAACCCAATACCTGTGGAGCGACCTCCTAGTCGATAACACACGCATACTATACAGCAACAAGACAGGCTAGCATACACCCCATCCTTTCACCATCTTTGTCTTCGTCGCTCATAGGTCATGGGTGTTCTTTGAATCTCTAGTAACATTTGTTCTGCACTTGCTGATAACTAGCCGTGGCACGATCGTAGCAAGCTGGCTAGCTAGCCAGCTGGGGTAGTGAGACAGATAGATAGATTACCTGATAGTAAAATGACGACGAATGCAACATGCAGACATGTGAACAGTGTATCCCCAGAACTTCCACAAATTGTGCTCGTGTGTGTCTTTTTGTTTTGACACGATCATCATCATCAGCCCACGCTCGTCATTAAATTCCGCCGTGCACGGAACATCCCCTGACGACCGACCGTATAACCTTACCTTCCCACTCAATCGTAATACAAAGAGACACGCACACGCACAGCAGGTCCCATCTTAACCACATCAGCAGGATACGCTGTGCGCTTGTCTTGTGTTGTCTTGTCTCCCCTTCCAAGTTGAGTGAGGCGGTATGTTTATGCTCATCATACTAATTCAACTAAATAGAGAGGTCATACCTACCCTTCACATTAGTCGCTGTTTTGGACTCCAACACAGGCAAGACAGGATAGAATGAGATACGATAAGATGAGGTAAAACTCACAGGCAAGATTGCTCAACTCAACACGTGTATACAGCCCTCCCCCGAGGCGAGACTACATGTCGCGACATCATTGCTCGCCTCCTCCCTTCCCCTTTCCTTCAAATGTTGAGGATCGAGTTTGAGTTCGACGACGGACGGGGCACGGTAGAGCAGGCTGCGTGATGTGTAGCGCGCACTGCTCTGTACTATACCGTACGTACGTGCGTGCTGTAGGGTAGGGTAGAGTAGGATAGGGTGAGCGGTACACCACCTCACCTCGCCTGGCATCACGAATCGCCATCGTAAGCAAGCCACTGATCTGACTCGTAGTAGCAAATCCCGCGTGCCAAATTTTTACAAGTGGCTTAGGTTTAGCCTATGCATTAGCAGCTAGGTAAGGAGTAACATGAGGCGGGATTTGGTAGGATAGGATGGCATAGAATAAAACGGTGTAGGATGGGATGGTATAAGATAAGATGGCGTAGAATACGATGAAATAGAATAGGTTTGTTTAGTATAGGACAGTATCAAGACGATCGACATGGACATGCTGATACTCCATCTATACAAGGGAGAAATGTGGAGAGGCAGATATAGAGAGAAGAGAGGGAAAGGAAGAGAGAACCCTATTCTAAGAGAAAGGTTGAGGGGAAGGGGAGATTGGCTGAGAGCAACGAGCTATTTATTGCACAGATAGAATGAGAGTGAGGAGATTTCCTGGTGAATGCTAAGAGGATACTTAGTGGGAATGGTACGGGGTTGTGGAGTGGCTGGCTTCGTGGTTGATGATAGGGGCCTGATCGAGGGAGGGAAGTTTGGAGTATATCGTTCGTATATAGATACTGCGAAGATAGAGAACTAGACGAGAGTGGAGTGGTAGTGAGATGTGCTAGATAGCATGCGAGGCTATGGTATAGCATGCCGTCAAAGGAGCGGTGCTTAAGGGGTTATTCACGAACAGTAACACGCTAATCTTGCCAGCCCCTGAGGTTAATTACCTTATGGGGAACTGAAGAGGAAAGGTCAACACACTTGCCTGTTAGAGAGTCAAACCAATCATTCTTCCTCATTGTTCGGTGTGTCGAGTATCAGTGGTCTTCTAGATGAACCTTGTCACTCGAGCTGTGGATGGAAACCTACCTAAGCTATAGGCGTGAATATGTGTAAATCGAACCACAACGACAAATTAGCTGGGATGTCTTGAACACTACCGTATCAACGCTTATAACCTGTAGATGTATTGATGGAGACCGCCGCCTCTAAAAATATGAGACCAGGTCGATGTGAGACGTTTGCAGGGGAGGTCGATCGATTGCTTATATCAAGACTTGGTTGTATCTAAAGGCGTGTAAGAGAGCACTTCCATTTACCTTGCCGGAGACTTACTCTTATATGCTATTAAGATGGCTTTTGCGTATGCCTCCTCACAGTGATATAAGCCCTTTGCTCTGGTCAAACCTGTGAGTCATGCATCATCTTGGCTCCCAATATACTTATGATCAGCACCTCTGTCGTACTCGTGTAGACAATTAGCATTGAACGAGGTAGCTAGGGAAAGGTGGATAAGACCTAAGTTATAGGTTCACAGAAGTTCCAACAAACACCCATATCTTTCACACGATCAAATTTGAGATGCCCTTTACTGACGGGTCCGAGCACGATCGAAGAATCCACACTTCCCAGAGTCTTGAACGCCTCTTGCAGTTGCCTTCCAGAACATCAACTCATCTAGGTCCTCAAGCAAGTCGCAGACCGGGAGTTCAGTGCTAGGAGAATGAACGACTTTTTCAAAATATCGTATTACCGATCATCGTCAACTGTGTAGGCGTATAATACACAGAAATATGATAGCATTCTCCAAATCAATACAACGACAGTCCTAAAAGCTAAATGGAAACGTATTTTGGTTGACACAGTCGAGCGGCTTGCCACAAGGTTCGAGAGCGGTGCCTTGACCAAGTGAGGATAGCAAAGCGAGTACGAGGATAGCAAAGCGAGTACCAAAGCGACCTACACAGTGGTAGTCTTTATCGTTGCATTGTCTACGGATGTTTCGTGTGGAGATTGGGTGTATGTCTGTTAAAATATTACAATGCTCTACTAATCATTGAACTTCATCCTTTTAGCTTATTTGAAGTTTCAACATTATCTGGCTGTTGATATAGAACGCGATGAAAGGATGATAGTAGTGGCCTTGATTCGCAATGACCGTCAATCGAGTATTCGTAGTCCGACATTGAGCGAGAAAAAATGTCGAGTACTCCAAGCAGATGGTACATAGCGACAAGCATTAGCAAAAAGGGGGGGTTGCCGTTCAAGGATCTGGTGTGGACAATCCTACCCATCCAAGAGAAAGTCGGGACGGATCACTGCGGCAACCCATATCCAGAGCAAACAAGCCATAGTTGATACTTTGAGCCAGAGGTTCGGAAACAGGGAGCTGGTAGATATCCTCGTGTCGGACTGTTGACAGTAGGTCGTGGCTCATAGGCAGTCGGGGAGACATAGCCTCATCCGTGCCTCGAGTATTGTCTATATGGTGGCCGAGACCTTTGGCAAATTGAGACATTTCATAGAGGAACAATGCCTAGTTGAAGCCTTTCAAAGATTACTTTTTCGACAATTGTTGCTTGTCCCTCATGGGAGGGCATGCTGCCCAGGTCTCTAGACACATTTGGGGGGTAAGAGGGGCAAGCGACCGCGAACTTGAGCTGTCTCTATAGATGAGAGACTTTTTCGGCATCCTTGAGTTTTACCTCTTAGCCAAACTTTTTGATATCCGACTTCGATTTAAAATCTTTCAGAGATGTTGCAATGGACCTACGTAGTCGTCTAATTCGATGGTAGGGACAGATGTGTGTTTCAGATTTTGTGGATAGAAACAGATGTTCGCTATCTTGCCCACACCCGTCTAGCTGCAAGTCAAGATCAATGTATAGAAGGAGCTTACCATGCAAGGTTCAAAGAGCGACATGAATGGTACTAATTATGGGCAGCAGCCACCGGCTTTCCTCTTACAGAATTTGCGCTTCCGCAAAATTAACAAATTTCCGTCCTCGTATTCTAGGCTTTCTACATGCTGACCTGCATAGAACCTTGATCAATAAGAAATTCCGCTTCCCATAACTCTCCCAGCAATACGAGGTTCTGATGGTCCACTTTGGTCCATGTTAAGGTTAATGACCATCTGTGAAGAGAATACATTTCTGCACTCTGCTCACCCTGCTTTAGTGGTGTAGTGATAGTGTTCAGTCAACCGTTCTACCGGGAAAGGAGGACATGTCAAGCTGTCTACTCAAAAATGGATGACCTCAGGCACGCAACGATGAGATCGTGACGAATCCAGCATCGTTTGCTTACATCTAGACCATATTCTATGCCTATCTTCTCCACGCCATGAACCCAACTCTACCCTGTCTGAAGACATCTCATAACCAAACGTCCACCGATAAACAAGCTTTGGCTGCTACTGTCTACTCTCAAGTTACAAATTTCTACGCCTTGATAAGTAGTAGTCTCCGCCGCGTTGAAGACCTGAAAGCCGAGGAACGCGACTCCAGTGAAGCCACGAACCCTGAATTTACTGTCTAAAGATGTGTCACGATGAATATCCACCTACAAACAAACTCTGGTCGGCACTCTCTGCTTCACGAGCATGAACTCCTACACCTAGAAACTCCCTTCTCCGTCGCCGGAGACTTGAACATCGGAGATGAGGACTCCAATCCACCCTCGACAAACCCACCCAACCACCCCACCGCAAACCCCCGTGGCCCTTCTCAATCCAAGCTCTCCGCGATCACATCACCAGCTCCTAGATCCCACACTCCAGCATCATCAAAACGTCGGTAAAAGCCCTAGTGGACTACGATGTTACCACAGGACGTGAAAGACATGTTAAAACTTTCCGAACTGGAATAAACGTACAAGTCTCTCGATGTTATCACCAGACATGAAACACATATTCAAAAACGCCACCGTGCAAGTCCATCAAATTCTGAACTGTAAGAAAAGGGGTGTGAAAATTATTCATTGTCGGTAGACACGCAGATCCGATGTGTTAGCACAGAGTCTTCCTTACCCTACTCTACTTCTTTTGAGATGAATCCTACCATTCCAATAGAACGGGCTCGCCACAACACCGGCAAAGGCCTCAATGACTACGATGTTGTCGGTCGAAGGAAGAGGGTTGTTGTAACGTTTGAGGTGACTGTAGATGCGTAGATCTCTCGATATTATCTCGTCAATTATAAAGCATGTTGAAAATCCTTCAAAGTTCGTATCCCGGCAGAACTTTTTCAATATCATAGCACAGAGATACGCAAAAGAAGCACGACAAGCTTATACAAACGAAACTCATCATTCCTAGACACAGGGCCTCGTCAGTAACAACTCAGCACCCATGATCCAACACCTACCCCTCCCACTCACCACACCGGTGATCGCTCAAGCTCTCTAGGTAGTCAGCCCTCACCCAGATACCCACCCTGTCGACCCCCATGAACACTCAACCCTCCCGTAAACCAACAACCTCACCCTACCTCACCTCCACAATCCCCCCCTCTCTCCACGCCACAGCCAACCTGTCCCCCCCACCGACTACCCAAACATACATGCCAAATCCACAATCCTCGCTCTGATTCACCACTGTCCTCGCTCTATCCATCCCTCCACCCGTCCACACGTCCACCTATGCACCACCCTCCTCACTCCTCAAGCGTCCTTCCCTCATCCCTGCCTACCCAGCCCACCCCCAACAACGCCGCCTTCTCCCACAACAAAACGTAAACCCACCCACGAACCAATACCTCGGCATCTATCTGTTGACCCATCTATCTCCTCTGTCGGCTTCGGGTGGTGAGTCCACACGGCTTGCGTCTCACATACGATATCTCCAGTTTGATTTGGATTGGATGGTATGGTATGGTATCTTTTGGTTTGGGTTCGTGTGGGATGGTCATTTGACAGGGCGCGTTGTTTAGAGCAGCCTTCGATGGCATTGGCTCGTCTTGTTTGAATTTTTTCGTGGCGGCCTTGTTTGGACAGGGAATTAGATAGTTAGAGCACAAAGGAGGGCAAAGCGAGGTGGGCTCCTTGGTAAGCGTTATGCCATTGACCTATTTGCTAAGGAATAGGGGCCCTCCTGGGCTCCACAGGACGGGGTTGTTGGATTTATGAATTGTTGATGTGCTCCCCGTCCTCTTCTTGTATGTTTCGTTTCGTGCCCGTCTATCGTCCGCGTCGCCTCCTAGCCAACGCTCCCTCCTCTTTTGCACGGGCTATCGCCCAACCATCTTCCGTTCCACCACCCGTCCCACAGGATATACCACCGCCGCGACCGCAAACCCAACATAATTCCCCATATCCGCACCATATTCCCCCACCAACCCCGCAATCGGCCCCTTATACCACACCTGAGCCATGCACAGTATTGCGCCGACCCACCCCAGCAAGAACGCGACCAGCGCCGCCACCCCGAGCGGCAGCTTCCCGCGCTCGTTCCACGCGCTCAGATCATACGCCGCCGCCGAGGCAGAGCGAAACAACAGAAACTCTTCAAGCAGAACCGCGACCCAGATCGCAACCCAGTACCCCATCAGCGCCAAAAAATTAGTGAAGATCCCCGCGAGCGAGTTGCGACCCGCAAGCGCGCAGACCGTATAGATAACTACGCCCGCCGTGTTCCATATAAACCGTGGGATCCGCTCGGCGTAGCGCCCGAGGACCTGAAAGTCGACGCCGGAGGAGTAGGTGGGGGGGATGGTGTTTGCGATGAGGCCGAGGGCGGCGATGACGGCGCAGAACTTGCCGAATGAGCCGAGCGGTTCGAAGCCGGCGACGAGGAGGGCGCCGGCGGCGGAGCCGCCTTGGGAGGAGGAGTATGCGGTGGAATAGGGAGGGTAGGTTGGGATGCCGGATGCTAGGCCGACGCCTAGGACTTCGGTGAAAGTGAAGGATATTGTCAGGCCGAGGAGGGTGAGAAGGGAGAGAAGAAAGGAGTTGGTTTTTGGAGAGTAATATACAAAAAAGTCTGCCGGCGCGCCACCATAAGTTATGGCGGCGGAAAGGCAGATACTGAAGAAGGAGAGGCGGTTTCCGGTAACGGTGCGAGGGTCGCCTATGGAGGGGCTAGCTAGATCGTAGTGTCGCGATGAAACGCCATAGAGGATGCAGAATACGATTAGCTGGGGAATGAAGGCGTATCGTTCGTAGCGGTGGAAGAACGATATGCCGAATGTTGTTATTACCCACGTGATGATTGCAACAATGACAATGCCTACGATGACTGACATGCTTCCGTTAGGGGACACAGCCGAGAGGATCTGGCCGCCTACTACGCAGTCAATCATTGCGTAACCTAGTAGGACGATGATGTTAAGTAGGACGACAACTTTGTTCGGCCACCAGCCCATAGCGTAGCGACTGAAAGCCTACCAGGGAGAGTCAGAGAGAGGTGGACATTGGGCCAGAACATCGCATTTATGATACTGACCAGTGTTCGAAGGCCAGTCTTCGGGCCCCAGGTAGCGATCCATGCTACTGGTACGCTACCAAGTATAGACCCGAAAACAGCACAGAGGGACGCGTCCTTAAAGCTCAACTCATAAACCGCTGGTCCAAGCATTCCTAGGGTGACATTATTTGCGGCCAAGTTGATGGATACCCACAGCAAGAAAGTCTGCAGGTACGAAAGCCATCCAACGTGGAATTTCTCGTGTTCTTCAACGCGTTGTATGCCTCGCGCCTCGAGGTTGTACTTGACCATTATTTGCTCAAATTTTGTAGTTTTACGGCCAATGGCTGATGGCAAGCCATTGGGGTTTGATGCAGGGAAGGATCGGTGTCCATCTTCTTCAAGGCGGTCTTCGGAGGGGGAAAGGATTGGTCCTGTCTTTTCGATATCGGCAGCGTCCCCGGAGCGATCCATGGTGTTTCCCTGTCATGGTGTCAATGCGGTCAAGTCACATATAGTCGAGGAGGCATGAATCCTTTCGCTGGAATTACCCAGGGCAAGTTTTCAACCGTATGATCTCAGAACGACAGCTGAACCCAGATAGAGCACAGCGAGCCGAACACCGGTTTCATGCTCTCAATTGATTACCTTGACCATCAGATAATACTTTGCTACTCGCATTCATGTTCTTCGACGTTTGCAAAAAGGCTCGGGGGTTGTACTCGGCTAATTGTGGCGGGACTCTGCAGGACTTCGGAATCTGGTGCATGAGTTAGTCAGAATGGGCGACGCGCCGGCGCCAGGTGCATTGAAGCATGGTCTTGTGTGACTTACTTTATCCCAGCAAGCGTCTCAGCGTTTTGATTGAGTCTGGAGTAGGTCGTTCAAGCGCTGTCACCAGTGTATCGTGGTAGTGGCTGAGGGTTCGGTGTAGGAAAATATTTCTGGCCACGGCGGGGTTGGACCCAGTGGGGCATAAGGCGTAACCGACCATCCGCCGCTGGCTACACTGGATGTGCAGCAAGGGTACAGTACATAATCGACGAAAACAACCATTTACAAGGGGATCAATGGTTCAAGGGGCAAAGGTTCGAAATGATGCTGTAAGCTGGAGCCGTTTCTATTGACTTAACGACATTGTCATTATTCCGACCGTAAACGCATCCTGACTGAGAGGCTCCACCATTTGCTACTTTTGGCAGGTCGCGGGCGATGAGGAGTGGTAACTTTAAGAATAGATCAAACTTCTTCGGGTTGAATCGAAGAGATAAGCAATGTATTCGTGTATCAAAGTCTGTCGTAGAAGACTGCGCTATCACCAATGATCATAGGGTATCTATCTCAACTACGCCAGTCCCATCCAGATTGCAATGCTTTGGCCTTCAAATCCAATTGAACTCCATGCGCGCTATTGTCCAGACGCCAACGCATGATATTTCGAAGCCGACAAAATGCAACGGCCCGTGTGTCAAAGATTTTTGAAATGCTCTCTTGCGTACTGTTCGCAAGCCTACATCGTGTTAGAATCTTTGTGAGAAGTTGGTGGGTGATAGTGGGACAACCGAGACGGACCTTTGCTGGCTTTCCGACTTTTTGTCCGATGACCTTCCATTTGTTTGCGTCGTACTCCTTGATGGCCTCGCGTAATGCAATCGACTGGTCCAGGGTTAGAAATACTTCTCGGGACATTGCCATCAAGAAGCGTTACCTCATCTTCCGCGAATTCAGCGTAATGCATGTCCTGGTGACTGATCAGTACAACTCACGAAAGAGAACCGTTCTTCGTACCTTGTACCAGTGCTTTTTCACACTCCCTTCCGTCCTTGAGGGAAATGCCTGAAAATGTGAGTGAATTGTTCTGAAAGAAATGGTGTTAATGAGGAGCACCTTTGCAATCTCACCCCAGCTGTTACCAGCATCTCTCATTACCTTCAACCGCTGCTCTTCCTGAGGCGTCCAAGGGGTGTTTGTTCTCCCAGGTTTGGTCTTCTTCGGCGGCTCGGCGGTCGGTGCTGAGGCTGCCGCAGCCGGAGACGGCTCCTCCGTTGACGGTCCAGGTGGAGAAGTTGGCGGAGCGGCTCCAGTATCTTGCGACCGTCTACGCTTTTTCGGATTAGTCGGGGACGCAGGTGGAGCCATAGCGGTGTCAGTAGACTCTGACGGCTGATTTGCTAGCTGAGGGGCAAGAGGAGGTGGATTGGACGGGACAGCCTTGGAAGGAGAAGATGTTGTCGAAGAGATCTTCTGCCTTTTGGAGGGTGGCGAGTCTCTAGAATTGCACGATCAGCCTTCCTGTCTCTGGCCCGAGTTGGCAACGGTGACCCGTCTCGATTATGAAAACGCCAAGAAACACGTGAAGGAGCCCAGAAGACTCACGCCATGGTCGAGTTTTGGCCGTGTTTTGGGTCGAAGCGCTGGGCTAGGATTCCATGGACGAGAGACGCGTTCAGGGTAAAGCAGGCTTCTCACCCACGAGGGCGGAGCGCGGGCAAACCATAGAACGGCGGCAGGGGGGAGTCCTGACGAACCGGTGACACAAGAAAACAAGGCAGGCTTCTGACCTTTAAGAATAGAAGTCCGTGGCAGTCTCAGACCACCGTAATTAGACGGACGGAAGTAAAACCAAAAGTGAGGTCTGAAGAGAAGATGGTCGGTGGTTACAAGATGGGCGGGCAAGTGCCGGCAAAGGGCATTACTTTGAGTGAGCCATCTGATAAATGAGACAACCTTGTAGCAAGCAACGACGGCGCAGGAATTGGCGATGCAGACAAGTTTGCATGGCCCGACTAGCGGAAGATCCAGGATGGGGGCGAGAGATTGGGCGAGAAGTTGAGCGACATGGGGACGCTGCGAGGTTGAGGGGCGTGAACAAAAAAGACAGCAAAGTGGTCCTGGGGACATGCGGGGTAGAGTGTTTCGAGTGCGCACGCAGCTGAGTACAGGCCTGGGGTACATTGGAATACACGATCCAAGTAGCATCTGAAGGCGCGCCGGGGACGGCGGAGGGGGGGTGCAACCGATGCACGCCTAGAGAGATGGTGATCTTAGACTGACACTATTCCGGAAGATCTGCCATGAAGGGGTCCCGGGTGAGGAGAGGGGGGAGGAGAAGGTTTATCTCATGATGTTGAGCATACACGGGGGGGACCGGGGGGGGTGGGGGAAGGGTTTGAAAGTCGGCCGGGTACGCACGACGTTTGCAGAGAGTCTCTACTGGAAGTCTCTTTGAGGTCGCGGTGACCGTGCTTGAAGCTGCTTTTCCCACAACGGCCATATAGAATTCGAGGACGTCACTGCCGTTTCTGGGCCCGTTTCGGAGGCTTCTTATTCCGGGCCGGCGTGAATCAAGCATAATCTGAGTTTAGCAGGTACGATCCTGGCTAGAGTATCCGGCGGCCGCTAGCTAACGAGCGGCAACGCTGTCTTGCTCGCTGATGTCGCGCGACGGGGAGCAGCCGGCGAGCCTTGGCGTGCTGGTCACGCAACACGCAACACGCAACCCTATCTCTCACACACCTCCACCTACCCTCCCCAGACCACCACCCATATCCTGCAGTGTCGACCTGGGTCTTAATAGAGTCTTGAAGGCGTGGGTTGGGAAGGTGTGGGACCCAGCGCTTCCTCTACCCACCGGGATCCACCGTACCGATCTCCACGATCAAACTGTCAGTACTTACTTGGACAAGATTCTACGAGTCCTTGAAAAGCCTATCCCACAGATTGCCCTGCATCCACAATAGCGTTGCATGTGTCAGGCTGTTCTTTAGATGGCTGAAACAATGCATCTCGCCGATAGCTTCCGCATAGGCTGACGTCTTGTGCCATAGCCTACTTCTGCTGCATAAGTACCATCCTCCAGTCTGCACCACTCAGGTCAGATGTCCATCGTCTTCCACACCCTCAAAGCTTAGATATTCTCTTTGTCCACTCACCCCATGTCTCAGTATCCTTACCAAAGCGCGCTTCCTCTTTCCAGTGTTCTCGCTCCTTCAGCCATTCGGGCCACCACCGTTTACCCAGCCAGTTGGCCATGACGTCTGCTGTTCCCACCGGATTCTCGAACGGCAGAGCATGTCCACCACCATCGACGTATATTTGATCTACCTGCCCGGTGGAAACTCCTCCCTGGCCGCCGAGACCAATTCCCGTTATCTTTGCAACTCGGCTCCGATAATCAGGTGGAGTGAGAAGGTTGTCTTGATTTGCCGACCAGACGTAACAGACCCGAGTGCTAATTGTAGGCATCAGCACTTTCAGCTTGGCTTGCCCAGGTGAGTAGAATCCTGGCAAGGCTTGACTGTCGATAGTTCGCGAAGCATAATCTCCTTCGACTACGCCTTTGAAGGGCGGGTCAAACCGTAGGAAATACGATGTTTCTAGGAATGAAGGCGTAACAAGAGTGACCGCTCCGGATGGCTTATTGGGGTCAACAGGTCTGAGGTCGAACTGCACAATTTTCTCAAAGACGTCTGGATGATAGCTGGCGAAGAATGGTAGACGGCGGAGAGCCTGTCTGGCACTTTCCAGTGATGGCCATGTATCTCGCCGGCGGAACGCAAGAATACCAGTATGGCGTTTCCCAATGTGGTTGTAGACGACCACTTCAGACTCTGGCCCGGTTCCAATCCTGCTAGTGGAAGATTTTGCTGAAACATCTTTAGAAAACGGAATGACTTGCTGTGTGCCGTCAATGCCATCTTTATTAAAATGATACCACCCATTCTCCACCATTGGTTCAATGCACACAATCGTCTGGAACAATCTGGGAGACCAACTAGAACTCGCAAGAATCCCTGTGCAGCCATAGCTCTGTGCCATTCCAACCAGCGGGGCGATCATCTCGTTCTGAAAATAGTTGATCAACTGGAACACATCACGAGCCAGGTCTAGCCAGTCTGTTTCGTCTCCGACGTCATTCTTGTTCAACATATAGGACTGGCCATGGTTGGCATAGTCAAAGGTAAAAATTTGGCGGATTGGTGGCACGGAGGGATTGGTGACGAGGGAGGAGAGGAACGGCTCATAAGCCTCCTTGTGCGAGCCAACACCATGGACAAAGAGCAGCGTAATAGGTGTCGATCCATCAAATTGGTCATTCTGCTTGTGAAATAGAGTGTATTGCTTTACGTGAAGTCTCAAACGAGAATGAAAGGGATCTCGAAGGCCCCGGCGGTAGCCCCTGGGGTACGATGCAGGCACGATATGCTCTTTTATAGTCCATGGATCTGAGGGCGATGAGTCCATGGCGAAGCGTAAGATGGATGCGATCTCTTGCCCCTTTTTTGAGGGCTTATCTTGCCGCAATTCGTTCAAATGCTGAAACTTTCATAAGTTGCATCAAGATTCCTCTCTGAAAACTGAACGCAAATGCAGAGTTTTTGCTCTGAGAAGCAGATACAACAAGGACCAAGTCTATAAGGGCATGAGCGACAGCTAGAAAGACAGAGAATTGCCCGCCCTTAAATTCTTAGATGTTACAGTGAGACCTTGCGCGAAGGATTCGGCCGCTAATACGGCCGAGCACATCCTTCAACGGCCTCAACGGCCTTAAGCGTCTGTCTAGAATCATTTAGCAACTCGGGATATCAAGAAGATTTTTCTAAAGAGCAAACCCGATAATACTTACTATGGAAGTAGTTGTGGGTGTTGGCCTGCGGAAAGCTTCGTTGGCACGTTAGAGGCATTTCTTAGCTTCCCCTCGTTTCCTGACAACGATCATTAAATGCTATAATCCATAAGTAGCAGGTGAAGGCTCTTAGTTGAGATGCACTAGTACGTCGTAATGGTACCTTACACGGAATGGTATGCTAATTTCACGATGTGGTTCTCAAAACATTTGACTTCGAAAGTTTCACGATTTGATTTAAGGATTCAATCTACAAAACGCAATTTACCACCTCGCCTTGCCTAGCTAGTCAATGCTCATCTGTACCAATACTCCGGCCGGACGTAATCAGTGAAGTTCTTTGGCTCTTCGTACCCGTGATGCGGGTGGTGTGGGTCATCCGGCGGCCCAATGTAGTTCATCTTGTAGACGCTGCCACACTCATCGCACCGCTCGTAGGGTCGTTTACGAGAGACCTGTATCGAAAAGTATCAATGTAAAAGCTCCAAGGGTTGTGACATGGGATTGCCAAAGGACCAAACTCACCACACACCAGCGAACATGATGCGAGTCGGCTGGAGAGCCAGTGCATCCAAGGTACTGCTCATCGCCTGCACCATTGACAACAATTGGGTCTTTCCATGTTCCTGTGAAGTGAAGACGTCAGCATTTTCCTTGACTTGTTGGGAAGAAGACATAGAATGGCCCTTCATTGAAGCTGTCGCTAACCTCGTCGATCGGATGGTAGTGGTCTCATGTCAAAGATATCAATTCCTTGCATTTTCCCCAAAATTTCAAGACGTTCCAGACCAGTTGCTTGCTCGAGATCGGTAGGGACAGTACCAGGCTCGGCACCAGGGGGAAGTAGATCTTCTGGGCCTTTGACATCTATTCAATGAAAGTCAGCGGACACCGTTGTTGTTGTTGCAGGCGCTCAAGCAGGGACCGAGATGATGATGATCAAGGATATAATAACTGTGCAGTCGAGGAGTCTTACCTTCAAAGTTCACCATCTTCCCTACCGGTTCTCCAGGCTGCGGATCCCATTTGCCAGCTAATAGACAGAACACGTTAGCTTTTTGATTGGTTCCTTGGCTTGAGTGATGAAGTTTGGATAGAGGAAAGACTCACCTCTTACTGATGCTGCAGAAAAGGGGCGAGCCGCGAGCGTATTTGGCTTGAAGGGTACACGCCTAACGAGAGCGAAGGCAGATCTTGCAGACAACATAGCGGGACAAGTTTGGATAATTCGTACGATCGGGTGTAGGATGGTTGACTGACGTTTGAAGCTTGGAGAGAGCTTCGGAGTTGCCAAGCTTAGGTAGCTCCACCCTTCAATCAACTCTGGGCCGCAGTTTACCCGAAGGTCGCGTCCAGTCGCGCCAGAGCTTGTCGCAGGGAGTCTTTTTCAGCGGGCATGTGAAGATGTGCAGAAAGGCAAGAGGACGCTAGAAGCTGAAACAGTTTACAAACTAGCCATTGTGAAGAGGTGTGAATCCTACTCGCCCTTGATTTGTGAAACCACTGAACATTCCAGAGCGTCGGTCATCCATTACCGCCATGAGCTTCCAAATACCGTCCTCAAGCCCGCCATCTACTCCTGACTCACGATTGCGAGACGGGAAAGGCCATGCGAACTTCGCCAGCATGTCGAACAATATCTCTACGACACCAGCAGGACCTCCTCCGTCTTCCGCTCCCTCTTTCACACCTGCTGGCCAACCTCCCTCTACGGTTTTTGGGAGCTCTATTTTTGGTGACACGAAACCGAGCAAACCACGCTTCACAGAGTCCCCCAGTTTCCCTCGATCTTCCCCAGCCTCGAATACGAGCAGCGCGCCAAAATCAGTCTTCCACGTCAGGAGCAATACGCCAGCAAAACCTTCTGGCTTGAACCAGTTCCAAGTCCCCAGTAGTAGCCCGTTCGGAGTCGGCTCGTCACCTGCACGAGATGAAGGTGTCATCGGTGGGGATTGGAATAGCTCAATAGCGTCTGGCGACCAACCGGAATCTAAGCCGTTCGACTTTAGAAGTATGCTCGCAGCCAGACCAGTATCGCAACCTCGACAATCTCACGTTCTCAGGAGTTCTCTGGCATCCTCAAGATCGCCGAAGAAGAGAAGTTCAAATACACAGCCGACAAAATCAAGATTGTCGGAGTTACCTAGGGGTGGGGATGCATCAGCTGTACCAGCCATTGCCCAAGACATAATCAACACACAGAAAACCGCACCCCTTATCGAAACAGACGATATAATAATACACACCGAGTCTGTTCTCTCTAGGCTCAGCGTCGACCTTCTTGATAGAGATGATCCTTTATCTTTGGACGATGAGAGGCGGCTCTTCTCTACTAAGCCGGCTGAGTTGATTCGGCTGTGGAACGAAGCCATTAACCGTACCCCTGGCGCAGTTTCGGAAGATCTTTGCCACGCAATTGAAATCGCTGCTCTGTGGCTCAGCACTCATCATCCTCCACTTGAGACTAGCGCACGAAAGAGCCTTGATCGACATTCTCGCGATCTGTCTATCATCCAGCGTGGTCAAGAGTCTGCACAACAGCCTGTCCCGCGAGTATTGTTCGACTGGTTGGACAACTATCATCCGTCGCTAGAGGATTCAATAGAAGCGGTCCGTACCATGAGGCCGAACTGTACTGCGCACGAATTCTTCTGGGACACTATACATGCTCTCGCCGTGAGAGGCAAATTGCAAGACATCATAGAACTGTTCAACGAAGCAGACTTCAAATTCGCAGACACTGCAATGCTTGAAGGGCAAGAACAGCCTGGATACAGTGGTGCGCAGCTTCAAAGTGTCCAAGGCGCCATCAACCGAGCTCGACAAATGTTGGAGATGTGCCCAGCTGTTCGCACTAATGATTGGAACACGATTGGGAAAGAATGGATCCATTACCGCAACCGCGTTACCGCTGATCTCGCACAGCTTGTTGAGATTGCCGAGGGAGGTGACTATGTTCCTGATGATGAAGACGGTGACGTCCAGATTGATAATTTTACACAGACGGGGAGGCGGACGAACCTAAGCCAGACGACGCGTCAAGCAATGAGTCGGATACCTTGGAATGTCTACGAAAGTCTCAAAATCCTGCATAGGATCCTACTAGGAAGCACCGCAGAAATCCTTGCTCTGTCGCAAGACTATCTCGAGGCAACGATCGGGTTGACTGTATGGTGGGACGGGGCTGACGAGGATAGGATTTATGACTGGACTATGAGTGTGGCGCGCCAATCTGACGCTATCGGCCAGATTCAAGCACCCCAATCAATACAGGGCCTTTCTTTCCGAAACAATCCGTATATTGGAAGGCTGAAGTCATCGTTTCTCTATGTGACAGATCCAAAAACTCCGAATGGACTCACAATCAATCCAGAGAAAGCAGGCGAAGTTGCGCTGGCATCTGCTCTGCAAGACGATGCTGGATCGATGGTTGGCATCCTTCAATCGCTATCCATTGTTATTTCTTCTGCAATGGCCGAATTTGGCACGTCTGCTGGCTGGTTTGGGGCTACCGGTGGTCCGACACTCGCTATGATGGATGAGGATGATATGGACGTCCTAAACTATGGGCAAGAACATACCAGGATCACCAAGGATGACATTTTGTCCAAATACATTGATGATCTTTTTGACAGAGAAGAGGTGGGTAGTGGTCTAAAAGCTAAAGAAGGATGGGAAATTGCAATTTCGATTGCCAAGCGGCTCGACGATCACAAGAAAGCATCTCAAACCATACAGAGCCTCTTCGATCAATTAGATCTTGGCTCGCAAGATCGTATGGACAAAATTTTGCGCGTGTGCACTGATCTGGGTTTGCTTCAGGAAGCTCGGAAAGTCTCAGAGGTAAGTCCCTTTCTCAATCTATGCTTTAGCACCCCATTTTCTGCGCTGTAGTCGCTTCCTTGTCTACTAGGAGGCGCATTCTCTTCATCGACAACTGACACCTCGATAGCGCTTCGCTGAACACCTGACAAGCACAACCACCCTCTATGGCCCTGCCCTTCTAGCTTACGCCCGCGCTCAGTCCCCGGCCAAACTTTCAGCCCTCGTTTCCCTTCTGACGTCTTACTCCCTCGTTCAATCGGCGCCATACCCTCCACCTTCTTCCCTCGACCCTACTCTTTCTGCTCTTCTCACCAACCCAAAGCCTCTCCTAGCCTCCGTCCAGGAAACGTCCGGTTGGGGCGCAGGCATGTTGCAATTCCATCTCGCTGGTTACGCTACACTACGAAAATTTTACGATCTTAGAGATAATGAGTTGGTTGATGGAAAGAAGCTGAGGCCCCTAGCTAGGAAGAGGGCCGCTGCCAACCAGCTTGTTGCGGCGATTAACAGCGCCGCTGACTCGATTTATGGTGGCCTGTATGACGTGTCTCGGAAATCTGCTATTGAAGTCGATGGTTTACTGCCGCTTTTAGGGGAGGCAATGGTTCTCGTTGGCCAACAGCCGCGGGTATTTACCGTGCCGCAGATGTATGATATGCTTGCTGCTATTGAGGATCTGTCTACGGTCAATGAGAGAGTCAGGGCAGCATGCGAAGAGTGTCTGGACGCCACGTTGAGAAATTATAATGGGAGTGTGCCGCCGAGCCCACACGCCATGCTCAAGAAGAGCGTGAGCTCCGGAACGAACAGTAATTTTTCTTTCAGCATGATGGGAAGTGAGATGATATCGTCTGTTGAGGCAAGGAGCGTGGGGAGCAGTGGGGTGCTTGTTGGTGGGAAGGCAGGGAAAGAGAAAGTTCTCAGGGGGTGGGATTGGAGGGAGGTTGCTAAGGGGAAGGAGTCGGTCACCGGTGACATAATTATTTCGCGGTTGAGGGTCGCCTTGGTCAAAGAGCTTGCGATCGCTGAACTAGATGGAGATCCGATGGATATGTAATTTTGTTCTCTACTGATACCCAAACTTTAGAATAGAAGAGTCATTGAACCAACAAGAATCCACCAAATGCAGTGCCAGTCTAGACTTATCACGGCACGGAAAGTGTTCTGTCGACAAGCTTTCCTCTTAACAAAAACCCCCTCTTTAAATTAGCAGCAACCATCTCAATAGTCTGAGCTTCAAAAGTGAACAGACTCTGGCTCACGAATAATTAATGCTACGAGATCAACGATGAATCTCTAACCAGAGCAGCCACTCGTCCTCGACGTCCTTCCACATTCCTCACCTATTGCACCTACGTTGAAGAGGTTCCTCTACGTGACTCGAAGCCTTCGCGAGCCTCTTGTAAACTGTGTTTGCCATTCGACAGTCAAGATTATGGTAAATAAACGCCAATGACAGAATCGTATTGACAGTTTCATTGAATAAAGACGCACAAGAAGCTTCAAGTCAAGATTCATCCCGCCATCAGTCAGTACCCGCTCGTTAGCAAATCTTTATATCGCGATCAGCCTATCAGCTGTTATGTGCTCAGGTTTCTTGAGCTGGAAAATGCTACCCTTGAGGTTTTAATCAGATTAATGCCTGTCTTCTTGCCAGGCACCGCCCGTAAGCCTTGGAAATGAGACGTCACATGTGGGGGCCATCCACCTAAGAATCCTCGGGTTCCACGATATCAAGGCGCTGCACGCCTACTCCTGCAGGGTGTTCCGTCAAAACATGGCTTAAATGGACTGCTGTCAGCTCTTCTTCAAGTTAAAGAACTCAGTGACGGTAGATCTGGCTTTTCCTTGAAGTAGGAGCCAAGCTTCGCCCACGCTCATCACGCTCGGCGGTAACCGGGCAGGAATTTATTTGCTTCTAATCTCGGTGCCCTGGATGCTCTACGAGCCTCTACTTCTAGGTTTGATTGTTCAGGCTATTGCTAATACATAGAAAACGCGGCTTAAAAGGTCTCCTAAACAAGTCAAGGGGTAGAGGAAGCTCAGCAATGGAGAAATTACCCACAGAGATCCTGCAGATGATAGAGAAGAACGTAAAGGGTCCAGGTTAAGACGGACTAATTCTCTATCCGATACTGATTCGATCAGCTGTGTCGAGATGATGTGGTCAAACTTTGCCAGGTCTCGAGGCGTCTCAACGATGTGGTAGGCCCTCCTATTTACGAAACAGTTGACCTAGTAACTACGGAAGCGTCGATGGCGCGTTTAGTATCTGAGATCGAGAGGATACCTCACAATTGTGTCAAGCACGTCAGATATTTGTACAATATCAAAGCGCCGTTTCATCGCCTAGTCAAAAATCGTTGCAATCTCAATTTCAGCAATGACCATAAGCATCTGCTGCTACAGAGAGACAACCCAAGGGGTACCGAAACTGTAAGTTAATCCCTAGACAGCCAGATACATTTCTAGGGGCTCATAAGCAGCAGTTTCACGCCTGCAAGGATCTAGAAGATGCCCATGTCCATGAATCGGGTCATGACTACGTTAAAACTCTTGCCGTCTTTCTTTCTAGGCTCGCCCAAGACAGTCTTCAAAGCTTCAGGTATGCGGTGCAATGTAGCGGATGTGACTCGCATAGATTGACCAAAGTTTCAGCTGGGATGTTGGGATATGCATGCCGATCAAGCTTATGAATCGGCTCTTTGGACCATCCGGCAGTCAAAAGCGAGTTCGTAGCCTGTCATTTATCACAGACGGTAGTTGTTCCGTGCACGATGGAGTAAGGTACCAGCCAGATTTCAGTCATCTTACTTATCTATCATCACTCACATGGCTGGGTGTTTCCCGCTTTGACGAATTTGAAACGATCCGAAAGTGCCTTGCTGCTGACGAAAATATTTTGAAAACGCTCACTTTAGATCTGGTCGATTGGAACGTCGCACAAGACACTTAGAGGCAAGGTTTTGCATTATTGAATGCGATGAAGAGAGGGTCACCTACAAATTTCTTCGTAGAGAGCGTGCTCCAGCTAAACGTTGGCGTGACACCAAAGTCTCCTGCCATCGCGTGAGAAGCTTTCGCTGTCCAGCATTTTGTTCCAGCACTTCGAGAAGGAATTTGTGTATAGTATCGATTTTACAAAGCTCAAGACCTTAAAACTGTGGAACTGCCGGTACTCGTTGGACCCATTGAGACCGATCGTCAAAAAGAGAACGCCTCTGTGCTTAAAGTCACTCGAGGTGACGATTTATCCTGAACACGGCGGAGACACAACGTCGACGAGCGATTCTCCTCAAGAGATACTGGCAGGTCTGATAAGTTGCTGTCGAAATCTTGAGGATTTGTTCATCTCGCTCCCTGGATCAGACAAATGGGAGCTCATATCAGAGACTATCTTGTCCCACCATCCCAAACTACAGCGGCTGGTTCTCCACTCGTCGGACCACGATCGCAGCACTGCAGAAGAAGGGATTCGCTGGCATGAAGGTCTATCAAGAGTCCTTCAGTTGCCTTACCTGCAAGCAATCAGCATCAGCATGAGCATCTCATCACTAGTAAGTTCTCCATCTCCCTATCACCCACCTCAGCAGAAGGCACCACACACGCACCAAGCCATCATCAGCCGCAAACCCACGACCACACAAGCCACCTCCTCCTCAACTTGCCCAAAACCTCCTCCCCGCCCCCTCCGTAGCACCCATCCCACTAACCCCACCCCCACCCCTCCAGCAAGAAGCCCTCACCTACACCCCCACCGCCCAACCACCTCCCTCATCCACCTCCGCCGGCTTACCCGAAGACCCCTACTACACCCCCCAGCTCTCCGCCTATCCCTCCACGCGGCGCACCGCCGACCCCGACACCGTCGAGCTCCTCCTCCGAGTTGTGCTTCGACTTCCTCTTCTATCCCGGGCCTGCGGGTGTTGGCGGTAAGGGATTTTGCGCATGGGCTGAGGGGCGCGGGCGGGTGTATGCTGACGGGGCGGTTTGAGGGGGGGAATTTTGGGGAGCGTGAGAATGAGGGGTATAGGTAGCTTGAGGGGGAGGATGGGGAGTATTGGGGGGCGTGTGCTAGGGAGGGGGTGATGGGGTATGGGGCGGAGTGGGAGGAGGACTAGGGGTGAGACTTGTCGTTCCTGCCTGGTGGGGCCTGGCTGCTGAGTGGGATATGAGACTGAAGGTTACAAATCTACGGTTTTGAAAGTGTAAGAGGTCCGCTGCTTCAATCAAAGGGCATTCTGGTCTATCGTTATGGTATGGCAGCATTTCTGGGACAATCTTTGCGCCGTTTACAAGACCTGGTGCCACATTCATTGGCAGGACGCATCCTTTCTAGGTCCTGTCAACAGACCTCTAGATTTCGTATCTGCGGCTACCAGTAAAGATTGTGGTTAGCAGCCCATGCAAGCAGACATGCGAAAGTCTGAACTGGCAAAGAGTGCGACAACTCAATGTCGGAAATTTGTAGATAGACCCAAAGGCCTCTATGTTTTGTGGATTTTATCAATGAACCATGCCCTGCGATCTTCAAAAATTGCTACATTGTTGCGCCTCCAAGTACAGTGTTATACAAAACTAGAGTAATGCGAGGTTTCCCGCTTCATCGGCACCGTCGACGGCAAAGGCATATAGAGAATGACAACAAGGAACGACAAACGTGCCTGAGCAGGACAGGTATCAGTCAATTGGTTGTCTCCCCCTGAGTGGTTTGGTGCCCTCTGACTGCTCACTCAACCACCGCTCGTGGCTGTCCAAGGTCCCTAGAAATATGGACCATCGACCTTAAATGACCGTATAGGTTGAAATTGTGTGTGTTGTATGTTGAATTCATCACCAGGAGTATGGGTTTCATTCGACGGTCGTACTTGGGACTCTTCCAAACCAAACTCCGCTTCATCGAAGGAGGTAATATCATCGACAGAAGCTCTCGGTAGCGAAGTCAAAGCCTCAGCTAGAGGAATCAGAGCAGCCTCATCGGTTATAGTACTATCAGTATCCCCGGTAGTCTGACTGCTGGATGTGTCAATCTTTTCAACGGGATAATCCGCAGCCTTGAGCGTTGGATGCTCTGGATCTTCGAGATTCAGCACTCCGAGGAGTTGTCCCTTCGCCGTGAAAGGGGTGTCCTGCAGTCCTGCACAGCCCTTCCAAGTTCCGACGCCAATATCCTCGTGTGCGAGCCGCTGCAGCTGAAATGTCTCGTCAGAGACCCATTCGAGTCTCGAGTATTTGGTGATTTTCCGACGCTTGTCGATCCAGAAGACTATCGTCTCGAGTGTGTAGGAGAGACTTATGACGATGCAGCCGACAATGAGGATGATCATTAACCCGAGTAGGGAGAAATTACTGTACGCTTTGGACAAGATTTTCTATTTTAATCAGCCCTGAAGTAGTACCTGAAGGAAGAAACCATGAGGTCAGTTGCAGCATAGCCTGTGCTTTCAGAGCACGGATATGTACTGCCGCAACAGAAAGATCTGGTCCCGCAATGGAGGAGGGCGACGTGAAGGGAGTAGTGATAAACTCACCTGATTCTTGCAAAGATACTTTTCATCGTTTGTCTGCGGTCGTCGCCAAAAATCTTCCAGAATGCTCTTGTCACCAGGACCCGTGGAATACGTCACTGCCTTAAATTGATAAGAGGCTAACATAATATTGTGCCAATTCTCTACGTCGAGTTGCCATTGATTATCTGGTAGGGGACCCCCGATCATGTTATATAAGGAGAACCTAGATTCCAGAGATTCGCTTCGAAGTATACCTACCGCATCTCCTATGGCATGCGATGAGGCCCACATCCAGCTCATCGAACTTTGCCTATGGCTACTCAAAGTCGTCGAGAAATAGTGTGCATCTGCAAATCCCCCAAGCTTGGAACAACTTTTGGATTGGAGGTCACATGTCTGAAACTGTGATTTGCAGCCCATGACCGCAGCTGGCTCGTCTGATAGGTACGCGGTAGTATTCTGACCATGCAGTCGGACTTGTTCGCTCGGTTTTTGATGGGCTGCGTACCACGGATCTTTAATCTCCTGCGGATAGAAGATATTATTTGCAGACAGAAAAAGCAGGAACACGTCTCCTTCACCATCAAATAGTTCATCAATTGGAATGAAGTCGGCCTCATCTAGAATTAAAGATCCATTGCAAGTCAAGGCTTCCTTGAGGCTTAATCGCGTCAGCGAAAGATAATAGTAGACCCGAAAATGATGCACGAGACTTACCCCATGCTGTATTCTGGCGAGGCTGACGTGAGGTTCTCAGCAAACATTCGGAAATTGTTGCGCACTTGATACTCGTATGTCCAGTTTTTAAGCCCCGAAGTGTCACGCGGTCCATAAAAATACCTCTTGTAAGAGACATCTTGAGAGACATTGACTACTTGTGTAAAGCCTTCTGTGACTAGTGGCGCACACCGATTAACAATTCTTGTTGTGAATCTGAGATTCTCAGGCATATTCCATCCCAAGTCAGTGTCCGTGTTGAGAGGCCCGGTATCAAGTTGAATATTTCCATCATCAGAGACGCAGAGGCTATTGAACGGACAGCTCGCATTACGATCCACGGTGCTTGTTAGCCGTTGTTTGACAAACAGACTGCATTCATCTGGCGAGTCTCCCGAATAGCACTGCTGAGCGTAATTGGCAAAGGATGTCATTCGCCGCCTATTCCATGGCGATAAGATGGTCATAAACCCTTTTAAATCAGTCGCGCTGGCTGCCCAATCAGTGACTGGTACGCCACATTCGTTACTTGATATCAGTACTTCGTTGCCAGCAGCTGAGCTGACCTTCGCCGAAAGGATACCAGCGGCTGTGAATATTGACACGCTCAGCGTAGCAAGTCCCATTAGTGGCAAAAGCCGGTAGAAAGGCCGTGCAGCATTTTGTCGCCATGCAAGCAGCATTCGAGCAAGATTCACCAAACTTTCCACCTCACTGACGGAATTCCGTAAAATTGCTTGTCGTTGATGGTACAGCCCATCTTGTGCCTTTTCAGTGGACAAGTTCTGGTGCATAGCAAAGCATAATAATTTCCACAGACGTGAACCAGCAAACGTAACAAACACAGCAAGGAAGGCGATTAGAAGAGAGCCGTCTCTATTAGTTAACGTGATTGTCACACCCAAAATGCGTCCACGAGACCAATTAGTCCAATAACCGAGGTGCACAGGATATTCCATTGGGCTTCCCATGGTAAAATTCAGAGTAAAAAGAGAGAACGCGGGCTCCTTTGTTCACGAAAAACAGTGACAGGATATCAAAAGGCTTCAAGTCTGTCGCGAACAAGATTTTACGAGGACTAACTTAATAGGATGATGGAAACGACTGCATATCGTTCGTTTCGTGTAATCCCAACATCATTCAAATACTCTGCGACGCCTTGGTCTAGACACAAAAGTGATGGTTAGCTGCAGTTTCATGAGATGTATGCCCAAATAAGCAGTGGGGTCCCAGTGCGGCATTTGTCACATCTTCCACTTTAGCCCCAAGCCGTAGCACCGCCTTTTTCAACGACTCCGGCCATCTTGAAACTCAATCGATAGCATTTTGCGACAGCAAGTGTGAATGACTCTTCGCGGTCGACACAGAATGTGTCTCGACCAGAAGTAAATTCGCATAAGATCTGGATCTATTATTTCTCCATCCCTTGATCCGGGGCTAGCATCCTCTGTTCCGATTATTAGCCGAGGACGGGCCATGATTTCTCCTACCCAGCCTCAACCAGTTATGCCAGTCTACCCGGTGGCTTCATTGGCCAATGTTACAGCAATACTATCAGAATATCCCGCTGATGATAGCCTAACAACACGAAAATGATGCACGACAGGCGGTGTTTCTCGTCTTCGTTCGATAATTCTACATTTGTCAAGCAACCTGAGTACAACGAGGATGGTCCTCTTCATCTTCACCGCGACGATTTACGAGACAGTAAACACAAGCCCAGGAAACGTTTCGAAAGGAATGTATAATTGCTTACTCATCATTAGCCTGTCACTGGATGTGTTTCTTGGATGCTACACTGAGCCTTCATGCAAGCTTTCAAGTCAACGGCACTGCCTCAATCAGACCTTCAGTACCTGGCGAATCCCAAAGCTTCGCTGCTTGGAGCCCACCCTCCTTCAGCAAGCCCCACCATTCTCGCTCTATTCTTTCGGCCCCCATGTACCGCATCATGTCAATATTCATCGAGGCCCCAAATGCCGGGAACTTTGTAAGACGAACAACACCTTCCATCACCAACAATCGCGATTTTCCTTTCTGCATTGCTGGGATGAGATTCTTGAGGGACATTGACACACTGCCTATCGGATTCATCATGTAGTTGTCGGAGAAGATAGGCACGCGCCGGCAGCAAGTTGTACAACTAGTTAGTAGGGTATAGCGCCGAAACATACCTACCACTGATCGGCTGCACAGCCCTAAAAAGGTCATACCGAAGAGTATCCATATTTCCGACCTGCATGTGCCCCTTCAAAGTCTCCAAGAGATGGGACCATCTTTCCCTTCAGCCTTGGACAGTGTCTCCTCACGTCGTCCAATACATGCCGATATCCTCCCCCAATGTCGACTAAGACCATCTCGTTCGGGTCGCTTCCGAGCTCTACAGCCGCAAACCCCATTTCACTTAGACCCTGCCGCTCCCACTCGGCCGTCCTTGCCATTCGCTGGGTGAAAGTAGTAACCTTCTCCAGCCGGCTTTGAAAATACAGAAAGAAGTCAAGCGGATTCTTGTGCGTGTACTGGATCAGGCTTTGACGGTCCCGAGAAGACCCTGGATTCTGCCAGTTGAGGGTTTCAAGCCATGCATGCAGCTGACAAATTTCCAAGAACATATTCGATGTTCTAAACGCTTGTCGAAAAAGGTCCACCACCTCGCTGTGCGCCAAACATCGAGCATCCACAGCAGAAACATGACCTCCTTCGCCGGTTTCGCAAAAAACCTCGAAAAATCGCTGTGCCGGTAAGTCACCTTATCCACCTCTTCAAAATCTTCGCGCCTGCAGATCGCCTGCATCAATCTTGCTGCAGCCGAGTTGCATCCGCCCCAATATCAACCACAACCATACTCGCTCACCGGCAAGTTCCCCATCGAAAACGCCCTCCCACTGCCCCAGCCGCTCCGCACTGGTAAATTTCTCCGGCCACGCAGGACTCGAAATCGCACCATTCCATGCGGCGACTACAACAGCATTCCTGGCCGGGTTGAGGATTCAGCGTCGCGCATCCTCTTCCGAGCCGGAAAGCGAGACTAGGAGTCGTTGTGTCAAGATATGCAGCGCAGCGTGCGTTTTTGATACTGCACTAATGATGCGTCGCGTCTTGCGAGATCGTCTACCGCGGCATTGATTTGGGAAAGGTAGGTGGACGTCATTGGCTAATCCTCGGAAGGAGGTTTGTAGATTGCTGTGCGGCTCGTGGCTGATCGTAAGGCTCTGCTTTGGCATATCCTCTTCTATTGCGTTTCATCTGAGACCGAATGCATTGAGAGCTCGTTACGATGCTCAGGCTTGACGCAGGAAGCCTTGATGTTTTCTGAGATTTGCAAAATAGGTAGTTGTCTGTCTGTTAAAGATGCCGAAAACCAATCAAATGCTCACGGCCTATAGTCGCAGAAGGCTCGAAGAATATAGCTTAGCTCGCTCTTTTATAGACCACAGGCGGGCCTTCACGTGCGGCATGGGTCATGCTTCTGTGCTCGTCAATGTACTTCTAAGGAACGTCGATGATGAAAATGAAGAGAATTAGTACTATCATTGTTCTTCTTTGATAGACGCTTAGAGTTCAACCTTGGAAAAAATATGAAAAACACTGTAATCTCTTGAGGCGCCAACTTTACATGATGCTGAAAGAACTTCTGGCCATGTCTTTGCAAAGTCATGAGAACGGTACACGAAATTGATTCGGGAAATCATGCTAATCTGTCTAACGTATCTAAAGCATCTATCTCCAGGGCTATTGTAGTCAGATCTTATTTAAGAAAATGTTGGATGGATAGGAGATGGTAGCAGGCAGTCGTGACCGTCAAAGGACACATAGTCAAAAGGCAGCGTTGAACTCTCAGGTACCTCGGGCCGAACCAGCGCTATCCACTGCCACGTAGGACTCTGACACCTGTGATGCGATTTCATAGGGGAGCGCGGGTGGTGTATCTTGATTGCGATCCGGGACCATGACCCGGGCTAGGATAGTGAGTTCCGCGATAATGCAATAGATTTACCGTCGATCAGTCAAAAGCTCCTTGTGGTCGTGGTCATAGAACTGACAGGGGTGGGTCGAGAGCATTGAAGGGTATTCATTGGGCTTTGCCTTGCATGTGCTGCCCAAGAGTTGTAAAATCCAGTTTCATGCTAGACTGGTGGCACTTCTTAAACTTCAAAGAGACAATAGAAAGGAATGCAGCGATGATGTGAAAGGAAAGAGGAGTAGGTCATAAAAGATAATTTATGCAAGAGCTGTGCTATTAATTTCTTAGTAGCAGAGCTACTTGTATCATCTTTAACATGCGTTTTGGCTTGGATGGTGGAGTATTGGAATTCTGATCTCTCATAATGTTGACTTGAGGTATCAAGCTGGTACTTTGAAAAGATTTCATGTACAAGGACATCTTCGGTGAAAACTCCATCACTAACATGCGACTCGGATTTGTCTGTGGTTGAATATTTGGTTTGTTGCGTAACAGAGGCACGTTTCCCTGCTTATCTGTGACAGTTGGATCTCGCGGACCCGAGTCCTGGTCACCGTTACCGGCCGACGTCATCCTGCATTTAGGCTTGGTGAGCGAGAGTGCACGGTGCTTAAGGTGTTCCTCGCTTGTCGATCGGCATCCTCACGAAGAGGGGCGCTCGATAGTTTGCCGGAGTGATTTAATCATGACTTTTCAATTCATTAGGTTCACTTTGCGGTTGTCTTGTTTCTGTTATTTCAAGAAGGGAATCCAGGGTTAGAACCGGGACTCATAGGCGCTAAAGGGCGCTGAAAAGCGATAGTTATGGACGGGTCAACAAGGCATCTGCAGCCTGACGCAAGGTGCAGGGGATGGAGCTATGGCGGCGAGCGATGGAAGATAATGAGCATACTTTTAATTTCAGGCACGCCTGTGAATGGTTCATGCTCAGTCACGTTTCTGTGGGAGCAGGATTCATCGGCCTTTCATGAACACTGAGCACGTCGTGATCACGATCTCATGAATATTCAGTCGCACGACTAAATCCAGCGCAAAGACGGAAATGTAGATAGGCAAGCCGAGAGGGATCAACTGGGGAAGAGTGAATGGTGGAGATTAGGGAGACGAAACAGGACCA
Organism: Pyrenula massariospora; assembly: GCA_021030905.1. Classification (NCBI taxonomy): domain Eukaryota; kingdom Fungi; phylum Ascomycota; class Eurotiomycetes; order Pyrenulales; family Pyrenulaceae; genus Pyrenula; species Pyrenula massariospora. Next base: position 287,555 of record JAGFMI010000020.1, read on the forward strand.
AGAATTCGTGAAGATCAGCATCATCATCGTTCTTCCCGCTTCAGAATTGTGGGCGGCCGCCAAGGATGACGCAGGCAGGTTTGCCGCCGGATGACAAATGACGTCGCTGCGTTTTCGAAAAAGAATGCATGCACACCACCCACACTCTGACACACACACCACCACTCCTATTCACGCTACCCACTGCCTTCCCTGCACCATCTGCTTTTTGTCTATAGAGCATCCGAGCACCCATCCATTTGGACGACCTATCTTGAGCTGCGTCTAGCAACCTCCTACTTACCACTTTCCGCTCTCCAACGCTTGCCCACGATTGATCAGCCTTCCCTCGACGCTGCACCACGCGTTCTGCGAGGCACATGCCACTGTGATCATCTTCATTGACACTGTTTAAGATGAGCACGATACAGAACCTCAAGAATTTTATCCGCCATGGCAAGCAGGCGAAACAAGGCAATGCTCACGTCGGTGACCCCACGACCAATGTCTCCCCGGTCCACGCTCATCAATACAACTACCAGCAGAATGCACCAGCAATAAGTGATCCGAACATCACCCACAAGCAACAATATCAACAACCTGCACCAGTCCCAGGGGAATACTCGGTTGCAAATGTGGACAACAGAAACATTGCGGCGCAGGCCGGGGCAGCCGCTGCCAAAGTACAGGGCGACCATCAAAAGATTGATAGAGATGACGATTTGAGGAAGATAGTGGAAGATGAGAGGCTTCAGCGGGATAAGATGCCCAAGTATCCTGGCTTAGAGAGATGGATCTTGTTGGAGAAGATGGGTGATGGAGCTTTCAGCAACGTGTACCGAGCCAAAGACAGCACAGGTCAATCGGGCGAGGTTGCAATCAAAGTCGTCCGCAAATTCGAAATGAACGCCAATCAGGTACGCCGTTATTACGGTACATCGACTTTCCTTCTGTCTGCTTTGCGGGTTTCTTCGTCCTTTCATTGCCATATCATAGCCAACGTGATATCTTCTAGGGCGATGCTCACCTTCATCCGGAGTTCAAGAGGCAACCAAAGGGCGTGGAGGTGCGCATACAATTTTTATGTATCGAGTTCGTGTGAATTTTTTGACATACTAACCGATGGGCTTGTTTCATTTCGTATCTGTTACCGAGCTACTACTAACACATCGCTAATCTAGAGGTCCAACATTCTCAAAGAAGTCCAGATCATGCGACAATTAGATCATCCTAATATCGTGAAGCTTGTCGACTTTTCGGAATCACGGCAATACTATTACATCGTACTCGAGCTCTGCCCTGGTGGCGAGCTTTTCCACCAAATCGTTCGATTGACCTACTTCAGTGAAGATCTTAGCCGACATGTCATCACACAAGTCGCAAAGGCGCTAATATACTTACATGAAGATAAAGGCGTTGTACATCGGTAAGTCATCTCCCTCAAATTCATCACCGGACGTACTCATAACCTCCCCAAGGGATATCAAGCCTGAAAATTTACTTTTCTACCCTGTTCCTTTTATTCCCACCAAGAATCCCAAACCTAGAGCACCCGAAGATGAAGAAAAGGCCGATGAAGGAGAATTTGTGCCTGGAGTCGGCAGTGGTGGTATCGGCCAGATAAAAATTGCAGACTTTGGTCTATCTAAAGTCGTCTGGGACTCACAAACAATGACACCTTGTGGAACTGTTGGATACACGGCACCAGAGATAGTGAAAGACGAACGGTATTCGAAATCTGTTGATATGTGGGCATTAGGATGCGTTCTATACACCCTTCTCTGCGGTTTCCCGCCATTCTACGATGAGTCGATCCAGGTCTTAACGGAGAAAGTCGCCCGTGGCCAGTATACGTTCCTTTCACCTTGGTGGGATGATATTTCGAAGCCTGCACAGGACCTGGTCTCTCATCTCCTCACTGTCAACCCAGACAAGCGATACACTATCGAGCAATTCCTGCAACATCCGTGGATCAGAGGAACTAATGAAGAAACATATGCCGCTGCCGACGCTCCGCCTCTCGCGACACCATTAGCAGTCCGTCAGTCACAGTTCGAAAGAGGTCTCAATGCAAAAGTTGTTGACCAAGCACCACACGAACCCCTGTCCGCCCAATTCCTCGAAACGCCAGGAACAGCAGCAAGACGAATGGATTTCCGCTCACCAGGTGCTGTTAACCTAAGAGAGGTTTTTGATGTTGGTTATGCGGTGCACCGTCAAGAAGAGGAGGCCAAGAGGAGAAAGAACTTTAAGCAAGGCTACCGAGGAGCTGGCCAGCCCGGAATGAATGGTCTCAATGTCCTAAATGAAGATTACGACGATGAGGATGAAGATGATGAGATCCCGTCCAAGGTTCCAAAGGCTCAACAACCTAGCGATGTATCTGCTATGGAAGCGAAGATGCGAACTACGAACCTAGGCACACAACCCTCCTCTGCTGCCCAAGCCAGGCACCAGGCCGCAGGAGGGAGATATAACCCCCAACAAGAGCGAGGATATGGGCAGCACAGCCCGGCTGTTGCTGCAGCGGCGAAACAAAGCGTCGGGCGAAAGAACAAGCAGCCGTTTGAACTGAGTCTAGATAACGCGACACTGCTGGGGAGACGGGGAAACAAGGGTCCTGGACTGCAGATGCAGCTCCCCGGTCAGCCAGGTGATCCTAGCAAATTGAGGGAGGAGATCGTGCGGTGATGGACATGAATTAATGGTGGACATGGTGGGAATTAGGGCACTTTCATGCGTTGTTGTGTTGAGCATAACGGCTATGACGCCACGTTGTTTCCTCAGTGGTTGTTTTATTTTTGTTCGCTCTTGCGCAAGAGCATCGCAAGGCTTAAGGTTTTCTTCCGCCCTGCACGGGAAAAGCTAGGTAGGAGGTGCATCAAGCAAGGCTTTGATCAACGCATCATATGGACATTCGATGCTATCATAATTCCTATTCCGAACAATATACCGTAGATGGAGTAATAGATACACATAATCGGATTGGGATAGCACATATGCAATCAGTCTTCTGTGCCTCGGGTAATGCAAATGCATCTATTGCTCATCGAAAACGACTTCTGAGACGTGATAAGCACCCAGAGGCTGGATACGAGACAGCAGTGTCGGCTTGACCATGCACCGTGGAGAGGTGTACTGTACTGCATAACTCGGATCGAATCGACGGTGAATGAACGCTGTTCACGCTGGAGCCGAAGAACAGCTTTTCGTGTCCATGAATCTGGCGGTTAAAGATTCATGGATCCATCTTTTATTGAGCGCACGCCTACCGTGATCAATTAGCTTGGTACAGGTTGAATTTTTCGAACTTCGCGCCCACCGATAAATGAAAGGCTTCAGATTTGGATACCATTACCTTGCAATGAATAAACTTACCCTTCAGCCTCCCTTTCGCACAGTGGTCACGCCTCATTCCAACCGCTCAATTATTTTTTCTTCAACCATGAATAATTTGAGTAATTAGCGCAACTTTGATGTAGAAACATCATCGTATTCTACCGGTTTGTTCGATCGACTTGCTCAACGATCGCTCGTTTTGGTGGCGTCTAACACTTCTACGCCGAACGAGCCGTGCAGTACATTTAACGCCTCTTTACTTTTTGACCTAAGCAAGGAGCAATTCTTCACTCTTCTAGCTTCAAACTCTCTGCCAAGAGTGAGATAGAGTCAGACAAACCTGCTCTTTGACAAAAACGCCTTTTCTCGATGTCCGATATAGGTCACCGCTGCTTTATCTACTATAGGTTTGGAGGCGCAATCACCACTTAATGACCAATCAAACAACTTACGAATAATCTCTTCGATGCCCAGCCCTACTTTGACTACTGCCGACACGCTATACTATATGATAAACATGTCACGGCTTGGAAACGAAACCCCAGACGGAAAAGAGATAGGTAAGGTTATGCAGCGTATGATCATGTCTCAGGGCTTTTGCTCCGTATGTCAGGATGCATTCAACAATTGGCCTGGTTGGACGGGGCCGATGTTCTCACCTCGAGACTTCGGCAATCCCAGTCCCCTCAATGAGGATGGGGTATCCGTAGACCTGGACGCAGATTATGAGAGATCAGCGCCATGGTCCAAAGATGGGGCAGATACAGTGCCCTGCCGTCCTGACACATACGTACTCGAGGCTTCAAGCAGGCGCGGTTGTCAATTATGTTCTCTACTCCTACAGTCTCTAATTGATGACAACTTGCTCAGTCGATTTCGCAAAGCTGAAAAGCGTTTGAGCAGACATGCTGAGCCTGTTCGCTTGCAGCTCTGCATAACGTCGTATCCTGAATATCAACTGCTCACACTATGTCTTTCTGGCAGGCCAGACTTGTATGAGACCACGCCCATATCGGTAAACCCTGTCAAAATCCGTGGTCCGGACATACAAGTTCACGGAATCCGAAAGCGCCCGTTCACACTAGGACTCTTAGACATGACACAGCCATCTGACCCGGAGCTTGATGGCCTAGACCTGGCGAGAAGATGGCTCACAATGTGCTGCGAAAGTCACCAAAGCTGTAAGCTAAAAGACAAGGCGGTGATTCCCAGAAGACTTCTATCGCTACAACAACCTCCCCAGCTAGTGCTAACGGAAAGCTTGCTGTACAAACCTCGATATGCTACTCTCAGCCACTGTTGGGGAGATAACGAACACTTTAAACTCCAAAGTAATAATTTAGAGCTCCTTCAAAGGGAAGTACCTCTAAAACGCCTGCCCAGGACTTTTACGGATGCCATCCAGATAGCCCAACACCTCGGCCTCCAATATCTTTGGATTGATTCTCTCTGTATCATCCAAGACGACAGGTCAGATTGGAGGAATGAGTCTGCTTTGATGAGCTCTGTCTATGGTGGTTCTACTCTTAATATTGCTGCTTCCTCCGCCAAGAACGGTACTCAGGGTTGTTTTCTCAAACCTCCACATCTTGTGGATGGCTTCCGCACCGTGGTATCTTTTGATGATAGCCCAAGATTGTGTGAATTTGAGGCCAATGGGATCTACTTCAAGGCGGTAGCACACTCGCATCTCGCAACGAGAGCTTGGGCGTTCCAGGAGCGCCACTTGGCTCCTCGGACTCTATATTGCGGCAACCGAGGGTTCTATTGGGAATGCAGAGCAACGCGGGCTTCTGAGTTCCTTCCTATGGGTCAAGCTCCTTATGGAGGAACCTCGCTGATCGGTGGAAGCATGAGACGAATCGAGTACAAAGAATGGAGCCACATAGTGAACTATTATTCACGGGGTCGGTTGACATTTGCCACGGACAAATTAGTCGCCCTTGCCGGAGTCGCCCGTGTTGTGCAGCAAGGGAGCCAAGACCAATATCTCGCTGGCCTCTGGAGGAAAGATCTGGAGTCACAATTGTGTTGGTTTGTTGAATCGACCGAACCCAAACCTCCACAATATCAAGCCCCTTCGTGGTCATGGGCTTCTGTGAACAGTGAAGTCACACTTCCCTATTCTTGGCGCGAAACCGATATGTTTCGCTGTGAGGCGCGCATAAAGCAGTACACGAACGTTCTAAACGCGGTCACCGAGCCCGCAGGAGAAGATCTCTTTGGACAGGTCTCTGGAGGAACATTGACCCTGGCATCCTCGGTCATTATTCCAGCGAGACTCTCGAGGACGATTTCCGATAAAGCACGCAAACGTTATCTTGTGGAAATCAAAATCGACTACCGCGGTAGAGAACAGACATACTGCATTATGAGAGATCACATTCCCGACTCGCGCGAACATGAAAGCGGGACCGTTTATATCTTACCTATTTTCCTTTCTGTCGACCCTTCAACTCCGGGAAACGTAATCAACGTTGGCGGCATCGTGCTTCGAGCGACGGGACGCTGTAACGGCGAATACGTCAGAATTGGAGCTTTTCAGCGCACTAATTTCGCACTCAGAGACGAGTATCCCGACATCGACCAATTTGAGGAGGTTTTGGAATACTACAAGGCGAGGTTCGATGAGACGAACTTTGAAAGAATCATCACCGACGAAGAAGTTGCGGACGCGCGGTTTGTGATCACGGTGGTGTGAAGAGACCAACGACCCCTATCGAACACCTGTTAAGATACTACTTCACGTCCCTAACCATTAAACTTCACTCTTTTGGCTTCGTTGGATTTCCAACAACACCGCCCCATGGTGAATGTTGTCCACTGCCCCCGCTGACTGTTACATCTGCCGTGCTCATGCTACCTCTTTTCGAGCTTTGCTAAAGTCTATAAATGTGCAAGTTCTGGAGGATCTGGCTCTACACGAGCGATGGCCGATCCATTTTCAGTTGCGGTTGGTGCGTTGACTATCTCATCAGGATCAACAACCTACACCTAAGCTCTGCAGAGTGCCACGAGGGATTGGTGCAATGCTCGGCTCTACACCCTTGTGATGAACTAAAATTGCGCTAGGCGCTATACCCATACATCCACTGGACCCTCTATCCAACTGCCCCTCGTAACAGGGGTACCGATCCTGACTCCCGCTGCTCTACACCATCAAGGTCTCTCACATCTGCAATCAGATCCCCCTATAATTTTATAGTACCTCAGAAGGCAAGCCCTCCTCAAGACTCTCGTCAAACGTAGCCGGGCAGGCAGGCCACAAACAAGCATATACAACTGCCTCTCTAGAATTATATAGAGGTCGCGAGCAGACTGATTTTCCGCCTCCGCTCGGCACACCTACGCTGCCATGCAGGCCGACCTAATGGGGCTACTATGTTCGACAAGTCTGTATCGATGGGGATCGAAGTCTCGTTATCTAGACACAGTAATCTAAGCTGCATCTGGTGGTTCTGTGGTAACACTATACAGCGAAGGTACACCGGCTTATGATTTGATGAGCTGAAAGGCTAGACACTGTACGAGTATGTCTATTGGAGCCAATGTCCAACTCCTTGCTCAAAGCCTTATCTATGTTAAAAAGCTCGAGCAACCTGATTCTCTATTTGACAACCGTGATCCTTGCCCTGTGATTTACACTGTCTATTTACCCTGCATCAGAACGCCTGGCCTGCTTATCTGCAAGTGAAGAAAATTTCCTCGGAGGAAACGCCACCTTAGTTCACAAAGCAGGGGATCGTATTGCATTAGCAAGCGTCTTGCCCTCACTCCATGAGATCCATCGTGAAATCCACGTTTTGCATCTCTCTGTCTCCTGCTCGCAGTAGATGAATGGCTTGTAGCATGGCGCTTTCAGCCCGATGGGCGCTTGATCTCGTTCCTGAGAGAGTAGTGGCGTTTTAATTTGTTTTGAGTGTTAGGAGAAGAGGCGAAGAGGAAGGGTGCCCGTGTCGAGTTGGCCACTGGACCACAAGATCGGCTGTCCTGGCTAAGTGGATAGACTGCTGTTTGTTCGACGATACGCTCGATGCTGACGAGGCTCTGAAGGTACTGATATGGTGTATGCAAATCTTGCGATTAATCTGATGTTGTTTTGTCTTGGAAGAACACCTTTCTGTCGAACGTAAGCAGCTTTGCCACTGGCGATAGACTCGGCTCTTTTGGCGCAGTGGTCTGCTTGACGCTTTGTGATAAGCTTAAGTGAAAGAAAGCGTATGATAGAGCTCAGATAGATTGAGAGGTGGATTCACTAAAGAGAAGAAGTGTTTGACAGAAGAGGCGTCGTTCTGTTCTGCTAGGTCAGCGACTATCCACTGGAGGATGTAGGTTGACCAAGAACTACCAGCGGTTGGAAAGAAAAGCGGAACTTACTAGTGTGACAATCAGTCTGTGTTCACATATAGGCTTTGAATCCGTTTTTTCGACCCTTGCTGGAGCTATCTCTACTTATAAATGAGCTCTAGATTGATGAGATTGTCAGCACGGATCCTTCATTTTCGTGATTGAACGCTTCACGATGGAGAAGCACGAACCTGATGAGTTCGAATACATCAACCCAGTCCTGCCCAGCACGCAGTTTGTCGTGCTAGCGCGCAATGAGGCAAGAACGTATTCTTTCAAAGCATGCCTAGGTGGCAGCGATTCTGAGAGCACGTCGATCCAGCACATTGACAGCCATTGCACATGGCTGCCGTCAAGTGGACCAAGAATCACAGCTTTTCTTGCTGCCGATTTTCTTTAGACAGTTAGATCAAACATCGAGACATTTGTCACAACCGGAATCATCGATGAGGCAGAGGCAAGATACGGTGCTTTTTAGCAAGCCTCTAATATCCCTATCAATAATAAAGCCTCCGATAAGACTCGTTGCTAAGATGAGGTCTCAATTCGTTGCTTGGGATAGGCGTTAAATGAGTCCTCAGATCTGGTGTCCAGTAATTGTCCGAGGCGGGCATCAGGTGTGTACCTTGGGTAGGCCTCCAGTCGTTGCTAGGGACGACAAGCCGGTCGTTGCTGGGAATGGGTTTCCATTCCTTGCCATGTGGTTGCTTCGATTCGGCCTTTGTGAGAGGCTTCCAATTCTTGCCAGGAAAAGGTAGTGACCCAGGAATAGGTGCCTGCACTCTGGATGGCTCAGGAGACTCATGCTTAATTCTCCTCGCTGTGCTCTCCCTAAAGCCTGGCGAAGACGATCTTCTTTTCAAACGGTTAGAAGAAGTCGAGCTGTAGTTTGGAGACCTGAGTAAAGGAGAATCCGTGACTTCGCGTTTGATGGATCGTGACTGAGACACAGTCGGTGATGGCGTATACGTAGTATCGGACTTGACCGAGGCGGCGGTATTGGCGAATGGTGTGCCCATGTGATTCGAGTCAAAGCCAAGCTCTAAAATAGTCGATTGTGAAGCGCCCATTTTGCAAGATCGCTTTTTGAGCGGGTAGAGATTTTCAAATACTTGGAGAAAAGACGTGTTCGGTGGATTGATGGTACTTGACTTCCTTATGAGGGTTGTCTTGTGGGCTGCCGTGCATCCTCATTACGGTTGCCTGAAGATCGCGGTAACAGGGATCATAACCAATCGTTTGAACAGCTTCAAAGCACGTCGAAATTATTCACAACTAGCCTCGTTAGGCTTCAACGATGCCTAGAAAAATTAGAGTTCCGTCATCGCCTTATTCGGTAAGGGATCGATTGCGGAGCGGAAGTCTCGAAAGGCTCAGATCCATCAAGCGTACCAGGCATTCGGTGCTATCCGGGATCTTCGAAACTTAGAGTGAGCTAAAAATAGCGTGCGAAGAGTTATGGATTTGAAATGGAGGTCAGAGATGGGCCAGATGGTAGGGTCTTCTTGACAAGGTTAGGCGAAAAGACGGCCGGGAAGGACCAACTAGGGAGCAAAGACTAACGGCCGATGATGGAAAGAGACATTGTAGAGGTGGACTCGACACTACTGTGTGTACAACAGGCCCGAAAGACTCCATTTAGCGTTGGCGGTTAGTGGGCCTAGATAGCGGCCGTGAGATGGAGATATGATGGAATTTAGCATTCCAAAGCCATGCGACGAACATCAAGTCCTCCCTGATGCCCGCCCGCCCGCCTGATACGCCATTCTTGGCAAACGGAGGAAAGAGAAAATGGTCTTCGGTCTTTTCGGCTCGCGCAGCCCATCCGAACCAGATCGCTGGAAATTTCCGTAGAAATCAGAATGTTGATAAGCAAGGGCTTGAAGACAGTGCTTTGTAGACCCAACATTTCCATTAAATGTTCAACACCGAGAGAATGCCTGGGAAACACTTCAACAACATACAGCAAGCTGGAGGATGCTCCCAAGCAGAGAAAGGAGTCTCCTTTGGGATGGCCGGCAGCCCGATAATTGGTCAATGTACGGAGTAAATGATGCCGATTCTATGGAATGCTGACACTGCTACTTAGTGTAGGATTGCGGGAGTGATTGAATCATGAAATCACCATGGGAGAGCAATCCGAAGTCGGGAGCCAGTCATGTTGGCTCCTTGCAGGTGCTTGGCCATGTGGGGTGGTAAGGATATTTAGGTTAGGGCTACGATAATTTAGTAGATGAAAGGGTCTCAGATGAGGGGGCTGTTTTGCATGGAGCCTTTTTAGACGTCAAGTTGACCGCCAACCCAGCCTTTAGAGGCACGGCCGAAACAGCCCCGGTGGTATGTGGCTGAAGACGTTAGGAAGATGTGGATTGGGGCCTGAGAAACCGTTCAAAGTTTGATTCGATGTCGGACGAGGGTCTGGGCCGAGCTAGCTAGATTTGGTGCATGCCCTGTCCCACGACAATTTCTTTCACGACCTAACCCCCACAAATTTGTGACCTCCAACCTCGGTATAACCCGATCGCGTGCAACAACGTGCTGTCACCCCATTTTCTTCGAAAGGAACAACACTCCCGAGCCGCTGCTCAGCCTTAAGGACGATCTCATCGGCCTTTCCCTGTAGTAAAAGGGACTTTCCGATCAATCTAGAAAGGGTCTGCCCTACCTATCGATCGAACGACACGCTAGTAAATAACCTTACCAACACATGACTTAAGAACAAGCTTTGAACTCGGTTAACGTCTGTAACATCTTCACTAGCACAGCACGTCCAGATCAGCGTCAATCTGCTTTAAATTGCTTGGATCTGGCAGGAATGTCTTGCGCTCAAACCGTTGCCTCCATGAAGATTGTTACGCAGTCTGTTTGTAGCTTGTCCGGATCTATGGTCGGATGTACTATCCTACTGAAAAACTGCTCATGAAAGCTGATGGTAGGGTGTCTCCTATCCTTCCATGATCTTTTTACTCGAGGCCTCTGACCCTTTCTCATATTTTGGCTAGCGACATCGCTCCAATGAACTCGCTGATTACCCTCAAATCTCTGTGTTCAAACAAAGTTTTGTTGTGACGATCGTGTTAGGGATTTTGCAATTCGGGTTTTCACAGCGTACCACTCCTCTCTGAGCTGGAATCTTGAAGTTGTCATATCAGTATCATTCCTCCTAAACTTTTCAGGCGTCAGTTAATGAACTGCCAAGCTTGAACTCACGTGTCGCACGTTCGCCAAACACCTATGCTTATTCATGCGGCCAGGAATTACAGCTCTCGTCTATCAATTATTTAATTCAGACCAGCCCAGCCAATTCAATAAAATCCAGTGATCGAAGTAGAAGAGATATGTGGATAAAGAGCCTAAAAATTACTTTGCTTGTACCCCAACATCATTGGCTATAGATAGTACAGAGCTGCCGACGACTAATCCATACGAGAAGAGGTCGCTATGAGCACATCGTAGGCGTTCTCCGGCTCTACACTGTCCCTGGCCCTTCTATGCATGGCTCCCGTTGGTCACGAGGAGTTGATATAGATGACGATTCCAAGTCATGGTTCTTCGACTTGGAGTGGACAATGCTCTTCGAGTCCACTCTAAATCGATCACATCAAACTTTATTAGGTTGTGTCGTTAGCCAAACACCCCACGGGTAGCAGTCAATGACGGACTCCCAGATTTCTTTTCTTTTGAAGACCGTTCATGGCGTGATCCTTCGGCCCATCTGTATTCTCTAGCGGTCTTGAGAGTGACAAGGTAGACAGTCACGAAGACCGCTTCACGGTTTCTCGTCCGATAGAATTCACGATGGTCTCTAAAACCATGGAATTAGGCAGACAGCTCGATTGGCGATTGGAAAAGCACATGCACCGTACTCACTAACATTAGTTGGGTGAGGGAACACAAATAGTAGGCGGGCAAAATGCTTGCAGGAGATCTGGCCATGTGGAACATAAAGTTAGACTTTTCCCCTGGTCTGGTCAGAAGCCACATGGCAAAATTTAGCGGCAGTGCTAAAGCTGCAGATGAAATATCGGGGCCTGTTGAGAAAATTCCACAGTGCCGGCTCTGGATAAATTTACTACATTCATGTAGAGATAATGTTGGTGGACGCAACATGGAGGCTCGTGAAGTTCCGCTGGTGATTGGAAATGTGTCTCGGAAGGAGGTCCAGACCTATCCAGCAACGAGATCATCGGCCCCAAATCGGCGCGACAAAAGGACTCTGCATTAAGCTTATCCCTAGAGATAGACAGATCGTGCAACGGTCGTGGGGCTCTGCGCCCGTGCCTGGCTCCAAATTAAGCCCTGGCTAGCTCTAAGGCTATGACCGAGTCGTCGGGCCTCGGGTCCCGCGGACTCCAGGACCGAACGGTGGAACTCCTACAACAACAGGCGGACATCTTTTCTGGTAAATGCCATCATAATCTATGCGAAGCGGAATTTGTCATCGAATAATGCGGCATACATCTTCATAACTTGACATAGCCGTACCAGACAGAACTTCATATCTAGTGTTGATGTCATAGTCCTGTATGTTGGCCAAAAATCCATTGTATTCTACGTTGTAGCCATTTCGTTACAAGAGAAGGAAATATCATACGCACCCCCAATCTTCCACCAACGCCTCTTACAAATGTTGCGCGAGGTCATCCGCAAAGCTAAAAACGAAAGTGGTCCTATGGGCCGCCTCGGATACTAGATGGTATCAAGTTTCGAAGATGAGCCTGTTGCGGAAGAGACCAGAGTATATCAGTGCTCTTTTCTTACATCAACATCCGGACCAGGGAATCAACCCTATCTTCTTCGCTGAGTGCCCTCATGGTAGGTCTAACGCTTTTCGTACTCTATACAGCCCTGTTTTGCTCGTCGCCAAACATCTACCTCCAGATCCTTTTATCCCTTGAATTCGGGGCCTCTCATCGGTTTCATTGTTCATTTCTCCAGTCTCAAAAACCGAAAGCTTATCCTCATATCCTCTGTACAGCGCGTGCGCTACAGGATAAATCTTCTCGTCATTCCACCACCCCAGAACTTTGGCCTGGATTCGCTGCCGTTCTCTCACGTACGTGTTTATGTCAACGTCGCTAGATAGATCTTTGAATCGTTCACGACAATGTTTCACAGAATCTCGCACCTCCCGCTCAAGATCAAAGTCGTAATTTCGGAGCTCCTCAACTAGACCTAATCTTCGTACCTCGGTCATATTGTCTTTAGTCAGTTGAGAAGCGTCTTGAGGCGGTGGTTCCTCTGCTTGAGACCACTCTTCATAGTTCTTTCCAAGGTGATAGACCTGCCCGTCTACCCAAACGACCAATTCTTCGTCCTTTCGCCTATCATCTTGCTGCGAAGGATTTTCTCCTTCGCGCCTTTTTCGATCTTTCCCACTTATAGGCCTTTTCGATTCGTATGTTCCTGCTCTCTCGACATTCTTATCCGAAGACACTTGAGAGCCCTCACGAGAGACGCTGTTCCTGGGCAGACCTCCTTCCTCTTCTATAATGAAGTTGAAGGCTGACGAAAACCCTCGAATTCTGCGGAGCCTGGATTGGCCTGGTATGAGATCACCTGGGTAGGGTTGTATCTCAAGGTCTTCATTGCGAAGAAAAACCCCATGATGAATAAAGCGGTGATTAGGTTCGTATCGATGCTGTTGGAACGGTGTACGTTCTGGTTCAGAGTTCGAATACATACTGCAACGACAAAAACGGTCAAGAACGGCAGTGGCTGGCAGGTGAGAATGGTGCGGATTACGCTGAGAGCCCAGAGGACGTTGTTTTAAGTGCCCTGGTATCTGAAAACAAGCCTATCAAGATGAAGCTGCCTTTGACAGTAAGCTAAAGGTCCATTTTATACCTGGTGTGCTGAAAACTGCTTTGTAGGATCTTACCAAGTTCGATCAACGCCAGCACCAACCCACAGTAATGGTGACAAATTCCCGGAAGCTGCTTAATATAAAAAATGCTCGAGACTGTCCATCCGAAGCTTGACGGAAATGCTTTCGATCTTCTGCAAGCCTCTAATGTAGTCTCTCCCCGACGCGCTTAGTCGCCGCACCCACCAAAAACGCATTCGAACAAAAACTTCCCCATTGGGCAACCGCATTTTCCAGATTATGGGACGGAGCGAAAAGTCCGCTCACAATAGCAAAAATGCCATTTTTGTTGCCAAGATGAGTCAGAGGCAGGCAGAAATAATGGAATTTTTGGTGACGCCGAAAGAATAAGAAGATCGATCCACACTCTTCATTCCACCTAAACGCAAAGAATTTCAGCATCGCTACAGACCATCAACAACATCAGCGACAACTAATTTAATACTCCTCTTAAGCCACTATCAGATCGGCTATCAAATCCACCACACCAACCCACCGACCTACTCAAACCACCACCACCCTCACCGCCACAAAAAAATGTCCAAACCCACCACCCCCGACACCACCATGTCCGAGCCTTTCCCTCCCCTCCCCTCCTCCCCTCCGTCCACACCAACCCACCAATCCGCCCTCACCCTCTGCACCGAGGACACGCCAAACACCCCTCGCCCTTCCCCCCTCACCCCAGAGGACGCCCTATTCCTCTTCTCCAGCCCCCCCTCGCCCCCTCCCCCGCCGCCGACCCCGGCTCTCACCCCGACAAGGCCCTCTACTACCGTGCCTGCCTTGACGCCCTTGTCGATTAGAGGACATGTCACCGCCACCGCCGCTGCTAACACGAACACCACACACCCCCAGGCGCACGCCCACCACACCCCCAACGAACGCACCCCCGCCCTCGACGGCCTTCTCAACGACCTAAACGGCCTCTCTCTTACGCCCATACCCACCACGCCGACCCGTCCAATCAACACGCTAACCACCAAACATCGCAGGCAAAGGTATAGGCCGAAGCAGAAGCCCGGGGACCGCCGCGCTCGCCCGCACGATAGTCACCGCAAGCCCCGCAGAGGAGCCCCCATAGAGCTCGAAAGCCGGAGATTGTCGGACGTGCTGCGGGTGGTGATGGAGAGGAGGAGGCTGAGATTGGAGGAGATGGAGAGGAGGTTGATAAGCTAGGGGCGTGGGATGGAGAGGTGAAGGGTGGCGTAGGGGGTTGACTTTGTTTTTTGAGAAGGGGAAGGATGGTTAGAGATTGATGCTTGATTGCAATAGAAAATGTCGTCATTGTTTACATACATACAGCAAGCCAGTAGTCAAAGATATGTACAGCCCAATCCCCCCCTTCTCCCTCTCTTATCCTTACAGCGCGTTCAAAATCGCCGTATACGCCGCCTTAGGCGAATAATTCGCGTCAAACAGCAGCGGATTATTGCTCGCGCGCCAGCTGTCCGGATCGCGCACCCCCCACACCGTGATCCCCGCGCACTTGGCCTGGTTCAGACACGCGTTCGTGACCGCGACGTAGTCGCTCGCGGCCGCGTTGACGATGTCCAGCTCTGTCACCGCGACCTCGGAGACGCCGGATGCCGCGAGCGCGTTGAGGGCGCCGGCTGTGCCACTGGAGGCGCCGGCGCTGAGGTGGGACTGGGAGCCTAAGGGGGGGTGGTTAGTGAGGGGGTTGGATGTGGGGGTTTGGGAAGAAGGGGGGCGGGGGGGTTGGTTACCGATGCCGTCGATGGGGACGCCGGCTGCGATCCATTTCTTCACGTGGGCGACCATGCCGGTGGTGACTTTGGCGTAGGAGGCGGTGTCGAGATTGTAGTCGTTGATGTACAGCTTCGCGTTGGGGTCGGCGGCGCGGGCGGCCTTGAAGGCGATGGAGACGAAATCTTCGCCGAGGACGTTGTAGAAGACGGATGAGCGCATGCTGCCGTCTTCGTTGAAGATCTCGTTGACGACGTCCCAGGCGTAGATTTTGCCTTTGTAGCGGGTGACGAGGGTTGTTACGTGGTTTTGGAGGACGGACTGGGAGATATCAGTGATTAGAAAAGTGGGGTGGTGTGGGCGTGCAACGGACCGTGAGTGTAGCTTTGTCGGTGATAGAGCTGACCCATGATGGGAGCTGGGAGTGCCAGCAGAGGGTATGTCCTCGAACAAGCTTGCCATTTGTTTGAGCGAAATTGACGAGGTAGTCGGCTTGGGCGAAGTTGAAGCTTCCTCTTGATGCTGTTTCCGAATGTGAGCAGTGAATTGTGAAAAATTGAAGAACAAGGAGTAGACTCACGTTCTGTGGCATCCCACTTCATGCTGTTCTCTGGAGTGACTTGACCAAAGTCGGCTTCAATGATTTGCGCATTACTTCCTGTTGTCAAGCGGCCCTGATCTGTAGCAGTTCCAAAGTACTTCTTGCCGTGCGCGACAAACTTGGTGTTAATGCTGGTGCTCGATCCACCGCTCCCGCCCGTAGGTGCAGGCGCTGCTGTGGTTGTCTTGAGCGTTGTCGCTGGTGCAGAGGAAGCTGTTCCAGGTACGCATTGTGAGTAGTAGGAATTCGAGAATTGGCAAGTGTAACCCGCCACACAGGTCGTTGCGCCAGTCCAGCCTATTCCACCGCACTGGCCCCAAGCAGCCTGCTGTGCGGAAACGGCGAGAGGTGCGAGTAGAAGAGCGATAGTAGTGGAATGCATGCTGAAAGGAAAGCTTAAAGCTGGGCTAAGGAACAAGATGAAGCACTCAAGACACGGTGGGAGGACGCAGGGAAATACTGGGAAACATGGTGCTACTTATCTTTCCTATCCCTGACGGCTCATCTTTTCATAGGCGCACATTGCAGACTCAATCGTATATCCGCCAGTCCAGACTGGAGATACAGTGCCAGTCGCGGAGAAATTAGCAATGAAAGAGCCCGGCATCCGGGAGGCCAAGGCATGTTTAAAGTGCCAAGGGCTTCGAGCCAGCAACGTCGTTTGCAGTCGTCAAGGTCCCTGGTCCTTGGTCGAGGTTGACCTGCAAAGAGCCGCGGTCATCGAGACAGCAGTAGTCTTCTGATGGTTCTGTGAATATTTCTGCTAGTTCTGTCCCAAGTATGCCCTCGCATTGGGTGTTGACAGAGAGATGAGGCTGGTTGATTTTGAGATGGAGAGCGTGAACCCCCGACAGAGCCAAGAATGGTCCTATTTGAGGTTTCTCCGTCGCCGGAAATCCTTCAGGCTTGGCGTCCATGATCGCGAATTCATCTCTGGCGGCCACAATCAGTTGCTACCACACGGTATTTGGAACTTCACTAATAGTTCCTCGAGTCCCTTGCATCTGTTGTCCGCAGCGGATGACATTCAATGGCGCCTTCCGATCTGCATATCCTTCGACCCGAAGACACGTTTCGTGCTTTAGGCTAAATACGCGAACGTTAACAATGCCAAGTTCTGCATATGGAAAGCCATGATTTCTTTCCCGGCCAACAACATCTAATCATGTGTCGTTCAGACAGCCTTTAGAGGTGGAAGCTCGCCCTAGAGAGCACTGGGTCTAAGTTTCCCCGGATTGACCCCTGTATAGACCCTGAGATCGTCCGGCAAATGCTTACATCTACCTCATCCGGCGATCTAGATATGCATGCGATTCGTTTTGTCTCGGCTAAATCCAGAGATTAAGATCTAACCGTTCCTTGTCCCGGCTTACTGCTTCGATTCATGTACAGGCACAACCATCATTATCCGCTCGTTGCAACGAAGATTATCTGGTCGCTATATTTCGAAAGAAAGGAAAAGAACCTCGGCAAGCTTGATATCACAAGCAAGAGTTCTCACTCAGACCTAAGCTGAAGCCGGATCTGGCGTATAATGACGGCTCTGCAGCAATATTCCAAACCACGCCCTCCTGCCCTTCATCACCTACACAATTGACCTCGAAGTCATTCTAGGCATGCTGGTCCAACTTTATTGTTAATCGAGGCTCTATGCAGGCGATTTGCTCTTTCATGAAACTGGGCGTATTAATGCTTTTCCAACCAAGGGGGCTCAGCGTCAGGTACTTGCAGGAGTCGCTAAGCGTTAGCCTGCATCTAGAGAGCGCGAGAAAGCCAGACAGAAACCACAAAACGTGAGGTAATAGGATTAATCTCTTGGTTCTCTCAATTGTCTAGCGGTTTTATTAGATGTCACTCACGCTCCCTCTTCGCCGGCCGTCACTACGATCGGTTACGTCGTTCTTCTTATAATTCCCTTGCATGCTGAGAGCATTTAATTTGCTTTCAAATGACACTTGCTAGCTTTTTAGCTATCACAGACTTCACACCTGCCTCGCATAAACTGGTCCACGATAGGCATTCGTCCCCGCCTCACAGCTTTATCGCTACTTTTCCTCTCCTTCATCTCCTAGTCTTCTGAATGGTCTTGTCCAGTGAGTATCACTTTTACCGATTGTCTTGAAGTCAGTGAATTCGCACGATGCACAGGTGAAAGAATAAACAAAATGTGATTCTCGACAAGGTGATAAGAAAGACGTGATCTTTCTCGGTCACCAAGCGCGGTTAGCGCCAAGGAGCGTGTTGCGAGGTAAACAATGCACGCCACAGGTATCACGACAGTGATACTGAGCAATTTTTGCATCACATTTATATAAGACCACGCCCTGCACTCATCTCGCCAAAGCAACTTAAACGTGTAAATGGCCATTTCCTCTTCAATCCTCTCGCAAGCCTCCCTAAACAACAAATGAGTGACATCAGTGCATGGACGGGCGCAGAAGGCGCACCGACCAAAGAAAGCCGAGAAAATTCTGTGAAATGCGACGCCGAGTGCGACTGGGCGGCCGCTCGGAAGGTATGCTCGGATTTACGCGGTGGCATCGCCTGTGAACTTGAAGGCGACTTCTCTCTTGGAACCAGGAAGCTGGCGCGTAAGATTCGCTTTGAAGATAATGTATGCTGGGTCATCTGTGTGTGGATGAATAAGAATACCAACTGTGAGCTTGGCTTCAAGAGTGAGGCAGCGACTTGTCGCTTTCTGAGGTAGCCCACCGTCGTTTTCCCTCTTTCGTGTTGCGCCTAATAATGCGTAGTGAGAGAACCAGTCTTCCTACACCAAGATGCCATGCTTGGACGCCATCTTCATCCAATCCTGTTGGTCGCGCGTATATCATTCTTGACTTTGTAGATGGAAAGCGAGCCGACAGCCTGCCGTGGGGACCTTACATGCACCCCGGGGAGCCAGAGCAATGGAAGCACCTCATGAACCAGATGGCTGAATACCAAGCGGAGCTTGCTGCTCAAAAGCTGCCCTTTATTGGGTCCATTTTTGAGGATGAAAATGGCAATTTTATGGTCAGCAAGGATATCTGGAGTGAGAAAGGCCCTTTTTACACTGCCCAGGGATATTACGAGATGCTTGCTACGTCGATGCAGATCCATGCCATGCAACGGGTAAAGGAGACAGCCGAATTGCAGATCAAGAACCAGAGTCCGGGTTTCCTTTTGCCTGCCTACTTCAACTTGCTAATGCCGAAGCTTGCAAATTCTCACAACGATAGGGGGCCTTTCGGGCTGGCTAACCAGGATTTTGGTCTTCACAATCTTCTCATTGACAACGAATTCAATATCACCGGCATCATTGACATTGATGGTATCATGGCTGCACCTCTACCGGTGTGTGCACAATATCCCCTTCACTCTCCATTTGACCACGTCCCGGCACCTGGATGTCGTCCAAATCCAGACGATAGAACCATTTCGCATTACAAGAATCAAGCAAAAGCTTACGTCGATGCAATCAGAGTCGCTGAGCGCCGGCGCGTAGGCGAAGATACTCCAACTCCTATAGCGGACGCATTTGAAGGAACACCAGCAAGATTCGTCCGAGCTATACACCACTATGGAAGCGGCGGCGGTGCTGAAAATGAGGAATGGATGGCAAGCATGCTCCATCTAACCGTTACAACGATGAAGGACCACTTTTCTAGTAGGTTATACCCTCTTTGATCTATAGTACATTGACTTATCCATTTTTCAAGGCGTTAAGGCCACCGACTTTGCGCGGGACAACCTCGGAGATCCGGCAAGGGATCTTCCTTCCTCCGCTGGGAGCTGGGGAGCCCCCAGCACATTCCATAATATCGATGAAGCCTTTTCAGAGCTTGTGATCGCGGGTGAGGGGGGAACGGAAGCTGGGGAAGAGAAGGAGAACGAAGTTCCGCCAGCTCTAACTTTCTCGCTAGAAGAGTCGGAGAAAGACTGGATGTCGACGCCTGAGGAAGGAGAGCAGTGGGAGATGGACAAGTCGTGGATTCAAGATCCCAGTCTTCCGGGCATTGTAGGGAATTGGGCAGGGGAAGCAGGGGAAAATTGGGACGATTCCAAGCTTGAGCGACATGATGTGTGGTGAAGAAAGTGAGGCTAGGCAGGAAATTCTCCTGCTTTTTGGAACATTGTCAAGAAATGCAGCCGATAAGCCCTCATTGTAGCACAGAATGTATGACAAGATCTTCGCTTTCTTGTATGAAAAAATCCTATCATGAACAGACCCTATCGTCCTGGGTTGTGAAGGCCGTCGAATGCCTTCACCTGCACCTTGATGTAGTCTTGTTCATCCCGCACAACTGGCAAGTCAATGCATGCAAGACATTTCCTTCGATCCAAGATCTATAATAAACATTACATGCTGTTCAACTCTTCTCCGGACGTCATTCCCTGTCGCACACCAAACACCATCCCCAAACCAGCCAAGCCTACAGCGTCCCCCGAAAAATAGCGCCCACGCCGGCCCGCCGCAAAACGACTCCACCGCAATTTCCAACCCCTATCTCATGTCCCAGATCCTCCAACCACCGCTCCCGTTACACAGAGCCGCCGACGGCTGTTCCTGATCTAACTGTATCTCATGTCGAACAAACAATTCCATTGGCCGAAACGGTGGTCACACTCGGGGATTATTGTGCGACTATCTTCATCGCGCATGATACTAGCACCCTGGGCTAGGAGGGAGCTCGTAGCTCGCTAGCTGGGAGGAGGTAGGTGGCCGTTTGTTCTGCGTGTTTCTTCTCCTTCTCTGTTCTGTTGTGTTCATTCTGCTTCGTTGTCGATGTGAACAGAAGCTTGACGCCCAGCGATCGCGTGGTGAAGGGTTGTCGAGTCGTTGAGATCAGTCTGCACGCTGCACTCTTTTGTGTGGGACTGGTCGTTCATTCTTTTTTCGTGGAGGATTGAGAGGAGATACATACGCTCTTTTGTGAAGCCCCTGGGAGCACACGACATCCGACCAACCGTCAATAACCATCGAACTCGACATCATTCCTTCCGACTGTACATCGACACCCCGTCCATCAAGCGAGATCTTCATCTCCCGACCTCAAAGTCCGAACCGCTCCATCTCAACCACCCTCTCTCCCTCTCCCTCCACCCCCAAACCCTCACCTTCAACAAAACCGGAAGCCAAAAAGAATGGCAGGAATCCGCGACCCCGCCTTCTGGCGCCGCTTCAGCATGGCCGCCCACCTCGAGCAAGAAAAAGCCGGCCCCTTTGCCGACTCGTCCTCAAAATCCCCCTCCCCCTCCCCCTCCCTCACATCTTCCTCCTCATCCTCTCGTCCTGAGCTCAAGCATTCGTAAGTAGTATCCCCCCCCCAAGTACTCCTTGTGCTCGAATAGTCGTTGCACTCCTGTGTCGCTTCGCTCCAAGCTGACGCTTGTACGCAGAGAAAGCTGGCTGCAGCGCCACCACGCGAAGCGCAAGCGCGCCCGGCTGATCGGGTGGCTGATTGTGCTGTTTGTTGTGCTGCTGATTGCGGGGATCGCCGTGGGGGTGTGGTGGATGGAGAGGAAGGGGTGGTATGGGGTTTTTGGGGAGCATAAGAAAGATTCGTGAGGAGGCGAGGGAGTGGAGCGAGGTTTTTTGACTAGCGTTGTGGATGGGGGAATGGTATGAGCGTGGGGCCTTAAGGGAGATAAGATGGGATGCGATGAGAGGAGGAGGGGATAGATGGGATGGGATGGGATAGATTACTTATAGACGGGAACGGGGTGGGCGTCCTACCACTGACTAACTAACTACCGCCGCCGACCAAGGTAAGGCGAGGGAGATAATGAATAATGCATGGCCACATGAAGAAAACTTTTCGGCGCCGGTGGTGAGAAAGTGTGTCACGGATTCTTCTACAATGACGGCGAGGTATTGACGGTATTAGCATTTCCTTTTCTGCCTGAGACACCTAGGTGACTGTAAGGACTTTTGATATCATACCCTTGTGAGCTCGTTCCATCTCGCGCGTGGAAAGATCGCGCTATCTATCTAGATAGATAGATAGGTACATTGCCCGAGCCACAGCGCCCTGCACGGGAAAAATCGATACGTCTCTGAACCCACAGGGCGGGAAGGGCTGTATTTCCGCGGTGCAAAACCATCTTCTCGAGCACCTAGAAAGCGGACCATAAGTGCTCCGCCGTCTCATTTCCAACAGCTTTGTATCTCTTTCCCTTTCAACAAGTATACGAGAAAAAAGACCACTCTCTTCCCTGCCCCCTCAAAACCTCCTCCTCGTCGGCTCCGGACTGGGACTCCGACTCACGCTCCTATCATCCCTCCCCCTCGCCCTCAACCACTTCTTCGTCGCCAGCTCCAGCTCCCGATCCAACTCCGCGCTCGGCTCCTTCCTATGTATGAAATTACAAAACCCGCCCCTCACACACCCTTCGCCGCTGTTGAGCCGGCAGCAGGCCTCGCGGAAATCCGTGACGGGCGAGAGCTCGCAGTAGATGGGGCGGGCGGCGTACCAGCGCGAGTTGAGCGCGTCGCAGGCGGTCTGGGCCGAGTCTTCGTACTTGAAGCGGGCGTAGACGTTGCCGATTAGGTCTGGATGTAGCACGAGTTTGTTAGCCATTTTCCTTTCAGGATTTTGGGTTTGGGGGGTAAACTCACGGTCATTGTTATTGTCGCACACGACGACCTCCTCGATCTCGCCGTACTTGCACATCTCGCACCAAAAGTCCTCGTAGAAGGCGTCAAAGTGGTTCTGTAATTGAGAGGGGTTCATCTTGTTTTTTGGGTCGTAGGCAGGGTTTTGGTAGAGGTTTGGGAGGAGGATGGTCTGGGAGTAGGAGGGCTTGACGTGTTTGCGCGAGCAGCGGTCGCCGTGGCGGCAGGCGCCGATTTTGTAGTAGAAGGAGCAGTTTACTTTATCTTGTTCGGTGCCGAAGATGGAGGCGAGGTAGTTGGCCATGGTCGCGCGAGGGTGAGGCTCGCGAAGATGCGGACCGTGGAAATGTTCGTCAAAATGGTCGTCAACGCTTGCGCAGGTTTGGAAATATGAGATCTTCGAAATACAAGTCAAATTTGAAAGAACAGGAAAGATAAATTCCTGAGAAGCGGTTCGTTTGGGGAGACGAATGACTGAGTTCTGGAAGCTATGAAGAAAGTTTGATATTTCAAGCTGGCGGGCGGGCTCCGCTGACAAAAGTACCGCATTGCGAGATGGTCCAAGCTTCCAGAGCCTTCCGCCACCACCATCTACAGAGCGTTGACTTTACACTATCAGCTAATTAACGGCAGCGATACACGCACTAATAAAAACAAGCCGTCCTTGCACTAACCTACAACATCTTTCAATTCTAGGTAATCTATGCTCTCAAAATTCTGAAACATCAGAAAATAAGTTTGGACCATCTACTGGACCCCTGACTGACCTAACGCGCTTCGGGTGCCTCAAACGGTGGGGACGGTTAGTCATCCATCACAGGCAGAGAGGTAAATAAAGATGTCGTCTTCTTCTACTTTCTTTTATCTTTGTATCACTCCATTTGCGCACTTTAGCTTGCTTTAAAGCCTTAACAGTCCTCGGTCTAGACATATTTCGTAAGTGTCACGGCCATATCCTAGCATCGTGAAGCCGTAAGGTGTCTTCGCAAAATCTTGTGGGCGAGTTACTCTACAATCGCCCGTGCACGCTCGAGAAGCATCTGAATCAGACTGGGGAACGGTAAATTTACCCGCGGGTTAACCCGCGGGTTTTATTAAGACCTTCCAGGTATGCCATAGGTATTGGATCTCAAAGCTTATAGACATTTATATTAAATACGGTAATTTATATTAAAATTACCTTATAGGGACGAAGAGCCTATAAGGTTATTATTAATTCCCCTTAATAAAATTCAGCGTCATTTTTGTACGGGTACTGCAAATTACTGCGGGTTACTGCGGATACTGCGAGTTACTGCGGATACTGCGGGTAAAACCCGCTGATAAAATCGCGCCCCGTTGCCCAGTTTGATCTGAATCACTGTTTCCTTAACGAGCATGTCTCAAGTCCCAGCAAAATCGATCTCCGTCTCCGACCTCACCTCCCAAGAGTCATGGAAGTCATTTATATCCTGGACCGCACAGAACAGTAGCCTCACTCCAAAAGGCGGACCGATCGATTGCAAGGCCCCAGCATCCAAGGTCTTTGCCACCGTAACCGATTCCTCAACCTACAAGAATTGGTCCTCCCTCATCCCCAAAGTCGAGATCGAGCGCTCTGATCCCAGCACCCCAACGATCATCAAACCAGGCACTGAAATGAAGTTTGGGGTCGTAATGAATCCCAAAAAGCCGCAAAGCCTCACGCCAGTCTATCTAACTGCTGATGCGTCACTTGAACCCACGAAGCCCGGGGAAGCATACTATATCACTTGGTGTTCTACGGCTTTTCCGCAGTGGCTCCTTTTCGGCCGACGCTTCTGGGAGATTGAGGATCTCGAGGGAGGAGGCTCGAGACTCACCACGTATGAATGCCAGAGAGGCCCACTGGTTGCGTTGATCAAGATGATGTACTCTGCTCGAATTCGCGAAGCGTTTGAAATTGATGTCAAGGAATTAGCAGCTTATTGCGAGAGCAGTTGAAGGCCTGTAGTGATGTGGAGCAATTAAAATTTGATGGAATTAGCGCCATTAAAGGCTCAGGTGAAGGTCGTACCTCTGAATCAGCAACACCCACCTTTTCTAGAGTCACATTGGGCGATGGTCTGTTCCGGATTGAACTGGGATCTTCCCAAGAGGTTTAATCCTATAACCAGATTTCATATTGGAGCGGTGCTGCGCCTCCTCAAGAGTTTCCGTATAGAACGACTTTTTCAGGTTGATATTTGCATCTCCTTGCACCAAGGACAGTGCGACATGCCGCGTTAAGCTCTCCATGATGTTGGCGACGAGAACATGGTGGTTAAGCAAGTTCGCCTCGTAAGCCAGAGTCCTCGCCGATTGACTCCCAGGATCTCATGACCCAGATGACTCCAGCAAAGGGCTCGGAAGTCCCGAAGAGGGAAGTGGGGTAGGAGCTAGGGCAAGAAGATGTCAGGCTGGTCCTGAGAGCGACTTGTCCGCCATGTGGGAGGTACCGCTCCACGCTCGACGTTCCAGCTTCGCCCTTCTTCGGCGGTCCTGCTCCTGACCTGGAACACGGATGGCGTGGTCATACTCCAGCTGGCCTTCCATACTCGCCTCCCGTTCGTTCCTGGTCAGCCGAAAACCACGATCAGCCATCCGAGCTAGGAGACCGAAGAAGGCGTAATTATCCGGATTTTGAAGCTTCCCATGGGTGTCGAGAGCCTGCACGTTTTCCCAATAATAGGCTAATTCCTGTATGTATATAGGCGAATCCACATCGATGACTGTAGATTATCGAAATTAGTCGTTTACGAAGAGTAGATGAAAAGTTTACACAATGGATGTGAAGAAGACGTAATCATGCATGTTTTGATGAACGATGTGTGGTTTTCACTTACAACTCCAAGGTGGCAAGTGACAGAACTAAAGCAAATGGTCAATAAACAAAATATAGAGACACTAGCAGAGACAGCGAACCTCATGCAGAAGAATAAATGCGGTTATGATTCGAAAAGCATTAATGCGGGACCTTCTTCTCCCTAGCTGATCCGTGCGGGGCTCAATTTGGGAAAGGTCAGTGTCAGTAGGCATGTCCTCAAGCCGAGGGATGCGCTCAAGTTGTCGATTACATATCTGGCGTAGGAGACATGCGTCAGCAATAGAAAAGGAATAATGAATCTTTGACAGACCGTTATCGTTCCTCTCATCTCGTTATGTCCTGTGAAACCAGGCACCCTATCCGTATACGTCTGTGCCTGCGTAGTCTCTCGGTCTAAACAACCATTGCCAGCACCCATAAGCTTAAATGGTCAAGGCACACTGTCAGTGATTTTAAAAGACAAAAATTGCTCCTTGGCCTACTTACCATGCCGTTATGTTGATCCACCCACTCTTGGTAAAGCTGGCCCCGTTGTGCTTCTCTATGTGGAGGACGGTCTTCCTGTAAAACGTAGCCTTCACGTCTTTGGTGTGGCGGAGGATCCCGTCGAAGTCTCCATCTGTTATTGGTATTCGGAGCTGGATCTTGGAGGTCATTATCACAGTAGAACCGATAATTCGACCTAGCTCGATCGTTGTCCGGTACCGGCTGCATTCCAGATATACCGGGTTCCAAAATCGGATGTCCCAGCACTCCTAAAATCAATGAGATCTCAAATTCTTGTAGCATTCGTCCATGATATAACTCACGTGAAACCCACTCGACGTATTCATGGTAACGAGGATCTTCCGGCCGTGCGAACAATCGATGAAAGTATTCCTGCTGTAACGTATCATCCAAGTTCGCTAATCGGTCGGCCGCCCTGCTTGCCATTTTCAAAGATGAATTGAAGGCCTCTCTGAAAGGGACGCCAGGGTGATCACAGGACGGATCGATCCAATAGGTGTAGGGACCGTCATTTTGACAGCTTGACAACGGCGTGAGGAAGAATAAAAAACATAATTGAGAAAAATTCATAACCTTTCGAGTGAGACTGGTTAGGTCAATACGCAGGTGATGGATTGAACGGCTTGGATTTGGAGATTTTCATCATATCAGTTTGCTAAGCGATCTATCCGCGCCCTCCAGTGTTTGATCAAAGCTCCATCAATGATAAAAAGGAAACCGAGAGGTTAGCCATGGGAAATGCAAGGGTCTTCAACTTGCACATATACCTACTCATCTAATCTAATTACTCTGCCTTCCTATGTCGGCCAACATCC
The DNA here is from genome assembly GCA_021030905.1 of Pyrenula massariospora. Lineage (NCBI taxonomy): Eukaryota > Fungi > Ascomycota > Eurotiomycetes > Pyrenulales > Pyrenulaceae > Pyrenula > Pyrenula massariospora. Next base: position 314,138 of record JAGFMI010000020.1, read on the forward strand.
GCGAAAACGTAAGGCTGTCACTCAAGCAGCAAGGCTAAGTTCTTTCCTAAGTGCTCCGGCTGCCTTCTCCAGGAGATCCGGGGGGCCAAAACGGCCGATGGACTGAGGATGCCAACAAGCGCTGCCTCTATAGTTCCAGATATGAGCCGCTGACATTTGGGAACTGTCGAATCGACATTGGTGCACTAAGCGCCACATTTTGGAAGTCATTCCGCCTTGAACGCGTTTGTCATCAGAGCTCCGGGTAACGAGCAAGGTATCGGTGCCTTAGTGCCGTAGGACGCCCACTTTTACGGAAAGGTAAGTGGATTATTCACGATAGCGATTTCGATGGTGCTCCAGAAATTAGTCGAAAGCTAAATCCCCCCTCTGAGATGGCGATTGTCACCGTCATCAAGATCGACGAACTACTAAAGCCGTAAATTCGTCGCTCTTCGATAAATGTAAGCCTTTATTATCTACAGCACTGACTTTCAGGTAACAGTGCAACACATCCTGTGAGAAAGGATTCCTCGCTGTAGAGGTGGCCATGCATGCTGACGAGGCTGGAAGAAAGGTAAACTTTTGGCGATCGTATCTTAGAACGCCTCGAGAATGGTACACCTCGAAATAGTTGGGAATGAAGCATGACTTTATATTCTTCAAATGTACCTGCACTTTCAACAATCCTGGAGGCCGAGTGGCGGAGATTAGAAGGTGTTATATCTGTGTTCAAGCTTGACATAGTTGACATCATCGGTTGTGAAGGGCTCACGAGTTCGATCCCTAGATGATTGCAAGGATAAATTCCTCTGCATAATCTCTAAGGTGAATCGAGGTATGGGCGCGGCCTAGGTCGCATTGTAAAAAATTCGCAAAAGCGGATTTTCTCCTGGGATGTAGGCAATGCTGTGTCCACCAGCGTCTGCGCCAGGTTTTTGCTTTTTGGTGTGCTTGGATCTAGACGGTGGATTTGGTGACGGAGGCTCTGATCTTGAGTTTTCGGTTGGAGACGGCGTTCGACAGGAAAGGTCCGTATCAAATTACACCTATCGGGAGATGGTAGAAAGAATATACTAGAGGGAGCGCTCATCTATTTTAAATTAGTATGAAAGTGAACTTTGGAGTCTGTTCCATGCAGTCGGTATTCTTTTCCTTACGGTACGTCATGCAAGTGCATAGAGAGGTGACCGTTTTCCACAGAGGCAAGCTGCAGTGGGTACCTGACTGGATAGCCAAAGATGATAAAGTATACACGAAATCTTTTTTGAGTTCCTCAGACCACGAAAAGACATACTTTGCCTCCTTGAACAGTCCAGAATCTACAGACCGCAAGAAACTGGGAGTCAGAAGCAGTAGAAGCTCATCGGCCGGACACCATGCGTACGCCTAAATGAAAGTTATGACCTCTCATACTGACGGCCACCATCTAATTTGGCTTTGTCTTGTCTGCGTCAACCAGCTAAACAGCCCGTTAGTGGCCGAGAAATCTGCAGTGTCGACACCTGTGAATCAGAGAAAGACAAATCCTAACTTTCTAGAGACCGCCACGCCAAGCCCGCAAGCGCCAAGATTCAGCCCACGTGACCCACGATCTACGGAATTTCCGCTCGTGCAATGTACAGCACCCACACAGAATTTGGAAGACAAGTTCGACAATCCTCACGGCAGACTGCAACACAATTCTCTATTGCCAAACCAACCTTCTCGTTAAGTCGCCAGCGCGCCATTCTCAAACATATACGGCAGCTTCCATCTACCTCCAACAATCCTAACCCACATACCTACCTACCTACCCACCTCCCACCTTCCCACCACCGCACGCAACCTTCCCCCCTATCCAAACACAGCAATGGAGAACGAAAAAGGCGAAATCGTCGACCTCTACGTCCCTCGAAAATGGCACATTCCCCCTCCCTCCCCTCCCCCCTTCCCTTCCACCTCAACCCCACTAACACCCCCACAGCAGCGCAACGAACCGCATAATCAAATCGAGCGACCACGCCAGCGTGCAGATCAGCATCGGCAAGGTGGACGAGCAGGGCCGCTACACCGGAGAGAACCAAGTTTACGCGCTCTGCGGGTTTGTGAGGGCGAGGGCGGAAGGGGATGATTGCATGAATCGGCTGGCGCAGCGGGATGGGTTTTTGAAGGGGGTTTGGAGTGCGCAGGGGGGACGGCATTGAGGGGAGGGGAGGGGATGAGCTGTTGAGAAAGACAACACGGTTTTTGTTGAACTATGGGCGCAGTTATAGAGATGGTTGCAAGAGTCCGCATACAAGTGATCTAGCTCAATCCGAGGATTGGTGGGCGTGCAAGGAATTCTTGTCTAGCCCAGCCAAGTCAAGCAATTCCTTCTTTCTGGGTTCACCCATATCTACATTCCATCTCCTCCACCCATCTCTCATCAAAACCCCCTCCTCCCAACACATCCACACTCTATCATACCAATGTCGCGCCCGTATCTGTGCCCCGACGCTCCGCTCCAGCATCGCAGCTCTTCAGAAAGCGCCCTCAATCTCCGGCCTTGTGGTAATACTAACGAACAATCTTCCTACCTCCTCAGACACGGGGTGATTAGTCGTGAGGAAGCCTTGATTGTGCCGGTTTGAACAGAAGATATTTAGAGGAAGGTAGAGGGAAAAGACGGGAAATGGAGCAAGATAACATCCTAAGGATGGAGATGCGTAGAGTGAGAAAAGGGGATCTGTATGGGGAGAAAAGCGGGGGCAAGGGTGGAGCTGTATAGATAATGATCTATTCCGTGGGTGGCGGGAGCACCGTCTATGTAAAAGGTTTATTTTTCTGGACAAGGTATGACACGGTCGTTGCTTCATGAACGAGCATGGGTATCGACATATCTTTTCGTCTCAAGTCGTTTAGTCTTTCTCCAATCTTACCGCCGGATTCGTCTCGATGAAGTTGAGATCGACCTTGTGGCCGAGTAACTCTCGGATATTGCTCACACCGTACCTGTCAATCGTTAGTATTGCCAGCTCCGGCTGATGGTGGGCAAATTCTGTCAAGCCGTCCACCAGGTACAGGAGGAACAGCTACCAATAGATGGTGTACTCACTTTATCATGGTTGGCCTCTCCAAACTCAACCCCCATCCATAGACCCTCATATCCTTCGGCAACCCCATCGACTCTAGCATCTCTGGCCGAAACATCCCACTGTTCCCAATCTCCATCCACTTATGGAGCCCCTCATGCCAACCAAAGATCTCCATACTAGGCTCTGTATATGGGTTGTATGCCGGCTTGAACCTCAACTGCGTGACACCCATCTTTGAAAAGAAGACCTTCATAAACCCTATCAGGCCACCAAGAGTAAGATTGAAATCGGCAATCACACCCTCGACCTGGTGGAACTCCGCCAAGTGGGTCTGATCAACGCTCTCATTGCGAAAGACGCGGTCGATGGAGAAATAGCGAGCGGGTTTGGGATCGGCGGCGAGATTGTAGAGCATAGAGGTGGAGATGGAGGTGGTGTGGGTGCGGAGAACAAGACGGAGGGACTCATCTGCGGACCAGGGATAACGGTAGCCTATCGATCCGTATTTGCCAGACTCGTGCACCATGCGGACGTTATCCCAGTAGGCTTTGTAGTCTCGGGAGGGTTTTGACTGGGATTTTGATTTTGCGCGTTTGTGTGACGGGCTTGAGGGGAGAGTAGCGGCTGATGTTGATGATGGAGGTTCTTCTCGAGGAGGGTCTGCGGACGGGGGATCTGAGATATAGAAGGTGTCTTGCATGTCACGGGCGGGGTGTTGTTGAGGGACGAAGAGGGCATCGAAATTCCAGAATCCGCTTTCTACATATTTATTGGTCGGCATTTCCGTGAAGCCCATCTATGCAGAAGGCAAAATTAACGGCCGTCACTCGGGAAAGAAGTAGCGAATGCTAGCTTACCTCGAAGAAGATTTGCCGGAATTCGTGCCGTACCTTATTGAGAGGATGAAGAGCTCCTGCCGGTGAAGGTGCGCCTTTGGAGTTGAAATTGTAGGGTTTTAATTGGACTGTCTTCCAAGCTCCTGTGGCCAGCATGTCCGCCGTCAAGTCGGTCTCTAACGTGACGAACTCTGTAGAGAACTGAGGGCCCTTGGTGAAGCGGAAGGTAATGACTCTCTCTACCGTGACAAGCTTCCTTTTCTTTAAATCTGCAATAACCTTCGGGTCTGGATACGTCTTCGTCTTTTGTATTGTCCGTAGTTGTTCTTGCGTTGTGTCTGTAATGGAATCTGTCGTAGCCACCAAGAAGTCTTTCTTCTCCTTCGATGTCCCGACCCATTTCAGTTTGAAAGCATTGCCCCGCCCAACTTTAGCCGCTTCTGGACCAACTGTAGCAGCAAGATCTTTTAAACTAAGTCCACCCATTGCTGACCGCACTGCTTCAAACACCCGAGCTTCATGACTGCCATTTTCTGCAATGCCTTGTCCTTCTGGGGTCAACAAAGCTTCTTCCCTGTCAATTGTTTCATATTTTACCATCTCTCGCCCTTTCAATCGGTCCAAAACAGCTTTGATAGCTCCGTATGGCACATTAGGGAAGGCTTCGGCGGAGAGGAGCGGTTTCTCAGCTGTCGCAAGGACGCTTAGGACCTCATTATTGGAGATAGACATGGCTGATAATATTGCTGCGCTACAAGAAGCGTAGCGCAGAAGAGAAGAACTTGAACAGCTTTAGATCAAGGCATGGATGTCGGTTGTGTGTCTTGTTCAACTAGAATATGAGTCAATCTGGGGAAATTTTGATACGGCGGAGCAGAGCAGCCTCACACGAAGTTACCCTAGCGAGCCTACTCCGAGACAGTTTTATTCGGAGTGTAGTAGCACTTAAATCTATACATTAAGCTTACCCATCTAGATAATTCAATATCTTGTAAATTCTCGGCATTGGGCTATAGGATGGTACTGCTTTAGTCCCTGCTCAACCAAATTCCCGCCCTTGCAATCCCACAGACAGAACCCATCCCTCAACCTCTGATTTGCTGAACGCAGAGTGAGCCGAAGACGAAATGCACACCATGTGCTTGCCTTTTCCCGAAATGGTTATAGTGTGTTTAATCCATCAACAGTTCCTTCAAAGCCATTGAACAAGTATCGTGCCCCTCAAATGCACTGGTCAGGAGCCATGCTAGCACAATAAGCATGGTACATAAATCATCAAGAAGATGAAGAAGAAGAAGCGAAAGTAATCTGTTGATTCGAAGGAGTTGAAGCCTGGATCTTAATCAACCATTAGCATAACTGCGCGCTGAGTTCGATCTATGAAGACTTCAGCTTGGGTTTTCTCGGCGTCTCGCGTCCAAGAGGACTGCCCGTGACGTTGCCCTTGTTTGCCGTCCTCCAACTTTTGGGGGGGTCAAAGGTAATAGCGTTTTCGTCTTGTGTGTTGCTATACATTCCTGCGTGGCCAATTTTGGGCATCGTATGAGTATTGGTATCCTCGGAGCCGAAGCTGCTGCCTCTTGCCAGGGACTCGCCGAAAGTATTGGAGCTCAAAGAAGTAGAGCTGATCGTTGTGTAGCCAAATGTGCTGGAGCCAACGGACCTTCCGAAGTCGCTACTATACGGAAAGCCTAAATTGAAGTTCGGAAGAGGCTCCCAACCAGAACCAGGTGCGTCATACGGAAGCCTGGCCCAGGAGTTTCCTCCGCCGGTGTACTCATTTTCAAAAGCGGCAGCAAGAGCAGCAGTTGGACTGAGACGATCGACCGATGTAGGGAACATTTCGAAGTCGGTAGCATTGGTTTTTCCTGGATAGACTGACTCAAAGCTCCGTGGACGGTGCTCGACGTGAATATTGATGTCTTTCAACATGGAATTTTCGCTCTCCAATTGTGCGATCGTATGCTCTAGGTCGACGTTCCTGTCAAGTAACTCTTCAATGTATGTTCCAGCAGCTAGAGCCTCTACTTCCTGGATCCGAGCTTTTTGTGCTCGCGCGCCGTATGGGATCGTGGAACGGATCCGTGACGGCACCAAGTCATGCAACTTCTCAAAAGCGGACTTGTTTCGCATTCTTGCATGACGCATCCTTTCACGCTTGACTTTGAGGTACTTCTTTCTCTCCTGAGCTGAACAAACCATTTTAGCAGTCGACAGACTCGATGCGGAAAAGCTGACATACCTTCTACGGCGACTCGGTGTTGGCTCTGCTTCTTCTGCTGCATACCTGCAGCCAACTCTTGATGCCGCACGTAGCTCTCTTGGACGCGGCTGCTCCTTCGAACCGGAGAGCCATCATCTTGCGTTTGAAGAGACGTGTCGGCATCGCGGTGGGTTCTAGCACCCTTGCGCCGACTTTTAGTCACAATGACACTGTGACCGCTAAAATCTGGTGTCTTACTCGTCGAAGACATTTGTGGCGGTTCGAAATTGAAGAATTCCGGACAAAAACCAGCCTCCTCGGTTTCCAAGAATCTTGGTGGCGGCTCTAGACTTCGCTTGCCAGCGTGAGGCGCAGAATCCTCCTTCTTCTTGAATAAAATTGAACTTGTACTAGTTGGATCCTCTTCAGTGACTTGGTGAGCAACTTCAGCCCAAGTCGAGGCTTTTTGGTCCATCAGGAACTGACGATGATCCTTAACTTCTCGGCCTTTCGGGTATTGGTCATCGCCCAAAGCTATGTTGATCACATCTAACGCACGATTGAGAACAGTGTCTTGGGCGGTAGTTTGCTTGATGAAGTCTATCTCGTGATAAGCTACTTGCACGGCGCCCTAGAAGCAAGGGTCCTACCTTCAAGCTCTGGGTCGGAATGCTGAATTAATGTGTAGTCATGATCAGAGGCTTCTGCTTCGGCGAGATCGGGATAGTTCTGGTTAGTTCTGGAGTATGACTCTTTTCGACTCTCGCCAGAATTATCAGAAGAGTTGGTCGATTCGTCGTCGAATGCCATGTCCCAGCCACCATTACCGCCTATGTTGATTGTCTCGTCTTCTGCCATAACGCGTTCGGAACCGAAGAAGTCAAGTGCCAACCGTAGCTAACCGTCGCTAGCCAGTGAGACTGTAATTGGGTGTTCTAAGAGTAACAAAACGCTTATTACCTTGCACCCTCGAGGAGTTGAGCCTGACCTCGCCAGGAATCAGTGATATGTTGTGATGAGGATACACTAAAAACAGTGATCGAGAGGTGAAACGAGACTGAAGCTTGAAGTTGATCGTATACATTGTGACAATTAAGATACCTACGCTCTGTAGCAGAACTTTTCCTTCAGCCTTCTCCCAGATCTGTCATTATCCTAAATATTTTCCGAGAATAGTATCCATCGAGCGGGTCCTTGACGCTGTTGCGCCATTGCTTGTTTTCAAGGCCGCAAAATCTAAGCATTACTGCGTTCATTGCGGCGCAACTCTGTCCAAGCAAGTTTTCACGAACAAGAATTGACCATCTTCTGCTAGTGCTAGATCTGTTCTCATATTGCACACCATTGCCATGGTCAGCCGTCACCGGTTGACGAGCAGCATTTCACAGGAAAATACTTAATATTGAAATGGAAAGCGGAGCTCGGGGATGTTACTCTTGAGAGCAAGTAACAGTCGCTACAGGGGAATCCTTCATGATAGAAAAATCACGGAGCCACGTGTCCCTCAAGCAGTGATTACTCCGCTCTGCTTACCGAAACCTAGACCATAAAGGCTGCTAGAATTGTTTCCACAGATGGACGATACACAAGAACTAAACAGAGAACAACCTCGGCTTTGAGGAAGACTGCATTGGGCTTTGATCTTAAAGGCCCATTCGTATCGAGTAAAGGAAAACGGCTATGGCATCAATAGGCATGTGGATCCATAGTCCTATCGGAATGCACTTAAGTTACCTATGGGAAAGATAAGACGAGACGCGAGACGAAAATTTATCGTCTACGGAGTAAAGTGCCTGGCAATTACCTTGGAGAAACAACGGCCCGCTTCCAATAAGCAGCCAGAGTCTGCGAATAAGTGCCATTGGTACCGCCGGGAACTTCGAGCTGCTGTACTCCGCAATAAGTTTGGGGATTTTTCAAGACGTCCCCATCACACTTTGATAAAATTAATCAAATTAAAAAATATATATAAAGGATTTGTACGCACGCTAGCCCCAAATATGCGGGTCTCAGCCGCTCCAGTATACCTGAAACTTACAGGTGCCGCTCACATATGATCTACCGACGATCTACAATTCCCAGGGTCACATGGAGGGGCAGTGAGGCACAGATTCGTCTGACATTAGCATACAAGCATTCTCACTCTGCGAAAAACTTTATGGCTCCCAATATCTCGCTGGCTTAACTCCTTCTTCAAGGCGGTTGGGTACCATTTCAACATTCAATTTACCCTACCTTCACTAACATGAGCTCCATACCTACCGCGGACATCTCTCCTTTCCTCAGTCCTTTCAATGCCGAGGAGCGCCGGGCCGCCGCAAAGGCACTCACAGCAGCCGTGAGAGTCCACGGATGTGCTGCTATCACTGGACACGGCCTACGAGAGGACGTTCTCCAGGATGCTTTCGCTATGATGCGGAGACTGTTCGATCTGCCTGTCTCAGAGAAAATGAAAGCACCGCATCCCGACTCTCCAACTCCGCATCGAGGATATCTCGCTAAGACGGTGGAGAAATCCGGCAAGCTTGGCGCCGTCCATAGTAAATCTGAGAGCGAGAAAGCTTTCTTGGAAAAAGCTATTGATTGGAAGGTGGGACATGTATTCCACCTTGCGACGTGCTGCCTTGGGTAACAAGTTCTAGGAGACGTACGATATTGGCCATGAAGACAACGAAACTCAGAAAAATATTTGGCTACCAGACGATGTTTTCCCCGGATTTAGGTCAAACATGATTAAGCTGTTTAAGCGTCTCAGTACAATCTCGTTGGCGATTCTTGAGGCGCTCATATTGGGCATGGATCTGAGCCCAGACGACAGCATAGCTCTGCGCCAGATTCACACGCCTGTTGAGCACCAAATGCGGCTGGCTCACTACCTACCTATGTTGCCCGAACATCAGAAAGATCCTAACAAGATCCGTCTTGCGCCGCATAAAGATTTTGCGTCTGTCCGTTGTTCATGATCCGTCTTCTGATCGCTGACAACGCAACGCAGCTCCTACACGCTTCTGCTTCAAGAATCGCGGTCCGGTCTCGAATTTCAGAATCGAGAGACCGGAGAGTACATGTCTGCCACGCCTATGGAGGGAGTTTTGTACCTGAACATCGGCGATTTTTTCGAGCGGTACTCGAACGGTACGCCGGACCATCATCCATACTTCTATCAGCTGTTCTTCATAGTCTATACTAATCCAAGATAGGATTCTACCCTTCTGCCATGCACCGGGTTGCTATACCACCGGTTGAAGACAGCCAGTACACCGTCCCCGGGCGATTCTCAATACCATACTTCACGCATATCGGTCTGGACGAGTTGATCTATCCCATGCCTTCGCGGGTGCAAGCTGACGGAAAGGCAAATTATAAGCCCGTTAATTATTCGGAATTGGCGAAAGAAGTCTTCAATGCCGTTTTAGAGAAGACAGAGGAGTAATTGACTGACTATCACGCTTGTGAGCTTACATCGTTTAAGAGCGAATACTGAGGGCTGCACGTGCTGTTGGCCAGAGGAACCCAGCCGACCACTTTCAGGGAGGCTTAACTTGCAAGTCATCCATTGCAGTGTCTAAACCCTCGTTCACGAACTTTGACATGCAAACTCCAGAAAAACATCGCACAGCCTCGTGCGGATACCACGAACCATAATCAACCCAGCAAAAAGTACTACCCACACCGCAAACCCAACCCCCCCAATCTCTCAAACCGACCGCCTTGCCCTACGCCGCACGTCACACCTAGCACTCACACCCTATCCCCTTCCATCCCCCCTCCCCGCAAAAGCAAACAAACATCCCAAACATCACGGAACAGCCATCCATAATCTTCCCTCTCTGTGAGCGGGACACAAAACGGGCATGCATGCGGCTTCTACTCCATCGCCTCCCACGCGTTGAAGCGCAATATCGCATCGACACCAATACCGATATCGATATCGCTATCGCCATCAACGTTGCTGGCCAATAGCATTAATGCCGCACGATCTGCGTCTGCATTGCGGCGCAGGACATGGGGTGGGATGGGGGGAGGGATCTTGGTTGTGGTGATTGGTGAAGCTTGCGGCGCAGCACAGCGCAGCGTGGGTGGGGGATAGGCGGGGTTGTGAGGTGGGTGGTAGGGGGTGGTGGTGATGGGATTTGTGTGTTGACTTTGTGCTGTTGAGACTTGTAGAGGGCACTATCACAGGTCCAGGCTCGAGCCAACGAATTTTCTGATGGCCATGAAAACATAAATTATTGTGCGGTAAACTCCAGAGTATGCAAGAAACCATCAATCTCACGCCGAGCAGAACCCTCACCAAACCCCCAATACGTATACCAAGACCCCCCCCCCCTCCCAAAGCAAGATCCCCCCTCCCCTACCCTACCGCTCAGTCAGTCAGCCCACAAAAAAATCCCCGTCCCAGGACAATCCCACGCATCCCCCGTCGCCGGATCACAATCCCCATCCCCATCCCCATCCCCCTCGCCATCCTCATGCTGACCCCCCTCCCCCTCCCCCTCCCCTTCCGCATGCCTATGCCTATCTCGCCCCCCCTCATCCCTCGCCCAAACCCAAATCCCCGGCCCTTCACAATGTGCCAGGCTAACCTCGGGCGTGCACCCCGGCGGTCTCGGGCCGGTCCAATGCACCCCCGTACCGCCCGTTGTTGTGCTTGTGCTTGTGCTTGTGGTACTAGGGGAGGGGGAGGGAGAGGATGCAGTGTCATCGCGCGCCCAGAGCCATATGCCCGGGCCCTCGCAGTTTTCTAGGCTGATTTCTGGCGTGCAGCCGGGCGGGCGGGGGCCGGTCCATGTTATGCCTGTACCGGTGGTGGTTGTTGTGGTGGTGGGGGAGGGGGTGTTGTCGCGCGCGGCGTTGAGGAAGGGAGAGCCGGGGATGGGGGTTATGGAGGGGGTGGGGGTGGAGGTGGAGAGGGAGGGTTGGCGAGGGGTGATGTGTGGGTGTGGGTGTGGGGGGGAGGGGGAGAATGGGAGGGGGGATGTGGGGAGGGGGTTGAGACAGAGACAGAGGAGGAGGGTGGATAGGAGGAGGGGGTGGTGGTGGTGCATGTTGCGGGGGAGGAGAAGGAAGGTATGGCGGAAGTTTGCGATGAGGTGTGCGATTGGCTTCTGATGTGACTTGACGCGATGCGGTTGGTGGTGGTGGGAGGTGGTTTTGTGGATGCTTTGAGTTTGGTTGAATAGTAGTCAGTGATTGTATGTCGATGAAGTTAGAGTACTGATAGTAGTAGCGAGCGGTGACTGGGAAGCTCTGAACGATAGAATATGAGAAACATGAAGAAGACGATGAATGAGACAGCGATTTTGACAGTCTTATAGCAAGACCTGGAACTAGTCAGCGTCATGGTTTGCTTCATTATGGCCCCTTAGACGTCGAGTCCTTCCGACGATCTCAAAGCGACATGTGCAAATAAGGTACGAGGAGTTTCGAGCGTAACGGCGAGGAAGAAGGCTGTTTGCCGTTAGGAGATTTCTGGTTATCAAAATTAGCTCAGCGCAAGGGCTCGACTCGTGTTAGTAGTAGCATGTCGAGGCCACATGGTACCTGCCAGGTTCTTGTGGGAAAGAACATGGTCTGTAGGTAGAGTAGGAGTGAAACACGATCAGGACTAACCATCCATGCTAGAGCTTGTACGAAGCGGCGTCGCAAAGGACGTCTGCAAAATGACGAAGGGGCTGCTTGGAAATAAGCTTTGAGGTCCTCTGTTCCTGAGAATGTTATTGGTGAGGACTCCGTTGCTTGTTTAGTAGAGGTTTGAGAAATGATAAAAAGCATTTCCCAAAAAGCGAGTCGGACAGTCAGCCTGCTAGGGTAGCCGCAAGGATAGACACGAGGCTACTTGCCTCGATACCTGTTCGAGAAAAAAGGCAGGGTTTCTTTGCTGCATCTCCCGAGCCCTACAGTCCTCTTTGGGCATGGTATGATTCAGGCCAGCTTTCAGCCCTGCAATCTAGCGGGCCGTCTTCATGCCATATTCTTACTCAGATGCTACGAATAATCGCCCCTTTCTTGCGTGTCAGGCATGCAATGGTTCACGCTGATTGAGATCAATTTAATGAATGAGGGGTTTCCTAGGGGATGTTTGATAGATTTAAGAAGCAGGCGTCCGCCCGACCGTGAGCTGGATGGATGGAAGTACGAAGTTTACAATTTATTTCCTCTTTCCGTGTCAACGCGCTTGTTTCTTTAAAGCAAGCTTCCAAAACTTCTTGTCTTAAGTGGTGACCACGTTTCCTCTTTGCGCTTCAAGCGGTGGGCTCCGAGCCTGAGACGACGAGAGCTTAGGATGCCCTCCGCTGGTTCCATCCTACTTGCTTTGTTTTCGTGCTTTCATTTCTGTTCTTCGGTTGCCCGGAACCTCTCCTACTCATCTGTGTCAAGCTAGCGAAGATTTAGCAACTTACTCTCATCTGTTGCTTTTAGTTTTTCCTGTTCGTTGGTGAAAGGCCGAAGTGATTTCCTATATCTAGGCTACTCATTATGCTTGATGGCTGCGACTTTGGTTACTGAGTCAAATGTTTTGTTCTGGCGACGTTACAAGAGACAATAGCTGGAAGACGTGAAGCACCAAAAAGTATAGCAGCAAGAAGTTGGAGAGGGAATCGTTGGAGAAGGACTCAAGTTTGTTTAATGGATGTACATTGAAGCTAAAATAGGGCAGATCCAAACCCCAAAAATGTTACACCGCCGGTAACGCCATCGCTGTTTCGCAAGCGAGGCCTAAAAGCCAAGCCGGATGCAAATTCGATCATGCATCAACAATTCCATGCAAGACAATAAAATCCCCGTTCCTTCACGGCGGCAAAGGGAAAATCAATCAGTATACAACCCTGATCCTGGAGTTCCTCGCAATGCATATGCAAAACAAAGTCGGATGGCGGCTATGTCAACTGCTAAGGAGTGTCGGTGGGAACATAGCCAACACCATCCCAGGTGCTAGGCGTCGGTAATATGTGTTCGCAGGTACGCGTTCTCCGCTCCAAATTGCGAGCATTGACATAAATGATGACTGCACAAGATGCCGGAGATCCACCGTCATCATCGGAGGTATCGTTCTGCCCACCGGTATCTCTACGGTAAATCGGTGGCAACGTGATCATCGTATGTGGCGCAGAGTCGGTTCTGCCTGGAGAATTCTCGGCCGAGTCGTCAAGAGGGGTTGTGGGAGACGTATTGGTTGTTTCGGGGTGATAAATGGGATGCAGGGCTGCCTGCTCCTCAACCACAGCATTGGCGTCATTGCTGATGTGGGTTGGTCCTGAAGAAATTCGTTCCGATCAGCTCGATTGTTCGTCACGGGCAGTGACAAAGACCCCCCCACCCGTGCTATCAACACCCTCCTCCTTGCGAGCCCATAACCAGGGAGGCTCGGTCATATCAGGTTCGACATCCCTTCGAACGCGCGCATTGACTATTGGTGGCGGTAGTCCTTCGATATCCCGAGCCTCAAGATCCTCGCTTCGAGCGTTCACGTATGGACATTTGGGACAGTCCGGATCAGGCTCATCTTGTCGCGGTGTGAGCACGGGCGACAAGTCTCGCGCGATGGCGGGCTTTGCGAGTTGCCCTTCTATATTCCGCGTTTGACCATGAGGCAAAGAAGTAGCGAATGGAAGAAGGAAAAGGAGAGCGAATGAAGAGCTAGCGACTTGACGGAAATGCATCTTGACGGAAAAGACCTGTTGACTTGGAACAACCTAGAGCAACAAAGGAGAATGGTCAAGACGAGGAGGAAGGAGATCAAGTTATACCGATCAAGAAGCTGTCAACCCCCTCCATGGACCAACACCCTGTTCCACGTTTTCGCCCCAATTTCCTCAAGTTGCCACTCTATATTAGAGTGAATCTCAGGAGGATTTGAGTTTGATAGGAGCATCGTGGTAGCGGTGCCATCCCGGAGTCGGGCGATGTCAAGGCAGACGAGGGCGGACGAATGAAGTGGAAGCATCGGCGACGGAGGCAGCACATGCTCTAGACTAGAGCTGTGGGGCATTCGAGCCATATTTAGCATGAAATTAGACTTCAATGACCCGCTTTCGCGGATTTCTCCAGATGCATAATGGAAGCAATTAATATCGTGGGTTGCAAATTGCCATGTGCAACGGCAGGGTTCGAGGTTTTCTCTCGTTCCAATTTCGGCACGCCTGGACTTACAACAAAGCCAGTAAATGGTAGATTGATCAACGTGCTGATGGCAAAGACATCTGTGAGATTCTTGAAGACATCTCACGTACTATGGTACAGCTCCGGGTGAGATTGACGCGGGCGCGGCCTCGGGACGATGATGGAGCAGCTGGTCGGAGGCAGGAGGAGGCCCCAAGAGGCTGACGGGTGGAGACGTTGAACCCTGGATAGCCGGAAAAGTCTCCATTTTGGCCCCCCTCGCGACACCTTAATACCGCTAAAGTGCGAGTCGCCCAGGAACGGTGAGAATTTAGACTCGATAGTCGCCTTGGCTGAAATGTCAAATGTCGCCCCTGAGCTGTTTCACTTCCACCGTGTATCTCTCATTGGGTGCACCACCAGTTCGTTCCAGCCTCCAGGCTCCAGCAGATCAACGGCAGCGTTGTTGCAGCGGCATAAAATAGCCAGCTGTGATCCAGATCGTGCCAGTGCAGTGGACCATTTTGACCCGTCAAGCTTTTTCCAAGCGAGGCCTCAGGCTGCAGAAGGGATGTCGTAATTCGCATGCGTTGGACATTTTGCCAAATCAGGGGCATGCGCTCGAAACCTTGAAGAAAAGGCAGCGGACCGATTACTCCGGTGAAGGAAGACTTCGATCGATATCGTCTTCGGGTGAAGCTATCACGCCTAGCTTCATTGTCGAACCGTTCATTAATGGTGTCGAGGCTATCAACTGAAAACGCAAATACCCCCTTTCAAGGGCTGGCCGCGTGTTGGAATTTTCCCTTGATCGTTACTCATTTGCCCAATATCTTGTGGTGTCAGGCTACCTGCAGGTCTACCTTGTCCAACAACCTGCGAGGCTTGAGCACGCGTGCGTCTGATCGCACCTCGGATCGCAAAACCTCTCATCCCATGCGCTGTTTCACAGATCGTGCTTCCACGCCTGGGAATTCCTAGTCGGAGCCTCACTGATGACTCATAGAGTCTCTGAATAGTCTTTGTCTCGCAACGATGACCAAGTCGCGGCATGGACATCTGAACTTCCAAATTTTACATACGTAGTATCACGTACGCCATTAAACGAGCGCCCCCTCGACGCCATGAGCGCATGACTTCCTCAGTGCCCCGGCCGGGAAATTTCAAATACCAATATGGGGGCCAAATCTGCCGCACTAACCCTGCCGCAATATGTGCGTACCTCGTACAAAATTGCCATCGATCGTTTAGTCTAGAAAAAGCCTATCTTGACGTGTTCTGGGAGGACGGACCCCACCCACACTTCTCGATTGGTCCCATCCGCACTGCCCCCACCTGAGTCCCCCTACCCTCGTGTTGTCAATATCAAGCGAGCACGTGGCTCATGCAGTGGAACATCAATTCCTCTCCTTCGGTGCCGAGGCATGAACAAACATCCAGCTCTTGTCTCAGAAATCCATCGCAAATCTATCCGAAATCTGACTCTTTCCTACTAACGTCGGGCCCGAGTCCGATGCTTCTCATTATGTCGTGTCCTTGGAGACCTGTCCTTCATGGCTTCGAATCTCTCTTGCTTGCTTGGGAATATTGAATGATCCCGTTCCCCACCATCCGGTGACATGAATTGTCGTGCAAAGAGACAACGTCTGACAGGTTAATAAACCTCTGTTCTTGAGGGACAATCTTCAACGTACCTCTATAAGTAGTTCCACGTAAGGCCACCCGGATATTCTGCAGGATACTTGATTATGAATGATGACGATATCATCGCATCTGACAAGCTTCCGGAGCACATCTGCTCCCACGGGTCCTGTGTGATCAAGAACGAGCAGTTTCCCACCATCCATGACAAAGCGGAGAGCAGTCCTGAAGGTAGCAAATAGGATTGTGCTGCAGCATATACGGTTCTGAATATTCGTGGTCGGGTTTGATCATGCAACCATAATCAAGGAACTAATGTTCACACATCAGACCCTATTGACGACATCGTTCGTAGTGACAAAATTCCAAACGAAACACGTTCTTGCATCATGTTGCATCAAGCTCTAGAGTCGAATAGCTCGCTACAGGTCTCGTAGAGCACGTTTTATCTGTCAGCTAAACGTCATGGGGATCTGGCAATGTCCTCAATCTCCTCGAAATCATGTCGGGTCGGTGAATGGGTACTTTTCTCAGGGGCCAACGTCGGTCCGTCACTTCCAGATCCCAGCGACGTTTCGTTCGGCATAGCAAAGGTCATTGACCGTACGTGAAAGGAAGTTCTTCGGTCTGCTCCAATACGTCGCAGTTCAGTAGCGAAGTCGTCGAGCATGATGGCGTCAGTTAGACACTTGAAGACTAGACTAAGTTTCCAGTAGGGATTGATTCCATCGACCGCGCTAAGTTTACCCTCCAGAATAGTTGCAACCACATCGACAACAGTAAAGCTAATGGCGAGGACGATAGCCATCAGCAGGATTCCAAGACGTGGTGACAGACGGACGAGTTGGAGGATGCTGACCCCATAGGATTTGCCAATGATATGGAGGAGAATGACGTTTGTGAACAGCCACCAAGGATCCTTCACAAGGAATTCGTAAGGTCTTACCTTTTTATACAGATCATTGATGTTATTATTGAAGCGGTAGTTGTTGAACATGTTGAAGATCCACACAGGGATGGTAAGTCCAAGAGAAACATAATAGGCAAATTGCACAGTTTTTCCTGTGCGAACGCCGAAGAAACTTGGTTGCTGACCGACGAAGAAAGGCTTCACTTTGAGCCATGCAACGATGTTGTGGAGAAAGTAGGAGCAGAAGAGTAAGCTGGCTGTCGATGAGACGTACCAACCGTAGCCGTTGAAGGTCATGAAACAGAAAGTCCCATGAGGAATGGCCAGAAGTTGCTGAAGGCTGACGTTAGATCACAGGTCACAAGAACCAAATGAGACTTACTTCGGTGAGAATGAGCTTGTGTAGGAGGACACCTTTCCTCATAGCAGCCATAGTAATGCAAGCCATGATTATGAGTGATCCGACGACCAAACCTTGACCCCAGGCTTCGACGATTAGATCTTCTGAAGTATTTCCGTCACGCCAATGGCCATTGAAGGTGACATTGCGTTGAATATGATGGTGAACTTCGAGGAATGCCGCACGATCTGATGCCACAATCGAACGGTCGAACAAGGGTGCCATGCTTTGCTAGTACGTATACTGTATCGATAATGCCTATCTGGCCTTTGCATCTGAGCACGAAAACTTTATTAGTGGCTTCCAGCATCACAGCGAATATACTAAGGCAGCATCGGTGCCTTTTGTTAGGACAGTGGTGTCAAAGCCGCACGAGACCTAGTTTTCGTTCTGCGAGCATAGTAGATCCCATTTGAGATTGAGACTATATTGGAAGAGTGCTTTCTCTCTCGGTCTCTCCAATCCCGCAAGTATGGCCAGACAGAAGCGGGGAAGGAGGGGATCTCGGAAGAAGCGCCCGACGCTTTCGTTGAGGATCCATATCTAGATCATTAAATGAGGGCTATTTTCAACTGAAGGAAAAGACCCGCCAATCCCCGTGGCATCTCTCTTTTGTATCAAGGTTCGATGGGTCATTGCGTATGACATTCGATGAGATTCATCCGCTGAAGAATGCCATGTTCATGCATCTAAGAGTGTCCAGTTTCATTGTAATATCTGCTGGACTTGGCTAAACTTCGGAAGTCTCTCGCTTGCAACTTCCCCAAGGGTGCCTACCCCACGGTTAAAATCCGGCAAAGTCCCCAGCGCGGCCATCGTCGCGCGGCCATCGTCGGACAGCCATAGGCATGCCTTCACGCGCTGTGAGCTGAGGTACCGAATGTACCGCGTACAATAACAAGTTGGTTGAATGGTAGAGCCTACTTGAAACTTTTGAATATTTTTTACGTAGACAGAAAAGTCAATTTAACTCGTAGATTACATCCGATGTCTATCTGGTCGCGGCGAGTCCCGCTTTTCTCAAATCATGATTGACCCCCCGAACAAACCGGCTTCACCTCGAGACTCGAAGCACAAGGCATGCGACATATGCAAGCTCAAGAAAATCCGCTGTTCAGGTCGACAGCCATGCCAGAATTGTCTTCGAATGCGAGCTCAATGTCTCTTCAGCTCGCCCCATGGTCGTGTAGCCAACGCTGAAAGGTGTGCTCATGTATCAACCTTGAAGCTATGGAGAGGAAAAACGGCTGATCCTATTTCCACAGGCGGGCAGAGAAAGCCATTGAGCGTTCGCAGCTGGTTGAGATGGCGTGGAACAAATTCTTGCCGCACTTACCTCTCGAGACTGCGTTGAAATCCCTTGCGGAGGAAGAGTCTTTCGTTACCCACGACCTGGGCTTTAAATCTAGCGAAACGATTGAAGATGCTCATGCAACTACCGCGATATCCAAGCAAATGGATGCCAGCGCGGTCTCTGACAATCTTCTCACTGAAACCGATCCCGTGTACGAGCATGAACGTGCAGATTCATTCGAATGGGATGAGTCAATGGACTTGACCTCCCTCACCGACGGCATTGGTTCCTTGTCGATACAGTCGCCGGGTGTCGGTTATATGGGTCCGCAGTCGGGAAATGCCTTCCTTAGAAGCCTGCAATCTTTCTCTGGATCAACGCTCCTACATAACGACGAGACGATAGCGGACTGGAGCACCAAACCCCAGGTCTCCGACCATATCCTGAGATCGTCGTCCTTTGCAGGCCAATGCATTGATGCCTACTTCAAATACTACCACTGTGCTTATCCTATAATGCACGAAGGACAATTCAGGGCGCAAGTACTAGGTACATTAGGAATCTTCTAACTGTCTGAGCTTGATTGACTAGATCCGCAGCTGCCGTGTCAAAACCAAGGGATGGTTCGTGGCCGATTCTGTACAACATTGTCCTTGCTATTGGAGCACATAGTAGCGAATTTTGTCGTCAGAATGCGGATATATATTTTTATCAACAAGCCTGCACGCATTTGTCGTGGGATCTACTCCGTCGCGGATCTCTCTCTCTTGTTCAAGCTTTGACACTGATGGCCAACTATTTACAGAAACGTAACAAGCCAAATAGCGGCTTTACACTCCTAGGAGTTGCCATGAACATGGCCCAAGGGCTTGGTCTTCATCGAGAATTTTCTGGCCCATCCATTAGTGCTCAGGCAATGGAGATTCGTCGTCGCGCCTGGTGGACGCTGTTCATTTTTGATTCAGGTGCTCGAATCACCTTTGGTCGTCCCACATTGACCATGGGAGGCATCAACGTCTTGCTCCCTCGAAATCTGGATGATGCAGCCCTTGCTGTGGACATTGAGGAGCTGCCTCCCTCCGAAGATAAATTTACCGTTACCACTAGCCTTATATGGCAAGTCAAGCTTGCGAAGATCGGTAATCTGGCAAACGAGCAGCTACTCCAACCAGGAGAGCCAAGTTCTGCAATCCTGCTTGGCTTTGGCAATAGAGTGCAAGAATGGAGAAATACTTTGCCGTCCTATATGAAAGAAGACCCCATAAGCTTGGATAGCAATACCTTCGAAGTTCCGAAGATGATCCTACTCTGGCGATCAATGCACCTTCGTATCGTCATCTTCCGGCCTTTCATCCTGGACATCATCAAGCGAAGAGATCCTTTGACCATCAACGACTCGCAAGCGCCCCATTCGCAGTGCATCGCAGCCGCTTCAGAATGTATTGCATCCATAACATCCTTCTGGACCTTCTCTAACAGCCGACATGGAGCATTGGTTTGGTATGCGTGCTACTGGTTAGTAACTGCAGTCTTTGTTCATATGACCAGTCTACTCTACGCTCCACAGCACCTATCCTCAATAGACTGGAGGCAACAAATTGAACTGTCCAAGACAGTGCTTGAGGAAATGGGAACTTTCGAGCTCACTGCAGCTCGTGCGTCTCAGATCATCACTCAACTTTTAGGTAAGACTCAAATGGCGACTGCCCAAGACTGGAAGCGCTTGCTGACAATTCCATACAGGTCTCGTCCCTTCAAGTCCAGATTCAGATTTTCTTGAAACGAACGAGCCACTGCGAATTGAGTTTGCTGAATCATGGAATCAAGGATGGTATGACCTTTCTCTCTTCCAAGGAGAATATTCGAAAAGTAGTTGGCCATGTTAGCCTCGTCTAAAACGATGCAACTGCACGCAATCTTTCATCGCAACGATTACAGCAACTTTCATACCACATAAAAGAAGTTCAGGCATACTCGTTTTCGTACTTGATAGTGATAAAGTCAATTATCGGAAAACGGTCTCCCCCGCGGATTAAAAGTGGTCTCTGAACAAAAACTAAAGCTGGGCAATCGTACAGCTGTTTAGAACAAGATAGCTCTACTGCCTAATCATCCAAAATTTGTACCTTTATTGCCTTCGCCTTAGGATCAGACGCCGCTTCAAAAGCTTGTTCGCCTTTCTCAATCGGGAAACGGTGAGTGACAAGAGGCTTCAGGTCGATTAGTCCTGTTGAAACGAGGCTGATAGCCTTTGGGTAAGTGTTTTTGTATCGGTATTGGAACTTCAAGTCGATTTCTCTCGCTGACATGAATGAGAATGGTATATTTTGGAAATCTTCGCCACATCCAATGATAAAGACGGTACCACCAAAGCTAGATGACTGTGAAGGTCAGTGATGGTCTAATTCTTGAGAAAGTTCTCTTACATAAATGGCAGATTGCACGCTTGACTCGACTCCAGTGCACTCAAAGACGATCCTAGAACCGTCTCGTCCCAGGGCGGTTAACATATGGGCCGCCGAGTCTTTGGGAATCTCCCCCATACCGATTTGTACAGTATGGATCCTAGGAACGAATCTCTTTGCGACTTCGAGACGGCTGGCGTCTAGGTCTGTGACGACGATTGGATTCGCTCCAGCCGCATTTGCTGCCAGCAAAGTCACAAGTCCAATGGGTCCAGCGCCACATATAATGATGGGATCTCCGAGCGTGAGCCCGGATCTGTCGATCCCTGCAAGTGCGACTGATAGTGGTTCCAACAACGACCCCTCTTCGAAAGACAGACCAGATGGCAGAGAGTGAAGCCACTCTTCCGGATGCAGATGGTATCTGGTAAGGGTGCCGTGGAATGGGGGAGTCGAGAAGAATATCACGTTTGGACACGCGTTATATCTGCCTGACCGGCAGAAGTCGCATGAGGCTCGCATACAGGGGATCCCACATTCGAGTGCAACACGATCACCTGAACGGAAAAGTCAACCACGGTCCTCGAAGATCCCGCGACTCCGGATCTTATTGCGGCCTACTCACCGGGCTGAAATTTAGTCACACCTTCCCCGATTGCGATCACTTCGCCGGCACTCTCATGCCCTAAGCCGTTCTCACCCACAACGATCATGTCTCCAATATGACCTTTCTTCCAGAAGTGGACGTCAGAGCCACATATTCCTGTCGCCCGAACATGAATAAGACATTGTCCAGGGCCAGGGCAAGGAACGGGGCCATCCTTCATATAAAGTTTGTGCTGAGGATTCGTGAAGACGCCGATGTTCTTTGGCTTTCGCGTTGTAATGTCGCTCGAAGCATGTAGTGTTCCATTCATCTTGAAATCTGAGCTGATGCTCGGGCTTTGTTATTGCGTTGCATTTTGGAAAACCTCCATACACTCTCGGTATCTTATATTTTTGGTCGTAAACATTTGTTGGGTCCCTGCTTGGTGGCAAACAAGAAAAACCTCAACCATGGCGCATGATGCCGATCTCCCGTGCGAGAATAGAGAGGAGATAGGTTCAATAGTGTAGCCTGTTCCGTCGGACACTCTGTTGAAAGTCTGGTTCCGCGTTTCCTCATGTGCTAAGCCACTCGGACCCAAACACCGAAGAACCATATCAACTCGACCATGTGATCTTCGATGCTTTAGCTCCCTTTAGGGTCGATAATTGATCCTGCACTAATAGATGAAGCCCTCGGCAACGATTCCGTCCCACGAATTCACACTATTTCCGTGTTTTTCTCGACATGGACATCGCACTACCAGAAATTGAAGAACCTTGTTTTGAATACAGAACTTACAAATGCAGCCATCATAATCCAGGCACTACAGTCTGCATACAACAAAAACAACACCCGTGGAGCTGACTGGAAACAATCTATCCTGACTTTCTAATCAAATGGCTCTCCAAGGGAAAATAGCGATCGTCACTGGAGGTGCAAGAGGCATCGGCGCTGGAATCGTACGAGCTTTAGCCGCAGAGGGTGCATACGTAAGTGCCACAGTTCTGTCTTATATACTTTCTGAAAAAATTTGAGCTGCTCTCAGAAGAGTAAAGAGAAGCTGATGACTCATAGGTTGCTTTCAACTTTGTCTCCAACAATTCTCGGGGCCTTGCGGACGAAATGATCCAGGAAATCCAAGCGAAGGGTGGTCGAGCCATTTGCGTCCAAGTTGACATGGCGGATGCCAGTGCTCCGTCCAAGATTATTGAGACAACTATCGAAGCCTTCAAGGTCGACTACATCGACATCCTCGTCAACAACGCTGGAGTGGCTCAAAATACTGCTCTTCCCCACGTGACACCGACAGAGTACGAACAGCAGATGAATATCAACGTCCGAGCTGTCATCTTCATGACCCAGCAAGTCCTTCCCTACCTTCGTGCAGATCACGGAGCCAACCGCATTATAAATCTCTCCTCCATCTCCGCGCGGGGCGGTTTCGCAACGCAGACGGTCTACGCCGCAAGCAAAGCCGCCGTTGAGGGCTTGACGCGGGTATGGGCGAAGGAGCTAGGGCACAAGTACAATGTTACTGTTAACGCAGTCAACCCAGGGCCAGTGGATACAGACATGTACCGCGCAGCTGGGCCGGTGCATCTAGCGAGGATGGAGGAACAGAACAAAAGTGTTCCAGCGGCACCAAGATGTGGAACCGAGAGAGACGTCGCTGATATCGTGGCGTTCTTGTGCTCGGAGAAGGCTAGGTGGATTACAGGGGACGTGGTGTGTGCGAATGGAGGGATGTTGTTCTTGTAGGCAAGGCCAGAGGAAGCGATTTAGGGGCTTCTAATTAATCATGTACACGCGATCTAGAAAAAATAATGCGTAGAGGTATGGTCTGTCTGCGTCAGTCTTGCCATCAATCCTATCATGGTGTTGACATCCCCACCTCCCCACCTTTCCTCCCGCCAAGCGGTGCGGCTTTCTCATGGAAATCCCCAATACTTGGCAAGAATCGGTGGGTACTCCCTCGCCTGCCTACAATCATCCTTCGCGCAGTTCTCGAGCTATCAGCAGAAGAAGCGAGCATTGACACCAGCTGAATGAAAATCCAGGATCAATTTGACATTTTCCTCGCACCACTACAGAACAAGATGGTGTTGCCGACGAAGAGCTCATCGGGCCAACTCCCGAGCGAACGCTGTGCGAGGATGCTCGGCCAAGAATACTCGGGAGAAGACCCCGGCACCAAACAAACCATCTTGTGGAGGGCACTCTCGACAAGGTACCAAGCATCGATGGCCAATTCAAATAGAAACCTTCTATTCTCGACGCCTCTCCACAGGTGCCAAATTCGGGTGCTCCGGAAACGACAACGCCGCTGGCCTATATAATATACTAGCAATGTCCATCTTCTCTCTTATGTGGGACAAGAACTAGAACATCGTACAGGGCGTCCCACAAGATGTCGCACGAAAAGTCCCTGGATGAGTGAGTTCCCGTTTTCACCCTTCCGAACCATCTCAACTGATCCACGATCGTACGTCCAGATCTCTGGAGGAGATGCACCACAACGAGATCTTGTACGACACCACTGAGCGACGTCGCTCCACAGTAGCAACGTTGAGTAATAATACAGATGGAGCGTGAGTTTCAAACAAAGTCATGAACGTTGAACCTGCAGACTCAATGATGCAACCTGTGCAGAATTCTCAACCCTCTCGCCGGCATCCCAAAGGACCAGCTCTTTTCGGACGTCTCTATCTACGCCCAAAAGCACAACCTCACTTCCGTCCTCCCTCTCCTTCAGAAAGGCGCTCTGGCCGCCCAATCCCCAGAAGACATCGACCACATCCCCGAACTCGCCGAAGCAGAAGTCGTCGCTCTCCGAGAAGAGACAACAAGACGTTGGCACCATCCCAAAACGCTCTACCTCCTTGTCGTTCTCAACTCTATAGGCGCTGCTATCCAGGGCTGGGACCAAACTGGCTCAAATGGCGCCAACTTGTCTTTTCCGCAAGAATTCAACATCGCAGACACTGGTGCTCGCTGTGAGGTGACGCCAGGCACCTGCGAGAAGAATTCGTGGATCATAGGAGCCATCAATGCGGCTCCTTACATGGCTATTGCTCTCTTGTAAGTGGCAACTTATAGGCCCCCACAACACATCTTATCTGGCACTTTTTTCTCACCTATCCGCGTCTTAGCGCATGTTGGCTCTCTGATCCTGTCAACCATTGGGTCGGTCGCAGAGGTGCCATCTTCATTGGTGCCATCTTCAGTCTCCTCGCCCCTCTTGGTCAAGCCGTCGCCCAAAGCTGGCCCCAAATCCTCGTCTGCCGTATCCTCCTCGGCATCGGCATGGGCCTGAAAGAAGCCACCGTCCCTGTTTTCAGCGCCGAGAACGCTCCAGCTAACATAAGAGGAGCGCTAGTAATGTCTTGGCAGATGTGGGTTGCGTTTGGTATAATGCTGGGCTTCAGCGCCAATCTTGCAGTCCAGTATGTCGGTGATATTACTTGGAGACTCCAGCTCGGTTCCGCATTCATCCCAGCCGTCCCATTGCTCCTCGGGATATACTTTGTTCCTGAGTCTGCCCGCTGGCTCATCAAACGCGGAGACCATGCAAAGGCATACCGATCTCTTTTGCGTGTTCGAAATACGCCCATTCAAGCTGCAAGAGACTTGTACTATATAAACGCCCAGCTGCAGGCGGAAGAAGACTTGATCGAAGAAAAGGGCTTCAAGAAAAATAACATTCTGACCAGGGCGATTGAGCTCTTTACCGTACCGAGAATTCGTCGAGCTACTCAGGCCAGTGGTATTATCATGATTGCACAGCAGATGTGTGGGAGTGAGTCCAGCCCCCTTCGCCGCTTTTCTTTTCCTTCGCCACATTCAAAAGGCTGACCCCCTCTTCTCCAGTCAACATCATCGCCTTCTACAGCTCCACCATCTTCGTCGAAGGCGGCTTCAGCCAGCAAATCGCCCTCCTCGTCTCCTGGGGCTTTGGCCTGACCATGTTCATCTTCGCCATCCCAGCCCTGTACACCATCGACCGCTGGGGCCGCCGCACCCTCCTCCTCGCCACCTTCCCCCACATGTTCTGGACCCTCCTCGCCACCGGCATGAGCTTCTACATCCCCTCATCCAGCACCGCACACGTCGGCCTCATCGCACTCTTCATCTTCCTCTTCACCGCCTTCTACAGCCCTGGCGAGGGGCCCTGCGCCTTCGTCTACAGCGCCGAGGTCTTCCCGCTCAGCCACCGCGAGCTCGGCATGAGCTGGGCGGTCGCCACGAACAACTTCTGGGCGGCCACGCTGTCGCTGACGTTCCCGCGTATGCTGAGGGCGTTTGGGCCGCCGGGGGCGTTTGGGTTCTACGCCGGGCTGAATGTCGTGGCGCTGGTGTTGATTTTCCTATTCCTCCCCGAATCGAGTGGGAGGACGCTGGAGGAGCTGGATTATGTGTTTGGCGTGCCGACGAGGACGCACGCGAGATATCAATTGAGGCAGGTGTTGCCGTGGTGGATCAAGAGATGGGTGTTCTTCCGCAAGGAGGCGGTGTGCCCGGAGTTGTATCAGGATGGGACTGGGACCACGGTGAGGAGTGCTAGTGTGGTTCGGCAAGGGAGTGTGAGTAAGGTGTGAAGGTGACAGCAATGCCGAGGTAGAGACGGACGATGTGGGACAATTTATGAGGCTGATTGCTCCTCTGGATATGATTTACGAAGTAAGTGGGAGAAGCTGTCTTGCTTTTTGCTGTTAAGGGTTTGGCGGATAAACGCATTTGAATATGATCGAACTTCTGACACAGAAACAACATACCGTATGGGTAGCTACTGATGAGTCAACAACGAATCTAGCAGAATGTGGAAAGCCTAAACCTTTCAGCTAAAGGTTATGAACTTAGAGAGGTATTGGGAACGGTATGAGGTCGAGCCTACATATCATACATCATGACAGCTCGGGCTGAGAACCTCTCATACATGCCGCAAACCCAACGTACAGCAAGCAGACTAGAATTGCACTCGCCCGCCACTGATTGATTGTTTGTCAGGTGATTGCACTGCGGCGAGTCGCTGGGTTTGGGGAGCTGTCCACGTTGTGTTGAGGTTGGCAACGTCCGTCGAGGTCTAAGGCAGTTCATGACTGCTGTTAGAATCCAGGGGTGAAGGATAGGGTTTCAAGGATTGTCATTTTAGCGATATTTGGTGGACGGAGTGGGTGGCAGCGTGGAGCGGCTTCGCCCACGTTCGGTGCGTTGCTGAGCGACTTGAGGTTTGGAGATGAGATGGCAGAGCTTTGAGAGGATATTTGATGAGGGATTGATCATCGTGAAGGCTTTATGTTGGAGGTTGTAGGGGAGGCAGGTTGGGGAGGCTGAAAGAATATCGTAAGCTAGGACGGAGTTGGAGACCGCGGTCGTGCCAAGTGGGGCGAAGTCCCGACGAGGCTGAATACTATCAAAGTCGCGGGCTGTCCGTTTAATAGGAAGGCACCCGCCAGCGCCAGGGAATGGATCGGCCGTGACCTCTACTATCCAGTTTAATGTCCAGCTATCCTTGATTGAATAACCTTAGTAAGATTTGAGACGTTTCTCGATCCTATCATCTTTGGAATTGCCAATTAAGTCTCTCATTGGAAGATACTTGGCTGTTGCCTCGCTCTTCTCAAATAGACTCGATGCCCTTAAATCGCCGCCAAATGTTACAGGCATGTTGGGTTTTCACGAGCAGAAGACGAAAAAGAAAAGAAAGTGAGCAGGCACTGCATTGCACTGTTTGTTTGAATATGGAACACCGGCTATGGGACCAGCGATATGACAATTATCAGTTTGGTCTCCACTATTCTGAGGCGCAGGGTGCTGCTAAATCAGGGTGTCGATTCTGCCAATGTGTCTGCGCCGTGCTTAGAAAATATTTCTCATTTGACGAAGTCAACCGACATGACCGAGGAGACTATTTTCGAGTATGGTGTAAGCCAGGGAACCCCATCTCTCTTGAACGGAGGACCAGCGAGAAAGGTAGAGTTTTAATTTATGCACCCCCTGGTAAGTTTAAAATCCGTTTTGGTGTATTGGCACTACGGCATTAACCTAAGCTTTCACCGATGTAATGCTAATACCGTGGAGGTCATGAACCAGCATGGAACCCGCTCGGCCTTGTAGGTCGAGAAATAAGTCCCAGTGCAGGGTCTGACGAATGCTTTGCACTGGCTTCAAGGTGGCTATCAGACTGTATGACTAATCATGAAGCTTGTAAAGAGCGAAGCACATCACAACTGCCAAAGCGAATTATCGATCTCGGCCAAAATCAGGATAATAGGGACATGAAGTTACTGGAACTTTCTACGGGAACATCGGCTTATGCAGCTCTGAGCCATTGTTGGGGAAAGCAATGCCCTCTAAGCACTACTAAGTCTAGCCTGCTTCATCGAAAGCAACGGCTGGAGTGGAAATCGTTGCCAGCAACCTTTCAAGACGCGATCACAGTCATTCGCAAATTGGACTTACGTTACCTTTGGATCAATTCACTTTGTATATACTCCTATCGAAGCGCAATGAAATATCACTGAATTTTGAGGTTTATCCCCCAGTTTAATAAGGGATTTAAGTTTACGTATTTTCTTAGCATAATCTGGTATTATAAGCTTGATGAACTCACCGGTACGCTTTGCCACTTTGTAGCTTGAGAGATAGTATAGTTACCTGACTGCTTTAAAACACCGGCGCCTTAGCATTACTGCTAAGTGACTAACTCACCTAGGCAGCCGTGTCTTTGAGGTCTACTAAGGCGGGAAGCCTATCCTTAGCCTAGAGAACCGCATCAGGCTCTGATTACAATCTAAAGCTAGTTCAAACGTTCAAGGCCTTAAATTTCTTGTGCCTGTCAGTGTTCAGTCCCGTCTATCTAGTAGCGCGATACCAGGAATACGAAATCAGTGGATTATTGGTGCCTAAATGGCTACACGTCCCACTTGGGTATGGCCGTAAGGCCTTGTGGTAATGTCTACAGACTTGATCAATACATTACTTCTAACCTTTGTTCCTACACCCTGCCGGCCTCGTGATCGGACACGACAAGGCATCGCGGCGATAGTGATAAGCCCAATTGAGATCTCCTCGAAGAATTCAGACCTTCCAAGGCAATGCCGTGATCCAGTCCGACAGCGTTCGTGGCTGAAGCAGTCATCGGAACGCTGGCTACGGTGGCTGTGCATGTGCAGGCGGCTGCGCCTCCAAATTTTAGACGAGTTTCTTGAGAAGCCCGAGTTTCCAGCTTTTCGTGATTTTTTCTCACAACCCTGAAGCCATTAATTAAAAATCTAACAAGACTCTTACGTGCTAGCATTCATGGGTCCCACGTCTCAACTCGTGAAAGTCTTCAAATGGACGAAACGAAGCAAGTGCGTGGTTTTGTGCGGATATTGTTCACGTATGGTTTGCGACATTCTTGATCGCAAGATCGTGTCTTTCCAATATAAGCGTCTTGAAGCTTTGTGGGGATCAGGGGGGACATGCGATCTGTGTCGCCTATGTTTAGAATTCATAGGCTGCTATCCAGCATCATACTTCGAGAGCAAACATCGTTTCTTCTTGAATATTTGCAGGGAGTCTTCTCCGTGAGTTCTTCGATTTAAAAAGCGTCTGCATATAAGTCTTGAAGCCTTTTCACGTTTGATGAAGCAAACTCTTGACATCCTGCTGTGCGGGCTGTTTTACAATTAAGAAATTTTCAGCGTTCTGCTCTTATCTAGATTTTAGACTCACAATGAGCTAATTCTCTTACCAAAGGTTAGCCAATAGAGCAATATGGAACCCGGATAAACCTTCGAGCTTCAGTTCTAGCCTTCCTGTTGTTTTGGATTGGCTTTCGGAGTGTGAGTCGCGTCATAGCGTTTGCTCGTATGCTGCCACGACTTCAATGCCTACCAGGCTCCTAGACTTGGAGCCCGGTGGCCCACCTCGAATAATAAGACTTGTGTACACAAAACTCATGAAGCCAGAAAGATATGCCACACTGAGTTATTGTTGGGGCAAACAAAATACAACTTTCATGACAACCTCTGGATCGATAACCTTGCTAATGCAGGGATTCTCGTCGTCTTCATTGCCCCAGACATTACAAGATGCTGTTCAAGTAGCCAGAAATCTCAGGATCAGATATCTCTGGGTTGATGCACTCTGCATTATCCAAGACGACGAGACTGACTGGCACCGCGAGGCGGCAATGATGGCATCTGTCTATCAGAACAGCTTTATAACTATCGCTGCAACCTGCTCCACAGGCAGCGATAAAGGGTTTCTCCAACAACGAAAAAGAACTCTTCGCTTCGTTGACACTCGAAAAAATAAAGGAACATATGGGAAGCTGGGCTGTGATCGGGCGTTTTACCTCAGACTGGCACCCCGTTCGGCAAGTGAGGCTTTGAACAACTCGCCTCTGTCACGAAGAGCTTGGACCCTACAAGAAACCGTGCTGTCACGCCGAACACTACATTTTGATTTCGATCAATTGATTTGGGAGTGTAAAGTGAAAACTGTATCGGAAGATAATTTCCTAGATGAAAGATATTTTACAACCTTTTTCACGTCCGGCCGCCGTGGCCGGAACAATTCGTGGTGGGATTGGGTTAATGACTATAGCAGCAGAGTGCTGTCTAACCCCAACGACCGATTTGCAGCATTTGCCGGCATGACCATCTACGCCGAAGTGCAATTGCAAGAAAAGTGCTTAGCAGGGATCTGGAGAAAGACTCTCATCGAAGACTGTCTATGGTATACAAAGGGTAGCAGCCCTAAACCTAAGGATACCAATATTCCTTCCTGGTCATGGTATTCATCGTCTGCGCAAGTCGTAGGCTGGAATAAAGAGCGTGAAGATGAAGAAGTCATCGACCAAGAGAATATCCGTCACTTGGCTACGGTTCTCGATGCCCGAGTTACCTGGTCTGGGCAGCGACTCACATCTACGATCAGATCAGGAACAATCACTTTGTGCACGAACTTAAGGTGTCTTAAAGCGACAAAAGTGGAACCAAAATCCTTTGCATTTCAATTGTCCAGCACCTTAGAAAACAACTGCTTCAAATTACAAAACCTTCGCCGAACAAAACAATGGATCGGGGAACTTATATTTGACACGAAAGCTCCGGATCTAGCATCCGAGCTTATCTGCCTCAAGATGGCATCGGTGCACAAGACAAGTAAAGATGTTGAAAAATTAGGCGGGCATTTTATGCAAGTCTTGGTAGTTGAGGATAAGGGTCAGGGCCGTTATGCGCGTCTTGGCGTAGGAAACATAAGGACACTCTCTCAAAATCGTCACACCTCCTTTCCAAACTGCGCGCCGACGATTGTGCAGTTAATCTGAGCAAGGTGGTCCTCACGGCCAGAGGTACAGTCGGAGACTTGAGCACAGCGCTCTGATGCCATTCCACTTTGATTAAGACACCGTATACTAGGTACTTTGTCATGGTTGCGGCTAGCAGCTCTCCAGATCCTACGCATTCCTTTCTTACGACTCGCCAAACTGCAATTACAAACCCTTTGGAGGTAGAATTTAAACGAGGAGACGGATTCACTTCCACAATCAAAGCAAGGCCCGCTGTGAAGACCGGCATATCATTAGAACCACTCGACAGACGTGCATGGACTTTTCAAGAGCAATACCATGCGGTACGGCTGCTCCGCTACACGGGCCAGGAGCTTGTATGGACCTGCCGCACCGCGATGGGCTGTGAGTGCGAATCCACGCATACAGAAACATCGCCGGACCTTTTCCACAAGAAGATATCGGAAAAGTACTGCACATCGGTCGCCGATACCTCTACTCCCCAGGAATCATTCACGCAGTGGTAGACAATGATCTATTCAAAACCAAAAGGCGACTCACAAACCGATTGGACAGACTGCCAGCTATATCGGGCGTCGCCGCGATGATACAACAGAGAACCGGTTCATCGTACTTCGCCGGTGTCTGGAAGGACAACATTGTGCGCGACCTCAGGTGGCGCACAGTTCCATCCACGGGCTCAATAATCGCCTTCTTGGCCTATGATTTTACAAATCTTGATTTCGTAAATTTTTCCGAACTTCGGACATCGTCGACCTACCGAGCTCCGTCTTTTTCCTGGGCGTCGATAGACTTGGGAGTAGTTGAATATGTTGATTCTGGCGACTACTATCACAGCGATGTAGAGATAGACGCAGCAGTCATCGAAGTACCATGCGCTTTTAAGGGAGTTAACCCATTTGGAGAGGTAACAGATGGCTTTATCATCCTTGAAGCACCGATGGTGGAGGCTCGCTTGAAGGTCGCGGGTACTTCCCATAGATATCCGGGGTTTAGTAGTCTCTATCACAATGGGATGGTAGCTGAGATGCGAGATGATCTCCCACTGGTCGCGAGAATAGGCCTAACAGAGTCAGGAGTACAAGAATCTACAATTAGCCGCGCGTCCGATGGCGATGTTTCAGTGCAATATCTCACCGGAATGGTATATTGTCTTGCTCTCTACCATGTGGAAGGGAAAATGGCAGCACTGGTGCTAGGACGTTCGGAAAGGATTCCAGGGGCATACGAGCGAATTGGAGTCATGGAATTTCGTGGCAATCATGGCCAATCGATTAACCCTCAAGCGTGGTCTGAGGGCGCGGAGAGCTGTCGGATTAAGATAGTATAAGATTTTGCTAAGCTAAAGAGTCGCGAAGGTAGGCTTTTGTAACCGATAAGCAAAGTTACGCACTGGCATGCATTGGTGTTTTTCTATTACGATAAGAAATCCAAGTTTACTGATCTACGCAGAATCAAATGCCCAATAAAACGAAGCTCTAGTCATCAAATTTCAACGGTATTCGCCTAAGGATCGGCCGGGACAGGCGCAGATTACATCCGTTCCAAAAGAATTCCTACAGAATCTCCCCATCGGAGATGCCAGAGATACCGGAGTACAGAAGAAAGACTAGTCAATCTCGATGCCACCCATAACTCAGGGTACGACATCGTCAGCACAGCCTGTGATAGTCTGCAGTGCTTCTTGGCCGGAAACCACCTCCAGGTCGGATCGAAAGCCCTATACATCAGGAAGAACTTCGCAGGTCAGGTTGAAGGCACCGCCAACTGGCCTACAGAACCTATCATAAAGTCAAAGTTTTCGATCTGGATACCTTGGCTTCAAGGTAAGTAGTCATAATTTCACGGGATCGACCGGCCAAATTTTGTGTTGTCGCGTTGAAAAACCTCGCGATATCCAGAGGCCACTGGTGTGATTTCATGCAGAGCCAATAGCGGAATCTTGCTTAGAGACTAGGTGGATTGTACGGGCCTTCGGATAGATTCCTAATAGGAGTCGCAGAGAGAGGTTAAGGAAAATATTTTGATACAAATTCTTACGTCAATTATGCAGAGTTTTGTGGATCAACCCTAAGCTCTTGATTAAACCACCTGGCAATACTCGGACGGCTATGATCGGACACATCTGCTGTCAACACCACCCTAACCTTTACCACCTCTCCTCCCCCCAACCCCCAATCCTCACCCACAACCCGCCCAGAGAAGCCCACACCCCAACCACACCCCCACCCACCCCGTCCCCAAATCTCACCCTCTTCTATCACTCCAAAACCAAGCATCCGCTCCCCCCCGAAACCAACCTTCCCCATCTCCCCACGCTAACCCAACCGGCGAGAACCGTCCAGCCCTCAAAGCAACGAGATAGCGTGAGAGTCGAGTATCCTACGGCAGAGTCTGTATGGAGAGCTTAGGTGGTGTAAGCGTTGAAGGGATTTGTTGGTCGGTCGCGGTGGGTTGATGGGTTGATGGGTTCAGACCCTCTGTGATGGAGCTAGTTAGAGCGAGGGGTAGGTATGTTTGCGCTGGGTCGTGTGTGCGTTGGCTTGCTGTGCGGCTCGGTTTGGACTGGGGTTGGGGTTGTTCTTGGCTGGGTAGGTAGGATCTCTTCCTGTTACGGGGAAGGGAGAAGGGAAGGGGGTAGGGGGGTGCTACGGTTTTGGGCTGTCGGTCGTTGGGATTTTATTTGCAGTTTCCTTGAGAATGACAAGAACTGGTAGTTGAGTCTGCTATCAACTTAGACACGGCTCGGATCGTCCGTCTAACAATTTACAGACTGGGTTCTACAGTATCTCATACTTCAGCTCTCCCAACCCCGGCCGAAGAATGTCCTCCGACAACGACTACAGCTTCACACCCAGCTCCTCATCTTTCGCCTGGTCAGATACACCGACCGCCTTCCGATCCAACACAGTATACCGCCTCTGAATTTCCTCTTTGACCACATAATCCGAACTGCGCGCCGATCAGCACCCTCCATGAACGGCCGTATGACCTTCACGCCGATTTTACCCATCGTCTCATAAGCTTCAACGGCTTGATCCTGCTAGTCCGTCTCCATAGCCCCGGGATATGTGGCATTGGTCCACGGATGTAGTTCTTCAATGCGCTGTGGATCGAAGCCGAGGTTCGACATATCCGCGAGCCGAGCAGCGGGGGCTCGCACTAAAAGCACTTGCGTGAGCTTCGTGCGGGCGTAGAGGTTTGATGGGACGATAACCGTATTCAGCTCTTCCACGGAGGCGAACTTGGTGGAGCTACGCGCGAAGCGATAGAATTTGCTGGATTGCAGCACGATGCGGGAGTCTTACGTCTTCCGCAGAATCGGCGGGAGTGTCATGACCAGATGGAGCTGGCTGGTGTGGTTGCCCTAAATGTGCGCATGCGAGCCGATCGAGCTTCGCTGAGAGCTCCTTTGCAACTTTGTTTGGTCTGCTTGATGTCTGCAAGGTCGCATCCCATCCATCGAATTTTGCTGGCGTCGCTGTGTTTCTCGAGTTCTTTCTGGGCCGTGCTCTTCTTTCTTGGAGGATGTACAGAGTGGAGGGGGTTGTGCTGGAGGAAGTGGCGCGGAGATGCCGAAGCCGATTCCTACGAGCTCGGCTGGTCGAGTATAGTCTGCAATCGTCAGGGTTGTCTGTGAAACTCTGTCCGAGAATGCTGTAGGACATTGTTGTTCCTTTTCGACGTTCTCATGCGCGCTGGTCCCAAATCTTGACAAACTTCGATGCTCAGACGCCTGGGTAAACCCACCCTGACGCGTGCCACTCCTCCGTCTTTTCAGTCGTTGATCGACCTTTTCGCAGCAGATTACGATTCGGTAGAGCTTGAACCGTACCTAGAAGAGTCCGTTGCCTCATGTGCGTGGAGGTTCAGCTTATCCAGGCACTGATGGTTGCGTTGAGGCGTGGCGCCCTACGCACATCAATATTGGGCTTTGTCTTCGAAATGTGCTGTTTCTTTTGACCTCAAGGGTGCCGATAGAGTCCCGTAGCTGATCCTGCGACTCACTGTCTTGACTTCATCTGGCTCCATCATCCTTGTATTGACGCCCATTTTGCGGCTTTCTTCGATTGACTTCCAGTGAGTCACACACCCGCAAACCGAGCAAAAGTGGAATTCGAGGTCGCGGTCGCCCCAAACGTATTTCTTGGTCGGTGAGCTGCCTGTGACGGAAATCTTAATCTCCTTCGGATCATAGTATGCCCAAGCCGCCGCGTAGCGCCGACAGATTGTACACTGGCACTCATTGATTTCGCGAGGTCTGCTAGGAGTCTGGATTGTCACAGCACCGCAATGGCATGTTGATTTCACCGGCGCGATTGAGTCTGAAGGCGTTGCCATCACCTACGAAGACGTTGATGAGATTGCACTCGTTGGATTGCGGTCAGCCTCACTGAAAATTAGCGACTGTGGGTCACAGCGAGTGGTGTGATCGGGCGAGTAAGTTGTTACGGGAAGGACCGACTGCGGACAAATCGCCTTTAACGAATGCGGTGAGCGAACAATTGATTGGGATTGTTGGCCTAGGCTAATTAGGGAGGATGAAGCTGGTGGGCAAATCCTTCAAAAATTTGAGCTAACCTCATTCGGCAAGGCTTGTATATGAGGCAGCTCTGGTGGAAGGCATGTATATGAGACAGCTCCGATGGAAGGCCTCTCAGCGGTGTGCGCGATTGGGGGGACACGATGCCAGCATGATGACACGTGGCCAGAGAAGTCTTTATAGTACCAAGCCTGCGACCTTCGCCGACATAGCGAGCGTATGCCCTCCTGTCAAGATAGACATCAGACGCAAGACATCGAATGCGATCGTGGCACACGGGGATCAAGAGCAGTGTACGCCTGTTGTTTTGCAGTTCCGACTTGGAAGGAGTAGTAGCCTTCTCGCCGGATGGCAGGATGCTGGCGTAGGTATTGAATGACAAGATAGTGCAGCTGTGCAGCTCTACTAGGGCGCCTTGCAATGGCTCATACTGACTGAGATGCTGACCTCTATTCGAATTTTGCGCTTTTCCCGAATACTGTATGAAAAAAGGAGACGATGTGCAAGAAGACCGATTTCGTCACCGGATATGTCTCTGTTATTGTGACTGTACCATACTATCTGTATGACCACTGCATCGACACTGCAATGATGACTAGCCCTCGCGTTACTACAACAACTTATCTATACAGCAACAAGACGCGAAGCCCGCGCGGCCTTGCCTTAAGACCTGTAAAGTTAACAGCTGGAAGACTTGTCTGAAGCTGACCGTCCTTCACTGCGGCGGTGGCTTATCTGGCAAGGAACCTATCTTGGTAATGCCAGGCGATCAAATGAACATAGCTTTCAGCTCGATGCACGCGGACCCAGAAATCTGGGGCCCGGATTTAGATGATTTCCGACCTGAAAGATGGGTCGGTCTAAAGCAAAGCTGGGAGTATATTCCGTTCCTCGGTGGGCGTAGAATTTGCCCGGCGCAGCAACGGGTGTTGACGGAGATCGCATTCATACTGACCAGACTTGTCCAAGAATTCGAGGCTTGTGAAAACCGGGATGACTGCGATGGGTATATTGAGGAGCGAGTCTTTACTAAAGAAAGCAGAAACGGCGTTCAGGTAGCTTTCAGAGTGAATTAAAGTTGAGACTATACTGTAATGATAGCAGTAAAGGGGTCAGCATTCTATCTCCACTAATCTTAAAGTGCAGCAGCGCGGATGGTGTAAGCATTAGTAGGAACACTGCTGTCGTGGCGGCTAAATGTAGTGGGCAGATCGGCCTAAAATTTCATGAGAGGCAAGGATCTTAGCCATAGCTGGCATTCACCCGGTGATGGCATGCTCGAGGATGAGGATTGGAACGGGACGCAGTCCATCTCCCCATGTGAAGAATCATTGTTCAAGTTAATTTCTAGTGCAATTTTCTTGCATAAATGATAATCTCCTGATTGCTGAATACCTTTTGCTCGTTTCCATGTACTGCCAAGTCAACCATCGTGGCTCCAAGCTCAGTGATCCCAATGGATATAGAGTTAGGTAAGACACACTTCTGAAGGAAAGCCCCGGTCTTGGGCAGCACGGCTCCTGGTTTGACGAGGTAAACAGTAAATTCACTCTGCGGATTTTCTTCTGCAGATTCTAAAACCCTTGTCTCTGCTGCGCCTCTAATGCGACGCCCATTAGCATAGAACCACAAGGACCGTTCTTTCTCGCCTTCTTTTGGGGGCGGTTCGGTAAACGCTCCACCCAATTGGACGTATCGAAAAGGTGCCGACCCGGACGGCCGTGTTTTGATAGCCTTGATAAACGTGAGAGGGTATTCGATGTCGACTCTCTCATCTCCAGTGTATGTGCCCAAGCACCAAATGGCGGCGTCGGCGGTTTTCAGCTCGTGGATAGTAGGTTCGTCGTATGAGGTGAAGTCTTTTACAACAATCACTTTGGCTTTGGGATGCTCGGCTAGGTCTTCGAGATCTCGACGAGTGAGAATGATGACAGAAGTTATGGATGGATGATTTAGGCATTGGGTGAGGACTTCGCTTCCGATGTACCCTGTACCGCCAGATAGAACGACTTTCATTTTCGGGATTGAAATGGATGGCAACAAGCTAGTAGTCGTTGCTCAAATGAGATTTGATGCGGCAGTAGCAAACAGGAATCGATGAAATTAAGTTAATGCTCTGTTCCCGAGACGCTACTAAGTAAATAAAATGGTTGAAACAGCCAAGCCATGATCGAATTAGACGGAAGTGATGCGTCGTTAGGTGCCTAGATTGGGGGCCGGCTGCCAAGAAATTGCCCTCTTGCATGTTCTGCTGATTCTCTGGCTAGCATCCCTTCTGTAGTCTCTCCATCTACAATCTTCTAGCATTGCTAAATGGAAACTCGATTCGAATGGAACGATCGGATTTCGCCGAGTTTGCCTCTACGATCCAGGCCGAGCTTGATCGCCCTCTCGGAGCCGGAGATGAGAATGACCGTATTTGTTCCTGTGGAAATAATGGACATGAGAATCTGAGAAAATGGTACAAGAACTACATCTCCTTTGGGATGTTGTCTGATTTTGAGCCTGAATACGACACATTTGATCGAAAGAATGTCGAGAGAGATGTTCGCAAGCTCATGGCTGATTTCAAATTGTCCAACGGTTTCTGCGCCAAGTGTCGAAATTTATTGGATAAATGGCCAGAATTCATGGATGACGCATCCAAACTAGAAGCTAGAGACGGCCAGGAGGAAGTCTTCAAGCTTTTACACTTCCATACGGTTGCGGAGCTTGAAGCTTCACAAAGAAGCAAATGTCTTTTATGTATGCTCTTTGTAAGGTGTATTTTTGATGGTGGAGGGTCTTTAGAGTTGTGGTATAAATATGAAAATCGCTTGAAATGCCTAGGCATGCCTTCATCAATCGCCTCGTCATGGGGAAAAAGTTCGCTCTGGGGTGACGAAGGTCCAGTTCTCTGCCTGAAACGGCCAGGGTATCTCGTATCTAGGGATCTGACCATGGAACCTCTTTATGTAACTCCAGTTGCAGCAACACGTATGGCTCAAACTCACCAACGGTTGACAATTAATTCTCATGGATGCAGATCTACTTAATGAAGAACGAGCCACCGAATGGACTGTAGAACAAGGCACGGCGTCAAGACAGATAGCACACACATTGCTAACATCAGCAGGTACCCTTCGGCAATCGATTTCAAAAACTTCGACTGCAGTGCAGCAGGATCTGGCACAGCTGGAATTAGCCAAGCAATGGCTCCTTACTTGCTTGGCAAATCACGAATGTTGCAAACATTCTAGAGAATACGCGTCACCTACAAGACTTCTAGATGTCAGGACAAATTTTGTACGGCTAGTAATGACAAAGGGTAGGAATACATCACCCAGATACGCCACTTTGAGCCATTGCTGGGGAGATCAAAACTTCCTTACGCTTAAGAGACAAACAGTAGAGCCATTCTCGGCTACTCTACCGGTGGCGAAATTAACGAAGACATTCAGAGATGCCATCGAAATTACTCGATATTTGGGTCTCGACTATCTGTGGATTGATTCTCTCTGTATCATCCAGGATTCTGATACAGATTGGAGGAACGAAGCTGGGACTATGAGTTCTATATATCGAGGATCAACCATTAATATTGCAGCAGCAGGCGCAAGAAACGGTGGTTGGGGTTGCTTCCTTAAATCCGAAGACTTTGTCGGGAAAGTGCGCGTTGAGCGGCAAAGAGGTAACAACCTCATGGCCTGGGACATTGCGCCGAATAGCTACTCTGGTTCTGTGGCCCGATCGCACCTATCAAGCAGAGCATGGGCTCTACAGGAAAGAATTTTGCCTCTTCGAACGCTCTATTTCACTAAGACAGAATCATTCTGGGGATGTGGATTCTATGATGCCAGTGAGTCTTTCCCCGAAGGACTTCCTAAATTTTCAGAGGAACATGCATTGCATCTTAAGAAGGGTCTCATCTGCGAGAACTGGGAGCCAATAGTCGACATGTATTCAATGGCAAAACTCACGTATAGAGGTGACAGACTAGTTGCTATATCAGGGATTGCCCGGGCTGCCCAGGAGGAGAATGGAGATAAATACTTGGCTGGTCTTTGGAGGCGCAATCTTGAGGCTCAGCTGTGTTGGAAGTGTCGAGTTGGGAGCCGCCGACCTCCTCGCTCCGAGCCATACATAGCGCCTACTTGGTCATGGGCCTCGATCGACGGTGGAGTCCACTCTCAATTGTACAACGGCCCAAAAGATCAACACTATCTTTATGGCCATGTCTGTGATGCTGTTATAGACTCCTCTGGTCCAGATCCTTTTGGTCAAGCGTGTGGAGGAACAATCACTCTGCGCTTCAGGTTCATGCTTCAAGGAGTGAGACTAGGGCATAGACGCAAATATGGTTCAATTTCCTGTGACATCAAATCTCTGGCTGGTGAAAGAGTTCTCTCGTACTCTGAAACTTGGACGGACTCGGACGATCTAGAGGACTCTGCAATTTTCATTCTACCTCTGATTGATAGAAGATATTACCCCAAGTCTGAGGAAGAGACGATTGAACAAGAAACTAGGCGTCTCGAAGGCCTGTTGCTTCGTCCAGCAGAGACCACTAAAGGCGAGTACCGCCGAATTGGGATGTTCTCCCTGAATGTCAATGCAGATTCAGAAAATCGCAGTCACAGGCAAGACAGGATGGACCAATTTTGTAAACTTCTAGAAGAGACCGGGAGGGAAACCGCCGAAATATGCTGTGCTTATATTCTGACAGGATCAGAGGATGATGATGAAAGGTATGTTATTACCCTCGTATAGTTAGAGGACCAGACGAGGTTGGTGCGGAAAGAAAAGAACTGAGAGATGGTTCATCGTCTAAGACTATGAGACGGAAATGGTCAATCGAGAGAGACGAGTCTATTTTTGATTGAGGCTCGAGAGGCTATGAAAGATTGTCTCATAATTATCCTTCCAAGGTCAGGCAACGTGTATCGATGTCTGAGTTATCTGTAACGGCCAAATCCACCAACTCATTTTCCAATGACAAAAGGATACTTTGCTGAATTTGTGTATTTGTGACTCATAGCAGGATCAGCTCCCATTCTGGACCAACAATCTTAGCTGAACCGCACTTGACATACGGTTTTGATGCAAAGCAGATATGTAAAATAATGACCGCAGAAGACTCCAGGAGCAAAATAATCACCTGTGGTATCAAAGAGACCTGCTAGAGTCTTAAGCAGAGCCAATGTAAGCTTGAAAGTACATTGCTGAAGCTGATTGAGATCTGAGGAATGGGGAGGAGCACGGGGGGACAGGTGTGGTAATAGACGAAAATCCGGGCTATTTTCGCTAAAGACTTCATATGAATGGTTTCATGTAGTTTCCTTGGACGGAGATGATGCTAGAAAATGAATATAAGAGTTGTCCTCAAGGTCTGCACTCAAAATAATAAGGAAGAATAGATAAAGGAGCAATCCGAGAAGCTTGCATTAAGCCCGAGACTAAATCTCTTCTTGCATTTCCAGTCACCTCCGTTGCTTTGCTCTCCTCAATTATTTGGAAGTTCAGCATTATTTCGTGTTTGTGGTCAAGGCGGCCTATGCTACTGCCATAGCAAGAGAGAACGACAAACTGAAAGACAATGACCCGCGCGAGTCTTACATCCATGACAAAAATAGTACGCGCTTTCCGGCTTCAGCTCTTTATTGCAGCAGGAAACGTCAATGAAAGCGCTTGTAGAGATGTCTTGCTGGAAAGCACTTTTGAAAGACTTATAGCGACGTAGACCATGCTCGTTGTCGTAACAGCCATTAGCGGTCTCATAGCAGCGGCATCGAGAGTCATGAGGTCAGCCGTGTGAATGTAGTGACGATTAATGGAGAGCAATACACGCGCATAGAGGATGGTCGGATGCTTTAGTAGAACGATTAGCAAGTTGACTCATTGAAGAGTTTACACTCTTGTTTCCTGAAAGGTGCTCGTGTGTACTCATGTCAGCGGAAAAAGTAATCAAGGCATCGCCATGTCCATTGTCAAACAGAGCAGGTCTTTTGGTAGGCCTACTTGGCAGGAGAAGCTCACTAAACAGAGCATAATAGTTTATACGCTCGCGACATCGCACGGGGGTCAACCAGAAAGGATGTTGAGTTCGGTCAGCTTTAGTGATGCCATAGTACTTTTCACCGCAGAGCTTATTCTCTCTCTCTTCAAGACGCTGTCTAGAGCTAGTAAACACTGATATATCCAGTCCAACTTTTGTGATGGAAATGGCCACGTATCGAAGCTGTATCCTCTTTACGGCAAGCAATATTAGGATTTCAGCGATTTATGAATGACCACTATGTCAAGCCGCAGATAGGCTTTACAAAATGGAAGATGTAGGTGGGAGATAATCGACGAATGTTTAGCGTACAAAACACGAAACGCTGTACCAGGTACAGGGTAATTAGGGATAGAAAGTTGTCATATACCAGATAGAAAATCTATCCACGGCGATCTAAGCGGTAATCGTTCTCAATGGAAACAACGGCCAGCACAAAGAAATAGAACCTGAACGGACAATAACGCACTTGAAACCAAGAAACAGTCAAAACAGCAAAGAGCAGACCACGACGGAGAAAATAGAAAAGGGGTTGGGT
The DNA here is from genome assembly GCA_021030905.1 of Pyrenula massariospora. Classification (NCBI taxonomy): domain Eukaryota; kingdom Fungi; phylum Ascomycota; class Eurotiomycetes; order Pyrenulales; family Pyrenulaceae; genus Pyrenula; species Pyrenula massariospora. The sequence goes on from JAGFMI010000020.1 coordinate 355,970, forward strand.
GAAGCGCAAGTGTAGGCTTCATACCGATGTCAGCACCTCACTAGCACAGCGGAATAACCTTTCTCTCCTGAGGCGTCGGCTCGTACTCTGGATCGTCTCTGAGTCTCTTGAAAAGTTTCTCTCTATCCTCGTCCGAGAGTTCCTGATCGTTTTTTGGCGGTTGTTCGTCGCCACCTTCCGGACGTCCTTTATCGCCAGTGTCATCCTTGTCCTCATCCTTGTCCTTATCTTTATTTTTGTCATTCTCATTTTTGCAGAATGTGCCACAATTGTTATCATCGCCGTTGTTGAGCGTACCACCACCGTTTGTCGGCCCACCCGGTCCATCTTTATCTTTTGGCCAGCCAAAACGACCAGGATTCCGTACGCTAAGGCGCTTGAAAAGCGTAAACGGCTTGGCCAGGGAGCGGGAGACAATATTGGCGCGTTTAACTGAAGGGCTGGGAAAAGCATCCTCGTATTCACGCATCTGGTGCTCTTCTTTTTCAACCAGATCATTTGACCCTCCATCATTTCCATGGTCCGCCTCTGGAAGGTTCCGACGTAAGGCGTCGTAATTAGCCTCTTCACGTTTGTCGAGCTTATTATTCTGGTCATGACTAGAGGCGAGATCCATCATATCTGTCTCGAGCTCTCTGTCCTGCATAAACTCTGGGATATCGCTAAAAGTTCTTAATGTGCTCATCTTTTTGAACTGCTCGTTACAAGGAACGTACTTACGTTTCGTGGTTTGGCAAGGATTGCCGTGCTTGATTGTTTCTCGTAGGATGGGGTGTTTATCTGTCTTGTCTCCTGGTGCTGTCTTTTCAAACTTGTATCCGAATATTGTACCTATCCTCACTACAAGTGGTTCCCCCAATGTTGGCCACTCGTCGTTGAGTCTCCTTGATTTGAGAAGTTGAACCATTTCTGCCTTCTTTTCAGGTCCCATGATCCTCCAATACTCGGCCTCAAGTTTTTGGAGTACGACATCCTCGGCACATCTCGCGTAATTATTTCCGCTAGTTGCTGCCCATAGTGGCGCTTCTTCTTTTGCTTCTCGAGAATTGAGCCATCTGTTCATGGGGGCGTTCGGGATGGTCGACGATGCGCGACCTACTCCCCGCAAGGATCCTGAAGCACACACATAGTCTCCCCCATCACCATCGTACTCTTTCCTTATTTTCAATCCTGCTTTCCAAGAACTCCATAGGTCGTCTATGGCAGATTTGCTAAGATCGTCGTCCATTCTATGCCAATTCTCTTGGTTGTCCAGATGCCCCCAATTTTCCGTATTTGTATCCTTTTCGAATCGGAAGTACACAGGGTGCGGATCCCACTCCTTTGCATCTTCTTCTGTTATAGTGGAGCACTCTTTTCTGAGTTTCTCCATTGTCGCGGCTCTTTTGAGAACCGCGAATGGGTTTGGCGAGGTTTCTAAGTGCTTTGTATTGGCGAATGGGGCTGAAGAAACGAGAGAGGCAAAGACTAGCAGAGCGACAATGCATCTGAACTTCATCTTCGCTAGAGACATCGACGCGTAGTTAGAGTTATAGAAGTTAATCAGCATACTGACTGATAATAATGATAGATCTAGTACCAAAAGAGGACAGAGTCGTAAAGCCGGGATATTTCTAAGCAACCAAGACTGAAAGTTGAGACTTAGAAACTTGAAGTGTTGTTAGAGGCTGTTCGCTAAAAGGAAACCCGGTTCCTGCACCGAAAGGGAATGCAAAGGCAATATATTTCAATTTCAACGAATGATAGAGCTTTCGAAGATGATCATGTAACCAGAACACCTTTAGGGCCGTTAAGTATCTGTCAAAGATAGGAATGCCCTGCAGAGTTCGGGCTGCGCGACGGTATAAAAGAGAAAGTGTATAAAGTAAGGATTAAAGGTGTTGAGTGACTTGAAAGAGTTTTATGCAAAGGGGAACATGCAATGGCTTTTTATTCGCCTTTTTCAAATACTATCAAAGAAGAGCTGATCTATCATATCGCGCTCACGCTTCTCATCAGGTAACAACCTAGCAAGTAACAAGTCATTGTTGCATTCATGTCGTTTTCAGGAATTGACAAAACGGGTTTCAAATTGTCGCATTATGTTTCACAACCATGGCAACGCTGAGCACCCAAATTCTAAGCATACGTCTACAACCATACAACCAAATGCGACACAATTCACAACTCTTGCGATATCATCCCCAAGGTTACTGTGACTGAGACTTCTTAACAAGACTAGGTTCCAGGCATCCAAGAATCGAGGATGATGGTATCACTATTTCGCAACATATTATTTCAGTGTTAGTTTGTTACTTGAAAACTAATCTCTTGCCCTCAGGAGTCGCACATATGGAAATGTAAGCAGTGGATTGGCAGCTGAAAACGGGCTTTTGTCCATTTTGTGAGGGGATATTGGAGGTACAGACGGTGAGGAATGGCAGTAGACCAACATCTTAGGTCATTATAAATGCTCACTCTTCTCCTCCAGATATATAGTTTTGAGATTATTCTGTTGGAGAAACCTGAATGTCGCCAAAAAATTCTCATTTCAAGGCAAAACATGCGCAGCTTATGAGGTTTGAATTATTTGTTGTTGTCGCATGTTCGCTCATAACATACCTCGTATTGAATTACCACACAGTTGGTGCTTGACGGTTATTGAATTTCTTAAGAGCGCCAGATCAGTTGGTATCAATCTTGAAACCCCTCGGAGGCAAATATCATCAGTCTTGTGGCCATTGTCATCGAATCCGTCAATCCTAAAGTTGGAAGGTCAGACGATCTCATGCGCAGCCATCATGGGAAGTAGTAGCACATACCACATGCATTCAGGCATAAATTGGGGATTTTCAGACAAGGGAACTTGCTGATTAGAAGGGTACCAAGGCATTCCACACTTCCTCCCGATATTGCCAAAAAAGTTGAAGGATTCTCCAGTCGCCCAAGTGATCGCAAGATATGTAATACACACAGCGTTTGCACTTGTGGCGGAAACAGAGACATAGCTGGCAGGCATATTGTTGTCTTCATCAATATGTTCAACAATGATGTCGGCAGAACGACCTCCTTCAACTTCTTCCTTGCTGTACTTCAGGCCTAGCCGCTGACCATTATTGTCAAAGACTGCAATACTTGGCACACCACCACCTAAGTTTGCACCATCATCACCATCCTTTGCCAAGCCGGTACCGGCTCGGATAGTTGTCGCAGAACCGTTTCCTGATGGAAAGAAGTCCTTGGCCATTGGCAACATACAGAGCGCAAAAAAAAATACCTTCAAGTACTGCGCTCATTTTTGAGGGGTTAGTGTTCTGTGGCATGTGAATGAGAGGAATAGAAATCGACCAAGGTTCCAGGAACGAACGTTCGAGCTTGTGATATATTGCATAGAATGGAGAACAATGCGACGCGACTAACGACTAGTCTTCATGAATATATAGATCTAGGAAATGGTTGTGACGTTTCTTCAGCCGGCGGAAACTTGACTGTCATCGTCGCTAAGATGGATTAAGACAGGGCAACTCCAACAAGCGCAAGAAAAAGCATCGTAACAAGTATGGCAATTTAATCATGCTTGTTGCAGTTGCAACCTGCTTTGGTTGTGTAAGGAGTTCAAAAACGTCTTGGTACCTTATCAGTTGGAAGGTTTCCACCCCGGTTCATGCTGTCGAGAGGTGAGGAAATCAAGGCTAAATTTAAACCAGAACAGTTGTTACAACTTTAAAACATGGATGTTATCTAAGATCCTGTGGCAAGGCGAAGGTGTCAATGACAATGTCTCTGGCCCCAACATTGATAGTATCATTAGCAAACATACGATACGAAATCTTGGAGGTATTACGCATACGCGCCAAGGCTGTAGCATATGTAAGCCAATGCTACGACCTGACCCAATGCACATAAGATCTAAGGTCGTCGAAGCTTGGCACTATCAAGTCGGTCTAACACTAAATTGGCGCGGTGTCAATTTTTGGCGTACACAATACCGTGCATGGAGAAAAAGGTATCTTCTCATATATTATTTTAGATCGTGTGTTTTGGTCAGCATCGACGTAATTTGGAGAGTATCGCCATGGATGGTCAAAGCAATTAAGACAGGCAGAACAAGGTTGAAGTTGCTCTTAGGTAAGATATCGTGTTTTGCGGCCCTATGTTCGTAAGCGACGGACGTTTTGTCATGCTCCAGTTGTGAGAGCGCGTATGAAGATATCTCACTGCCGAATTGATGTCTATCATGTATCCAACAGACACATTGCACCAAGCTAGTCAAAAAGTTTAACCAGTTTCAATTTGATCCTAGAGAGAAGCACCAACATACCGCCAGAATACCAACAAGATTGAAGGGCAATATTCATGTCCATTACGTTTACAGGTTAGAGGGTGGTTGACAAGATTATAAAGCCTCACTGAGAAGCTCTTGAGTTCCCACATCATCCGTCCCTCAGTCTCGTTCCCGTCCCCGATTATTCGTAAGCAAGTTAATCTCTAAGTTTAACATTGCTTCCTCTCTTACCTGTTGTTTTCGATGATTTTTCAGAGCTTTTCTTCGCTATACATTGAGAAGTGTAGTTTGTGGCGGGTTTTGACATTCGACTTTGACATGAGAAAATAAGCATATGGTTCTCCCCAGCTTCGTGAAATGGCTATACCACTGATATAGCGTTAACAGATCGCGTTAAATGCGGCTTGCATGGGAAAGATGCAGAAGAAAACAGCTGTCGAGATTCCAGGTTAAAAAGTAAGCAAGACTTCAAGACACTTACTGCAACAAGCTACAAGTCTTCCTGTTTCCTTCAAGCACGATTTGAAAAATAATCTCAGGTCAACAAAGGTTGAGAGCGAAGATGGGACAGGCTACTTGTTGTAACAGATAGGGTCAGGCTGCGGGCCAAATCTCAAATGAAATTCCCGAGAACAAAAAAAATAGAAGTGGTTGCAGTGTTTTGGAACGACTCTACTTAAAGGGTTGACTTTGCAAGTCATAGTGGCAGAGAATTCCAAGAAAAGATTTAACTTCTAATGTGAGCCCGTGTAAGTTGCCGTGTGCGGCAAGGCCGGCTTGGCTGTCCTCACCGCCTGCCGTCTTAGGCCGCCGCCGCCGAGCTGATCTGCTGCAACCTCCACCGGCCGTGTAGAAAATTGTCCTCGTCCCTCGCCGCTTTCAAAATCAGATTTCTCCTTTCAATTTCTCCGTCCTGAATCTGCTCAACCTGCTGGCCCTCATGACCGGCGCCAACGCCATTGCCACCCCTGTACCGTACAGAAATATGGCTAGTTCGAGGAGGGGTGTGAAGATGTACGCCAGATACCAAAGAATAGGACCTCCGACAATGGCCACACACGCTCACAATATTAGCTCATTATTCACTTAAGCATAAGTGTTAACTGTACTTCTTCCAATCAACTGCTCGTTGGTAGAATTTCATGTTTCGTCGGTAGCTGCGGGGACGGTGCACAGCCACATTGGAGCCTTGTAGCCTCGTCGCATGTTATGGTAAGAGTGGGCATTATCGATACAAGCTCGCGCCCTGCACTGCCGCCTACTGTATGCCGATGCTAAATAATAGAAGTACTGCCTCTCGAGGCTTGACTGGTAAAGACAGCAAATTACTTAGAAGTGTCGAAAATAACTTTTGCAAAAACGCAGCCTGCGGATTCTGATGCGGGCGAGAAGGGGCTTCTCACACAGCGAAAATTGAAGACCAGGATCCAAAAGCCTCGCGTCTGTTGTTGATATATGTGTGGTGCAACGTCGACAAAATCAATACATAGCTTCAGTGGAGATGTTAGGAAGAGTCTGGCGCTACCTTAGTCATCTCGAATGGACTGAGAAAAAACAAAGTATTTGTTTATTCTGTGATCGGCAGAATTTTCAGAACATTGTATACGAGGTAAGCGTGCCTGATGGCTGACGGAGTACCCGAAGCATGGAAAGCACTCATTCTAAATATCGATATAGGATGACCAAATCATCGCGGTCAAAACCAATCGACCTGCTGGGCAAATGCACTGGCTGGTAATGCCCCTCTCTGGGTATGGGCGTCACATCAGGGACATAGAGGCCCTTTCAGGAAATGATGCTGTCCTTGGTAAGATTGATTACCCAAGGGTCCCACGTGATAACAACAAGCTCACAATCATAGTCAAAAAGCTAAATCTCGTGAAAGAGCTCCTTCTCCAGAAGCATTGCGCAAATATCCCGCGTTCATCTGTTCACTGTGGTTATCATAGGGGCCGCAGGCCCTTGATTGGAAAGGTCTTCTTTCCGGATACTATTTCCGTCCACCATATTCACCTTCACGTCATTATTCAACCGCGGTTAATGCTGAGAATTTTCAAATATCCATCATGGCTACCATTGATGTGGAAATCAGACAAAAAGGTCATGAGAGAAGTGGAACAGAAAGCTCGGCTCGGTATTAATCACCAATAGTAGAATTTCTGTGAACAGAAAGTGCGCCGCTGGAGCATATTTGCGTAGAGAGGTGCAATCTTCGGTTTCGCCCTCTCTGTTAGGAGGGGCCGAAAACTATCCGAGTCTAAATCGTGGCAAAGGAATCGCCGGAAAGTTGCAGATCATAACATGGTTCAGACAAGAGCTAAGGTAATATTGTTCCAGCCGCAGCACTTGAAACTGGGCAAGCATACCAGAGGCTTGGGTAAAAAGAAATAAAGACTAGTCATTGCGCAAAAGTTCCTATAATCCTCGTGACTGTACCCAAAAGCAGTGGTCGGCAGACGGAACCCCCTGGTCTCGCCTGGCCCGTACTTCAACATCTCAAAAATGGCGGACATACGCGAGACGTTGAGGTTGATTCATTGAACTATGACCATAGCGTCTTTGCAGGCATGAGAAAGAGATGATGCATACCCATTTTCCGCTTGCTTCTCGTCCGGCCATCACAATCCTTTGCTATCCATCGCCCCTTCTCAGCATCAACAGCTATGTCCTCGTACTTAGCAAAATCCATTGACGCCGATTGTTACGCATGTTTGAGTGTCGCACCCACAAACAAACTATTTCAATAGCCACTACAGTACTCGGTAGAGTGAGAGAGCTGGTGCAGATACTGTTAGATATAGGAGCGAAAGTCAATGTAACACCAGGAAGACCATTGATCTAGCAATCTTGAAGAGGTCTTTCAGGATCTTGTGAGCGAACAATAGTCCGACCCCAGAGAAGCGAATTCCAAGGGCGTAGTTGAGATTCAAACCATCAGCAGAATAGAGCCTGAAGAAGGCGTCAGATAGCGGGATGAACTTTAAAAGTGACTGGGTAAGGCGTGAGAAATTGTTACAGCAGTTGCATGACTGACGATGATCTATACTCCATGTACGATAATGGGGGCCTCTCCCGAGACATAGTCAACGGCGATATCTTGACGACGGATATCAATGTGACAAAAAAAATTGGTGGGACAATTGATATTGTCTACACGAAGTTTTCTGTAAGTTTACCTTAATTCCGATAGCGTTGTGGAAGTTTCGCTGTCATTGAGGGCGCACATCGCCCAACCACTCAACCAATGTTAGGAACAGGATATTTGCAACCGTAGGGCTTAATTTCGTAGAAGACGTTGTAGGAGTCTTTGTATCCTTCAAAGAATTGCGTGCATGTTGCTGTATACCTTTAGACGCGCACTGGCGCTGCTGTTTCGCGGCTCCTCGTTGACGCTTCGCATTCTCTGTCTGTATAGGCTTCTCTAGTTCGGCCCGTTGCCGTTCAAACTTCCTGGCAGCAATCTTTTCTTGTCGCAATTTCTTTCTCCCTATGAGCACACTTACATTTAACAGGCTTCACCCGTGCTGAGAGCATCGACACGAAGAGGAGGAAGCTCGAAAACTGAATGACACGATACAAAGTTCTTTACCTTTTCCTTGCCAAGGCACTTTTCTGCAAATCTCCTGATTTGTAGTCGAACACGTTGCCACTACGCCACGAGAGCCGGGTGCGGTGCTAAGGCAGCATCTTTGTATCATTATTCAAAATTAAGCATCCGGCAGCCGGGTAGATGTGAAGGAGCCAGCCCCTGAGTCGGATTCGGGCGGTACAGGGCGGCCCCTTTCAAATTACATTCGGCTTCCCGGCAGCTACCTTACGGCAGAAACAACAGATAAAATTATTCACGTAATTTTAAATCCTCCTCAATACAAAACACGCATTCAAAGTCGTTCCTGCCTTCAAGGCTCTATTAAATCTCTACAGTACTAACACGATAGAGATACTGTGTCTCTACACTTTCTTCAAAAACGAACACATTATTCGTTAATAAATGCAGATCTAGTATCATCGCTATAATTTCGATTGCTGGTTCGGCCGTCAGGTACCTAGACCTATGTGGGTTTCCTTAACGTCTTCCTCGAAGAATTTCCTCTGCATTGTGCTTTTCTTCTTCCGATATTTACCCGCCATCACTCCCCTGAAAAGTGGAAGGTTTCCCGGCGGTGCCTCGGCTAGCCTTAGGAGATTCTCTGCAACTACCACCTTACTCTGGGGACGACCTCGAATCAGAGCAACATTTGCTATCCGCTGTATGATGGAAACTACGCAATATTATCCGGCCGCCATTTCTCCGTCATTTGTATCCCAAGGATTATGCTCATCATTTCCATGGACCTTTTGGGGACTGCCCCTGCCTAGGTGCCTCCGCCTTCTCCGTGATGGTGGTCGCTGACCGGGTCAAAGAATAGCGAGAGTCATAAAAATGCTGGCCGCTTTGCGGAGCCGCTAACTGTCAATTTGATAGGGGATATAAGTCGTTCTTGGCACCCAACCCTCTTGCACGATCGGAAATGCCGCACCTGTCCTGAACGTTGGAATCGCGATTTAGTTAGAATTCCTGTACCGCGATGTCTATGAAATCCTAGAAGCCAAGAGAACGTTGACACTTTCCACGAATGTTCGCCAAAGATGTTTTAGACGGGGACAAAGGGTGGACATAGTATACGAAGAGAATTTTAAAGAATGCACTTGTTCCCTACATATTTTGGCAGTACGGCCATTTCCAGCATTCTCATATTTTCTTGTCCATTGTTTCTTACTGTTCAACCATCAGGATGGTGTTCTTCCTAGGCGTCGTCTTAGCCTCTTTTGCGGCTGCAGTACGCGCAGTAACCCTGACTTCTACTAGCTCGAGCTACACTGTCAATGCTGATGCCGCTAATTCTTTCCAATTCACTGTCTCAAAGTCCAACTGTGATATCACTTCAATGATCTATCGTGGGTCGGAAGTCCAGTATCAAGGGGGAGCGTACTCTCAGATCGGTTCTGGACTTGGTAGTGCAACAGTTGCTGCCACAACAATCACTTATTCTGGGACCAACTATGTCAAGATCACCTGTTCAACATCAACATTGATTCACTATTATGTCGTACGAGATGGAGACTCTACCCTGCACATGGCTACATACACATCGGCCGAACCAGATGTAGGAGAACTTCGCTGGATCGCCCGACTGAACCAAGGTCTTCTGCCCAACGACGATGTGAATCAAGCATCTGATATCACTGGAGGCACTGCCATCGAGGGCTCGGACGTATATCTTGTCAACGGCCAAACAAGAAGCAAGTTCTACTCAAGTCAACGGTTTATTGATGACCAAGTTCACTGCCTGACTGGATCAACAATGAAAGCCTGCATGGTGATCCCGGGAACAGCCTATGAAGGATCCTCGGGTGGCCCATTCTTCAGAGATATCAATACCAATCCCTCGGGTAGCTATACCACAAACTACTGGTACATGAACTCTGGGCACGTGCAAACCGAATCATACCGCATGGGTCTTCATGGACCATACTCACTTGTTTTTTCACGCTCCGGAACTCCGGACAAGAATCTCGATCTGTCCTTCATGGCGGGCATGAGCCTCACTGGCTATGTCCCCACCTCGTCTCGCGGCCACGTCAATGGCAAAGCGATTGGTGTCGATGGCTCCAAGTATCCAATTGTTGTCCACTGGTATAACTCGGCCGCGCAATACTGGGTCTACGCAGACTCGTCCACCGGCAACTTCGCCAGTCCAGCCATGAAGAGCGGCAGCTACACGATGAAGCTCTACCAAGATGAACTGCTCGTCGCCACCAACACAGGTGTCACTGTCACCGCGGGGCAGACCACCAGCCACAACATCGACAGCACCTTCTCCACGCCGTCCACCACTCTATTCCAGATCGGAGATTGGGACGGCCAGCCGACCGGATTCCGCAACGCTGCTAATCAGCTCAGAATGCGTAAGCCTCCAACATGACCATAATTGTAGCTTCATCTCAGGCAACAACCCACTGACTAATCTCCCACACCCCTCCAGACCCCACCGACTCGCGCATGTCCCCCTGGGGCCCGCTCACCTACACCGTCGGCTCCACCTCCCTCGACGGCTTCCCCATGGCCCTCTTCAAGAGCGTCAACGACCCCCTCACCATCAAGTTCACCCTGACCTCGGCGCAGGCCAGCGGCGCCGCGACGTTCAGAGTCGGGACCACGCTGAGCTTTGTCAATTACCCTCATCTCCAAATTTTTGCGCGTTGTATTCTAACAATAGCGAAATGCAGGCCGGCGGAAGACCCTCGGTGACCGTCAACGGTGCCGCGCTCGCCGTGCCGGCTGCGCCGACGAAGATTGACTCCCGCGGTGTCACGAGGGGGGCTTACAGGGGGTTGGGGGAGATCTACAATTTTGCGCTGTCGTCGGGGCAGTTGGTGTCTGGGTCGAACACGGTGAGCTCGTCATCTCTGCGTGGTTTCGGGGGTTTGTTGATGAAGCCTGTTGGTAGATCACCATCTCTGTCGCGTCGGGCAGCTCAGGGGATACTTTCTTGGAGCCGAACTTTGTGAGTACCATCGTTTTAAAGCAAGGGTGTCGGGTGGCTAACGATGGCTTGTGTAATAGATTTTTGATGCCGTTCATCTTTTCCGATGATACATTCTGTCGCTTCGTAGTTCAAATGAAGATTATGTCCAGTAGCGCCAGAGTTGGCTTCTACAAAATGAGTATTTCCGCCTTCGATGTACATATTTCGTACCCCGTGCAACCGACGTAGCCTCCATCAGCAACATTAACTCCATATTCAAGATCCTCTACTCCTCTCCAGGCTATTACCACCAACGCCTCCGTCCAAACTCCCTCACAACCACCACCCACCCACTCTCCTCCTCACTTCTTCCCCTCCTCCCCACCACCACCACCCTTCCCCTTCCCACCCCACAACCCCCCAACATACCCCCCCGCCCCCTTCACTCCCCCCGCAATCCCCCCCGCAACCCCCTTCCCCCCCTCTGCAACCTTCCCACCCGCCCCGCTCACCGCCTCAGCCCCAGGCACACTACTCGGCAGGTACCCACCCTGCTCATCCTTCCCCCCGCGCTCCGCGCGGTTGATCCCCTCTTTCGACAGCGCGTCGCCGAGCGGCTGGGCCAGCCCGCCCTTGCCGACTTGGCCGGCGGCCAGGTTGTTGACGCCGTCTTGCAGGGTGTCGACTTGGGAGATGCCTGTTACTTTGGTTTTGTCGAGGGTGTCTGTTGCGTCTGCGTTAGTGGGGTGGTTGGGGTTGGGGAGCAAGAGGATGGGAGGGGGAAGGGGAGGGAGGGGGGAGATACCTTTGGCTACGTAGGAAGCTTTGTTGTCCTTGCCGAACCAGGCGAGGTATTTGTCTTCGAGCCAGGGCTTCCAGTTGGTGTATTGGTTGCCCGCGTAGGTTTTGGCGGAGGCGTAGTAGCCGGGTTTTTGTTGCTCGTTGGGCTGGCCGGGGACGGAGGAGGAGAGGGGGTTTGTGATGTTGGATGTAGGGGAGGTGGAGGAGGAGTCTTGCTTTGGCGGTTGGTCGGTGGTTGAGGAGGAGAGGGGGTTTGGGATTGGCATTTTGGTGGTTGATGGGTGGGAATTGGATCGGATGGGGGTGTGGAGGATGTTGGTGGGTGTTTCTGACCAGAGCGAGGAATTTTGGGATTGTCAGAGGAGGGTGTGGTGAGGAAAGCAAGTGAAAATCATTATCGACGCGACCGCTTCCAAGATCTTGGTCCATCTCCGATCCCACCCCGCGTCATGGGCGCGATGATGCGTGACTAGGAGAGGGCGATCTGGCGACGTCATGCTGCAGCTGCGGGAGCGAGATCCGGTTTCAAGCCACATCTTGCGGCGGTGCGGCAATTTGTAGCGACAATTCAATTTGTCATGTTTGAAGAGACTACAAGGTGTCAAAATGCAGGCAGTAGATAGCTGCTGCGATATGACCCTATTTTATGTCGCTAAAGACTCTTTCTCGTTCACAGAAGTACCTACAGCTCGTTTGACAAGAGCGCTGACGAAGCTCAATCAGAACTTAAGAACATCCAACGACGAGACTGGAGACAGTCAAGATGAATCCCTTAAACATACTTGACTCGTAGTCTCTCAAGAGCCTCGAAAGGGCAATGTTCAGAAAGGGAAAACTTCCTCCAGACCATCCTTGATTTTCTCAGGCTCAGAGATTACCGCAACAGTCTCAAAACTACCTGCAGAGAGTAGACATACCACTCACGATGGTGTTGCATCCTCAGGTGCGTCTTGCAAAATCTTCAAGAGCTTGGAAGGCGCTGGGACCGTTCTTTCCAAAGAGCAGATTGGCGACATAGTACAGCCTGTCCAATGACATATTCCTCTTAGATTCTCCATTCCCAGCAAAATTCGAGTCTTATTTCATTCGTTGGCAAATCTTCACTCTGTATGTCTTTGATACTTTTCTTTCTTAGCGCAGCAACTCCCACTAGCACATCCTTCACGTTTCATCAGTCGCCATCATCCTGCATCTGCCACAAACCTTAAGACAGAGCCACCCCCTATCCTCAAGGCAGTGATATCGAAGCTTTCGACTCGATACCGCAACGACGGACATGCCTTCACAGCCGTTTACCACCCCTGGAGCAAGCGGAGCTCAGGGAAACTCTGCTTTTATAACCGTCCTGCCGAATGGCCATGGAGGTCATGAGGTCTCTGTTGCCAGGAGGGTAGATATTGATAGACTCGGTATGCAAAACTTCAATTATCTATATCGCGCCCTTAAACTGATCACAAAATGAGGCTGATCGGTGTTTCAGGTTTGATCGTCAACGGGAACCGACTTAGAAGGCCTAATGTCAACGGTGGCCAATTTCAGGTGGCAAATAATTCATTTCAGAGTATCGCGACTCTGAATCTCTACATTCCGGTCGCCTCTGATTTTACCGGAATGGGGGATGGAATTGGTGAGCCAATGTCCGGCATCTTTGTCTTTCGATAAATCGGTGTGCCATGGCACTTGGATTAATGAGATAGATTTACCATTTAGCTCAGACAAAGAGGCATTGAGATTTGAGATCGCTCGAACAATCGACGTCGTAAGATTCATGTTTGAAGGAAATACATTCCAAGATATTGGCGCCTTAAACATTTACCCTTTTACCGTCCGACAAGATTCTGCTCGTGAGAAATCTTGGGGACTTCTTGATCAGTTGGCGATACTAATACCACAAAGGCGGCCCATCAACATCTTCGCAGCAGTCGATGTCCAGCCACCAGACAGTACTATCACAGCAATCGGCACCAGGACAAAGACTCAATCAGCAGCCAGCGCCTCACCATCAGCCGGGAGCCTATCCTCAGCTAAGCGCCAATAACCAACCGACCTCTTTCCCTCAGCAAAGTTGCTACAGCTCGTCAAGGATACCAATCCCACAGGTCCCGCAGCATGGTGTTGGCATGAGCTCTCAAGCGTGTCCAGCAAGAGAGTCGGGAAGGAATATTGGTGCAGTGAACAACGATCGGCAGACAATTCAACATTGTGGAAACCAGCCGACAGCGTCATCCACATTGTATGCATCTCCCTATTATGTTTCACAAGCGCCTCAAACAAGTACGACCGAGCAACACAATGCTTTCCAACCCGAGTCTCAATCACCGGCTTCACAGCAACTTCCGATGGCTTGTCCCCTCTCTACTCAGCAACTTGATGATATGATCCGATCTGAGAGGCTACAGATGGCATCTGAAATACTTTTCACGGGCCCTGAGGCTTCAACCACATCCGGGACTCTTGTAGATTCACAACAGCAAGGCTCGACCCAGAGCCTACCAACACCGAGGAATCAACCCACGCCGACAACTCGGCCGACACCAAGCCGTGCTCGGAACGACGAATCCTCCTCTACTCCTCAAACATTCTATGCATTACAGCCCGGAGTTTCCGAAGGACCCGAGCAAAGCGATTTCATGACAGACCTTTCCGAGATTTTTCTGAACCTAGAAGAAGAGGATAACCACCGCGCCTAGGGTAGTGGAGAAACGCTAGTTTGGAACTTTAATAGGGACATGATTTTCTCGGCGCAATTGAGGGTGATATGAGAGCTATGTCTCTGGAGAAGCTAGCCTCGACCTTTCAGTGAAAGGCGATCGAAATTCGCAATGTGTGCGCCTGCCAGTACACATTATCAGAGATGCTTGAAATGGAAACGTCGGAGTCTCGGGTTTTTGAAGCTTTGTGTATGCCGATGCAGAAGCTCCGTCTCTCCCCGATATACATGTGTCTGTCCATTGGCTATCCTGCCTCCTTGTTTAGCGTGCTGTATCTACCCCGAAATTCGCGTGCCGTCCCGTCTGCAAACCCCAGTCGTTGCACCGTCCTATGCTGCTATAGGAGAGCCCATTGGTTGCCCGTCCCGCTGCTTCCCGCTGCTGATAGACGACAAACCTCACATTGGCCCTGACTAGAAGGTCCAAGCAGCTGCAAGTTCTCTTATGTGATGGGGTTTGTATATTACGCATGATTTGTTTCGCAATAATGGGCTGCTCTGGTCCGTGCACTCTCGGTGACACGGCGGCCGAAACACGCGAGGGATCTGAGGACGTTGACTCTGCAGCGTGTCGCCCTTGGCAGATGGTCCCCACCTTTGCCCTACCTATGCAAGACGGCTTGTAGATCCCCACTGACTTTGGTTTTTATTGGCGACAAATCTCGGAATCGGTTGAGGGTCCTCTAGTCATGGACATGGTAGGTGGACGATGACCACGAATCCGAAATAGCATCCTCTCCATGACGCAGGACGAACACAAACGAAATGCGATCGTTTGATCAACCGGTACCTGGCAGGAATCCCGGGATTATGATATCGACCTTGAAATAGGTAAATGCTTACATCTGTTCTGACCTATCGTGTACAACATGGATTTTGAAAAGGCGCGGCTGAAACTTGTGCGCGCATCCCACGTCAGGGTAAGCGATGCGCACCACGGCGGGTTTAAATGCCGTGTCTGTAGGCTCTATTGATATCCTTACCACTTGCCGCTATCTTATTTTCCGATTCGCCGATGGTGGATAGGATGTGATACGTCAACGGCTTGGTTGACGGGGACCATTCAGAGAAATCTCCCATTTTTATGCACGATGTGGGAGTCTGTTTACATTCCAAGAAAATTTCTCCTCCAAAGGAAGAGAAAATTTCTCAAATTCACTGTGCAAGATGGAAGGTCTAGCGTTCTTCGATCTTGTCATCATAGGAGCTGGTACCGGATATCTGCCTCCAGAAAAGTTGAACATGTCCTCATGGTATTCTAGGCTTCTCAGGTCTTTATGCGGCCAAGACCTTCCTCGAAAATGATCCCGACACCAGTCTCCAAATCTTTGACGGTGTACGTCTCTGCTTGCGGAGCTAGCTCCATTGGCGTCTCCTACATTGGACTAATATCTGTGTGAAGAATAGCACTATTGGCGGCGTATGGGCCGAGGAAAATATCTACCCAGGTCTTCGGACAAACAATGCCCGCGGGACCGTTGACTACAGCGACTTTCCAATGACCGACGAATTTGGAGTTCGCGAAGATGGACATGTATCGGGCGACGCGCTTCACGGATATCTTAAAGCTTACGCGGTAAAGTGGGACCTGACAAAGCTGATCAACTTTCGGAGTAAAGTCACTACCGCTGAGAAAATAGAAGGCGAGGTTCCCGGGTCTTGGAAGCTTACAGTTGACTCCTGGGATGGTAATACCACCGCCACTTCGATTGTGCAAACTAGGAAACTTATAGTTGCCACTGGTGTCACCTGTGAACCCAACAAGCCAAATCTGAAGGACGCCCATGCCTTTGCTGGGCCAATTGTGCACTCCGCTGCTCTTGGTAAAGAGTACAGTCGGCTTTTCAAAGACGTGAGGACGAAGACGGTAGCCGTCATCGGTGCGGGCAAATCGGGCTATGATGCGGTACATATGGCCGTGTTGGAAGGCAAAGAGGTAGAATGGATCATCAGAAAATCCGGAAGAGGTCCGGCCTGGGTATTCCCACATGCTACCACTCTCGGCCCAGTCAAGACTGGCCGTGAGTTTTTGATCCGCCGGCGGATAGTCACTTTCTTCAGCCCCTTCATCTGGGGAGACGTTGATGGTTTCGGATGGATACGGAGCCTTCTCCTAGACACGCGAGTTGGTCAGTTCTTGACGAAGAAATTCTGGCAGAATTTGCACGCAGGGACACTCAAAGAGTGTAAGTACAAGGAAGATGCGTTGCGACTGTTGGAGCCGGAGCAAAAGTAAGGATTGCCTCCAGCTTAAATTCCCATTTCTAATGCAAGATTCTGCCACAGTCCATTCTGGTACGGCACAGCTTCTGGCGTCTACTCCTACAAGCCGGATCTTTACGATTTTATACGTGAGGGAAAGGTTCGTATTCACCGTCAGGACATTTCCCATCTCAGCCACCAAACAATACACCTTGCTTTAGGAGAGACGCTTCCCGTCTCCGCGATTATAACTGCAACAGGCTTCACGCCCTACCCATCGATCAACTTCCTTCCAAAAAGTCTTCATTCCGAACTTGGAATCCCCACATCTCCGCTAGATTTGACGTCATTCCAATCCAGTCACTGGGCCTACTATTATGGCACAGCCGATAGAATCATCTCCGCGAAATATCCCCTCCTTACTCACGCTGCTCACTTTCTTCATGACTCAGAGCGGCCTATCCCCCTTCCTCCGGATCACCTTATCCCTCCATCGACAGATAACGTCGACCGTGAACACCTCGTCACTCCCTGGCACCTATACCGCAGCGTAGCACCTCCAGGTTTGACCGCTCGTGGTGATCGCTCTCTTGCTTTCCTTGGAATTGTCTCCAATGTTGCCAATACCATGCGTCTTGAGGCTTCCACGCTATGGGCCTACGCTTACCTTACCGACCAGCTGGATAGTATCCCGCCTGCAAAGAAGATGTATGAAGAAACGGCGTTGTTGGCCCGATTTTGTGCCTATCGGAGCCCCTTTGGTCACGGTCGGCAGTTTCCAGATTTGTCGTTCGATCAATTGCCGCTTTTTGACTTGTTTCTGAAGGACCTAGGGTTGAATGTGTGGAGAAAGGGAAGTGGGCGTTGGTGGAATGTACTTTGGGAAATGTTTGGGGTGAAATCTCAAGAGGATTACGCGAATATTGGAAATGAATGGCGGGCGTTGAGAAAGATGAGCGGTAAGGAGAAGCATGAGTAAGAGCGGCTTTACACATCTCCACTTGGATTCGCGGTCAATATGACCAAATCTCGGGTACAACTGGCGGCTGTCTACGCATGTGATGTGTATGTGGCCACACAATTGCCAAGACAAGCTATGTCGAAGATTTCCGGGACTGCTTGAGTAGGTACCTGGTCGTTGCCATTTACGATCATATATTGTCCAATCTATTTTGGCCCTTGCGTTTGCTTCTCTTACTAGACCCTTTAGTATTATTGGCAGCAAACAAGCTCAATTACTACAGTCGCCATTATTATCATTGCGCATGAACACGTGATTGTTATCAGCAATTTCCCAAATTTTTTTGACGCTATTGCCTCCTTCTGTTGCAGAGCCCACAGTTCTTTGCTTCGGCTCTGGCTGCAAATGTGAGAATTACTTATAACTCCCTAAGTCATCTGTGTGAGTGTGGGAACAGTACCGGAAGCTGTGGATAAATTGAACTTGCGTAACCTTGCGACAGATCTCCCTGTACTACACTTTAGTGTAGCTTTTGCGTTCCACAAAACTGGCTGTGTTTTTCTCATCTTGTTCGACCTATGGTGAGCTAAGTCGTGCAGATAATTTGAATCTTTCATTAATTGGATTTCTCTCCCAGCTATGAAAATTTGGTCTTCCTATCGCTAAAAATCGATCAAGGCTGAAATATTGTTAGATCCTTCGAGGCTTCCACAAGACATGAGTCTTCGAAAAAGAAGTCGGGTAAGACGCCACAAACGTCAATAACACCTCTTCAAGCGAACGGACGTCGTCTAGCTCTGAAGGTTTTATTACTTACCGGACCGTCTGAGACATCAAAGTTGACGCAAGTTGTTCCCAAATAAGCATAATTAAAGAGCTCACCAATCTACTTCTACAACGGTGTGATACTGATACCCTCATTGTTCCCTGTCCAATGAGAAGTATGAATAAACAACTGGCATCAAGGATCCCAAGCACCTATCCGGCATCCCAAAGCCTTTAAGCGGCAAGGATAGCACCATCCAACCTGACCCTTGAAAGACTCCAGAGTTTCAGACCACTTGCAGACTCAATGGAAAGATGGAGAGAATCCACACTTATCAGCCAGTCTGATAACAAACTTGAAAAGGAAGACATAGAGCCTCATCGCCGAAAAGACAGTATCGCAAATCAGACCTGTCTACTTCATATCTAGCGAGTGGGATTCCTCCGATCTTCGCTGAGGGAGGAGCATATTCCAGATAACTATTCGCAAAAGACAGATTGAGCTTGCGCTGTGGCTTGAGAAAGTTGCTGTATTCTGGCCAGATGGGTAGTCATTCTTCACACTGACCTTTGGCGGAGACCATTTTCACCCCGATGCATGGAGAATTTTCTGGCTACGTCTGTTCAAGACCTGAATGAACATACCTAGACGCTCTCAACTGATGCCTGGAACATGTCTGATCCTAGAATTGAGGTAGATTCTCAAAGACCAGCGAGTCCACCTCTACCCTCTCGCTTCCCGCCGATAGCCTGGCCGATCAACCTCAACTCAGCATTTCTATATCGATAACCATTCAACCTCTGGACATAAAGCGTCGCATCTTCAACATACCGTCTATTCCTTTCAGTCTTCCATAGATTCAAAGCATACCAAGCACCATCTCATCGCCGCCAACAAAAACAACAAGAATATTGCGCAATGGATGACTAACCCACGGCTCCTTCTCCATCCTATCGCAGCAACCCGACGGAGCTAAGCTATGCTAAGATGGCCTTGGTGACATGGACGGTTACGAAACTTACTTGTGAAGAGATGGTCAAGGTGACATAGGCGGTAATGAGACGAAGATGTAAAGACAAAATCGTAACACAGAGACTGTCTACGTGTAAATAATTATTTCTTGACAGAGAATGTACTGTACGGTGCGGGACATTACATTGACACCGAAGCGGAGATATTCTACAATGCTTTAGGTCTAACGACCGCTCGAGCATGTCTTAACGGTCCTTCACGGACATTGACACCTCACCGTATGCCAGTGTGACGCGATGCGAGCTTGAGGTCCCTCAGGGCGCAGAGAGGAAGGAATTGGTGGAGTTGTTTCAACGATTGGGAAAGAAGGACGATGGTGGAGGAGGCCTTCGAGCGTCGAATCGAAAGTGCTAGGAGGGGGATTTGCAGAGACAGAGAAAATTCTCTTCCTCTGCGACGGCCTGAGGAGGTAGTGTCAACTTGTGAAGGTGGAGAGATATGGCTGTGGATGGAGTCCTTGACAATGAAGGTGCTGCATGGGTGTCAAGGACCATGAAGTCAAAGGGGTCTTTATCTGCAGAACCGAGCAGGACCGTGCGCAATTCTGCCTAGGCTTGCGAAGGGGGCATGTGGAAACGCAATGATCAACTGACTCGAAGACTAGCCATTTGTGGCCTGGTCTGGCAGCCGATTCTGGCATGACAGAGCTGGGCATGGATAAAACGGGACTGGTTTACGCGGACGAGGAGGTTTTCCCAGAGGATGACCATGCTGGGGCCTCGCAAACTACGTCGTATTGACTCTGTACGCAACGGTGGACGGAGGATCTCAAGAGTCCTTGAGGCCTGTTCTCTTGTTAGGCGGAGATCAACGCTGATAGGCGGTGTGTCCACGTGCTTAGTGAAGGTGCATCGCTGCAGCTTACTACTCATGTCGAGCTGTGATCGAGCAAGCGTGTGGTTGAGTATCGAATGCGTGAACTTCCGGGAGACGACGAGGAGGGGTAGGAGGATTAGCGGTGAAGATTATCACAAGGATGATGAAAGGCGATGGAAGGAGTAAGTGGTCGAGGAGGTTGGTAAAAGTAACATCTTGTGGTGCCGGCATTGCTGTGGAGAAAATGACAACTAGGCCTTCGAAGGGAAGTGGTGGAAGTGGATGGAGAGACAGAAAGAATATCGAGGAAGCGGAGAAAGTCAAGGGGAAAGAGACGAACAAGAGGCTGGAATACTATTCGGGTGATCGAAAGGATTTTGTTTAGGCCATTTGGAAAGAATGGTGGTGATCATTACTCGTCTCTGGTGTGCCACGTTTGATGGGCGTTGCGATGTCGGACGCAGCAAAGAAGTGAATTTGTCAATTTCTTCTCGTGTATCATCTGCGCAAGCATGATTAGGTCCAGTACAAATCTTGTACTACGGTTGCAAAGGAATGATGAATGTGTGTTGGTGCAAGAGGCTGAGCGCAGATGATAGAATAGAGTGACGGCAGAGGTGCCTAGTGCCTTCCTATCAAGCCGCACTAGCCGTATTCAAATTGGAGGCTAAGGTAGAGTGTTTGTCGTGAAGCTTGATCCAGCTTGTTAATCTTCCTAACTCGAACTTGAATGCATCTTTGCTCCCTCAGCGAGCTCGATCAAGTTTAATAGATAGCTAATGCACGAAAATTTTCTCTTTTAAGTCTTATGAAAATTGCGCGCCATTTTGAAAAGTCTGAGTATCTCAGCCGTTCAAGAACAACGGAAACGAAGCGGCCAGTAAAGGTATGCGCAGACTATGGTCCTATACAAGCTGAGTACTTCCGGGTTCCCCGTGTTGTAATTTCCTTTTATTCATGGTCACCGACCGAGTAGACGCAATCAAATTGACAATCCAGCTCGTTGTTATAGCCGAACACAATTGAGATGAAGAGCTTCAATGTTGGTGGGAAGGAGCTATCTGCTACCTCTTCTCTACAAAATGACCGTGTACTCAAAAATATCCCCTCACTCATCTCCCCTAAGCATGCTCCCAAGAAATTCGGCGTATTTTCCATCAAGATCCTAAATTTAAAAGGAGGGTAATGTGATGATTATCCAGTTTTTACAACCTTCAATCTTCAACCATCTCTTGTTTAGTCTCTTAGTTTGCTATAATCGTACTTTATCAGCAAAATGATACTATGAATATATTGATATACCCACACTTAGGCTTGTTATCGATCGCAAAGAGCTTGCCCTTAGTGTTGGAAGCATGGGTCCCAAAACCGCGTTGGAAGTTCATTTCTTCAGGGGTGCGCTCGACCTCAGCAGCATCGCCGGTCTGTGGAGGCCAGTGAGTCTTCCATGGCTGCAACTTCTCTCCTTGAGTAGTAGGGACGGATGTGGGAAGCATTTTGATTGCTTTTGATTGAGCTTTTACGTGAAATTTTGTTGTCTAAGATGAGCTTGCTGTGCTATGACTGAGGACTTTGAGGACGTCTTCTCGAGATATCTTCGAAGTGCGAACATCCAACCCTTTATATCTTCTTTCAGACAGCTAAGCCGCCTAATAATTCCATTGACTTAGCATAACACCCCGCAATTCAAATATGTTGCATAATTTCTATGAAGATTGACGTTATCCATGGCTGCAAATGCGACACCATGCGTGTCGATCCTCTGCAGTCAGTCTACCGTTGGGCGCGTACATAACAAGCATGCAAATCAAATTAGCTGAAGAATGTCTTAAAAGTCGGAATTTGAGCATATTCCTATTATGAGCAAGTTAGATCCTTTGTCGTTCCCACAAGTCGCAAATATCCAACCGGAGCTTAATAGTAAGCAAGGGTCCCCATTTGTGGAGATCACCGAGAATTTCAGCCTGACAATCAATTTCAAAGTACGTATTTCACATACGTTACAAGTCAGTCACAAATCATTTCTGTAAGGCTATAAGAGCCTTCAGTCATCCTCAACTTGTGTCAATAGCCGGTGGGAATGCTGGCATGGCACAGCTGTGACCGCTGAGTTTGACAAGAGCTACCCTTCACAGAAAGAAATTTGGCGAGACTGTGACGACCGGCTGCCATCTCTTGAAGTTGACGAGGAGATTCCAAAGCCATGTAACACTTCTAGTCGCAGAAGACTAGGTTAAACGTGTAGCCAACTGTCTGTGGCGGATGAGCATGTTTCTAATGGCGCGTGGGATGACGTAAAACGTGAAATGGAAGTTTTTGGAGAAGGATCATACTGCAGCTATTTCATCATTCTTCCTGTCCGATATCGCCTTCTGGTGCACGCGCGTCTCAGTCATGACATCGTCTTTTAGAGAGTACATATTAGGAGTTGTCTAACGACCCTTGTTCGGAATAGTCACTCGGAAAACGATCAAGACCCTGACCCAAACATGCTCAAATCCTACTGCGACAATGTTAGATAGCGTGAAGGTGAGATAGCAGACTGCCTAGCGTGAATTTACCTACTAGTCAGTCTGTATTACAGAAAGACGTTAATCTAATGTTGAAATGTGTACAGATTTTACGCGATGAGGAGCGATCCTGGAAGCTTCAGATAAGCAACTGCCTCTCCCATTTTCTGCCCAACCTTTCTCATTCTGGTCACAGTATATCCACTAGACTGAGTCTATTGCTGCTGAAATACTTCACTTGGTATCATCAAACATGGAAGACCCGATAATCTCAACAATTAGATATGCGCGCTCAGACAGCGAGGCTCTTGCAAACGAGAAAGCATACATCTTGAACTATAATCCCCCTCCGAATGTCCCTAAGAGCAACTTCGCCATCGACTACTTCCCTGGAATTAAGATTCACAACCTCAGGTCGGCGAACCTAAGCTTCCCCAAGAATGGCTTAACAATGGCTAAGCTTCCCGAATGCATGCCAAAACACGACTTTGAAGACGAGGACAAAATAGAAAAAGTCTACCTGCCAGAAGTGCACCAATGCATCCGTGACACTTTGGGCGTGGATGAAGTCTACATCTTTGATTACATGGTGAGGAAACGTGAACCTGCCTTTCCCTACCAGTCGAAATCGAAGGACAGTGCGCCTCAACCCGCACTTTCCGCCCATGTCGGTACGTTACTAAACCCGTGGTGCTTCTTCTAGTAATTTACTTACAAGTCATCAAAGACTACACAACGGGCGAAATACAAGGCAGATTGGAGAAATATTTCAAGGAGAGCGCAGAAGAGTTTGGAAAACGCTGGTTTCAGATTATCAAGTATGATTTGCTGCCCTTCCTTTTGAACAATGACTCACGAATATCAAGTGTATGGAAACCACTCGTCGGTCCATTGAGAGACTACCCAATGGCATATTGTGACGCCAAGACAATGGATCCTCAAAAGGACCTCTTAGCAGTCGATGAAGTTTTCCCAACGGTGGCGAATGAAGTATACCAAGTTTTACACAATCCAAATCACAAATGGTATTATATACCTGATCAATTGGATACCGAAGTTGCTCTATTTGCTGGATACGACTCGCGCAAGGGCCAAGCTCTTTCAGTACCACACTGTTCTTTTGATTTAGATGATGCAAGTTCTGGGGGACCGAGGCAGAGTATTGAGGTCAGAGCCTTTGTTGTGTATGGAGACCAGTGAAATCGACATCTTGGGCTTATCAGACGGCTTATTCTGGATGACAGAGTTGTCTTTGTAAGCTCACGACTTTCTAAATTCCGGAATGCCACATACTTTGACCGATGCCGCAGGGACGCTGACTCAATCGTCCATCAACAAGATTTCCAGAGGGGGGTTTCAGAGTTTTATGTAGACCTCTCGAATATAAAGACGTACGATCTAATTGCCATGATTCTCTCCCGATCTGTGAAGATGTGTCAGTCCAAGAGCACATCACCTAGCTTCTAGACCCGTGGTTTTGGCCTGGGTAAAGTACCAACTCTCGTGGACCACTAAGTCGTCTGCAAAGTGATCAAGACCAGGAATCACATAGGTCTTGTTTTACTTTTAAGAGTGTTGACACTTCAATATAGTCGTGTGAAATAATTATTTTGTGATCTCGACGAGATTGTTCGAGCCAGTGTAGTGCCAAAGTAAAGGGAAGACTGTAGAAGAAGGCACGTGGGAACGATCCACACATCTCATAGGTCTCATTCATGGTGCAACAAGCCAAGAACAACAACAAATGACGGTGACCGGGATAAGCATCCCTGCCTAGGAATGCATTTTACGGCAACCGGCTTGGGCGGAGAACACTATCGGCCTCCAATTCCAAACGCCTGAATCCATCCTTAGGATCCGCTGCAGCGACGCCACACCTTTCCGTGCAGGAGCCGTAAGCTTGCGTCGGATGTAGATAGACATCCCCGTGGGGTATTCATAACCGCTAGTTAGATTCAGCCTGCGGGGTTGTAACTTACGATACTCGCCAAGAGGTGCTGTAACACACTGGTTGGAAAACTTGCTCACACTCGAAAACTTGCTCAGACCACCTCAGAGAACTTGCTCATGATACTAGTGGCCCTGAAATCCCACCAGCATGTGGCTAAGCTCCCAGGACAGCGATCCCAGATTGCCGGTACACACAAGGTATCTGACGCTAATTAACATGTTTGTTCATTGTTGGAGGACTAAGCAGACCTCAACCCCCAACCCTGCTTTTCTGTTCTTCTGGTTGTTCGATCGTCATGATCAGTCTTCGCCAATACTTATTCTTTTCAATAACAAACTACCTTATCTCATCTCTAAGTCTTAGTCTTCACGATCATTGCCGCCATGAAGTTTCCTTCGGCTGTCTGGCTTGCAGGCGTACTGGCTAGGCCAGTCTTAAGTTCTGGCCTCGTTGGGATCAGCATCTTTCCTTACAAGCCACCGTGCGCTTTTGCTTGTCTCCGATCTCTCGACACCTACATGCTGAAGTGCTCCGAGTCCACGGATATGGATATGGACGACATGATGGGCATGGCCGCTGCCATGACGTCTCCGCAATGTCGAGCCGGCGATGAAGCTTGGCTAACGACTCTTGCCTGGTGTATGCAGACTACGTGCGCTAGATTCGATGTCGAGACCTCGGGGCTGGAAGCATTCTGGGAAGCGCAGTCCACTGAGGATCCCACCGTTGCCCCTAAATGGGGTTACACCACCTCGCTCCAGAACATTACAGATCCGCCGACGCGAAAGCTTACTGCAAATGATGAATGGCTCAACTCGACCGCCCTTGTATCTCCGACTGTCTATAAATCCCAATACAACGCTCTAGTGAGCGTCTACCGCGAAAATGTCGTCGAGTCACGCTATGGGTATACTGTTATTCTGAACTTTGCTGGCAGAATGCAAGAAACTGACTTGTGAGTAATATAGTATCGCTATTCTAGTCACGGGATTTGCTACTCCTATTATACTCACATGGATGGGCTATGTCCCATACATGTCCGACTTGCTGATAAAGATCAAGCCGTATCTTGTCTATCCCAGCATTATTCGCAGCTATCAGGTGCGACCACTTCCATATCTAATTGGCAATGCTCCTACCGTCGGCCAAAGCCTCTATATCGCCATGTTCATCATTCTGAACCTGATCTTAAGCACGGTGAATTACAAGTCTATGCAACCCCATGCCTGGTACCCGAAGAAGTCGGACGAGATTTTGGCTTACGTTTTCTACCGCACTGGAACTTTCGCCTTTGTTTTGGCACCTCTCGTCCTTCTCTTCTCATCGAGAAACAACATTCTGCTCTGGGTGACTAATTGGTCACATTCGACTTTCGTCTTGTTGCACCGCTGGGTCTCCCGCATCTTTGCGTTATATGCCCTCCTCCACACTCTGACCGCCCTGCCTCTATATTATCCTTCGGAAGCGACCCAGCCTTATTGGATCTGGGGCGCTGTTGCAACAATCGCAACCATGATTCTTACGGTGGCTAGCGGACTGTATGTGCGGCGCTCTTTTTACGAGTTCTTTCTGATAATCCATATTTTACTATCGATCTTCGTCATCGCTGGCTGCTGGTACCATATCAAGCTTTGGCACTCTGTCTCTTTCACATGGGGATACGAATCATGGTTATATGCGGCGATCGCAGTATGGTCCTTCGATCGGCTAGCGCGAATAGTACGTATGGTGCATATGGGTGTTCGCAGGGCCAAAGTGACCGACCTTGGTGGAGGCTATGTGCGCGTCGATGTCGTCGGGGTCCGCTGGGGTTTTGAACCTGGAAATCATGTCTACGTGTATTTCCCGACGCTAAATCGGCTTCGACCTTGGGAGAACCATCCATTCTCGGTGCTACCGACATCTCTGCTCCAGTTGCCCAACCACAGTTCACGCTCAGACAGCGAGAGCCTGACACCTCCTTCAGAAAATGTCGACATGAGGAAACACGAGATGAAAACGTCATGGAGGAACGCTATGTCAGAAAGTCGTCCGACCATTGGTCTGACGCTTTTCATTAAGCGGTCAACAGGATTGACGAAGTTCTTGCAGGCTCGCGATAATTTAATAACGCTTCTTGATGGACCCTATCCAAATAATCCAACCAAACAGATCGTACGCTGCGACCGGCTCTTGCTCATTGGTGGAGGAATCGGTATTACGAGCCTCCTACCCTGGGTTTCCTCCGATAGAAACGTGAAGCTGTGCTGGAGTGTAAAGGAGACGGCGAGTTGCCTAGTCAAGGAGGTGGATGGAGTTTTGAACAGAATTGTAGAAAAGGACGTGAGGATAGGTAGTCGAATGAATGTTAGTGAGCTATTAGCCGAAGAGCTCGATTGTGGATGGCATAAGATTGGGGTTGTGGTTTCCGGGCCCGGAGGACTTTGCGATGATGTCAGGGCTGCGGTTGTAGCGGCTGGGAGGAAAGGAAAGACAGTGTTTGAGCTCGAGGTGGATGCGTACTCGTGGTGAAGTTCTCCAGATATTCTTTAGCACGTAGAAGCCACATCATGCGCTGTTCGCAGACTTCACCATCCCTTCCGAGTCTTTAAATTCTAATACATCTTTCCCCTACTTCCGCAATTAGCAAATGCCTTTTCCAGTATCATTCTACTCTAATCCTATTTCAAGATGATCATTACGCACAGTTAAGCACGTAGCACATTCCTGCTCTTTCGCCTTCATGGTAAGGACTACAGTGCTGTGAAGTCCCTGGTGATTGCTATGCGCTGGATCCCTATGCTGCTAGTAGCTTGCGTCCATCGAACCTCACCGGCCAAGTTCAGCCTAAGTGCCAGATCAATATCCCATCCGGTCAAATTTGCTGTTCACACCTAGAAATTTGACACATTGGGAACTTTGAAAGCTTCAACACTGCCACTGTTTTATATTAGCTGCGGTCAGAAATATTCGTGTTGCTTTAAATGCTTCTTCTCTACGAACATGCTCAATGACCTTTCTTTTGGAGATATTGTTTGACTTCTTCATCTGCGCTCCATTCATCGAGCTCCTTGAACACGTTACCGATGACCAATTTCCCTGGGTAAGAATTAGCATCAAGATCCAGAAATTTTGCTAGGTGAATGCTCAAGAGAGAAAGCACTTACCAATAAGGGGGAAATTTGTCCATAGATAAATGAAGCAATAGTATATGTATTCCAGAAAGATATTGTTGATCTTTCTGTTCGTTATGTAAAGGTTCCGCGCCCGAGCTCTGATTATTGCAACTCTTGGATTACGGATCTCGTACAGCCCTTTGGCAGAAAGTTTGACGGCCTCCCCTACTGTCAGATCACTGTCCGCTGCCTCAGTCTTGAGAATGTAGTGTGCTAGTAGTAGGGAGAATGTCACACTGTCCTCCAACGCCTGCCCGGCTCCCGATCCGCTGGTGGCCTGCAGCGTGTGAGCCGCATCTCCGAGCAGCACCACCCCAGATTCGTTTCCCCAGTGTGGTAGGTCCGGCGTCGTCCAAATGGGATAGATCCGGTCGGTGGCCATTCTTTCGATGATGCATTGTATGACCGGGTCCTGCCACGTTCCATGGCGCTCACGCAGCTGCTTTCGAATTTGTTCGATGTCGAGAACGTTGCACGCTGGTATAATTGGGTTTGCCCAGTTAGACCACCATCCGAGCCTCCTTTGCGAAAGAGGAGCGACACTGCAAAAGCCGAAGGAGCCTGTGGGGCTGAAGGTGAAAACCATGCTCTTGTTTTTGGTGATCGCGTCTGGGATATCCATATCTGTGAAAGCCCCGACTCCGCAGAATCCTCTGTCGCAAGCTTTAGTCTAACTCAAAATTTATGGAAAATTTGGTGGTAGACTCACTCATAGCGAGGAGCATACTTGTGTTCATCGTCTTTTCCAAAAATGGCTCTCTTTACCACGCTTCGTACCCCATCAGCGCCGATCACCAAGTCCGCATCGTCTTCTCCACCGTCTGCAAACTTAATCCTCGGCTTATCTCCCCTCAAATCTACGTCTGTCACTTTCCGATACTGGATCTTATGCTCGCCAACGACTTCATGAAGGCACTTCCATAGACCATATCTTGGGCACGAGATGGCGTACTCCTTGGGAGACCTACCATCGTCGGTCGAAGTTACCGCAAGGGTGTGACCTCGGGCCGTCTTGAACGTATAGGACTCGTTAACATAGCCTTGAGACTTGAAGATTTCATAGAGCCGGGGATCGATATGTTTTAGGAGCCGCACACTACTCGGTGCTAGAGCAATAGTATTGCCGACAACGGCTGCCGAGTCTGTGAGGTTCTCCGCCTTCGATAGCGATAGTTCAGAAGTCCTAGAGGGCACAGTTTCACGAGGCTTCTGAGATTCGTAGATGAGGATCTTGTGTTTATCAAAGGAGGGTAGCACGTTGCGCAGTTGCAAATAGGTGGCAAGACCAGAGACACCAGCGCCTACAATGGAAATCTTCATAGTATGATGCCAAAGATGTCCCTTATCGTCCCTCAAGAGGCTATTAGGGCAGTTCTTCTCAAAAGAATCTTGAAATCACACAGATTATTACCATATCCGTAGACGCTGTCCTTTGGATCGGCCATTTTATCGATAGTAGGTCGAAACCCAGAGCTGTAGCCTGAAATCTTTCTTGCGGGGAAATCCGAATCTTTCATCGACATTAGGAGTGTCACAGTAACTCCATCTATGGTTATTGTATTGTCACCCACTGCTAAATCCACTGTCTTTAATGTCAGGTTGGGTAGCAGAATAAGCGAAGAAGATCCCTACCACTCCCCCCTGGTCCCCGGCCCGGTGCGGCTTTCCTACATGTCCGAAATCGGGTCGTCTTTTCAATACAAGACAAACTTGCTCACCGTAGCTTTTGTTGAGTAGGTTTAACAGAGGATGTCGCGAAGACTTGCCCCCGGAGACAGGGCGTCCTGTCGTGGAACTTGAGCAAATTTGAAGAACAAATCGTTGGCTAGCCCACGAACATCTCCTGTTCGAGCATCTCAAGGTAATGCATCCTACGGTTACATGTTGACGTAAAGCTGCATGAAGATGAGGTTTGAAAGCCTTTTGGATTCTCTCCATTCCGAGATTCATGCAAGCCTGGAAGCAACCTGACGAGCCCCGTAGCAAAATGGCTTCTGCACCGGGTCGTCTTGGTGATCTGGGAATTTCTCTTGCTACCGATCCACGCGTACACCCAAAGCTTTTAGAGGCCCTCAAACGCTACAATTTACATGAGCTCTCATACCTAACATCTGAGCTAACACCAAAAGCGCCATTAGACGCCATAAAACCTTTTGTGTTAAAGAACGAAGAAGCCATTGAGAAACTCTATAATAACCTAGATTACCATGTACCGCATTCAAATTCCTCAACGCCGATCACGACATCCGAGCAAATAGTCCCCGGACCCGATGGCAACGAGATAAAGCTAAAGATCTACCGCCCTAGGGAACCCTCAACCACTCCCCTGCCAGCAGTCATCTACTTCCATGGCGGCGGCATGGTCATCCTCCGCACCGACAACCCCGTGCACACCACCTGGGCCGAGTCTCTCGCCCGCACCAATCTCATAGTCATCACCGTCGACTTCCGCAACGCCCTCACCCCAACCTCCCACCACCCCTTCCCCGCCGGCCTCAACGACTGCGCCGCCTCCGTCCGCTGGATCGCCGCCCACCGCGCCCCCCTCGGCATCAGCACCATCACCCTGCAAGGCGAAAGCGGCGGCGCGAACCTCGCCCTCGCCACCGCCCTCAAAGCCAAACGCGAGGGCTGGCTCCCCGCCATCGACGCCGTCTGCGCGTCCGTCCCCTACATCAGCGGCGCCTACGACATGCCCGATGACTGGCTCCGCCGCAACCTGCCCAGCCTGCTCGAGTGCGACGGCTACCTGATTAGCCGTGGGACTAGCGCGCTGAACGCGCGCGTGTACGACCCCGAGGGGAAGCACGCGAGGGATCCTCTTGCGTGGCCGTATTGGGCGCAGGAGGACGATCTGCGGGGCCTGCCGCCGCATTTGGTCGTGACGAGTGAGCTAGATCCGTTGCGAGATGAGGGGAATGCGTACTACAGGAAGCTAGTTGGGGCGGGGGTGAGGGCAGTCGGGAGGATGAATCTGGGAGTGATCCACGAGGGCGAGTTCTTTTTGCGGCGGGATTTGCCAGAGCTATTTCTAGCGAGTTTGTGGGAGATCAGGGACTTTGTTGGGAGGCTTGAGGTGAGATGATCTTAGCGTTTTCCATAGTATTAGCATTTCTGGTAGTAAGGGACTTCGAGTCTGGTGACATGCTGATGCATGAATGATCGCTAGAAGCATCTTTTCCTCCCAGCGATATCTCGACAAGCAAATGTATTAGTGTCTGCTACTTCTGTTTGTATCAAGGACCTAGGCACGCGAAGCCTTGGGCCATATCTTTGTAGCGAAAGTAAACGCTTCGTTACCTAGGATAGCCCTGTCTAGTCTAAGCATAGATTCTAAAAGCGAGATCCAGTTCGCGCTCTAGAAAATCCATAACGGTTCCTTCGTGGTTTTCCATAAGTCTTGCACAATAAAAGGGATCAGAGAGGCAAGGGTGCGAAGGGTTACACCAACCCTATCCTCAGCTGGTGATGGCAAGCTTTTCTCGTTGGTGACTATCCACGTCGGGTTTTATACCTCGACATCTCAGGAATTCGAACGACCCACTTGCTTTCTTGTATCATTGCCTAGCGAGACTTCTTGCTAGAACCGACATCCTTAGAGGTCGACGGAGCTCAGAACTCTGGCATGAACCTCGGATTAGTCCGTATCTGCTGACCATGTTTCAGAAGCCATATAGAGGCCGGCGTCACCGTCAACGCAAGACACCCAAGCAAGGTATTTCCCCATCCTAAGCCCAGTCTATTGTAGAGGTACGGACCAGCGATGGGTAAGGTCACCCCAAAAATACACCGGACGGTCGTATTTGCTGCCAAGGCGCTCGCTGCATAGATGGTGTACGTCTCGATAAGGTACGTCTGGACCGAGAGGAAAAAGCATGTGATGGCAAAGCCGCAGAGGGAGGTTCCGGTGATAGGCACGATCCAATGGACTTTGTACTCCATGGACCAGCCGTACCAGAAGAGTCCGGTCGATAGCAATATTCCGGCGATGACTAGGGGCGGGAGTTGATCTTCTGGTTGTAGCGCCCCGTTCTTCGTTAGCTGTTTTTTCCTGTGTCGCTTCAAAAAGATATCAAGTGCGTATTGCCCAATTAAGGAGCCGATGCCTATTCCAAGATAAGAGAGGCCAGCTTCTCCTGCGTTAAAGCCATATGTTGTTTCGAACACTTCGGTGAAAGTCGCGAACATGAGGTACATGTAGCTGTAAGCTATTGCAAGAAATAAAGAAACGATTCCTACGATTGGAGAAAATATGAGCATCTTTGTAGGTCTTACGATTGAGAGACGGAATAGCTGTCCAGGGGTCTGGCCTTTATCATGTCTTGAGCGCAGCAGTGGGTTGCCAGTTTCATTTCGGAGACGTGTTGCCTTGAGCTCTAGGAGACGAGGACCGTATGTCTCCGGCAGAAACATGAAACATGCAGCAATCGAAAGAGAGCCCTGAGTTCTGTTAGCGATTTAGGTAATGATCCCTTCTCTGGTAAACTTACGGTAATGCTGACCAGTCCAAAAGTCCATCGCCAGCTGGTGTGTAGGGAGATAAAACCGCCTGCGATTGGTCCAATGACCGGTGCCTATAACAGGTCATTAAGAAGTGCAATTGAGTAAATGGGCTCATGCTTAAACGTACTAGTACTGGTCCCACGGTCCACACGTTCATGGCCCTTCCGCGACTTTCAGGTTCCATCAAATCAGCCACGTATCCTCCCCCAAGCGAGATCGTACTCACACCCATGATTAGCCGGAAGACCAAGAGCATAGGGATATTGACGCTGACTGCGCAAAGAACTGCAGCGAGTAGAAAGGTAAAGTTCGACGCATGCATAAGAGGCAAACGTCCGTACAGTTCACTAAGTGGCGATAGGAAGAGCGGCCCAACCGCTAGACCAATGACGTAGATAGATATGAGCAGTGTGGCGAGTGCTTGATTGTCAGAGTCGAAGTCTCTCATGGCCTGTGGTACTCCTGGAGCGAAGATGGTGGACGACATAGCCCTGGACCGTGGTTAGCACGGAAGATTATGAAGGTCGGCGGAGGGCATACTGGTTGAAAGTGATGACTGATATGAGGATGATAATGGCCCATTTCCTCATAATTGTCCAGCTCTGAGGATTCTGAGGATCCTGTGGAACGTCCCAGTCGACGATGTTGTCCTGGTCGGATACTAGGGTTGCAATTTCCAGGTCCCGATTTACTGTCGTTGACGGAAGAGAATTTGTAGCGGCTTTTTCCAGGTCAGTGTTGGCCTGAAACGTTTTTCGAGCGACTGAAAGATCTGGGATTGCAAGATCATTTTCTGGATTGTCATGCGCGGCTCCCGCGTCAACACAACTGTTTCCGTTCATAACATAGAGGCAACAGCGGCAGGAGACTCAAAGGTCGATGCTCGACTCATCTGAGTTGGATCGATCAAGGCACGATTAGTGAGAATTGGGGATTGAGGATAACGATTAGTCCTCCCTCTACGCTCTCATGCATGCCTACTGACACAGTGGAAGAGATGGCACGGGCTCGGAATGCATGCAACACATCGCCTGGCGAAGGCCGGTGTAATTTTGCAGATAGACGGTGGATGGGGATGTTAGAATAGGAGTAACAAACGTGCCCGAGCGTCATGAGTCCTGAATGACAGAACATGTCCTGCAAAGCGTCGTCATTTTTCTTTGATACACTTCCACTGCGTTGTAAGATATGTATCTAGGATCTAGTACTGCGCAATACGGTGCGCGGAGCGGGGAACGTAAAATCCGCTTCAGCCCCCTTTGCCTCGGCCAATGGATCGCGACGGGACACAGAAAAACTTGCTCACTCCTAAACATCTTTTCAGACTTGTTGGGCAATGATGATGCCGATGCTTGTAAGGAAGCCGTGTTCAGCCGCTTCCCAAGACAATGGCTCTGGGAGGATCGTCGGCCACGACACTGCTAGCGCGAAGCAGGGCATGGAAACTTGCTCATGCGCGGCTGCCAATGTCAAAGAGAGCCCAAGAGTCACGAAAATCCTTCAGGCTCGGTGATAGCGGTACTTTATTGACTCCTTGCAGGAGCTCGCGGCGGTGAGCATTGAGAGTCGCACTGACAGTCAAGTCGAGTTGCCTACTCGTACCCAAAACAGCGACTCGGAATTTTGCCATTATTGTGGCTGTTTCTTCTGACCTCATACAGCTTCAAACAACGTAAATCATTACCATCCCTTTTGCTTGCTTGTTTACCGTTTCTCACTTGAATAGTGCCTACAACCTTTCACCCATCACGCAGTTCGCATTTCCAACGTCAAAATGAACATGGGGTCTTCCTCTACAATGGCGATGCCGATGACATCGACCACCGCATCAGCGATGAGCACGTCCACGGGAATGTCGTCAATGGACATGGGCGGTGCCTGCAAGATCTCCATGTTGTGGAATTGGTACACAGTTGATGCCTGTAAGCCTTATATCTCCCCGACTACTTTAACATCGCAGGCGGAAAACTTCCCGGTACGGTAATCAGCTCACGATGACGTTAGGCTTCTTATCTCGGACATGGCATATCACGTCGAAAGGCATGTTTGCCGGATCTTGTATCGGTGTAATCTGCTTGGTGATCTCGCTCGAATTCCTGCGTCGCGCGAGTCGCGAATACGATCGTTATATCTGGCGCAAGGACAGAACCGATATACGTCCAGCTCATCAAATCCTAGATAATGACAGTCCAAAAGGAGGCGCAAGTTCCTCTTCTTCGGCTGATCAAGGGATTCCTTTCCGCGTCGGCCGAGTTACCTTGATCCAGCGGCAGGGCATCCGGGCTGCTCTCCACATGGTGCAATTTGCTGTAGCATACTTTATCATGCTGTTGGCTATGTACTATAATGGTACACATTTGTTTGACTCTTTCCTCCGCCCTTTGCTGACGCATTCTCGACAGGCTACATCATTATCTGCATCTTCATCGGAGCGTTCTTGGGAGCTTTCATCTTTAGCTGGGATCAAATGACGACCCAGTAGGACAAACTTATCTACGTATCAAGAAAGAAGCGTTACTAATCCTTTTCGTGCAGGAACCAGGACGATAATCAAGAGGTTACGTACTGTTGTGGTTGAAAGAAGTTGGAGGCTGAAAGTGTGAGCGCGAATAAGAACAACAGTGATTGAACCAATGTAATGGCAACTGTTTAGAGGGTCTAAAACACGAGATCGACAATAGATCACGTCATTAAACATGACTTCAAGCTGGGTGTTTCCGTCAGAGTTGCTTGTTTGGGAAGTAATAACAATAAATATGATCCCATTTTGAGTCAATTCAGACCTCTCACAGTGCAAAAAATTCTCTAGTGCATGTCCACACCTTATAGAATTCTGCTTTTATAAAGAGATGACGAGGACTCTGTCTTGACTAAATTCCTAGTCCTAGCGTCGCAGAATGCCGCAGCCTTAGGTAATTACGTTTCTTGAACCTGGTCGCCGCATTGGGGTGCCAGAAGCATTGACATCCTGCCATGACATAATCTGTCCGCTATACGTCGTGTCTGAGCCTTCTGTCCAGTTCGTCAAAGTTGCGCAAAATTCAAATACACATACTTCAGAATTGTGTATAATTCGAGGCCGACATCAGTTTCCGCGACTGGAGTCCCATGAAATAAAATTACCTAG
This sequence comes from Pyrenula massariospora, assembly GCA_021030905.1. Taxonomy (NCBI): domain Eukaryota; kingdom Fungi; phylum Ascomycota; class Eurotiomycetes; order Pyrenulales; family Pyrenulaceae; genus Pyrenula; species Pyrenula massariospora. Next base: position 391,277 of record JAGFMI010000020.1, read on the forward strand.
CGTTAGGGACTGCCGAAATATGGCTGTTAGCAGGATCTTGTTGAGCGGCGTAAGATTTCAGGTATCTCTAGAACTTCAAAATGGATTTTTGAGTAACGCGGATATTTTATCTATGAGTCTTTTAGGATGTTTCTCAAACCATGTGTGTGATACGACTCTGCGAAGCTGAGCTGCTTTTGGCGTGGCAGAGCCATGCTAGAAATGGTTTAGCGCTAAACAAACAGCGCATCACCTTCTGCTAAGTACATACATGCTAACGATTCTCTCCTTTCACAGCTCGCATACTCTGATCGACTCCTTCTCCCTATCACAATGACAACATCCGGTATCAGGAACTCCTAGGACTCTGACGGCGAAAGAAACCAGGCCGCCCTTTCGGGAAGACTACCAGATAGCCCCTATGCCCGGGCCATTGTCAAGCAGCCGCAACGGAGTAATCCTTACAAACCCTACAAAGATTCACCTAGCTTCGGCGGTCGTGACACAGAAGATGGTTATCGACATGACAACCGTGGCTGTGACCAGAACTCAAGGCGGCCAGGTTCTCAACAACCACAGAATGGGCCAGACACCTCCAATGAAGGCGATCACAGTGGGGCATGATATCGAAGCTATGGCGATCGCCAGCTGACTTAAGAAGAGGGGGAAGACGAGATTGAAGCTTGATGCTTCTTCGAAGAATCCATCCTTGCAGATGCCAAGGACATCCAAGCAACGAAGCAGGATATTATGATGCTTAAGCAGCAAGATGTCTCGTCCACAAGGAGCGCGCTCCGTCTCGCACAGCAGGCCGAAGATATTAGCAGGCAGGCTTTATCACGTCTCAATGAGCAAGACGATCTCATATAATACTGAGCAAAACCCAGATCGTACCGCGAGCCAGAACCGCATCGCGGAGGAAAAGGCAAGAGAATCAAAATCATTGTGAGCCTTTATAATTCATTCTATGGATAATTACTAAGACCCCGAAGAAATAGGTCGATGGTCGCGGTCCATATCTACGGTCCACTCACATCCTCGAAACGCCGCAAAGAGCCTGACGTTGCGGTTCTTGAAACTCCCCGCCATGAACGTCCCGAGCGTGATTCCACCCATGCTGAGGCATTGGAAAGCAAAAAGTCGTCAAGACGCTGCAGCATGCGAAGTTCAGGGTGGCTCCAATCGAAGTCGGCCTCGAAACGGTTCAAATCTGGCTGAACGTGCAAAATATTAGGCTGAAAACAACTGGATGAGATCGGCAGCAACTTGACGCGCTTCATGGCGTTGCTGGAAGACTCCATAAACTCACGGGTGCGATGAGAAGGGAGTCGAAGCCCAAAAATCTCATATGCGTCGTGTTACGCAGAAGATGAACTGGGCAGATGATCAGACCGCCATGAACCGAGCGAGGGTGGATAGGATCAAATGAGCGATATTCGTATCCAGGCATTCTCTACGCATTGAGCCTTTGATGGGGCCACACGCACGGCATTTGGCATGACTACCATCGACACTCATTCACTTGCCTAGGAGTTAGTGAGTGCTCCTGTGGAGAAAGGTGAGGATTTCGCCCTAGAATCCGCGCCTCTCCGTGGATCTTGGCGGTCAATCGTACACTCAGTTAGACCCGTGCAGGTAATGCAGTTGGTGAGGAAAAGGGAAAGGGGCCAAGGACATGAATGCACCTCATACTACATTCTATGCCGACACCCTTTCTGACGCCACCGTTTCAGGCCTTTCATGTTGTACCATGCTAAGGGCAGAGAAGATATCTACATGGAGTTTATGTTGTGGGTATAAAAAGGCAGTATAGTTTAGCACAGCGAGGTGCAAGCACTAGCTCTACTATGGCGATACATCTTGCGAGCTACTACGCATAAATTACTCGTTAACGCTTGTGGCTGAGCCATACTGCTACATTAAAAAGTTGATATAGCGTACGCGTGAGCTTTTACCTTCTTATTCAATGTAGGCATGACTAGATTGCGGACAAGATCGCGGGTAAGATCGCGGACATGATGCTCTTAAAAAGACTCCTGAAGTGTGAACATTAAGCGCCCTGAACTCATAGTTTCACAACTACGTTAAAGCTATTCTCGAGGACGATATTCTCGTTGTTATCTTTTCATTGACAACTAAACAATCGTCCTCAACGCTCTAAGATTCAATGTGTCCATCTCGACTTTCCCAATGTCTCTAGATAGGAAGAGGCGGCGCATATATTGTATTTAGGACATAAGCCTAGCGACAAGCTGAACAACATCGAAGCTTCATGTCCATTCATAGTCCCGCATTACCACATGCTTTTAGTGAGAATTCCTTCAGCTCAAGCGAAATTCATCTCGTCGTCTTGACATTGTCCATCGTGCAGAATGGTATGATTTGGTGCAACTCCTTCAGCAGTTGGCATCATCATGAACACACTTGGTGCACCAGGAGCGATAGTGGCGATGTGTCCGGTGTTGCTCACGTCCGCTGTATCTGCGACAATAATAAGACCGTGAGCGCCTCCGCGAATGACAGCAGATTGGCCCGTTTCGCTTATGTTGATGAGGAGAGTGCCGGATAGAACAAGATTGAACCTGAGGGATAGAAGACAAAGTAAGTAGATTGTTCAGCGCGTTGTTCAGATCTAGTTTAATTTTCTAGATCCAATTCGCAAAGGACGTACTCAACAGCAGAGGCATTATGACTACCCATCGAAAGGTTAGGAGGACTGCTGCCCCAGATCGCACTGTCCAGCTTTCCTAAGAACGTTGAGATTGTCCCTTCAGATCCGTTCTGGCTGCTGTTGATCACTGGTGACGACAGTTGCCAGCATTGGATAGTAGATATCCTGTCAACAGCAGATATAGCTGTGAGATTGAGAGGTGGGGCTAGGGACTGAGAAAGGACAAGGTTGGCAATTGACTGAAATATGGTAGCCTTCAGAACCAGATGAGAGAGCATAATGCCAACAGTGATGGAAATGGGAGGTGTTAGATTTGAGAGATCCGAAGCTTTCAGATTGACGCTTTGAGGTGAACCGGGAATTGGAAATGAGGGCTAGTGACAAGTTTATATAATGTTCGAGTATCCAGTTTTGAGCAGATCATGTCCTAAAAGCGAAATAGTTGTCTCCAATCCATGGTCGTAGACCAATGAGTAGACTTCAGCATCCGAGTTGTGAGCTCGAAACGAGCATTGTGAACGCGTCATCACGACAGAAGCTAAATACAGCCCATATCCTTTCAATAGGCAGTATCTTAGATCACCGTATCATGATATTGCATTTGAACTGAATCTTTCGGATCAAGACTCGGAGAAAGTCCCTCGTCCGAAGAATCCGACTTATGAAGCACTAAAAGTATTAGCGACGGCAAAGCATCCTAGACGACCAATAGTAGTCAGCTCAGTCGATAATGAACCAGTATAAACTTATTAACCTCGAGAGCCTGGTGCAGGGAAAGGATAAGAAAGTACAGAGTCGGTGAATTTAAGATAGTTGCCTGCGAGGGCGTAGAAAACAAAGTTCCACTATTCCCGAAGTAGTCACACTCGATTTGGCCTGGTCAGAAGCTAGTTTCAAGAAAGGGTTTCGAAGGATTTTTAAGGTGCTCTTTCATCATTGCTTAGTACTTCAGCCGCAGTCCCCGTCTTGCAAGGCTACGATGCAAATAAGTCAGCATTAACAGGGTCCCCCTACCGGACAGCAAGATGCCTATTATGCCTTCGACCATTAGGACCAATGTCGACCTTTCAAATTATTGTCGTCCTAGCGCTTACACACTCCCTTTACCACTGACGCGTAATTTTTCCCTGAATTGCAAGATGTTTGAAGCATACAAAATCTTTCGCCACCGATGCAATTGACCTTTGCTCCCTGCAATCCTCCTTTGGCAGATAAACCTTCACGGAAACGCATGATTCACAGTCAGAGTATGGATTCCATTGCAAAGTCACGACCTTCATCATTCTTATTTATCAACTCTGCTGAGAAACCAGAATCGCAGGCATTGTACAAGCAGAAGCGACTTCACGTTGCCCGTGATCGTATCCGCAATCGCAAAACTCGAAGGCGAGATCACAACTTGCAGTCCACATCACGGCCCACAGGCTTAATTTCAGATTGCTTCAACACACTTGATGTAGGGTGTGCAACGGTCCGGTCCTTGCATAGCCATTTTCCAAAAAGAGCAGAGCGCGAAGAACAAGCACAGATGTATGGACCCTCATCTTCTCGCACTATTCCCCAATAAGTAACACTGTCAAGCTCATTTGCGGACCCATGTTCGGTTCCTACCTCCACAGGCAAGGATCTCTATTACTCGCAGGAAAAGGCCGAAGCGAGTCTTCCTTTCCGCCCTGGTCCATCATGGCAGAATTCACCAATTCGAGTAGACCTTGTCGAGGCAGACTCAGAGGTTTTCTCTCACCTTATCCGGAGAGAATACAAGATCCAAGAATCTGAAGCCAGCGCATATGACGGGACCTGCCATTATAATCATGTGCCAAGCTCAGTTCCATCTGCAATCTTGCATCACACGCTATATCCGTTTCTCACCTCCCGAGCCTGCCAATTGTGTCCACTCTTCAGGCACTACGTTGAAACAGATTCCATTCGGATATACTCTTATGCTGCATATTGTAAGTTCGAGCTGCACCAAGTTTCCTTACAATCTTATTGATCAAGATCGAAGACAGTCAAGTTATTATGGACAGCGTGTATCCCATTGAATTTGCTTTGATGAGTGGATGGTGGTGGGACTATGCCTTGTCCCTCCTACCGCTGTTGCCTATGGTTCTTTGCATTGGTGCGCGCTGCTTAGCATCCAAATATCCTCAAGACACGTGGAAGAGGAAACGCGCGTTGCAGGACTTCCGTATACTCCGCTCCTTCGCCATAAGAGGTCTGAAGATCTCGTTATGCGCGGATGGTAATCAGGCAGCCTTGGAGACTAGTGTGCTTGTCATTTGCTCTTTTCATTCTATAGAGGTACGTGCCAAAATTAGTGATGCTAATGGAAGGCCAGCCCACTAATAGCCCCTGGTTTAGGCGAATTTTGGAAACCTCAACGCCGCCAAAGCGCATATGCAGGGCCTATGTGAGGTTGTACAGCTCGCTGGCGGCTTACAAGCTCTGACCCACACTTCAAAATCTCAAATCTATATGTAAGTTCATGACCAAAGCAATACACGGAGATTTATCCCCTGCTAATTGTTTCAGGACCGACATCACGCATAGCACGCTTTGCGCTGTTCCGTTCACTTACAACCCTGATCCAAAATGGCTAGCAGAGATACCGGCTCTGAAAAGACTGAGTAATCTCCCAGATGATCCTACGGTGTCCTTCGTTGGAAAAAGCTTTGACAACTCTATCTTGGCCATCCACTTTACTCCCCAGTTTATGATTCGTCTCAAACGGGCGCGAGACATCATCATTTACACAGAGCATCTTCGTCGGAAGACTCTTGAACCGAAGCCAAATGATAATGATTTGATCATCATCATGGAATATCACCTTCAGCCTCCCAACATTTCGAGTCCTGAGCTAAAGACTCCGCTTCACACGCCTTTTCCCGAGTCTCCAATCCAGCTGCTTGTCCGCACAACATTGCAGCTCTACACCGCCACTCTCCTCCGCAAAACCCATTCCCCGCCCCTGATCAAATCCCTGCTCACCCGGCTCGTTCGAGCACTATCTACATCAACCATCTCGCAGGCGTTCTGTAACGCACCCAAAATCCTCGAAGACCTCCTGATCTGGATGTACTGGATGGGCTGGTACGCGAGCTGCAGCGGGCCACAGCAGAGCGAGTACTGCGGCTGGTTCGATCTGATGCTCGGGGATCTGATCACGAGGATAGGCTTGAAGAGTTGGGAAGAGTGCAAAAAGAGGCTGCAGGGGTTCTTTTTCCTGGAACATAACGCGGGGAACAAGGTGCCGGGGATTTTCCGGCGAGCAGGCCAGGGCGGCGAGGGGTCGTGGCCTGTTACGGGAGATATCTTAGCATGATGGTTAGAGCAGCTGCATCACCGCTCTCGCAAAGGTAATATAGATAAGCCTCCTAGAACGGCCTCTCTTCAAACCTCAGCAATCCGATCCAGAAAAATATCCCTACATCGCCACCTTGCACCAGGGAGTACAGCATCAACCAACCACCAAACTCCCAGCGAAAGTCCCACAAAGGACAGCCAAGAGGTACCCAACATCTCCCGTCACGACAGCCAGCATCCTGCAACCGAGTCAGCAAATCTTGCAATGTCCACAGCTCGTCGACGTAAAGCGTGACAGGGGAAGGACACTGACAGCGAACAACCGATCCCCACAGCCAGGACATCTAGCAGCGCGCGACCTACTTTCACGTCGACCCTCCACGCCCTCCTCCTCTCGACCCCGTCCATCGGGCTCTCTTCCGGCTCAGCAACGCCACCATCTTCTTTCTGCTCCCGACGATGAGGTCCTTCGACGGAGAGCGACTTGGACAGCCGCATCAGCGCATAGTCGCGGTCGGCGCCCGGAGCCCAGAGCGTGCGCTCGAGAACGTGTCTGAGGGCTAGTAGGGTGCGGAGGGCCACGGTCAGCGCGGCGAGGAAGATACAGGTCCCGAGGTACTGGGGAGTTGAGGAGTGGCTCCAGGGAGAGGTAAAGAGCGGGGTTTTGATGCTCGGGGGACAGGTTCTCGGTTGTGTCGACATCGACGTTGGGGGGAAGCGGATGGCGAAGGCGGGGTTGGGGGCGTGCTGGGCGGGTTTTTTTGTTGGTTCGTGGTGGTATGGTGCAGAGAGGTGGGCTTCAGAATAATTTAGAGCGTAAGGGAGACGGTGGCGAAAGAGAGTGAAATAGGTAGTAGACTGTCGCTGGTGTGTTTGGTGGATCGTGGCGTATATGTGTGCGGTCTGGGTGTGGTAACAAGCGTTGAGTAGAGTACTACCTTATCAACCGTCTGCGATATACAACGTCCACCTTTCCCACAAGATGAGGACAGCGCAGCTGTTATGCCGACACAGAATCGTAGCTATTATTAAGCAGATTTGGAAATTAGACAGGCAGGTAGGATTTAGAGGCGGAACAGATGGCTGGTGCACCGCGGCGTCCCTTCAGCCTACCTGAAACGATAGTAATGGCACCCAGTACTGTACAGCGATGGCAGGCCTGAAAAAATGGACGAGGCCGAGACACCACTGACACACGCACACACAGTGGCGAAAGCGAAAGCGAAAGGAATGGCACCGGGCTGCGTGTTAGCGCCGATCCGGCTGGGCTGAATTTTGGGGGAAACTTGCTCAATGACGATAACCGTACGCGTCAGGAGGCGGTGCCACTCGGAGAATCTTAGGAAGATCTATCATGGCTTCGATCTACTCGCGCAGAATGGGCCGTGCTGATGGATGCAAATCCGGTACGATACGGTATCTTTGCTGGTGTAAAGCGTCATTCTTACCTGAAGAGCCTGTAATGAACATTAGACCCGGGGAATTATAAGCGGCCACTTACATTGCATTGACCAGTGGAGATAAGGATTGTCTTTGTATTCGACTTTACTAGTCGCGTATTGCCACCTGAATCTTGCTAATAGTCAGATAACGTTGAGTCTACCCCTTCTAATGCCAACGCTATTTGCGGAACTTCTTGTGCTGAACCCTATGTCGAAATTCCACCGAAGATTATAGCTAATGTTAACTAGATTATGATATATAACTACCGCACGGTCATTATACGTTATACAGCCTCAATCAGGATTTCAATCCACAGTCCCTACATTGCCACTCGTAGGGTATTTATCAGGTGTGCCCAACTACACTATTGAGGTCATATAGTTCCATGATTAGCGGAACGCTCATCGCTCATCGTTCCTGCCACCTAGCATCTATGAGCAAGACAGGAGTCTGCTCACGACTGTTCGTAGCAGCCCACAACAAGTAACATTCCAAAGACACTTTGAATTCAGCACGCAGAAAGTACTTGAAATCGCAAGACCAGTGGAAACGGAGACAGTAAAGGATAATACCTGTAGCCGGCTACATAAACGTGAGATTAAGAGAGTAATCGGGAAAATGAGTAATGGAAAGCATAACAATCTATCTCGTAACTCAAGTTCTGATTGTGTTATTGATGTATTACATAGTTAATGATCGAACTTATAAGGTTAGAGATTTGACAACCAATTACCACTTTACTCTTAAAGGACCACTTCATCTTCTCACAACCGCATTAAAGTTACTTTACCTATGCCATCTGTAGCCCCTCAGATCCTTCTCTCAAGCCTGTTGTTGTGACAGTGTCAGCTGTGTCGCTCGCACCGTGGCTCCCACTCAAAGATAGGTGTACATCATGACTAATCGCCACCGTGTCGTTTGTTCCATTATTCGTATGGCATTTAACCTCAGCGGCAGATGCCTGATCTCCAGGAAGCTCGCCTTGCCCCTGGTCTTCCGCGCTGGTTATGATGGCTTGAGCCTGACTTGTGTTTAATGATTGCTCAACATCCGTGTTCGTTGCATTGAATGTTCCGCTCTCCTCTTGGCTCGCTACCTGAGTAGAGGATGAGGTAGTCTCCTCATGATGATTTTCCGCCGCTGCCGTAGAAGGTGCTTTCAGTTTCGGATGATGGGGGTCCTCTATATTCAGAACAGCCAGCATTTGAGCCTTTTCGGTCACCGGAACAGCTCGAACACCGGCGCAGTCCGTCCACGTGCCAATGCCTAGCTCCTCATGCGCCATTCTTTGCATTTGCAGAATGTCGTTCGCGGTCCATTCGAGGCGGGAGTACTTGACCTTAGAGCGGCGACAGTCAATAAAGGCCATAAGAGATTCAATAGTATATCCTAGAATGATGATGATACCACTAACAATGAAGAAGATGGCTAGCCCGAGAACGGAGAAGTTGGTATATGCTGATGACCGGATTTTCTAACCTGTTGTTAGCCAATCATGATAGAAACCTAAGTAAGTTCAGATGAAATAGGTTACGTGTAACCACTTATAGAAGAAACGCAAACGACTTTGTTTCGCTCTTTGGCCGTTCAAGAGCACGAAATCACCAGCTCCGTGAAACTAAAGTGGGCAGAAACATCCCGCACGTACCTGATTATTACAAGCATGCTGGCGTTGGAAAGCGTCAGGACGCTTCCAAAAATACTTCTGTACGTCTGAATCGCCAGGCCCAATAACCATAGATACGGCGCCTTGTAAAGTGGCAAGTAGTATGTTAAACCAATGTTCGACGTCCAACTGCCATTGATTCTCGGGAAGCTGTCCCCGGACTCCACCGTTAAGCCTATTCCGTGACGTTAGGGACGCTACTGTTAGGACCCGGAGTATATCTGTCAAATCAGAGACTGAATATGACAGCCACTTAATGATGCTATATTCCGCGGTGTTCTCTGGAATATTTGGCTGTTCCAGATCGAATTCTCCACCAGAGATAGGGCAGACTTGGTCAGAAATTGAGCCGGACTTACATACCTCATAATGCACCTTGCATCCTAGAGGTGATGCAGGCTCATCTGATAGGTACCTTTTCAAAGTTCCTGTACTGTTGCCGAAGCCAGTTAAAGAGTGTACAAAACGATGAGCCGCGTACCAATCATCGTTGACCTCGTTCGAATATAGGATGTCATTTGCCGATAGAAAAATCAGAAAGACATCATTGTCCCTTAGGGTTGGCATCAAATGATCAATGGGGACGAATGTCGAATGTAAAGCATCAAATGATGTGTTGTAAGTGTACGCTTCTTGCATGCTAACGGAATTTAGTCAGCACAAGCAGAGGTCAACTGAAAGCGGCTTACCCCAGCGAATAGTCCGCTACCGCGCTATTAAAATCTTCTGACACAATCAAAGAAGGTGAGGGTATCGGAGCCTCATAGGTAAATTCAGGGACCGGGATGTCATCAAAACTCTTCCTCCCATAGAATAATCTTGTATAGGGTATGCCACTGGAGTAATTGAAAATCTGCTTGTGGCCAGATGTGTTCATAGGTGCGCAGTGTAAATTCATTCTGAGAGAAAATTGAAGGTTGGGTGGTAAGTTGATACCTAGATCGGAGCAAATGCTCAAAAATCCCGTATCAAGCTTGATATTCTGGAATTGATGACGGCAAAGGATGTCATCAAAGGGACAAGTTGCATTACGGTCGATATTGCTGAACAGCTGTCTTTTAACGAAGAAATCGCAACCTTGGGCCTTAGAGATGTTCGTATAACATGTTTGAACATAGTTAGCATATGAATTATCCTGCTTGGATTCATAAGGTCGGTAAATCTTCTCCATCATAGTATAGTTAGCTTCCGAGCCCTCGAAATATAGCGAACCGCAGGATTCACTCGATATAAGAATCTCATTGCTCATTACTGAGCTAAGTTTGGTCGAGAAAAGACTAGCAACTGCAAAAGCCGCTGTGCTTATAGCAATAGCTATAATAATCGGTATGGTTCGACGAATTGGCTGATTCGATTTATTACGCCACGCCCATAGCACGCGGAGAAGTTGTATTAGGCCAGAACCTCCATTCGAAGTATTTCGCAAAACAGCCTGGATCTGATGATATAGCCCATCCGCTGGTACTTTCGAGGAGATTTTTTGATGTAAAGTATAGCTTGCAATGCGCCAGAAGCTTGTTCCCACGAAGGTTGTAAAAATAGCAAGAAACGCCGTCAAAAGAGCGCCATCACGAAGAGTCAAGGTAAGCGTTGCACCTGTAACGCGGCCTTGTGACCAATTTGTCCAGACACCGATATAAGCTGGGATATCCGTGCTCAAGCCAAGGCTTGCCATGATAACAGTTTGCGTATAACTTGCGAAGAAAAGGCACGGGTGAGAGCCGGTCGGCACACGGGCATGAGGACAAGATGGCTTATAACGGCAAAGGTCGTTTGGTTACCGATCCACTTTCCAAGTTGGAATAGAGACAGAAGCCTTTCAATCTAGATGCCATTGTCGAAGGAGCGCGGCTCTTAAAAGCCCATCGGGCTGAATACCCAATGCAGCATCAGGATAAATTATGAGTGTTGACCTCTGAAACTGGAAAGCTAAAAATAGAACATTTGTGAAACCAGGGTTCTCAGTAAAGACGTGTGTTGCACGAAACCACTCAATTTCTGCGGAGGCATACAGTACATGGTATCTATTTCTGCCTTTTCCGCAGCAAAGTCGCATGAGCACGCTCGCCTACTCTGCTAATTTGTCAGTGGGCACATTGTCAAATGATTAGATGCATTTCCGCCCAACCCTGTTTAGGTCCATGTTCTGCGGAAGCTCCTGACCAATGACCCTAATATTGATAGACCTTATCAAGCAGGCGGCGTTGAAATGCCCTACATTCGTGGAGGCCAGCGAGGCTCGGGCTGGCCCCAGCAGATTGACGAAGGACTCAAGAACCATTGAGGTTGCAAGGCACTTGTTAGACCTTATCTAATTCGGCAGTCTTCGTACATAGACCCCAAAAGGCTAATGTAAGTAAACAAAACGAGGAGCTTACCAACGGTGCAAAAGATCTTCACTTGACTTTCAAGGTAGTGATGACCAAGACAATTTCCGATTGAACAGCTGCTAGCGACATTCTTGATAAGCAGAAGATAAACATGACCTCTACCAGTATCTCAGTTTGATTTGTATGTACAGTACAAGTATTCTATTTCTCTTGAGACAGACTACAGTGGTAGGGGCCGGAATGCAGGAGCCTTGATTGATTGCGAACAGCGCTGGCGCTTCGATCATCAATTTATCGGGTTATTTTCACTGGAAAATCACGTGATAAGTCAACCCAATCCTATGGTTTGCTAAACCCTATTTTTTGCTGGTTGAATAAGTGGAGCAGTGTCAGGCAGCAGCCCAAACTTGAGAAATGACCATTGAGAACACAGTGCTGTATTAGACGGGAGCCGCAACTTTCTCTAGAGTCTGAGAATATGCGGCGTCGTGCCGCGTGCAGTGCAGGCTCGTTACTTCAAGGTGCAGCAATCGGTTGTGGCGGCAAACGTACTCTCTTTCATAGGGCATTGTTGGTGCTGGTGACATTGCCAGCTGCAACTTTTGTCGAACCATGCAGAAGCGCAGCCATCCTCGAGTGCCAGCTTACAGACATTCTTGATTTTCTGCCAGCTTTGTTTCCTCGGCCCTCCATTCCTCAGTAAATTTGCGTACTGGACCCTTGCCCGGTGTCCTAAGTGTGGGAGAGAGTTGCGTATTTCACGCTTTGGGGGTTTATGATCTCCTCTAGAATCAAGACTCGACAAATGATGAGCTACATAGCGTGTCAGCTTCAAAGAGCATGCTAATACTGCGCGCTCGTGGCTTCGATGAAGAGGAGGACAAAAAAGATGATACTCCAGCAGGCACACGGCATCGGTGTTGTGGTTTCGTAGACCGACTAGGCTGCAAGGCTTAGTCCGCATTCAGCCCACAGTCTCCCCTCTTGGATCGGACAGATGCATCAACGAATTGGACGAATCAGAACGATCGTTGAAAAACAGCTTTGTGCCTTCACCGTAGAGCAGTCTTCTAAACCTAGAACTCCTAAGCTAGTCAAGATTGAAATTTTCTACGCGGCGCGCCGCCCTACGCTAAGCCTCGCGAGCGCCAGCCGCCCCAAGTGGCTCAGGTCGACAGTTACTTCTATGCCGTCCTCAATCTTTGCTGCCTTGGCATTAGTTAGACCCCAAATCTGAATTAGCAATGGCCGAGGTTTACGACAATAATGATCCGCTCTTTCAGTTTCTCAAAGTGCCGTGCATCTGCAATTACAACGTGCCTTCCGACGAGAACCCATTTGAGGAGCTCTCAAATCGTTACGGATCCAGACTGAAAACTATACAAGACAGCTCCTCAGCCAGCCTTAGCCTGGACCAGGTGGCGATTTTCTTTCAAGAGTGGCTATTCTTCGCATTTCTACACAGTATCTGCAACCTAGTGGAAGTGGAGTTCGATACTTCAGACTTCATCTCATTTAGTCCAGAGACAGGACAATCACTTGTGACCGGATCAAGGTTCCGCAAGTACGTGTGGCTTTGGACCGGCGGTGTTGCAGTCGGTACCTCTTCCTCTTTTAGCCGACTTCGCGATCAGAGTCATGCGGTAATCTCTATGCTGCAGACTCTCAAGAAGGTGGTAGACTCGTGGGAGAATTATCAGCAGGACAGTGTTGCTTCTTCAACAAATCTCAATCTTGTGCTTCTCTCTATTGTTCAACTCGGTGCACACCTTAAGCCTATTGTTGAGAAGGTATTCCATGTCAACTTCGAAAATGTGCCCTTTTTAACAAGCTATCCAAGGTACGGCCGCGAGTTGTTGTCACGAGCTGGATGGTGCGTGGGGAAACTGCCTTCATTGCTTTCCCGCTATCGACCATTTGACCTCCTTTATCTAAGTAAGCTCGACAGACGTCGAGACGGTAAGTCTCATTCACAATGTAGTGAAGATGAATGTAGAGCGAATTGGCTTTACGGGAAGCACTACAAGATGTCTCATGCACCTGACTGCCTTGGATCGTTTTCGTGTGAGATGATCGAGGCGCCAACCACCAAGGTCTGTGGCATACTCGCAGATGGGAACATCCCAGTGTTACAATTCACATCGAAGTCTTCTACTACCGGCCTGTCACTCCAGATTGGGGAATTTGCTCTGAGCGAACACGGTCAGAAAGCTGATGGAACAAGCATAAACCGATATGTGGCAATTTCACATGTCTGGTCCGACGGCATGGGCAATCCTTCCGCAAACGGTCTATATGCGTGCCAGCTACAACGAATCCAGCAGGCAGTTAATTGTCTCTACTCTACAGAAATGGATACTCTCACTGAGAATGTACCTTTTTGGTGTGATACCCTTCTTGTCCCTAGAAGCCCAGATTTCCGCAAGCTTGCCATATCCCAGATGGCCAGAACATATTTGCATGCTGACAAAGTACTTGTTCTCGACAATTGGTTGACCGAAAGCTACTTCTCACAAGAAGGTCCAAAGCGCCTGTTACTCAAAGTCCTCCACTCGGATTGGAATACCCGCCTCTGGACTTATCACGAATTGATTCTCGCCAAAGAATGTTATTTTCAATTCGCTGATTCCACATTCACGATCTACGAGCTTCAACACGCCGTCGAAAATTTGGAGATAGAGCCACTAGAAGAGCTTCAGACTATACTTTCCGGCTTCAAAGAAGATCATCTTCTCGAGACGAAAAGCGTGTTAAGCCTCCTTCGAGCCTTAATGCACCTCGAGCCGCGCAATATGGATCCTCGTATGAAAACATGGGCTGATTTGGCTCCTGAGAAGGATCCACGATGGGACCTCGATCGTATGACAGCTGTGACTTACGAAGAATGGAACGACTTGTGCCGTAAAATCTTAGAGAAATGGTCGCCCATCCTCACCAAAGCAGACTGTCTCTCAACCGACCCCGAAGAAGACGCACAACGTCTTAAAAGCCTCATTCTTCACATTCCGTGCCATCCCGTGAAGATCATACCCTCTAGCACGGCCGAAGGGCTTTTCATGAGCGGATATGCGCATGGCATCGACCGTGCCCTTGATCTCGCACATTACAAGACGAGCGCCAATCGACAGATTCTCGGCATGGTCGGCACACCAAGTAGTCGACTTGCCTCTATTGTCGCCGGTGCCCGCAGCCATACAACGAGCTGGAAAGAAGATGAAACAATCTGTCTTGGCGGCATCATCGGTCTCGACCTGTCTCCACTTGCCCAAATCCAAGTTACAGACCGAGATAATAGACCTCAAGAGCAAGTCGCCCAAGTTTGCGAGGCACGGATGAAAATCTTCCTCCGCGCTGTTCGAGAATTTCCCGAGTCTATCCTCTTCTGGCCCTCGGCTGACCGCCTGCCGACTTACCCTTGGCGCTGGGCACCTGCTTCTTTCCTTGATAAAGCCGGGAAGCTTTCTGTTTGGACTTCTTATAACGGAGTATGTACAGACGAAGGATTCTTATTCAAGTTCGATACGGTCAAACTATCTCCGGTTCTAAATCAGACGGACGACCACCTAATTCTTCCACCGGATGAGAAGCAATTCTATCTCCGTCAAAGGACGCCTAGAAAGAAATACTCCGCGCCTATCGAAGCGGAAAGCGCTCAACTACCGATCCTCGGCGCCAATCCTAATTCGCCTTTTGTAGATGTCTTCTACAGGGCTACCATACAGATTCTGTTCCCCGGCACAGAGCGCTTCTCTTGGCACGCTTTCCTCGCCCAGCCCGCCAATGATCTCTATCTCCTCAAGAGGTCTGATTCATTGCGGCACAGACGCGTCGACGCCGTTCTTGTCAGGCTCCTCAAGACCAGAGAGGATACGCGCTTTGGATATTGTCTAGCCACAGTACAGTGTCTAGAGATGCTCAAGACGAGACCGGAGAGTTATATAGAGTGCGAACTTGAGCCCAAGGAGGGGGAGTGGTGCGTGGGATAAGGCCCTCAAGCGAAAAAAAGGCAACTGGAGCCAGAGAAAGTGGACTACAATTGCGACAAATTATGAGACCGTATTTAGATGCGCTCATCTAGGTCGCTACGGGTGCTTCAGTTCAACTTTCCACGGCGCCAAGATACCCTATCGGTTTGCCCGGCGACGGTACTTTGCCTTGCTTTTCTTTCCAACGATGCCGAAAAGGTTGGGATGGCTCCACGGGCTTCGCACCGTGCGGGATGTTCTGACGCTCCACGCAGTGATGCACACTCAAATGTCTAATATCTCAAGAAGAATATTTAAGCGGATGATGTGACAAAAATGACCTTGATGAGCATGAATTACTGTTCTAGATTGTGTTTTGCTGTCATGAGTAGTATCTGATCTAAGTCTAGTATCACTATTTTTAAAATTAGAAGGATAAAGCCGCCCCCTTCGAATCTGGCAGTACTCCTGACTTCTTTTAAGGAATAATCAATGCACCTACATTCCGTGCTATATACCATAGTCCAACTCCAAATGACTTCCTATTCCGGCGGTGGTCCAAAGCTGAGGAAGAATTCAGCAAACGCCTTCGCCCCATCCTCCCCAAACAACATCTCCCCATTGCGTAAAGACTCTTCAGCCTTCTCTTTAGCGCGTGTCGTCATGTCAACTTCAAATTCCTTTATCAGCGGGTCTACCACGTTTTGAAAGGACACGCCGTTCTTCCTGGCAGTTTCATGCGCCTTGACGATGGCATGAGCAAGCAGCAGCGAGTCCCACATGGCAAGATTGACTCCCTCGCCGGCCCAGGGGCCCATCAGATGTGCCGCATCGCCGATAATTGTGGCACCTGCCTTATGCTCCCAGACGTGACCAACGGGCAGAATATACAGCGGACGTATGTCCACCGCGGCCCCAAGATTGTCGGCCGTCTCCTCGTCGCACGCGACCGCGACCAGCTCCTTGATGGCGGCACCCCAAGTGCCTAGCAGCGCCGCGTCGCCCAGGACACGCCCCTTGACAGTCGCTGCCGTGTGGCCCTCCAGGCCAGCTGTGGTGGCGAAGTGTTCGTCCTCGGTCGTCAGGAAGACGTATATGCGAGCTGAATCCTGCGGTCCTCGTTGCGACATGACCCCATGTCGGTTGCCCAGTGCTGAGAAGCTGCCTAGGCCTACTAGCTCCGCAAGGTACGGATACTTCTCGGTGATCTCCTTGATAGTCAGGGTGATGTTCTGTGTGCCTGCGTAGTGCGGCTTGACGTCCGTCAGCAGATTGCGGACCTTGGACCAGGAGCCATCGGCGCCGACGACTAGCTCAAAAGACTGCTTGCCGTGGGGCCCAAAGTCGAGCTCGATTTTAGTGTGCGCCGACGTGTTGGAGCTAGTAGCTGAGAGAAGTTTGTGGCCCCACTTAATCTGGTCGGCAGGAAGGTGAGAGATGAGGAGCTTGGTGAGTGCGTGACGGGAGATCTCAGGACGTTCGCTCATCTCGCCTTCGTCCGCGTAAAGTATGTTGCCATCCTTGTCTGAAACCTTCTGCGCCTCAGCGCACTCTCCGATGAGCTTGAGGAATTCGTCAAATATGCCGCATCCCTTAATGGCAGCAATACTAGATTCTTCGTGGAGATCGAGCATTCCAGAGGGTCTAGCCAGTTCCTGATCGGTGGGTTTCTGACGAAATTCGAAAATGGTGAATGGTACGCCATGTTTGTGGAGAAGAAGACCAGCTGTCAGTCCAGCGGGACCACCACCGATGATGGCGATCTTTGGTTGCGGGGAAGACATGATGAAGTAGATTGAAGTCAAAAGGACACCTTGTGTGTGGTATTGAAAGGGGCGCTAAAAGCTTTAGGGTACAGCCGCGCGCTATTCCAGTAGGAATAATTCCTAAACAGCCTATTTGCTGCCGTTTGTCACAAACCCACGTATCGATATTGGGTACGTGAAGTCGGGTCTTGTGCTCGTTAAAAACGTAGAGTGTGCTATGGCACTGCTTGTTGCAAATGCGTAGATTGTATGAAGTGTTTTCGCGAGAGGACTCTTTTGAATGTGGCTTGTGATTATCGTTGCGCCCGGATCTCAGAGTGATTCCTAAGTAAAGATGAAATCGAAAGAACCGCTTGACAGAGGAGAAGTGCAGATATACTTATAGTTACGGAATATCTAGTAGTGCCAATGGGACTCACCTCCTTCTGCGCTTAAGCACAATAGACTGAGCAAATTAGACTCTGCGACGACCTTGACGAGAATGCTGCGGCTTGAAATCAAGGCGAGGCTCCCCCGAGATGAAATTGTCGGGGTCAAGCAGAGCCCGAGTCGGTCCCGAAGCGTCAAAAAGCAAACCACGCAAACATTGCAACTTCCCCGTGCACGGCCCGTGCAGATTGCCTGCAAATTTTAAGCTACTTATGAGGTCACAGTACTTGCATTTCCGCCTATTTTGTGTGCAAAATGAAGTACCTGTGAACGCACCGCTGGGGCTAGCTTTGATTGTATCCCCTTGATCTGGACCCTGTAAAATCGCCAAGAGTACCAGCTCTTGATCAGCTCTCAGCCAGCTGAGCTCTTGAAAGTGGGCCGATTCTCATACGCTATCGGACAGATCGGTTGACCTCTCCACATCGCACGCGCCTTGTTCCCTAGCCTGTCCAGCCCGAAGAAAATTCCTCGCCAGCATCAATTCTCGGGAGGGCAAGAGGCAGGGACGGGGGGGGAAATGCTATATGAGCATCTTTTCTTCCACGGTAGGGTATCGAACTACTTGCTTACATTCAAAGCTTTCTAGGTGCTCTGCAAGCCGCGACTAAAAATCAAGCAAGCAGCTGCCACCAGTATCGACATCTTAGTAAATGAGAACCAGTGGCCACGTCCCTTAAAACTCCACTTACAACTAAGAGATCCAGCAGTATCTGCCTCTGCTCCCGCCCTAACGAGAATTAAAGCGACCAGCCCCGATATGCAAATGTTTCCAATCAGCCTCAAAGTGTAGTTCATTGTTTCGAACGGTTTTTTAGCGGTGTCAACGGCTATGTAACATAGCCACGCTGTTGATAATAATAGCCATATCGGTCGTGACGACAATGAGAGCAAAATTTAGCTGCGACACGTACAGCGCGACGGAAACGCGATCAGCTTACCAATGCTCGCAATTTTTCGTTCAAAGTTCCTTTCAAGTCCGCTCAGCACGCTCGTTCGTGCCTATCCATTTAAGTAGAACGTCCATTTTGATACTCTCAGCTGAGCGGAATCCGCTCGCACTTGTGGTCCACTGACCCGCGCTACCTCAATATGGTAATGCAAAGATATAAGGTGGATATCTTGTTGTCGTTAGCACGGTATAGAAGCAAAGATCCGACGCGATAGGGTTAGGAGGGTTGTCAGTATGTGGGTACGTTTCCTGATCCCCAGCCCCTCCTCAAACCCCCGCCCTTTTCCCCCAACTTCCTCTTTTCTAGCCCCCAATATTACTTGCATAAGCCTAGCATGGATGTATAACTAAGCGCCAAGGTCCATGGATAGGCGCGGATTCTAGGTGGAAATCCTCATTCTACTCCACAATTGCGCACACTAGAAAGAATCATCCTGTTCGAACCTAAATAAGCTGTCCAAACGAATTGAACCAATTTAAAAGCATTCCCGAACGACTCTTTTATTCCGTTGAAGGGTTATACTTGAGCGATGACTTCGGCTTAAAAGTCAATTCTGAACGGTTCATTCCATCAAAGCCGTTGGAACAAACGGAACAAATGCCTGCGAACGCTGCAGCTTACTAAACGCTCTGTATAAACGCCACACTCTATGCAAGACACATTCCATTCCTAACATCCAGTCCTCGATCACTCTCCGGTGCATTCCAGAACCAAACCGAAAGATGGCCAACATTGTTTCAGCCACGGTGAGCAGCCTTCTGTTCGTATAATTTCTGGGCATGGGCAATGAGCCATGGTGCATGTCTCGTTCTCGAGGGTGAGCTGCTTGCCTCAATCATCTGATTGGTTGCAGATGCTCACAGGCCCCCACAAAATACCACGCTAATGGTTCTTACCTAACGCAGAATGGGCCCCATTAGTTATTTCCAGGTAGCCAAGAAGCTATAAAGTTGACTTCTCTTGGCGCTGAGGTACCGCTGCGCCATTCCAAGGTACACCACCCAATCGCGTGGTACGCCTGATTTTACCTGCGCATCTATCAACGTCAGGTACCTTGAAGTACCGGTCCTCGGAAACAACTGAAAAGGTCGCGAGACTTGTTCTTGGTCTGCAGCTTCTGCGTTTACAACACAACCCGAGAGCGGCGCACTGTGATCAATGGAACATTGTTTGTTCCGCATCACAAGTTTCTGGAGTGCTCTTTTCGCGTCCGCTATCGGCTTCCCAAAAATCCGTATTCTTGGAAACCACAACTTCCCACTCCCCTTTGAGGTATCTCGTGTTTGAAGTCGCTGTCCAGTTGGATCACGGTCCTGCCGCCAAATGTACGGGCTTTTGTTCTGCAAGTACCTTGAAAGGGATTGGCGTGCGGATATTTCCAGACACAGCCCGATTCCTATGAGATATGATCCATACTGTGCGCACAGCAGTGTCTTACGACTCTCTAGGAGATTGCAGTGCCAACTGAGAACGATGAGTGAGTTATGGCGCCGCAGTTGTACTTGTGATAGTCGTTGAGTTTGGTTTGTTGGTAATACTATGTAGCAAGAGCTTAGATTCCGGTTGTTACTAAACACAGCGCAGTGAAAGATAAAGATTTTTGATTTAAGGACCTGCAATCTTCGTTCATTTCCATCATTCAACAAGCAACTACAACAAATAGCAGTTTCTTCTCTCATTTCCTTTTGTCTGGTCTCTCTTGTCTCCTATTGTGATCTTTCTTGTTATTTCCTAGTTCTACTTCCAAATCCATTCTTCGTCATGCATTACACAATTCCCTCGCTGGCACTTCTTGCTACCATCTCCGCGGCGGCACCAAGCGACAATCCGTGGAAAGATGCTGGTATTCTTGACCCTTGGGGCGAATTTGGCAACACGCAAAAGCGCCAAAACAATCCTTGGAAGGACGCAGGCGTCCTTGACCCTTGGGATGAATACGGCAACGAGCAAACAAAGCGTGACCTTGAGCATCTTACCGAGCGGCAAATCGTAGACGGCGTAGGCATCGCCTCACGGACTCCTCTTCGTCGGGATGTCCTCAGAGAGATTGTCAAGCGTACCTCCATCGGCGAATTCAAGAACTATTTACCCGGATGCGGCGGTGATGACGACCCGAGTAAGGAGGGTACACCGCTCCCACAGTGGCCAGTCAACCATGGTGTCAAGATTCCTAAGGAGGGCGATGACGATCAATGCACCTCAGGCCATAATGGAGATCATTGCTGGACTGAATACCGAATTGTAGAAGCTGCCATTGAATACATGACATGGCAGCCCGCCGGCGGTGCCATCAACTGCGATGGAACAGAGACCTGCTCCTCGGCCGAAACAAACATCAAGCAGAGTTGCAGCAACATAGGAAGCACCCAGACCAATGGCTTCGACTGGAAGATCATCGACGCGTCCGCCAAACTGAAACCCGCCGGCCTGGCATCTGGCGGCGAGGCCGACCTCAGCACCGGATGGAGCTTCAAGCACGACAAAACCACCGTCGACCTCAAACAAACCTGCACCAACTTCCAATCCTCGCAGACCTGCACCTGGAAGCCAGACAACACGCCCGGCGCCGACAACTGCCACCAGGTTTGGTATGCGGACCGCGTCTTGCACGTCTGGGGCCAGGCCCAGCGCACCTGCAACAAGTGTAGCAGCGGCAAGGTTCAGCAGAACACTGGAGATGGTAAGGTCTGCGTCCGCGGCCAGAAGGAATTCGACCTCGCGCTACCCATCAACAAGCTCGTACATTGCAACGGCAAGTGCAATAAAGCTGATCCGGGGATGAATGTACCGCCGAACAGCCAGAGGGCGCCGTATTCGGAGCCGGCGGATTGGGCTTCTTTGCACCTTCGGACCAAGGAGGATCCTAACCGGTGATACTCGGATGGGCTAAATGGGGATTGTAACAGCATTTAGTTGGGATTCCTCTTACTGCCAGATCCGGATCATGTCTAGCAAGAGTTCTGTATCGTTGCTTTCTTAGGCGTTATTGCATTGCTTCTTTGATCTTTCTATAGAATTCCACAGGGAACGCCAATCAAACGTCCCGTTTGACACTGAATTTATTCCGTTCTATCATGTATCCCTAGCGAGATTGTGCCTAGGACAAACAGAGTAATGCTTGCTCTATCAAAATAATCTAGAAACTGTCGCAGTAAAACTATGGAATGTTGTTGCTGATAGGATTGCCGTACCATGAGGCTCTATTCTTGGATGGGCAGCAGGCTAGAGGACCACATGGTAGAAGGGGCGGAAGCCCTTACATTATCAAAGTCAGTACATCGCAGATCCCACATCCCGCATTGAGAACCTACAAACAATGATCCACCAAATAATATAAGAACCTGTCTCTGCATACCTCATAATTGATATGAGAGCTGTCGAGAGCGAATTCCGTACATGAATTATATGTATGTCTGTCTGCAGATAGCTCTACATAATAAATCAACTATGCCGTTATCTATAAACATCTCTGTGTAGTAGACTGAATGTACTCTGTCTGGAGATGTATCTGTGGACAGAATTACATCTAATTATTACAGATAGCTGTCTGTGGATAATTATACAGCTAATTTACAATAAGTCTGTTTCCGGATAGATTTATGTGCGAATTACTATGAGGCTCTGTCTGCAGACGGCTCCCATATTATTTTAGTAGATCATTGTCTGCAGCTTCTCAATGTAAGATGTAGGTTAAGAGGTTTTGCTATGTGGTGGACAAATCCAGTTCCTCCGCCGTAGTTCAAGAGAGGCTGAAGGGAAGGTGGGGGTCTCCTGAAGCAAATTTGTTGGCCAGAAGAGTCCGGGCCGGTCCCGAGCATGTCAAAAGGCCTCAAAGTTCGAAGCGCTAAAATCCTTGTGAAACAGGCACCAAGAAATCAAGTGGAAAAAAGAATTAAAAGCCGGTCAATTACATCTACGGCGAGACCAATACTAGTTCAATGAGACAAAGTGAAGATAATAGGTCCCTTCGGTCAGCCCACATACGGTTGTTTTTTGGATTCACATACCTCAAAATGAAATAGACAAGCAAAACCTTAACAGGCATATGAACAATTTGGACTATCATTCGTACCTTGAGAGCGAAGAGAAGTCGCAAAGAAGAAGAGCGTGGTCCGGTGTTGCAGCCGTGTTTGGTAATGAAGACCAGGATGATCCAGCTCGTAAGGTTGGGGGAAACCCCCCCCACCCCCCCCTGAAAATTTAGTGACCTGCTAATGCTTAAGACCCCTGTATTAGGGCATTCTTGAATTATTCCTTTCCGACTAAGGCAAGATGGAGATGGCTAGTAGCCTCCAAAGCACAAGCAAGGAGCCCATTTTCCTTGGCTGTCTCTCTTGCATGAGAGTGTATGTACTAGTAGTTTCCGTCCATATATCGCTAGGCAGTGTCGGCTTCGGCGATCATGAGAAAACTTGAGAGAACTGTATGCCACGCCTGAGATGACCAGATGACCTCGTGATCGACGAAAAGGCTGGTGATGCACGAAGGATTTATGGCGTTGATGGGGGCGGCGCCTCGGAAAGGAGGTGGCCCGAAGAAATGGCGGGCGGCTACGGTCTGAAAGCGTCGCAGTGGACTAGCATTTGGTCCTAATCTAGGACACCCTCACTTGTGCTCATTGCAAGCAACTGTCTGCGCCCTCTCGCAGTCCTTAGAGTTACATAGTATGCTTATTTAGAGTAGTGCTGCTCCTGATCGTCTTCATCTATGTACCTACCTAGTGTGGAATTTAATGAACATCTTTGGAGCCGTTTTGACATGGTCTTTTCCAGCTAGATACTTGCGTCTGTCAATTACTCTGAAAGGCAGAGGCGCTCGTGGCAGGAAGAGACAGAAGACAACGGTAGAACAGCCCCAGCCGAAACACGTGTTTGGCGTCGCGTGTAGTTTCTAGACATGGAGCTCACCTGCTGCGGACGGGTTAAGCAACTTTAGTTGACAGGCGGCTCGTGTCGCAGTGATCTGCATGGTTGCTACCAGGCGGACGGCACGAACTGCTCATCGAGATGCCACCAATTTGTGGTTGCAGATGTCTACAGCCAAACGAGAGACGGCACAAAAGTCATAGCCGCGTTTCGGGAGCTACTAAATGGTGGATACCACATAGGCGCACCATTTGCAAATTGCGCCACTTCCCACACCCTTTTGATCAGTCGTCAGCCCATCGCATCGCCACTTTGCCTGATCTAAGTGAGTCACGGGCGAATCATAATCATCATGTAGCCACTGGCTTGTCTTTGAGGCTCTCAAGGCTCACAGCATAGATCCCCTCTGGCTAGTGGGGATGGACCTTGACTGGTAGCCGGTTATTCTTATTGCGCTGGCCAAACGCCATGACACCATCATAAAAGTTGTACCCATCGGCAAGGCTGTACGAATGTTAGCTATGGCACCCACTGATAATTCGGACTCCGGAGCTTTTTAATTTCGGAGGAAAGATCGTCGGCGGCATTGATAGCTCTTCACGTTTCTTTCAGCTGTGTCTGCATTTTGGCATGTTGCTTCGGAGTTGGGCATGCGCTCAATTGAATCAACGGCAGTCATTACCACGTCCGGCCTATTTTAATTTGAGACTTCATTCTCGGTAGTATCTTTAGTATCATGAAGCAAATCCCCTTCCCTGGAACCTGTGTGATCTTTCCTTTCCTCTAAGTTTGTCGATGTATCTCGGTCAAGGAGGGCATTGTCTGCTATCTTACTGTATAAAGAATGCTTATGCTCTTGAAACAGCGAGATGTCAAGAATAACGGGTGTCATGACGAGGGTAAATCTGTGATGCGGACGATGCTGGAAGATCCGAACGAGTTCAAATGGGGAGATGGTACCACAAATGCTGATTTCGATAACGAAGGAGAGCTCCCTTTGAAATTCGAGCGACAACTTGATGCAATGGATGGTAGTTCTAAGAGCCAGCGTTGCTGGATTGATCAGTGGAGAGCCAATTCGTCTTTGCCGTTCAAATATTCTTTTGCAGTCAAAGAACTGAGGTTTTCGAGACCAAAGGAATCTCGAAAAGCGGCGGAACAAGAGATCAACAATACCAAAGACCTCCTCCATCCTCACGTCGTCAAATTGCTTGGAACGTATGATCTTCGGGGAAGGTTGCGCATTCTAATTTATCCAGCTGCAAGCTGTGACCTGGCCGACTTCTTACGAAGAGTTTCTGAACACCTGGAAAACACCTCTATCCCGCCTGATCCATGTCCTGCCAGCGATGCGAAGGCGATCCAGATCAACGCGCATCGATATCGATGGCCCCTTAGAGCAGCGCTTGAGCCGATGCTCGAAGCTTTGCGAGCCTATTATGTCTGTTTGTGTCAGGCAGTTGGATATCTTCATGAATCAGAGCTCCGTCACAAAGATATCAAGCCAGAGAACATATTGGTAGATTTCAGTGGCCAAGTTGTGCTTGCAGATTTCGGCATCTCCAAGAAGTTTGATGAAAATATGAAGTCTGCGACAAAAGTTGATCGAATATACACCAGCCGGTACAAATCTCCAGAAATGGACAGGAATGACGTACGTGATTACCCATCAGACGTTTTCTCTCTTGGGTGTGTGTTTCTCGAAATGGCAACTATGATACTGCGTAAGACTTGGAAGAGCTGCAAGGAAAATTGTAGTCACTCCACCAACAACACCGGTCGAAATGACAACTTTTGCTCAAATTTGGCCAAAGTAGAAGATTGGATATCCACACTCGTTCAGCAAGCTCATAATCTGGAAGGAGCACGTACCGGCTCGAGTCTCGGTATGGAAGGCGTCCTTGAAAGTATATCAGAAATGCTTCGTTTTGAACCAGAAAGTCGGCCATCGGCTATTGGTTTATGGAAGAAATTTTATCTACCTGGCCAAGTCATGTGTCGTGACTGCCATCCCGAACATCCGGACCAACCCTGGGCTCCGAACGATCAACAAAAGCTAGCGATTGAGGCAGCCAGAAAAAGACGCAATGCTTTTGCTCTTCCGGCTATTGTAGAAAGCGATAAAAATGATGTACAGGGCGGTGCCGAAGAAGGTCATAATTTTACTACGACAACAGATTCAAGTGGGGCAATCCGCCCAGGATCTTCGGGCACCCTGTTTCTATCTCCTAAATCCAGCATTCGGAGAGATCGTCAACGGGGTGAAAGCACCTCCCGACCTACTAGTCCGAGCTACCATGTTCAATTTCAGCCTAATCCGCCATCACCTCAAAAGTCTCCAAAGCTGGTACATGGCTATGATGAGACACGGCTTACGCAGTCTCTGAGGCAATCTACTGATACTCCTACACCCGTGCCCGTTTCAGGGGCTAAGTCTGGGTCTCCTGCCGTCAAAATTACATCTGAGGCTTCAGAAACTCACCAAGGACCTCCAATTGATTTTCGCCACAGCATGACGGATTTTGACAGTACAAAGCTTCTTTCCCCCCTTGAAAAAAAGGCGGCTCAGCCATCTTCTGCGGAATCACTTAGAAAAGCGACAACGACAAGCAGGAACGCCGGCTTTCATGTAAGACATTCGAAATCCTTAGAGGATATTCTAAATACATCAGAAGTCCGGCCATCGATCCCGCAATTTTTCGAAAAGAGTGCTGCTGGCAGCACGGAATTGTCAGGCTCAAGGAAAAAGGGCCACAAAGTGTTCCATAGCTCCAATAGCCACGTCGCGGCTCAAGATTTCACAGGAGAGGCTCAAGATTTTTCTTACAAACATGATTCTAAGGTACAAGATTACGTCCGTCAGACTCCGACAGACAAAGGTGCTCGGACGGCAACAGAGGACAGCCAGACTTCCAAGAGTTCCAGTGACGCCGAACAAGCAGCATTTTCAAATCAGCGCAGAATCCCTGGGGAATTTCCATTCAGCCGTAGCTCAAGGGGAAGTCTTGATTCGGGAGTCTCAAAGGTAAAAGGTGGCGTAGAAAGAGTTCGACGAGGCAAGAAACGCAGGTCTACATCTTCCAAGCATTCAGACTCGGAACGTTCCACCGGAGATGCAGCGGAGCATACGGCCGTAGTCCGTATAACTTCTCCAGGACCAATCTCTCAAGCTTCGCGGCCCTCCAGTCATAATAGACAATCGGCTATGGTCGATGATCCCACCAGACTTTCCGTTCCAAACTTGAAAGAGGCCGAGGAAAAGTCTCAGAGGCTTTTGGGTCTGAAAGACATCACCGAATCGATTAGTAAGCACAATCTCAAGCGAGCTTCGTGTATATTGGTGTGCGACATGCGAGAAGGAGCATTGAAAGAAGCCGAATTTTATACTTTGGAAGGTAAGACACCAAATGTTTCATTTTCGCGTGCATTCGTGTTCTGACCCGGGGTTTTTTGTCTAGAGCGGAAATTTAGAGCCTACGAACTGCCTCCAAATTCTGGCAATAATCATGACATATATCAAGACGGTATACTGCTTACGAAGATCGACCTGGGCAAACGGAGTTTGTGGTCCCGAGTCAGGAGGTGGTACTCGCCGTTTCCTTGCATATTTTTGATCAACATTGATTCAAAGTTCGACGGTTCTGGGAAAGCATCAAGAGCTGAGACTTTTAGTAACAGCTGAAGTCTACCCTCTGGCCTATCCCCTAGGCGGTGCATTGAGATCATCAAACAGAGTGGGTGCCTTTGTCTGAGATATCAGGCTTTTTCATGTACCAGGTTTTCACCTCTTTTCTTGACTTGTAATGGGGGAAATGTAGAACGTCTAACCTAAGACCTCGAAAGGTCGATGCTGAGCAATCGATAGTCGTAATCAGTCAAAAGTGGACAAAGTCTGCTATATTAACTACCAGTCGTCTTCGGTTTTTCGGGTTCGCCACTATTTGTCCGGCCCTTATCAAGAAGGGTTTTGATGATTTCATGGTTTTCTGGACTCGGTGGCGCCATTCTGTGGAATTCTCTTAGATGGTCCAGCAATTCGTTCTGAGTTTTGAAGACCTTTGGCTCCCCGTTAGTAGCCGTCAACCTGCAGGGACCCATGTCATCTTCGAATTTGCATCTGTACTTTGTCCCAAATGCGAAGCTCTCCCACCTCATTGTCTCAGACCGTTGACGACGCTTCCTCACAAGCAACTCTGCACACTGGAAGAGCTGCTCCTGGACATCTGGATCTCCCAGGTACGCCTTTGTCAATTGTCTGATCCTATTCGTGATCATGTGCTTGGATTGATCAGAATCTTGTGACCACTCAACCTTTGCCTCGAGACGACAATATCGGAATCCACTGCTCTCTTTCTGCATCAATTCGTGCACAGCCTCAGAGCTCTCAACGACACTAGACATAGTGGATTTTCGATCTCTCGACTTGGACGTAGCTAATATTGGAGTATCTAGAGACAGACCAGAGCCGAGGCTGAGAAAAAGGTCTACAGAGTCGTGAGTCTCTCGTTGATGATGATTCTGATCAACCTCTTTGAAAACTTCGATGCTTGGATTATTTAACCCGACTCCTCCATCAACATATTTGTGCCCGCCAATGGTTGAGCTTTTGAAACGACTAGGTGCCGCTGTAGTAGCTCGAGCAAGTTCCCATGTGTTATAATATTTTGTCTGAGGTTGCTCATACGTCCTGAACAAATAAGGCATCAAGACGCCCTTGTGAGAACCACTAAGAGAGCAGACAATTGTTCGGCATCGCACTGCATCGGACTGAAAGCGATCCTGCTTCTCTTCGGGACTAGGCAGGGCAGGTGGGAGATTGCCGATCTGGGCAAGCTTCTGCTTCTTTTGGTTATGCTTGAAAATATCTATGAATCTGCTTCTTCGCGTTCTCCTAAATAATTCTCTTTCCACCAAACAGTATTTGTCGAGCGCTTCATCGACGCTCATGCGCAGGCGCCCTAACATGATAGCTATAAGCCCTCCAACACTTGAACCAGCTATGTAATCAAAATAATGGCATAGCAGGTATCTTGAACTCTCATGCGCCTTGTCATCTTTCTGAGGCGTCGGAAGTGTTGCATCGAACAGAGGAGAATCGGTGCTCGCGTACGCTTTGGGCTTCATGGACCGTTCCAGCTCTTGAATCTTGTTGACTAGTTCTTGGAGAATCAGAAGTGTAGAATAACCATGTAGTCCTACACCGTCTACACAAAGGACTGATTTCTTGGCCCATGGCTCGCTATCGTCGGCTGCTAAGGACACGGTATCTGAGAGGAGGGTCATCGGTCTATGTTACAACCATAGTCAGGGCAAGATATAGACTTTTGGAACAGAACGAATCTCCAATGTCAGGAAAGAAATACCAAATCTGAGGCCAGAACTGGCGGGAGTAAGTAGTCAAATATCGAAGTCAGCGGGCAGATGCGACTTGTAACTGGTTACAGTTACTGAAGGCAACAAGGAAACATGGGGCCATGATCCCTACGGGCCACGAGCCCGATATTTTAGAGCTCTCGTGGCATAGAGGCGCATGCTGAGCCTGGATATCACCCACTGGGAGGACGAAACACTCGAGGTCCTGTGTGCTCGCTTATGTTGGACAGCCTCTTGAGTCCTTGCAACCCTCAATTTTTGGAGAGAACATCTGCGCGCCACTGCGCCACCGCAGCCGTCCTTCGCGTCCTTCATTCAAGGTATCCGCAGAGATATCATTGGCGCATCGTATGTCATTCCCGCCTTGCATGCGCTACACCAATGACACATCTAGGCCCCATGCCGTGTTACCGCCATTGGCACGATTTGTTCTTCCTATCGCCGGCGACTAAGCTGATTCGGGGGACTGCTCAAGTGCACTAATCCTATTCTGGACCAACGAGGCTCATCTAAGGACTTCACATCTTCTCATCGGGCGCCAAATAGCCTCATCTCTAAAACCGCATTTAAAGCAGACCGCGTCGCATGTCGCATCGCTTTTGGAAGTATGATACGGTGCGCCCAGTCTCCCGCCTTCTGAAAGCCTGCTTATTACGAGGCTCTGCGGCTGAGAATAACGAAGAAGAAAAACAATGGCGCTGTCTAGGCTCCAGGAGTTCCTCCTTGTGGAATGGCGGTGGCCTAGTGTGGCATTTTGGACTATCGCAGCCGTTCGCCTTTGGGAAGGGTTGTTTTTGCATTGTGCTCATCTCCGGCCGAGTTGATTCCTTAGCTGCACTGCTCGACTAGCTAGATTTACGTTTACAGGAGATTGGTCCGAAATGAGTGATCCGATCAGCACAGGCATGGGGGCGGCGTCCCTGTCGATTCAAATCCTGGATGGTATAGTCAAAGGTCCGTAAATGGGGCTGAAAGATTCTTTAAGAGCTGTCACGGAATGTACTGAAACACGACGACAGGTTACAAGGCGTTTATTGAAGCTGCGAATATGGACAATGACTGTCGAGAGCTTCGGACTAAGCTCCAGATTGAATATTGTCGGCTGCTAGATTGGTCCGAGGTGACTGGCCTTATCAACCAAGAATACGAGGCAGATCTCCCGGATGTCTTGAGAAGCGACAAACTCGTCCTAGTAGCAACGCTGATGCAAATTCAAGCTCTCATGGACGAGTTTACATCGCTCAATGGTAGGTACGAGCAGTTGAGACCAAGCGATACTGAGCAAGAAAAGATGGAAAAGCGAGATTCGGATATCGCAGTAGGCTTCGCTTCGATTGAACTGCGCTACGAGAAGAAGGCTGCAGAAAGAAAGTACAGACGTGGCTTGAATCATGTAATGCGCATGACAAAGGACATCAAAAGTATTGCTACCCAACCTAAGCGTCTGTTTTGGGTAGCCTTTGATGCAGAGGTCTTCAAACAGCTTTTGCGGAAACTGACCGAGTATAATGACTGGCTAAGTGAACTGCTACGTGGTCATCATGCGAGGAAGCTGGAGGAAACGACTCGGAAGACCTATCTAGAACTAGTACAGGTAAGAACTACTGTCCAGGAGTTGAAGGACCTTTTCACAGCAAGTTCCTTGCTGAGCGATCATTCGTTCGAAATTGGTCACCATGAGGGACTGGCAAAAAATGACCAGCTTCTGAGCCACCTCTCCAAATTCAAAGAGATCAGTCTTGCTCATGACCACCCAAATGACCAACCTCCGACGTACTCTGAGACTGTCAGAGACGCGAATATTGGGTACTATTCCGTCAAATACGACTCAGACTTAGACGAGAGTGAGTCACCGTCACCCAGAGTGCGCGACTCCTGCGAGTATCTTCCCGACGACGGCTCAAAGATCCACGGCTGGATTGAATGGAAGTCTTATAAGAGCATCTTAAATCGAGAAACACGGAACAGCGAACCAGCACCGGGAAATATAAAGCGAGTGCAAGAACTGGTAAACCTTCTACGGCAATCCAATATTTCCGAGTTTCGCATACCTCGTTGCATCGGCTACTTTGACGACCGTACTGACGTCGAAGATAGCGAGCATCTTGAGCGTTTCGGCATCGTCTTCCAGAAACCCATCCAAGATTCTTATGCTCCACCTCCTCTTTCTCTCCTAGAAGCTTTTCAAACCAAGAAATGCCCGTCGCTAACCGAACGCGTAGCCATGGCCCATAAGCTCGCAACCAGCATCCTCTACCTCCACGCTGTGAAATGGCTGCACAAGGGCCTTCGCAGCGACGGTATCATATTCTTCCCTACTACGAACACTAAAGATATTGATTTCGCGGAACCATATCTCTCTGGCTTCGAATATGCCCGGCCCGACCGCGACGGCGCACATAGCACAGGTGGCGGCCGGGATCCCTTGTCCGAGCTATATATGCATCCGAGCTATCAGGGCTCAGAAGCCATGGGCACTTATCGGAAGACGTTTGATATCTATAGCCTCGGCATCGTATTACTAGAGATCATTCACTGGGAGCCGGTTCATAATCTGCTCGCGTTTGAGGATCAAGAACACCCGAGTCCGCCGGAACTAAAGGCCGTAAGGCAGAGGCTTCTTGGTGAGAAATCGCCGTTGACTAGGAATATCGGGGATAGATTGTACACTGCTACGAGGAGCTGTATTCAAGGACTGGCGGCTTTCGGGTTGGAAGAGGAGGTTGATGAGTTGAGTCCGGGCGTCGGGGCAGCGCTACAAAGGAGCTTCGCGGAAGTCGTCGTTGATAATTTGAAGGACATTGTTGTTTGAACCTTGAGCTCTGTGGCGGGTATGGGTAGGTCTTTGGATGTTATTTTCTTTCTTCCGTGCTTCTGTGCTATTTTCTTCGATTGTAGACGGTCATTCGATTACCTTCACATGCAGCCTCGCCAGAGGCTCGGTTTCTGTTCAAGTTTGACACCTGTCTCAATCACATCTCTCAGTTCCCAACCTAGTGATCGTCCGATTCGAGATTTTAAAACTAGCATGAGGCGCACTAGACATTTTCTAGTCCGCAAAAAGGCCGCAGAACTCAATTCCAATACTTATAAGTGTCAACAAGCCCGATGCCACGGTCAAGCGCGGTATCTAGAAAGCGTAAAGGTAGGAGGCCATCCTTTTCGGTACAATTGTCATTCTTATGTCTGGACCCCCCACCTCTCCATCTTCTCTATACCGAACGTAGCCTCAAGCAGTATCATCGCAAAGTCGTTTACGTCTGCCGGTGCGACCTCTTCAAATAGTTTATCGGCTTCTGCCATCTGTATCAGCGCTGGTTTTCTCTCAGAACACAGCTTCTCCCAAGCAAGAGCTGATTTTGCTTCCCAGACACCTCGACAGCTCGTGAACATCATACCACCTTGGCAATGAACCGGCCCAGCTTTTTGAGCAACCATGTATATTCCATGAATGCCGGAAGTTACGAGCCACGTCCGTCGGATGCTTTCGGCTACAATCCAGGAGTACCAAGAGAAGTTCTCCCAATGCGCAATATCGGATCGGTTAAAGTCAATACTGGTCTCTTCTTGAGGCGATAAGAAAATAGCGCCGCCTAAACAACGATCCTGTCGAGCACATTCAACCATTTGTTGCATCCAGTTGTTCAGCACAGGAATGTGACTTTCTGCAAGGTGTCGGAGCCTGATGTCCCCATCGTAGAGACTGACTATCTGATAGGCTAATAATGCCTGAACACGAGCAATATGACCAAGAGAGTCAAGTGGTATCGAAATTCTTCCTATACTCGTTGGCGACGAGTCAAACGGACTGATGTCTTCCGCAACTAGTCGCTTAGCTTGATCTTCGATAATTCGAAAAATGGTCTGCTCATTTGACTCTGTCTTGTGAAGGTAACATGAAAGAGTGGTATATGCATCTTGAATACACCGAGGAAATCTTGTCCTGTATAGTTGAGGATGTATGAAAGGATTACTCCCTTTTTCAATCCACTGGGTGAGCCAGCGATGAATCTTCATCATATGATTCTTCAATTCTCTAGGACCAAATTCGGTGTTGCTCTTCGTCCGTGGGATATGCTCTACCCTCCAAGTCTCCGGGGAAATAAACCAGTTTGAAGTCGGCTGGTCGCCAATAAGCTCATCGGAAACCCCGGGTAGTTCGATGCCCAGAGAAAAACTGAGATCAACTCCTCCAGTCTCAACTCCGGGCCAATAGGCAGATATCTGTGGATCATAATAAGACAAGATATCATGCTCTGTCGGCACCGCGTCATCTCCTCCGCAAAGGACGAAATTGGTCGGCTTTGTCGGAGGATATGCGCAATTGATGCCCCGTCTCTTGCACCTGACGCAGTGCGGCCTCTGTTTTCCGCACCTCCGCTTCGACCCTGCGCAGGCAATACATGCTTTAGTCTCCAACAGACTAGTCATGGCGGTATAGATTGTGAAATTCACAATCTGCGGAGGAATGTCAGCAATTTTCCTCGCCGGCTTCTTACAAATCGGATCTTGAGGCGAAGGCGTGCACGGCCCTACGACTATCTCCGGTCTGCGGACGCTATCCGCTTTAGGATAGTCCCCGCCCTTCGGTCGTGACTTTTTTTCGTCTCTCGTTTCCGCAGTCTCGTTCCTACCCCATCGCTTACTACTCCCTGTATACCATTCTTTCCCTCGGTGATTTGTAGATTCAAGTATAATGGCCTTTGAAGGCTTACAAACGTCATATTCCGGGATTTTTGATAGAGCACATGGGTATTTTACGCGGGGTATCGACTTTCGTATCTACCGTCCCACGTTGCGGAGGCCATCCATTTCGAGATAGCTATCGATGTTAAGGTGAGTTCCGGGAGTATGATGGCAGCCAAAATGTTTGGTAATAGACAATATCAACGGAACACCTATTCCACCGCACCTGGTATCCCCACACCACTATAGAAGGTTGGAAAGGGATGGAAAAATGGCTCAAGGTCAGGTGGAATAAGCCTTCGTTGATATAAATCCACCGACATGCCATGCTATCTTTCGGACTAAGATCTGAACGGTACCTACTGAGCTTTATCAGAAAACGTTATCACGGCATTGTTTGCAGCGAGCTTCCGCCCATCTTGACATTGCATTGCACATCCAACTGTTGAAGATTGTCTCGTTCGAAATACCAGACAATGTCAGACTTTGATTTAGAAAAGCAGTTTAAGGAGGTCCTTGAGACCGACTTCACTAAAACTACACACAGGGAACCATATTCAGCTATCCTCCCCTCAAGACCCGAGTTAAGCCAGGCTGGAAGAGTGGTACTGATAACTGGTGGCGGTACTGGCGTTGGTTACGCCACAGCTCGATCTTTCATCCAGGCTTCGGCGGATACCGTCATCATTGTCGGTCGTCGCGCTGATGTGCTGGAAGCTGCTGAATCCTCCCTCAGTCAAGAAGCGAAAAAGGCTGGTACCGGGACCAAGATCATCACTCGTCCCTGCGATGTCGCCAATCTAATTGAAATCGACGCTCTCTGGAAAAACCTGGCGACTCAGGGCATCATCGTTGATGTACTTGTCGCCAATGCCGCCAAATTTACCGAGACTCAATCAATACTTGAGCTTGGCACAGACGAAGTCTGGTCTCAGCTTGAGGTTAATGCCAAGTCTCCACTGTATATTACGGAGAAGTTCTACTCTCAGCCAGGCGACAAACAGAAAGCAAGTGTATCCCTGTTTCCTGCATCCCTTCCTTGCTCCTATTCCTTGGAAGCAAGAGTGTTTCTAACCAGACAATCTCACAGTTCCTTGTCAACGTGTCGACTCAGGCAATCCACATGACAGGCCATCCCGGCGTAGCTGTGCGCCCAGCATACACCCTATCGAAGATGACTGGAACCTTGTTGTTCCAGCTCATTGCGCAGAATACGCCACCAGAGAAAATGCAGGTCGTCAGCTTCCATCCTGGACTCATATACAATGATATGTGGAAGTCAATGGGTCTGCCTCCTGACCCCTTTGACAATGGTGAGATAACCGTTCCAAGATCCGTACAATGTCTAGGGCCGATCAAAGCTAACCATCTCTCTCCTACGATCTAGACGAACTCCCCGGTGATTTTGCAGTCTGGGCTACCACGAAGGAGGCTGCGTTCCTTCATGGCCGCTTTGTCTGGGCAGCGTGGGACGTCAACGAGCTTTCGACGGGCGAAATCAGGAAACGTATTGACGAGGACCCGTACTATCTCAGAACTTCGATTGTTGGGCTCAAAGGCGCACTGAAAGCTTAGAAGTCAGAGCTTGCCAGACCTTGGGACAGAGAAATCCTACGTGCGCACAATAGGAGCGACGAGGTTGGAGCTTACAATTAGACAGCTGTCTATGATTTATTGCTAGAACAATTTGCTCGACACAATCGCTTCCATTCGGGTTTCATTCAGGTTCCATTCGGGTCGTCTTGGTAAACTTGATTTGCGGATATCATGGCTGTAACGGTATTCAAGGACTTATCCGATCTAAGATCGGTGACCAGCGTTGGGTTAAAAACGTCTACCCCTATAAGTCAACAAGCAGGATTTGCTGTACAATGGTTACTAGCCAAGCATACTGTGTAGCCAGTTGGTTGGTCAATGACATCTCACATTGGATATCTTAAAGTTAAGACACCCTTCTTCGTTAAATGATTCAGGGGATCCAAAGATGGTGTAACGCGCTAAGGTCAATCTCTCACTATCATACAACTTCAGCCTGCCCCCTCGATCCTCAGGTTCAACTCTGACCAAGAGGTTCTCGCACGACTCAACCGTAGACTGCTCTGCCAAGAAAACTTCCAATACCTATCGATGTACTATGGCTACTATACTTGCGTAGAAATATCAACGCAGTCCACCTTGCGGTCGCTAGATCCCCCACCTAAACGACTCAAAGACTAAAACTATATCAACCGTCGTTCTATTTGAGATCGCGCAGGAAATAGATCCAAGTTATCCCCTATGGTGTTATGAATGTTGGGGGGTTTTCGATTGGTGTGCATCACTCCGTGCTAACCGTGCGTCGGGATGTTGCAGACTGAATTTAGAATAGCACGGATCGAGCCAGATCAATCGAAAAACACTCGACATTTATACCACCATAGAGGATAACATTGTCGCATCTCGACTTGCTCAGTCGCGGCTGTCGCGTCCGGAACTGGCTAGAAGCCGGTATTCCATAACTGGGACGAGGAGAGATTTCCAGATAAGGAGAAGCTCGTGTCGTATACTTTAGTGCGAGACTCCTGAGATCGAAGCCGAGGGCTAGAAATAGTGAGACTTCCGCACTCAGAGCTTTTGACGTTTCCTTTTAATGTAAAATTTGCTAATTACTACTATTATGGCCTTTTAAGAACTATTGATAGGCTATAGCTCTAAAGATTGAATCTTCTACTGAGGATCTTCAATCTATACATAGGGAAAGAATATCAAAATCAATGCGTGGTTGGTTGATGAACGCGTGTAACGAGTCCTTGTTAGTAAAATTGATAGGGTTAATAGTTGTAGGTGCGTTAGTCTCATTATTCCTGGGTCCCAGCTTTGGACTCCCCCTCATATGTATACTTCTCCACAACCTTGAAGCCCCGGTGCTGATAAAAACCTGCATCTACCAGCGGCTTCATTGCGTCTAGCGCACATCTCGTAATGCTCTCCTTCTCCATCCACTCAAATACCCATTCCAACAGCATCGTCGCCGCGCCATGCCGCTGCCAGTCCGGGTCTGTTGCCAGAATCTGCACATATACGTTTGGCACACGCAGCTCCTTGACTTTGCATTGGCGTGCGGCAATCGTGTTGAAGATCCATTCTATCCATTCGCGGTCCTTCGGATCTTCGATCTGCGGAAGCTCGATCTTGGGCGGTGGATCAGGGTTGACTTTGCCGTGACCGTCATCAATGACTCCGTACTTTCCTCGGAAGACCCAGCACGTGATAAAGGCAATGGGTTCATCATGGTTAGAAGCTTTAGCGTAGAGGCGCTCAGGCGGGCCCTGAAAAAGGTACTTGAAGCGCTCGACATTGGCATCAAAGGCGTCCTCAGACGTGCCGCCGGGGTATAGAGAGGAGATGACTGGATCATCTTTGTAGGCGCGGAACTCGACACTGAAGAGGGCTTTATAGTCGTCCTCCGAGAGACTGGAGCTAATTTTGAAGCTTTGAGATTTTTGAAGGGTCTGCGGAAGTATGGAGGGCATTTTGGATGGTCAGTGATCGTGGTTTCTCCGTAAGAAGTCGATCTGGATGGTAAGAAGAACTTTGATCGCGCCGTGGAAAGTGTCGCTGATCGAGCGCCCGAATTTCTGCAATTACTTGCGAGAGTGAGGTCAAAATCAGCGGCACAGCGTCGGCTCCGAAGCTGAGCCCGTATCTGCCGGTCTGTCTCTGGAACGACTGCTTTCCTTAGAGCAGCCGTCGAGTCGAAGCTATTTGATAGAAGAGCGAGGAAGTCTTACGTCCCGAATTCAAACACAAGCTAGAGTCAGCAGCCGCTGCATACACTCAGGAATCTATCACTTTCAAGTAAACTGCAGTCAAAGGTCTCCGTCGCGATTTAGCATTTTCAGCCCTTTCTGCGCGGTTAGGGGGTTAATCCAGTAGAGCTCTGGCACAATAGGCTGTGAGATATTTTCGTAAAAAATTAATTAACTACTGACGCCACTTTCCCGCATGAAGCTATTGCATGCTATGCAGCGCTCCAAGCATTATTCAAAGCCAATGGAGCAGTGTGAAGCAGCAGTCGAACTTGCCAGCGACAAGGTAGTTTACGAGGTTCGCTACATCTCCGGGATGCATCGGGAATTGGGGGCGGGTAAGGCTGGACTTCGCGGCGAAAACTTTTTTCTGTTTTAGTATTAGCTCCGTTTCGAAGACTTGCAAATACCCTTCGAGCTTGTGCCGCAGAGAGTACGGCGTAATTCTTCTAGCGAAAGCTTCCTGTGAACTCAACTGATCGATACGGCAATTAGAAATCACCGTGACTACATGAAAGCATTCCTAATTATATGTAGAGCAGGTAAGCTATATAGTCGAAGACACACAACAGATCTATTGGTCCAATCTCGAAATTGGTCTCTGCCTCCTTGCCATCAACCTTCCCTCTATCTCCCCTATCTTGACCCGCTCCGTCGCTGAGAAGACCGTCAAAACGGTTCGCTCTATGATCTCCCTGCAGTCCCTGCGTTCGCGCCGCGGCGGCGAGCAAACCATTACCTATGCAACATCTTCATCATCTAAGACGAAGAGTATGTCGATAAAGACGAGCCAGGAGTCGGAAGGGTTGGAGATGTATGATTTGGAGGTTTCGGGGCGTGTACCGCCGGTGCCACCCTTGCCGAAGCCTATTTATGCGTCGAATGCGGCGATCTCCTCGGACTCGGCTTTAGGAAAGGACAAAGAAGGCTTTTTGGGGAATGAGGTGATTAAGAAGCAGAGTTCTATTATTGGATCTCGGATGTCGTGAAAACATGTGGTGTTGTGCCTCGCTAAGCAAATCTGGCATGTATACGCTCTAATATTCATTGAGCTACGAAATGCTCAAGGCTGGGGGTCAAATTCGCAGTCTAAGTTTTACGTACATTCAGTTTATAACCCTTTCCTTCTAATTTTCCCATCCACTCGTTGCTGACTCACCCCAACATGTTGGCAAAACCTCTTCTCGAGGCTTCATAATTGGCCCCCACCGCCAAGCCAAGTAGACATGCCATCTGCATCGCCTTATTCATCAGCGCTTGTTTTAGTTGGCTCCTCCACGTTTGATTAAGCTTTGCCTTTATCCAGGAACTGTGCTTATGCCGAAGATCTGCATTAGGAAGTTGCTAACTCTGGCGCCCCTCGAAAAATGCCCAGCACGACACTGATGCACTGACAGCCATGAATCTAGTCTAGGAATGATACTAATGAAGTCGTTGCGGGTGTCGATTAATGTGACGATGGTTTTACGTTCCACAAATGATCCTGGAGCATTTCCAACGAGCTTTCCTAAGTTGAAAATCGATAGGAGAAGGCGCCCATGAATGATTTCCTTGGCATGGCCACCCGTTGACCAGTTCAAGAAACGCGATGCCGAAGCAACATGGTCCTGCCTCCCTCATATGCATAGGCACCGTTACACCTTTCTCCAAAGACGCTTTTTGAAACCGAAAGATGGAGCTCTGAGGCTGGTGCTGAGAAGTCTGTGTTGCTGTTCATCGGTTGACAACTGGCAAGCTGCTCTATAACATCAATATCAATGCCACATTTTTACGACGTGAGCTCGCTGCGATAAGTATAAAGTCTCTGTCCCTCACCTGTCCTGATGGAATCCATCGACTATTCTCCCCTTCAGCAAAGAGACCTCCAGTACTTTTCTATACTTCAAGATGATAGGTATTACTGTCATCCCTGTCGCCCTAGCTCTCATCTCCAGAGCCTTGGCCAATGCACCGGTCGCCGAT
Source organism: Pyrenula massariospora (assembly GCA_021030905.1). NCBI lineage: Eukaryota > Fungi > Ascomycota > Eurotiomycetes > Pyrenulales > Pyrenulaceae > Pyrenula > Pyrenula massariospora. The sequence goes on from JAGFMI010000020.1 coordinate 430,459, forward strand.
GATTTGTTCAAGAATAAAGACACGCAAATCCAGGCCGCGCAATCCGCCGCACCGTACGTGTCCCTCCATACCTTTAGGATTAGGTATAAAATACTAACCTAACTAACATCCAGCGTCTACCGCTTCGGTTCCAAAGACATCTGTCCCCCAGAATCCGCCTCCTGGAACGGCGTGGCCAACGGCGGCCAACCCGCCAACAATGCCGACGGTAAATGCGCCAAGCTCCAGGCTACGAACGGCTTCTCCGAGATCCACATGTTCCCCACGTACTACTATGTCGCCTACTGCCAGGACATCGACCAGTACCGCATCCTCTACGATGTCTACTTCCCGGCCGACTTCGGCCACCGCCACGACTGGGAGTGGGTGGTGGTGATCTGGAAGCGGTGGGACAGCGACAAGACCAAGTGGATCCGGGATTCGGTTGTTTTGGAGCAGGACGGCAAACACATATATGAGAAGTGGAACGATATCCCGGAGACGAGCGATGAGTAAGTCCCCCCTTCCCTCTCTCCCTCCTTCCCACGCCGAACACCAAAGCCCTAGCCCATCCATCCACCCACCCACTCACCCACTAACCTTCCCCCTACCAGCAAAAACGACGTCCTCAAAACCAAACACCCCCAATCCCAACACCCAAACATCTACGTCGACCCCGCCCAGCACTCCATGCACACCAGCCCGCCCGGCGCCACCCCCGGGCGCCTCTTCCGCTTCAAGCGCGAGACCGCGCCGCCCATGCCCGGCCAGGACGGCGGCGCCAGCTACTGGTACTACAGCGCGGACTGGCTCGAGGACGGGACGACGGTGCCGTTCCCCAAGGACGCGAAGGACCCGAGCAAGCCGTGGGGGGAGTCGGATTCGTATCCGCAGAATTTTGGGCCGGGGAAGGCGTATGATATTTGTAAGAATATTAATTGAGTTGAGAGGGGGGGAGATGGGGGCTTTGTTGAAAGGAAGGGAGGGGCTTGTGCAGGCGCAGGGGTCTTGGTAGTGCGGGTTTCATTACCAGAAAAGATAAAGTGCGGTCTTGAGAGGAGTTGTTGGTGGTTCTTTTATTTGGGATTTCTCTGCTGCGTGGTTGAGGTATAGATTGCCGGCGCTCTAGACCAATTTTTAGTCTATCTTCGCGGAGTATAAGTAATGCAAAGATTTTGACAAGAGATGGTCCGTGCTTGTCAATGCCTACTAGGTGTCAGGATGGTTTATATCACCGAGATCTATCACTTCACCCGTGTAGAGCCATTCTCTTTGAATGGTGCTACATGTCTACTTCAATACCTAGGTGCTTGACGCCTAAATGATCTCGCTGCGGCTGTTAACTCTAGTCGATAAGCTTCATACTCAAGCTAGTCTCGTTGTGTGATCCTTGAAACATCCTCTCCAATTCCCGCGCATCTTCATCTCGTACCTTCAGCGTCACGCTCGTGCCCCGAAACTCCAATCGTCCGTTGTTCGCGAAGGTAGGATCAAGATTGGCGGAAAGGCGCCAACCTCGATCCGCTAATGTTGTGGCAAGAGCAAAGTAACTAGGACATTGGTCAATGGAGATTCTGGGAAGGGGGAGGGTCAAAGATACGCAAAATTCTCGGCGTTATTAGTAGTCAACTCTATAGTGGTGAGGAGCTGGATATTTCTCCACCCAAAAGCAAATTCGTTTGGCCCACCCCCAGGAATATGCATATCACCTTCTAGATCTGAGGTATACAGACTCAGAAGCGAGCTCCCAGGAGAAGACTTCTTAAAGAATAGTGAAACTGAAGACTCACCAAGAAAAGGAATAAAATGGCAAAACTACAGATTGATGATTAATAACATCGTAACTCTCATGGTATTTTGAAACGAACCTCGTGTACGAGAACGAAAGCAGTGATAGATGAAAAAGAATCCATGTTTAGGCTTGATAGATCCATGTTCAGAGGGACATCATCGTCGAGTGAATGATATCGTGAGAATAATTGTGAAGAGCAAACCTACGATAATATCCGCCTTAGAATATTGGAGCAAGATAGAGACTTAGGAGAGGTATACAGTCGTTACTCCGCGAATCAGAGGTTGTCCGGCGATAGTAGGGCCTTCAAATTGTCGCAGCCGCCCTTCATGGGTTATTTGGTAGGGGCCATATGTCTGAGCCTTGATATTTCCTGCTTGGCACCCATAGGTGGGACCCATGAAGACCTGAAGGGAATGACTGTTTAGTTTATAAACGTTCTCAGCACCTTGGTAGTTACTGACGCCGTTACTTTCGTCTACCCATTCCTGGTACTGGGGATTATCTGCGGCACGGCTGGTTCGGAGCTCTTGTAACTGGTAACTAACAGGTAGATCGTTTAGGGGTGGATTACTACGTAGCTTCCATCTTGAAAGACCACGTCTTATATCTTGAGGATCGTCATCACAATAATAACGATAGTTTGACGCAGCTCTATTGAGCTGTGGTGACAGATTCGCAAGAGCACGGAAGACCCCTTGCATCCGCCGTTAGGGCAACTTGAAAGATTCCTTAGGGAAACCCCCACCTTTGACTCGTCGCAGTGCCTCCTGGTGATCACGACTTGGATTTGCCATATCAGCCTTGAAAATCTTTTGAAATAACTGTGGCGTATATGCATCCGTGGAACTTTCTAGTCTCACATAAGCCGACCTCGCCATCTTCTGAGCCCCTAGAAGCGCGTTGAAAAATGCGTTGCCTGGAAACCGAGTACATGACTCGTCGACCCAAAAAGTATACTGCGCAGAGATGAGAGAGACTAGAGCAAGCGTGATCAGGATTATGTAGGTTTTCATGACAAACTTCGAATAAAGTGATAAATGGATCGTGTTAGGCTTACCATAAAGTCAAAGAGATATTGTTGAAAGAAATCACTGCTGGAGGACGATCTGGCGGAGATAAGCTAGTGACTTTTGCTATGCTTCGCCTTGTTAGATCAGAGTTTGGTGGATGTTACACGAGTTCTTCAAACCAAATGGGGATGATTCTGGTTCAAGAGTAACAGTCGGATGCAGCCTACGCCTATCAGCCACACGAGGCTTACGGGGGGAACGAAGAGACAGGACGACGAAAGTGTGGCGGGACACGGCACTGCCCTGGTTGGCACATAATAGACGTGGAGCAGCACCGTAGAGGCTTCCAGTCTTGGTTCGATATACAGCCTCTTGCGCAGCAGATGTTCTTTCGGACCTGCAGGAGTAGCTCCAGGACACGGCGTGATTCCGCGCTGATCATGTCTGGGAAAGCCGTTGGGGCGCGCGGCTATTTGAGGCTGGCTCGAGGCTGGTGACAGAAATCGTGGCCCCCCTACCGGCTAATAATCGGCCTGAGCAGCCTGAGGCGGGCCTTCGACTTCTGTCACTCAGCCCTCGATTTCTCTCCGCATCTGATCCTGCCGAGGTCTCATAGCTAGAAGGATGCACCACGGCTTCAACATTGAAGACGATTACTTATCGGCCAATGCAGCCATAAATGACGGGCTTTCACTGCTACTAGGTATTTGTACCTAAATAGCCGACGCCTTTAGCAAGTGAATCGTCTTTCCGCAGCCATCGGCGTTAGAACCCAGCTCAGGTAGGCGGTCGCAGCAGTCATTGACCTATCGCTCCAGCAATCTTACGACGAAAAAGAACCAGCATCTCTCCATTCACCATGTCGGGCAAACCTCGTGCAGACGTCGGCCTTCCCTCCTCATATTCTTCCCTCCCGTGGCAAGCGATTCGCGTCACCCATGTCCCAGAGAGTTCTCCAACTACAACACCTGTCATACTTGTCACGCTCTATCGGCCAAAGAATAATAATGCGTTCAATTTTGTTATGGGGAACGAGCTCATGAAGATTTTCGGGCTGCTTTCGGTCGACGACCGTGTAAAGGCAATCGTTTTATGTGGGTATGGCAATCGGATGTTCAGTGCTGGCGCGGATCTCGACGTTGGATTTGCAGGAGGCAGTGGACGAGGGGAGAATGCGGGAGCGCGGAATGAGAAGAATGAGAGGGAGAGTGAACATAGAGACGGGTATGCACAACTTCCTTGTTACACTTGTTACCGGCGCGTCTTTAGGCTTCCAGACCTACGAACAGGGTCTTCAAGCACGTTTCGCTTGTGCCACGTTGCTGTGCAACAATGTCACGCCATTCAACTAACACGTATTCAGAGGCGGTCGTATCTCCCTAGCTATCCACCACTGTTCAAAGCCCACCATTGTCGCTCTAAATGGCTCAGCCGTCGGCATCGGCATAACCATGACCCTCCCCGCCGCTATCCGTGTTGCTTCCGCTACAGCCAAGGTAGGCTTTGTCTTCTCCCGCCGAGGGCTCATTATGGAAGCCGCCTCCTCCTATTTCCTCCCACGTCTGATCGGCATGTCTCGCGCTCAGCACCTAGTTACGACAGGCGCCGTCTACCCCGCAAACCACAAACTGCTTGATGGGCTGTTCTCTGAGATTCTCCCAACGCCAGAGAAGACAGTTGAACGTGCCATTGAGATCGCAGAGGATATCGCAAAAAATACATCGACGGTTTCAACAAGGTTGATGAGAGAACTGATGTGGCGCGGCCCCGACAGTGCAGAAGAGACCCACTTGCTGGACTCTAGGGTGATCTATGGTATGTTCGGATCGAAGGACAATGATGAAGGGGTGAAAAGCTTCTTTGAGAAACGATCTCCAAATTTCAAGGGCACGATGCTGGAAGACGCGCCGGCTGCATGGCCGTGGTGGACACCAGTGGATACGCGGAGCCCGGCGGAAATCGCTGAAGCGAGAACGAAGGCGAAACTGTAAGGTTGCACTTGCCTCAGCACTGTAATAGTCTATGATCACTCCTGCTACCTCAATTCTATTCTTAGACCGAATTTCCGAGCCAACACGGAAACTTCTACACAGGCTCGGAGACTTCTCTGACCCCCCACGTATCTTTCCGAATCAGGCAATAAGCACTCCTGCATAGCTAGGTATAAAAGCTTTCCGCCTTGTATGCAAAATTTCGCCTTTACACTGTGTTGGCATCTGTGTCCATTTCTCCAAAGTTCCTCCAGTACACATCAGTCCTCCACCATTTTCTATTCTCTATCCCAACCCAAGCAATCCTCCTCTTCCCCACTCTACGCCCACCATGGACCCCAAAATGCTCCCCCTCTTCGACAAGATGGCCGCCACCTACGAAAAGACGACCCGCGGCGTCACCCGCAACGTCGTCACCCACTTCCTCCCCACCCTCGCCCCGCCCCTCACCTCCGCCTCGGTGATCCACGACAACGCCGCCGGCCCCGGCATCGCCACCTTTGAGATCCTCCGCCTCGCCGCCACCACCCCGTCTCCCCCCTTCCCCTTCCCCTCCCGCATTGTCGCCACCGACTTCGCCCCCGGCATGGTCACCGCCATCCAAACCCGCCTCGCCCACGGCGCAGACCCGCACTCCTCCACCATCGTCGAGGCCTGCGTGCGCGACGCGCAGGACCTGCACGGCTTCGCGGACAACCTATTCACCCACAGCCTAACCTGCTTTGGTCTCTTTGCGTGTCCCGACGCGGTCCGGGCCGCCGCGGAGATCTACCGCACCCTTCAGGCCGGCGGGGTGGCGGTGGTGACGACGTGGAAGGAGGCGGGGACGATGGACATGGTGCGGCGGGTGTCGGAGAGGATCCGGCCGGGGAGGGAGGTTTGGACGCCGGTGAGTCGGGAGTGGGAGGAAGGGTGGAAGGTGCCGGATGTGCTGGTTCAGGGGGGGTTTAAGAAGGAGGATATAGGGGTGGAGGAGTTTGCGCAGAGGATGGGGAAGGGTGAGGATGAGATTGTGGAGATGTTTCGGGCGGATTTTTTTGCGGTGGCGAGGCAGGGGTGGACGGAGGAGGAGAAGGGGAGGTGGGATGGGGCGGTGAGGGAGTGTTTGACGGAGGAGGAGAGGGAGTCGGGGGTGAGTATGGTGGCGTGGATTGCGGTCGCGAGGAAGTAGAGCAGGCGGGCCACGGACAGAATGCTTTCATTTTCTGGGTTCGCCATGCAGCTTTGAGCTGGAATGTGTTGGCTGGTCTTTTTCAACTCGGTGTTGGATGTGTTTGAACAAGGCCGGTATGATGAAATACTCGATCATCTTTTCCTCCATTTGTGCCGAGGTTTCTCTAAGGACTACAAGTAGTCCAATGAGACCCGGGGGCACAGGCCAGTTAACGATGTCTGGTTCTCCGTGTAATAGGGTTTCTGGACCGCTGTCCAGCAAATCCTTAGGCGACGGGATCATTAATGGTTGGGCATCTGCGCTCAGCGTCGGTATTTCAGCAGGCTCTTTTCTGTCCGGCGGTCGTAGCGACTGCCGGGAAGCCCATTCAACACATCTTCTCCGTCCAAGGACACCTTCATGTGCACGTAACACGCGCCATGGATGGCTCGAGGTCTACCGTCCCCTTCTCACCCTTAGTGTTCAGCTTAAACGCAGCCCCCACGCCAGAAAGACTTCGACTGTCAAGAAGACATACTTCTCAAACGAGCAATTCTACAAACGCAGGCCGAGCTCAGCTCATCGTAGAGACCCTGTCGGCCTTACGCAACCATTCTGATACTATCTTTTGCAAAATCGGTGTGAATATTTCGTTTACAAGATTTATACTTAGTCTTACCTAACGTGTACTCAAATTGGCCACGCTGTTGACACGGCCAACTGCCTGAAGCCACTTTAGGCTTCGTGAAAATGACTGAAAGGATGTTTTTTGGGTGTTCTGGCTCACTGCAGACTTGACAATGTAGGGTGAAGCCTTGCAATAATCAATGCGAACAACTCGCGAGTCTCTTGTAGCTCGTGACATTTCCTGAGATTAAAGCTAGTTCATCCTCAATTTACCGATGCCACAATTGCCCGAGATCAAATTAGATCGATGTTGATTGCCTCGTCCAACTTTTCCCTCCACTTACACGACTCATCGTCGAGATCAAGTAGTGCCGGACTCACAAGTCGGTAGCCAGATTCGCAACGACGAACGACGAACGGTCTGATGGCATGGTGAAATCCTACAACGAGATCACCTTCTTCGATCGTCGGTAAAGCTAAGCCCAAACGCCCATTGTCGTCAAGGTACAACATACCTCTTCGCATGCTGTGTAGCACAAGCACGAGCGACGAAACATTGGCCGGTATTTTAATTGCACATTTTTCTTTGAGTTCCCATTTCCTGAAGAATACTTCTCCGTGCATTTCAAAGAGCTTCTCTTGAGTACTGGGTCCAGGCTCATCGACGCTCATAGACTCCCAGGTTGGAAATGAGACAACATGTTGCGAAAGGTGGAGCCACGCCCTTAAGAGTTCTATGTCTGGCTTAAAATGTTCCTTGTCACCCTCCGTCATCAGACACCAGGCTCGCAGGAAGTCGTCATCAGTCGCGTAGGTAGAGTGAGACCGAAACCAGCAGATCTCTGCGATGGCTGCTCCAAAATCTTGAAGGAACTCACCGGCTCGTTCAGCGTTGAGATTCTCTATGTCAGTCGTAAGGCGTCGTCCCTTATGCTTGATTCTCGAATGTACGTAACCCGATACTGAGAGCACTCCATTTCTAATCGACCATTTTGGTACCGTAGGTGCGGTAAGGTACCGCAAAATTTCCGATTTAGTAGTACCAAGGTCATATAACAGCCCCAAACTAAGGCTATGAAGGGACGTAATATTCAGTTTAAAGCACCAGGATGGAATAGCCGCTACCAGGCTGTCGTCTCCATTTTCCAAGGGACAAGAATATGTGAGGAGGTCGAGCAACGAATATTGATCCAAAAGGGCTGATGTAAGGTCGAAAACGACCGTTGCGAGAGGCAAGGTGTAGTCTGGAACAGGAATGTGGCAATTCATCCTACCGAGTGTCCATCTCAGTGCAAACAACTTATCTCGAGGGTCTCTGCATCCAAGACAACTCGCGACACTGATATACTGCAGCATGAATCTTAGATCTTTTAAATCCCACCAAAACCTGTAAAACTCGTCCCCTTTGATGACGGTGTCGAAAACTTTATATTTGCGCCATATAATATGGTGAGTTTGAAACCAAAAATGCATGGGGTGTTCCCCATGGTAAGCCAGTAACTGTTGTAGAGCCAGGTGGTCGGTGCTAGCAAGTGTGCGAGTCTCGTTTCGACCACATAAAAGCTTTGTATGGCTAGCTGCTGACCACTCCTGCACTGTCCACACGCGATGGAAATACTCTCGGTCGAAAAATTCTTGAAGACATCGAATGACATTTGCTTGACTGCGCTGTCAGTCCCACTCGCGAAGTCTGCGTTAATGCTTACGGGCATGACGACCCAAAAACTTGGCCACGTATTTCTCATATTTTCCAGTTGGCATGGCCAAGGTCATTGTACAAAACAGTTTGACGGCACGCATCGCGAGACCTGAGTTTGGTGTGCTGTCTCCCAGCCAAACTAGAACACGTGCTGCCTTTTGGAAGATATCACCCATCTGGGCGACTTGCTGGCTCTTTTCGTTGGTGCTAGATTGATCGATGCATATTGCATCCATCCAAAGCACCCTAGTTTCTTTCTTGCGGCGTAGTCGAGATAACGCGGATACACCATTCGCAGTAATCTGAATCTGATGTCCATTACAGAGAAGGTGAGCTTCAGAGTCTGGTTGGCCCCATACATAGGACAGAGCCTCGTATGGAGAGTCCTTGTGGTCATCAGGGATAGGAATTTCGCGCAGCTCAACATGCAGAGGGGAATTTTCAAGTCTCGATGGTTGTAACTCGAGAACCCTGATGGACGTTTTCGAGGCTAATGGTGTATGCTGATACTTCTCAGCCTTGGCTTGGCTTCTACCGCCCATGATCGCACTCCGAATTAGACAAGAAGTGGACAGTCTATTTGTGCAAGGATACACATTCGATGCTCGTCAAAACTTATGATGTTGCTGTTTCGCCGCAGCGGGCTCCAATGACAAAGTCAATGAATCTGAGTCAAGGGTTAGGATAGCGGAGGGAGGCAGAAAGCCGGGCTCCAGCCTTGTTTTCCGTGCAAAGGCGGGGACGGCGATAACAGCCTGCTTTCGAAATAAATGTGTGCTACTGGATCTGGAGGCGAGTTTTTGGCGCCATTTTCAGCAACTCATATAAAACCATAGTTTGTCGATGCTCTGAGCTCTTTCTACAATCTAAGTTCCTTAAATCGTACATGATTGGCCGCGAGTGTGCAATAGTTAAAAGCGCCCTATACCGGTGCTCGAGCCGAAGTCTAGCCGGTTAGTCTTGCAGAATGAAGAATATATAATGCAAGAGCTGTTGTAGCTAGAAACTTCAAAAGGGTGGAGGGTATCTTGCGACAACTAGGCCAGATTTTCTACAGCTCACGTGACCTTAGACTGAACTCAGACCAACAGCTTGTCCCAAGTTCCTACCCTCTATTCTTCATTCTATAATACAGTATCGCGGGCTAGTCTAATGTCATATTAAAGTGCTCCATTCTCGGGAATATACTTTAAAATGGCCCTTGCGGGGACATTCTATCAATTTTGGGGACCGGTCCTCAAAGACTCAGGTAGGAACTAGAGTCACAGCCAGCTGATCAAGGACGAGCTGTCAAGATATCACGGGTTCTCGGACTAGAGCGGCCGCTAAAAATTTTTGCTTTTCTCCTTTGTACAGTATATGTAGTTCTTCGCCACAATTTTCACGGCGCTAACATTAAAACATTATCAAAAGCCATTATAGATCGAGCATATGCCATTGTTTCTCGTCCTCCAGACTCATGCCTTCAAGGTGATGGTTTTGGAGTCGCCAAAGCTCCCAAGGTGACATTACCGCATGGCGCGTCGTAGACGTCTGGCTTCACAAAATCCGGCTTCGGATTATTGTCCAAAGCCAACCGAATCAAACTTTTGCGATTAGGATCGTATCGTGGCCAGTTTAAAACTTTGCTCAAACCGTTGACTGGATCGTCACAGAAGGCAGCCCAAGCCCGCTGCATCCGCGCCGTAGTCTTTCTCTCAGGCTTAGAGGGCGGAATCCCACTGACATCTCCAGACGCACCAAAAGTCATTTCCAGGTCTGTGCCGTGGTAAGCGCCGCTTGTCGGGTATAGACGGACATTATCCCAATCTCCAAAGTAGCGGTACCGCCACACAGGAACGTCGTGATCTATGCGGACTTGGGCCTGGCGAGCATTCGGGCAGGTGAATGATTCGAGGAGGAAGGAGGCCACTTGACTTGCAGTAGGTACTATGCCGTTGGCAAAGGCAGGAACTTTATAGTATCCGTCCTCATTATTGCAATTGCCAAGGAGAAGAGGCTGTGACAATAAGAAGTCAGAAGACGCACACATAAAAACGCAATTGGTCCGTACCAATTTGGAGAAATTTCCCGCATTGTTGAGAGCATTGTAATCAGAGAAAACTGTCTTGTTGTCGACTGTTGGATAAAATGGCGGTATAGTTCGAAGGACACTGGAGCTCGACGTCGGCTTGACCTTAGCTGCAGCCGCCTCGATAGCCTTCCAGTCTCGAGCCCGCATGCAGGATATGACATCGCTTGCAGACGTACAGTTCACCGCTTCCACTACCGTATTCCAGTTCCTTTCACGGACGGTGAGATTATTGAGGGGGAAACTGAATACATTACCGGATTGAGCGATGAAACCATGAGCGATCGGATCATGCATGTACGCGTACGACCAGTAGTCAACGGCAACACCACCTGCAGACTGGCCAGACAAGGTGATCTTCCTGGGATTGCCTCCAAATCCCGCGATGTTGTCGCGGATCCATTCGACGGCTAGACGCTGGTCGCGTAAGCCCAGGTTTTGAACCTCGCCAGGAGCGCCAGGAAAGCCGAAGATATTAATACGGTAGTTGACAGTGACAACAACAAGATCCTCTGCGTCCGCAAAATACTTTCCATTGTAAAAAGGGGTGTCTGTGTTCCCGATGCTGAAGCCTGGCAAGAAGTAAATATCTCACTGGCCAAACATTGTGACTAGAGATCCTTACGGCCCCCATAAAAGAAAACAAGAACAGGCTTGTCTGCTGTCTTAGATTTTGAAGTAGGCTTGGACCAGACATTTAAAGTCAAACAATCTTCGCTCTGCGGCGTCCCTGCGCTAGACGCGAAGTAATTGAGGACTCTCTGGGCTTGAGGCGTAAATCCCGGATAGTTGACCGGGAGCGATGCCGAGAGTGGACAATCACTACTCACAGGCCATCAGAATGTCACTTCTCCGGTGCCAGACTTCGGGAACATACAAACCCTAATAGCAAGTTAGTTCCGGTCCAAATTTTCAAAGACGCAAAGTCGTCTGAGGATGTTTGACAGCTATGAGATAACGAGAACATGCTTTGCTTTAACCATGTACATTGTCCTTCTCATAATTGGACCGAAGGACCTCATCTGTCTAGATATAGTCCGTTGGTTTTAATCAGGTTTAAGGTATTGTAAGAAATCAACGCAAGAATCCAGTTTGGGCTATAGCCAAATCCACAGGTAAAATCGTATCTCGGACTGTGTTGTACTTACAAAATTCAAGGCTTGGTAAGGTTCCTGACCCGTCAACCTCTGTGGCGGCGCGAACCGCAAGTCCCCAAGCGGAGGTTTGGCGTAAGGAATGCCAAGGTATTCGATCACACGTTCGCGATTGGGTGCAGCATGGCCTTGCACTGGGCCGTTTGATGTCTGCACTGTTGTCCATTGAGATGCCCCGCCGCTGCGAGCCTCAACCGCACTGGGGTAGCCGCTCTCCACAGTCCATAGGGCAAGAATTGCAATCCTCCGGAAATAACGCCACATTATGGGGCGACAAGGGAAAAATTTGGCGACACAATTTGTCTCCGATGGTTCTTCTTTTTCTCCCAGTAGTAGATGCAGGCCGGTTCCGGGAGGGGAAGAGCTGAAGATGGAAAGGTGACTGGGGGAGATAGGGTTGCATAATGTAGGTGGTACATACTTCCAAAGGGTTCACCCAGGTACAAGTGGGGCGAATTGCCTAGGTCTACCATGGCAGGTCCGGGAAAATGCAATTAATCCACGGAAATGGGTGGCTCAAAAAAGAAAGCAAGATGTATGCGCCGCTGACGAGCACTGGATAAGGGATGATTTCTGGGTACGGTGGAAGTACAAAAAAGGAAAGGAGAGCGCCAAGATCGGGTCCGGACGGGCCGCGCCTGCAGATGCCAAACGCGAAGGAAGAAACGGGAGAAACGGGAGAAACCTGTCGCTTATGCCGTGCAACCACCACACCACCATCCGGGGCAGGTACATGACGAAGCCAATCAACAACAGGGAAGATATCCGAAGAGCATCATGCGGGCTATTTTACCTGCAGGAACAATATACCTTCAGCCAGTCGTAGGAGGCACATGTTTAGGTCAGAAGAGACAGAGCGCACGGAGCTCTCCCATACATCCGCTTCCAACAACCGACAGGGGAAGATAGACACCTCAATGGTAATGCTCATTTCAGAGATACACATCGAGGACTTCCATCCAGATACAGTAGTCAGTGCTTCATGCTGCTTAGTCCTGGATGGTGTAAGCCATTGAAGGTAAGCGATTGGTATGTACAAGTCTAGATAGCGAGGAAAGATTAGAGGGGAGAGAATTTGTTTTTGAAACGTTTCTTTTTAGTCTTCCGGCCAGACTTTACTACCCTGTCCTGCATAATGACTGCATGGTCGACGGCCAGGGTATCTAATTTCCACTTTTACTGAGCCACATCGGTGAACAGACCCCGATCAAGGTGATGACCTCCATGGTATTCAATGCGAGCTACAGGGACTCCGCGGTTGTTGAGATCTCACACTGAGGATCGCTGCCCGATCTCTCGCTTCTGGCCAGAACCAGCCCATCGATAGTGATTTAGAAATTTCGACACGCTCGTTATATCTCCAGCGTTAGGGATATTATCACTGACCATTTTCCATGGTTTAGGAGGCTCCTGAGGGAGCTTCAGACTCCTGACTGTGCAACATGTCGCATGTCAATATTGGCCTACCGTCGGATGGCGTTCCAGATCAAGGCTGGAAACTGTATATCACCTCTTTGGTCATGATTATCGCAGCGGGTCTCTTCGTCATAGCAAGATGCGCTACTCGCTTCTGGCTTCAGAAACTTAGCTGGGACGACTACACCATCCTTGTTTCCCTTGTAGGTCTCGTTGTTTGTTGTGTGGCATGTCTTGGGCTAAACTTCGTCACCACAGCTGTTTTCGATTTCTCTCTCCGTGACTATACAACTCGCCGTAGTCAATGGCTACGGGAAGCACAAGTCTGATCTTAGCAAACAAGAACTCTCCATGGCGCTGAAATGGTTCTTCATTGCTCAGACACCGTACAAGGTGGTCGTCTGTCTCAACAAGGTATCGGCGGTGTTACTCTACGTACGGATCTTCATCACAAAAGAATTCAGGATCCTGTGCTACGTCGTCATTGCGATCCTTGCGGCTTGGAGCATCAGTGGCATTGGTGCGACTATACTCCAGTGCATTCCAATTGAAGGGTCGTGGAACAAGAAAGTGAAGGCGCAATGCATCGACTCAGACAAATTTTGGGTGGCGTATGCAGTGGGAAACATCATCACAGACGTCATGGTCCTTGCGCTTCCAATCCCACAAATCTTTAAATTGCACCTAAAGCTTCGAGCGAAGTTCTTGCTGTCCGGTGTCTTTCTGATGGGCGCCTTGTAAGCATCTGCTACACCATTAAAGATTTTCGCTAACCCTTAAGCGTTACTGTTACCTCAATCATGCGAGCTACTGCCGTGTCAAATTCCGTACGAAACAAGGTGGATATCACATACAACTTCATTCCCCGCGGTATTTGGACGCTCTTAGAAGCCAACGCCGGAATCATTAGCACCTGCCTTCCTGTCCTCAAGCAGCCACTATTTCTCTTAGGCCCTCGAATCTTCAGCTCGACCAAGGGCTCCTCCGATTACTACCTATCAGATTCTCGCAATCCGAAACGGCACTATCAACTATCAGACGTTTCTGCCAAACGGTCTAAGCAAGGTCACTGGAAAGATAGCTCGACCACCTCCAACCCGGGTCCGTGGGCGGGGAGAAAAAGCGACGAAATGCACATCTTTCACGAGTCGGCCAAAGGGAGCGATAGCGAGGTTCAGAATGGAGACTTGCCTATACAGGGCGCCATTCACAAAAAGGTCGATCTGACGGTGTCGTACGATAGGGATGGAGCAGAGGTTTAGGATCAGCTGATGAATATTACTGCTCTTGAATAGCAAGGACGGGAACAATGGCTCGGCGCGTCGGGACTAGTCGCCCTACAACCCCAGCCGACCCTCGGAGAGATCATCGATCATCTAAAGGATGCAGTCATAATCCCTGTACAACACCTATGTGTATATCGGACGGCTTGACAAATTTTTTAGACAGGAGTCCATGTAAATTAGAGTTGATTCTGCACCATCATGGTGTTCCTCCTTGTTGATGACGCGGGACGTAAAGCTCTTCAGAACTTGCTTGAAGACGATGTTTCCCATCGAAGCGGAGAAGATGGAGCTGACAGAATCATCTGATCAACAAGCTCAAATAACCTCGTGATTTTGCCCAGAATTGTTCCCCATCCAAAGCTTCGGCTGCAAGGCACTAATTTGTACATATTCCCACGATGAAACTGTTCGGAATCGTTGGTTACAATTGCCATCTCTGCCGTAGCGGCTTCGTACAATAACCGATCGTCGGACATTTACGTAGCCCCCACCTTTTTACACCACATCAACGAAGTGCAGCTCTCAAGGGTCTACCCAGCTACCCATAGAATCGTTTTAAAGAATTCCTAGCTCTATGATGGATGACTTAGGAGCTTTGTACCAGCGCACGCTGTCTGAGCACGGTATTCTTGTCATCGGCATGCTCGTGGAACGATCAGTGCAATGTGAGGTGGAAGACAATATCCCCATCTCCTTGCCGCAGATCGACATGTTCCACAAGTTACGACGCGGCTCAGTGAATCAATATTGAATTCTACGGCAAGCCCCCAGCGTGCGTTTGCTGCTTGACCGGTAGGATGACCATCTCGTTGGTGTCGTAATGGACCATTCTACACTGAGTACGGTGGATTCGAGGAAGTCAAGAAGAGTTAAGAGCTCTTTCACGGCGTGCAGCAGTCTCCTGAAATTTAAGATCTTCCTTCACTCATTGCTCACGGTGCCTACAACATCTCAGCTTGCGGTGCGTCTTGTGTACCGTCGTTGCTTGTGACGATACTCTGCACTTTTGGCGCATGATGCGGAGGGCTTTGCCGACTTCGTCACGCGCTCCTGTCTATTTTTGTCATGAAGGAAAAAGCCGTGTCCGCATTAGGAAGCAACTCCATGACTTGCTGCTGCTTCAATCGAAATAGAGGCAAATACTCCCTCTATTTTGGGTAGGCACGACCCGCTAGAGGTTCCATTGCTCCTCAACAAAAGCTGGGTGAGGAACTGGATACCTGCGGCCCCGTTCCTATCCGAGTCTTGTCGCTCCACGATATTATACGATCTGCTTGGCGTCAACAATGTCTTGTTGTCGAAGAATCAGTATAAACAGTCCCTCCGTCCTGTGCCCTCCCTTCAACTTCCAAAGACCTCAAACATCTTTGATACCAGCACAGCAGCCTCTGTCTGAATAACCATATCTGCCCTGAATCGAAGCAATATCATCACAACAATGCCTTCTTACACCGCTCTCATCTCTCTCCTACTCCTTTTCCTCACTAGCATCTCCGCCGTGCCCACTATACCCAACGAGCTCTCTCTCCGTGACGAGTCCCCTCTTTCACTTGGCACCAAACCGCGTGACACCGAGACAATCGAAAAGCGCGATCCAGTCGTCAGCATCAACCTCGTTCCTCGTACTGGTGATCCCGTTCTCTCACTCGCCAAGCGTGGTTGCCCCAAGTGCCCTGATGGTGAGATTTGCGGCGAATACAACTGTGGCAATAAGTACTGCTACACATGCGTCAACGAAGACAACGGTTGGGGCAGTCCTAAGCGTGCCGCGGCCGGTGATGTGAGCCACCTTGTTCGCGACGACCACCATCACATCTAAGGATTCTGGGCGCCCTGGTAGGTTTCTCCCGCAACGCACGCGACTATAACAAGACATACTAACAGATTTCCAGTTGACCAATGCAGTGTGGTAAGTGAGACATACCTGAGTAGCTGGCTATTCAATGATCAACACCGAAGGTTCACTTGCTAATGAAGACCTTAGTTCTGCCAGGTTGCCGGTGCTCAGCAGGATACATGTGAACCTCATTGAGAGAATTTCTAGCATAATGGGGTGCGCCGGGATATGTGTGGTTTCCAAAGGATGAAAAGGCACAGTGTACTTGAAATAATAGTGACTCTAACGGACTTGATTGCAAGTGAAGAATTGCCGATTTGACGGTGTAATGAAATTCATTCGACGAAAGATAGCGAAATACAAAAAACAATTACCCTATAATGCCTACTCGCTAGTAAATATTGTTCTGACTCTCAATGCCTCTGCTGTCTCTTAGCATGCTTCGTACGCCAAGGAGATCATGGTCAATACTTTGGAGAAGCATGGGCAAAGGGTGGTGCAGTAGTTCGACCCCACATTTTAAACGCTCCTTGGCAGGCACCACGCATGCTCGCCCACACCCGCATCTTAGTCTGCCACCCGCAATCTACCTCAATTGACGTCCCATCCCTCCTCCCTACCGACTACCTTCCCTACCTGCCCAAAAACAATGGCCTCCTCGAAAAAAGGCCTCCTCCCCACCTCCCCGCCTCCCTCCGACCCCCCACCTTCCTACGAAATCTCCTCCCAACCCCAACAACCCCAACACCCCCAGCAGCCACCCAAGTCCCCCTCCGCACCAAAGAAACTCTTCCCCCTGCACCTCCCCGCCCTCGACGCCCTCCGCCCCAAGCGCCTCATCCTCGCCTCCTCCTCCCCGCGCCGCGCCCACATCCTCGCCCACCTCGGCCTCCCCCCCTTCGAGATCATCCCGTCCTCCTTCCCCGAGAACCTCCCTAAAGCCGCGCTCTCGCCGTTCGAGTACGTGCTCCAGACCGCCACGCAGAAGGCGCTCGCGGTGTACCGGCGGGAGATCGATAATACAGATGCGGGGAGGGAGTTGGGGTTGATTCTGGCCGCGGATACGGTGGTGGTTAGTGGGTATGGGGAGATCTTGGAGAAGCCGAGGAGCGAGAAGGAGCACGTCGCTATGTTGAAGACGCTGAGGGATACGGGGGTGCATAGGGTGTGCACGGCGGTTGCGGTGATGGTGCCGCTCGAGAGCGCGAGGGACCCCGGGTATGCGCTCGAGACGGCGGTGGAGGAGACGGCGGTCAAGTTCGATACGAGTATCACGGATGAGTTGATTGTGGCGTATGTGAGGACGCGGGAGGGGGCGGATAAGGCGGGGGGGTATGGGTTGCAGGGGTGTGGGAGTGTTTTGGTGGAGAGAGTGGAGGGGGCTGCGGATAATGTGGTGGGGTTGCCGTTGAGGGTTGTGGTGAGGTTGATTGAGAAGGTGGTGGCGAAGGGGGAGGATGAGGATGTGCTGGAGGGGGAAGGGGAGGGTTTGCTAGGGGAGGAGGATGAGGAAGGATAGGTTAGGGGTTTAGGAATGGGTGGGGTTTCTATTGAAAAAATTAGGGTTATGAAAATAGACCGTGCATAATGATATTAATTGCAAGAGACAGCTGTCTTGCTTCAAGATTTCCGTAAGCTTGTAAATACAGCCAAGCTCCTATGACAAAGTGCATAGGCGGTGGGCAGAGCGAATGATTATGTGCATATAGTTCTTAAATTGTATGTGCGTGCTGATATAGTCCACCGTTGCTAAAACTTCATGACCTATGATGGCTGACTCCCTGCTGTCCAGATCCTTTTCACAGCCTCGGTGATCCCAACATCATTCGTCTCAAACTCATACAACCCCAACGCGACAGTCAGCGTCGCTGCTCTTAAGCCCCAATCAAATAACATCCGCGTCTTCGGAATCCTCTTCTTTGGAACGTAGTCGGTGATAAGTGCTTGGAAGCCGATATGGCTGTGAACGACAAGGGTGGTGCATAAGATGGCGTCAGTGGTGGGCGATATGCTGCCAGCTGCAAATGGGGCGATTGTGAGAGGTACGAGCGCGACAGAAACCAGACTAGAAAGCTATATGTTAGAAGTGCCCGCTAAGAGATTTAAAGCGCGAAGATAGGATCAAGGAGCTATGGGTGAAGGCGGGGTACATGCCGCTCGAATGTCCAATGGTAACTCCCGTGGATTGGTTCTGGTTTTGGTACGGGAGCTGGATCGTTGGCTGAAATCACTCTCTATTAGACTTGTTCCTCCATCATAGCTGTTTATGGGGTAGGGAGAAAGATGGGTAGCGAACTTGTTCCATCAACAACCTCTGTTCGTCAAATTAGCACAGGTGCTCAAATCAAGGGTCTTTAAAGAACATACGAGGCCCAGCCGGCAAGATTTCTTTCTTCGCACTATTGTGGAAAGCTGCAACTCGTGTCGCACCTTGCCATAACGATCGCGACGATGCGAAGCGTTTATGTTTGTGGCAAAGGATGCTAAAATTTGGGCGGCGGTTGGTTCGTTCTGCAGCTTGGGCGAAGGTGGATTTCGTTGAGATGACTCTCTTTGAGACTGATGGGATAAACTTCTGCCGCAACATCGGGGGACACGCAATTGAAGCCATTGTTGATGCTTACAGTCGAGACGAAGGAGCTGGTGGTGATAATGATGGAGATGATGGAGCTTCAACCGAAGCCGAGGTGCGGGTAATTGGCGGAGCTTCAACGGACCAATCAACGAAGAGGAATTGAACACCATACTATCTACAGTTCTATGTTCGCCTACAGTCAAGACTCGGTGCATAGAACCCATCGCGTCTATTGAGTCAACAGGCAGTAATCCGCTACCCTCAGACAGATGTTTGGTCCGATATTCTACAGGTTGAGTCCCAACCTATTTTAATTCTAATCTTTCGGCTTGTCTTTTTTATTCCAGTGTCTGACCGTACCTACCTCGCTCTAATGTCTTTTTCTGTGCTTTGCCCTCCCATTCCTAGCTAGTCGCTCCTTCCGATTGTGGAAATGCGCTTTCTTTACCAGACATGTCTCTGTATTGCCTGCCGTTTCTACTCTTCAGCGTTGCAGGGCAACGTTTTTGGGTTGAATCTCCTTGACAATTTCCTCGTCGACGGACATGAGTGTTTTCGGGTCTTATTTTGTCCACTCCTCTTCCTCTCCTTCACATACAACATCAACAAGTATGCGAGCCCATTTCACAACACGACATCACCAAGTTCGCGAACCCATTCCACCAAACAATATCAACAAGTATGTGAGTCTATTCGAAAAACGCTTTGTGCGCTCGACCAGAGCGATGCTAAGTCTTTCGCAGCAACCATTCATTGCCAAGCATCTTTATTCACAACAATCATTACACCAACGTAAGTTCTCTTGCTCTCCGCGCTTCGTTTCGCCATTCATGGCCCTTAGGTGCTTGTACTGACGTGCGTCTAGATCATCATCACACACGCTCCCTCCCTCACGACTTTCTTTTGTTCACAGCATTCTTACCAACTGTAGGTGCCTTCCAATGCCTTCGTCGTCTATTTCTCGGCAATATCAGAAGCTGTACTAACGCCAAGTATAGGTCCTCATCACCTACACTCCTTTCCTTACGAATTTCTTTTGTTCATTATATTATAAATTACACCTGTGAGTCTTCCCCTCCAGACCGCATCTGTCTTTCCTACTCACCCGTTGTGCGCTCTGTAAGAGCTTGTGCTGATACTTCATAGACATTCCTTACCCCATGGCACCCTTTCCCCTCCCCATCCCCTTCCTCCCCATTCCCTCCCTCCTCATCTCCCTCCTCGCCTCCCTCTTCATCTCCCTCCTCACCATCCTCTTCCCCCTAGGGGAGGGTCGGAGGACCGAGCGGGGTGCAAGATTTGCAGGTGGTGGAGTGGCGGTGGCGGATGGACCCGAGGGGGAAAACGCGAATCGTGAAGAGGAAACAGTGTCGGGGGAGGAGTCAGACTATTCTTATTCCCAGCGTTCTTTATGTGACCTTCATCAATGTAGAAAGTCAACTATCTTATCATCCTCCTCCACGTCTTTAGTTTTCTCGTGTGGATCATTCTAATCGAATCCGGGCCCTGCTAAGTCGTTGCCTCACCCTATTGCCACTACGTCCCGCACAGGAACGAGCTCAAGATCAACATTTGATGCCGCATAATTGGAACTGGCCAGATGGTGCCGTGCGTGACTCAACATCAACCCAGTCTGCCCCTGCACCAGCCCTATGTATCATGAGCGTCATATATTGTTGTAGAGAACCTTGACAGCAAGCTGCTAACCTGGTCATTTGGTCCTACAAGCGGCCTGCAGGGTTCTACTCTACTCTACTCTGCGTTCCGTGACACTGTTTACTTATCGTAGGAAGGTGCGCTGTGTGCAACAATCCCGCCGCTTTCCTAGAGATGTTTAAGTGGACCATAGGGCCCTTTAAGCCACGGCGTCGGGGCGGCCCCTAGATTAGCTGGTCATTTCTGTTGGAGCCCTGACGGGTTTGGGAGCGGCATTGTGGTGCGATTTAAGGGACTACGTGCTTTGAGTTTGGGCTTTGTGTTGTGTGTGAATGGGTTGAACGGGCTATGCTGGATAGGTTCTAGGAGACTTGAAGGGAAGTTTGGCTCGGTGATGGATGTGCGGTGCTCTTTCGGTGTTCTCCAGCTGTAGCTCCGCGGAGGGTAACGCCTCGCCCGCATGTGAAGGGTTTACCTCTCTGGAAAGAGTAGGTATTGGGCTTTTTTATCCATGTTCTCCGTGGCTTGTACGCACTTGGGGATTTAAAGAGCCAGCGGTCTCATACCGTGTCTTCGAGAGTTGTGTTTGGGATACACCGAATTCTAAAGGGAGGTGAATCAAATATAATCAACAAATTGCTAGACGATCGTGATTATATAAGTTCACCACCGCGACATTGACTTTTCAATCCCGCAGTGGTCATGGCAGAGTAGCCCCTTCGCTACTGACTTGCTCACCCTCTCGGTACTGTCCCTTTCGTCCTTGCATCCTTGCCAGCAAGAGGCCAGCCGTGATGAGCCGGTCCGAGGAGTGCAGATAAAAATTTAGCGCATCTGCACCGAGGGCCGATGACCGACGCTATGTCCGGGCACTGTCAAAGATAGTAGATCAAAAACTTATCGTATCTCCAAGAAATACGATCGATAGTATCTAAGACCTTGTTCTATTCTACTGCAGAAATTGAATGGCAATTACAAGGTTTTAACACGAGCGCCAGCAAATCACGAACTTTAAGCTGGCGAGAATGTCTCTGCTGACGTGCTGCGATGGCAGCCTTGCTTGCCTCTTTGCATCCTGGCAATGTTACCACCGCAGGCTTTGCGCACTTTCAGTCCAGATTAGGCTTTTCCGGGATGACCTATCGTTACGCATGAATACACTGGTAATGCATGGCCGATTTCTCCAAAAGAAGACTAGATCTGAGGAAGTACACACCAACTTTCCCTTTTCTCTGGGACATGCCTTACTTTTCTCTTTGTTGACATCTTTTTGCGCTTTAGCAACATGCAACGCGAAGAGTACAGCTATTTGAGTCTCCTAATCTCAGGAGTAATGACCATCACTGCTGCAACTTTCGTCATTCTCTATCAAGCACCACGTAATGAATTGTATCTCAGGAAGATACCGTGGGTCGGGCGGAAACGAGAATGGTTCTCGTCAAGTCGGAGCAATATCAGATCAATCAGCCAAATGTACACGATGGCATTTGAAGGATATAGGCATGTCTGTATCTGGTGCTTTGGTCCATAAATGTTCTAGGCAGCTTACCCCGAGGGGTAGTTTTCAAAGCGAGGTGATGCTTTTGCCATCCCTAGCCTCCAAACTGGGCCAGTCGTCATGCTCCCACAAGCTCGAATGCACGAATTTCTAAGTGTGCCAGACAGCATCTTGAGCGTCAAAGAACCACAGAATGCCTTTGTTCACTCGAAATATACTTTCGCGGACGACCGTGTAACTGAGAAACGTGTTCACCCAGAAATTCTGAGCAAGCAACTCAACAAGCAGCTTCCGCTTCTTATTGGAGATATGTGCGACGAACTGATTGATACCTCTCAGGCGTTATTGCCGCAAGACATCGACGAAAAGAAGGAGGTCTACGTGACAAGCCTTCGCACGAGCATGGTTAATAGACTAGTTTGTCGAATCTTCGTTGGAATGCCACTATGTCAGTCACCTTTGAACCCTTCAGCACTGCGATGTCAAGGTGTTAGTGGCACTTGGCTAACGGAGATAGGCCGTGACCATGACTTCCTCAAGATCTCGGAATCCTTTGCGCTTGGTGTTGCTGGAGCCGCCGCTCTCATTGATAAGATTCCCGTCTCATTACGACCGGCTCTGGCCCCTTTAGTAGCCCTACCGGCGACTCGAAACCTTAACGCGGCGATTGAACACTTGCGTCCAGTGATAGAAAAACGTGTCCAGAATATCGAAGCAGCTTGCAAGTCATCCGAAGGAGAAAAGGAACCGGTAAGCCGTGATGTGCTCGCTTACATCTAAGCACTAAGCCGCGCCAGAATGACTTCCTTCAGTGGTTGATTGTGGACGCTTACAAACGCGACGATTACGAAGAAAGAGAAGTTGGTCTTATCGTCCGTAGGTTAATGGTGACTATCATGGCCGCAACTCATACTTCAAGTGGTACTCTTAGCAACGCCATCATAAATATTTGGGGCTCTGAAGCGTCAAAAGCCCATATTAAATGGCTGAGGGACGAAAGCGACTATCTTTTTGGGACTTTCGACGAGAAATGGAGCAAATTCAGGGCAGAACAGCTGACTCGTTTCGATGCAGCGTTGTGAGTTACTGAATTTCCAGCCACCAGGGCAGCACTTGTTTAACTCGTCTGTTAACTGGATGTTGATGACTTAAAAACTAATTCTTACCCATCACTCCAGGAAAGAAGCTATACGCCTCTCACCTCCTGTGCTGACAGCAATTCCAAGACGGGTACGACACTGAAGGTATTAGTAGTTTTTGATGATAATATCTGATTTTTAACTTAGGTAATCGCTCCTAACGGCATTACGTTCAGAGATGGTCTGAATGTCCCTTATGGCGCACTAGTCGGCTTTCCAACAGACCCGATACATCGTGATGCAGACTTCTATCCCGATCCCGACTTGTTTCAGCCCTCCCGCTTTCTTCGAAGCAACGGCTCCGACGATCCAGGCCTTGGAGCCGATCGACCTGTACCAGAAGGGTGGAGCACAAAAGCCCAGTCTATGGTCACAATCAATGACCGCTTTCTCGGCTTTGGTAACGGACGACACGCCTGCCCCGGAAGGTTCTTTGCCGCTGCGATGCTCAAAATGACGCTAGCGTATATTGTTACAAAATACGACGTCCTTGAAATCCAAGGAAACAAGGAGGTTACGAGGATCTTCGGTGCCGCGTTGCCCTCGGGAAAAGCCAGGATGGTCGTGACAAGGAGGCGGTTGGTAGACTAGCTAGCCGGGAAGTTTTCGGTCAGGCAATGACTTGGCGGAACACGTTGGTAAGAGAGCTGCCTGGACCCGGTATCGCCTGGATCAGCGAGGCCATGTTGGAGACTGTTGCGTGCATGGAATTGTCAAGGCGGCCTGCCTAGATGCGGCCTGCCAGTTGACGGTCAAATCATCCGACTTTTTAGCAAGAAATCTTTGACCCGATGGAATTGACATATGCCGTCCTTGCTCAGCACGCTGCATGTTGCTAGCATTTGCAGGGAACGGGGGTTAGGCGCGCTTGCGTTCAGCCCCTCCAGTTCACGACTTGTCAGCTTGCTAGAGGAAGAGCACGTGTAGATCTCAAGAGTTTATGCGAAATGGACAACGAGAAACTGCTGCGCTTTCCGCGCGCTACGCACGAGAAGATGGGCTCTGCAAGAGCATCAAGGAAAGCAAACCCTGTTGAGGGTCTTGTTACTAGGGTATTTTTGTTGTAGGCATACATCCGTGAGTCGCAACCGCAGTCTCCTGCACGCCATGTGCGACTTCGGCACTCCTTGGGTGGCACCTTCAGCCGCTTTTGACAGAAAAGGCTCTCATGTCGGCTGCACGCCACTACGGCGGACAAGTTATGGAAACCCTCACATGAATTTCCAAGAGAGCACATCTTCAGGCTGCAAGCAACTTCAGGATATCACCGGCCGCATCTGCAGGCCCAACCCATGCTTGAAAACTGGCTTTCCTGGGGTATCGTAATTCTATCGATGCTGCATTCTCTCGGCGCTGGAGCGGAATGGAGAGATATGTAATAACGGGCGGGGCCAGCTGAAATGGTTGCAGGCGGGGATGGCGGCTCAAAGTCCACCTAGGTACCGGTTTGTGTAATATTACGGTATTCTTAAAGGCAATTAATACACAATTTAGAAAGGGAAGGAGAGCGGGCAAGCTGAGACAGCTGAACGAAGTCAGCTACGTCGAAACCCACACAAGCTACTATCATACGCGTGATGTTGTTTCAGCTCTTGGAATCCTCTCCTTTTCGTACTGCGCCAAGAGCTTGGCATCTGATTTTCATGCTTATGAGGCACAGAAGCTCAGCCTTAGAACACTTCCAATCACATCGTCTCGTACGGAACCCATAATTGGCCGCTTGAGCGCATATCTAGCCTAGTGACCCGCACTGGTAGATGTACGGTAGCCGACATTTTCTTAAGCGTTCTCTATAACTCAACCATGATTACCCGCCAGCACCTCAGCTTAATGATTGGTGAGTCCGGCTCGCTTTGTTCATCACATTTTGCATCGGTATAGGCCCATCTGAAGACCAGTGTATCTTCCTATGGGATCCTTCGGATCGACTAGACGCATTGTCGTCTAGCTTCGACGAGTCTTGATAAATTTTCAAATTGGATGTCGACTCGCCGTGATGCTCACTACTTTCGAAACGTTCAGATGTCAAGCGAGACTTGCCAGTCAATATTCTGTCTCGAAGACTTGAATAAAGCCTGGTTCTTGGGAAGATTTTGAACCAAAAGGAGTACATCGCCGGCGCGCAAGAAACGATAATAGTCCCGAATGCTTCGGCAAGACTATTACAAGATTAAAACACTCTTCATAAGAATTGCGGCTCACTCACAACGTAACAATAATTTTGGATCCATTCCAAAACGGATCATTGCCGATGCCAAGGTAAACTTTGACTCTGTAGACGAGAGAAGTTACATTCGTAACGACCGTTCTATGTGCTGTTAACAGTGGTCGGTTTCAGCCGTGGAAGACCTTTAGACCTACAGAAGCCCAAACAAGAATACAACGCTCAAACCAACTTTCTTTTGTCGGTCAAGCTGCAATTTGTATATGATGGGGAATGGTAAGAGAAAAAGGGCCAAGTCTGCGGTCAACGAAAATGTTCCAATAACGATAGCCGAAACAACGGGGCTTGAGCATCTTTTGAAAGCAGTATCGTCCCATGGTTCCCCGCTCCTGGGAATACAGTATACTGCGGCGATGACGCTATTGGATCCGTAAAACAAGAACATAAAGACGATAAGTCCGTAAGACGTGAGTCGAAGCCATCGTATAGTTCCAAATATCCGGATGTAGAGGGCTAAGATTGCCCCCTTAACGGCCCACATAGTTGGAGCAGCGAGCGTTTCCTGCGTATATGTTCTCTGTTCGGCGTTTAGAAGTTTGCATTAGGCACATGGCCTAAGACCTGCTTACCTTGATGAACGAGCTGGTCACGATGCTGGCGGGTACATCCCATGTGTGCCTCCCTCCTCCCTCTCTCACGACTAATGGACATTGAATATCAGAGAAATAAGCAGGATAAAAGGAAAAACTTACGACTGTAAGTAGTTGACCAATACCCAATACCAACCAATTCACCAAAGAGAGCCAGATCTGAGAAATCACATCGTCAGCTATGCTCTACGCCGGGAAGCTTCTCATTTGCTGTTCAAAGAAAACGGTATTAGACCCTACTTACAGTCGTCCAGACCAAGTTTTCGAGTGTTTTTGAAGTTCGCAAAAATGCGTATCGCTAGAAAACCCCCGCTTATTATGATAAGGCTCGCGCCCACCCAGAGAACAACCGGTGCCAGAGTAGGCGGATCATTGAAATTTGGTGGGTCTCCATTAGGATTAGGAACCAGTGGGATCTTTGTTAGATCAATACCCGGCGGAGGAGATGCCATTATCTCAATATTGTAAGGAAGCTTGTAAGGAAGCTGTAGTCGGGGTTTCTCGTGGAACGAGAGGCAGAGCGGGAGAGAAAGAATTATTTGTCCAGCAATTAGGTGAGATAATGGAATCAAACAAAACGATTTCTGCTACCAGCGCCGCAGTAAATAAGGACGAATTGAGATGAGTTGCAGCAACGCGGTGGAGGGTGCATACCGGCTGCGCCACCATTTTGCAGTCCAGGCGCCATCGACTTTAGACACATAGGGCTGGAGGAAGTGGCGGTCTGCGATGAGACTGTTAGCGGACGATCGTATGTTAAGATTGGTTGGATGAATGAGATGGAAGACATCTAACCCCTGTACTGCAGTTCATGGGGCCTCGTGCACCGACAAGTCCGCCCAGCGTTCCGAGCAGACCGTGGAGCTAGTCAGGAGCCTCAAGGATTGGGGCCATATACGGACTCCATGGTATGACTGCATGGCATACATGCATATTACGTGTACACTAGTGCTCGGGACATCGTGAAGTGTAGCCGGCTGTGCCTCATAAAGTCAGGCAAATTTAATGAGTGTAAAGTCGCATATGTCCAGTAGACTCTCATTACCCCTCGGTGTGAGGAAGGAAGGGTTGACGTAATGCCAAGAGGCACAGCTCTAAAGCCTTTGAGAGGTCTCTGTACATTAGACCTAGTCAACCAAGCACGTATACATCAATCAATAGAGAGAAGCCCTTTCAAGCCTATTAGGAGCTATATCCTAACACTCGGCCAGAAACACTCCCAATTACGACCCACTATGTTCTGGGCAAGTGCATACAGAAAGTTTGGGATATTCTATCGGCCTCCAGCATACAGAAAACTTCAGTGCATGGGACACGCTCACGTCAATGTGTCCCTTGGTATGCCGGGTTTGCCTCGTGCGTATTTGGGCTACGCACGATCGAGGGTTTGGTACACAGCATGTAAGAACCTAAGATATCGGCATCGATGCAACCTCCGCAAGGCTGGAGAGATACCCTGGCACTATAATCACACTCCTATAGGTGCGGCGCAGCCACCAATCCAGGCGGAGACTGTACAAACGTAGTGTAGAGGATCTCGGGCTCATGTGCGGCATGAGAGCTGCGCCACTGAAATGTTTCGCTCAACGCAATCAGGATACATACTGTACCAGGCGACGAACTAATACAAGGAACAGAAAGCGGTCTTCAAACCCTTGTAGTATTGTAAAAATAAGCAACGAAAAAACCTACACTAATTCAGTTACAGCCTAACGCCAGTTTCAAGGACAGTTAAATACCCACCATGGCAGGCAGATCATTTCAAAAGAGCCTGTCTTTGGAGCACAGGCGAAGATCCGCTTGTATGACCACAAAGTCTTTTGATCGAAGTGAACAGAATGCTTCTGCTCGCCTCAGGCAAAGCTAGCATAGCAGCTCTCTTAGTTGGTAGCGTTACCTTTTTTCTGATCCCTTTATTTACATCTTGGAAGGGATATAGAGTGGTGAGACGAATAAATATGATGTCGTGGCAGTTCCTGATGCGGCCAGATCAAGCTTTCTACCTTGCTTGCTCCAATCTCAATTGCGAAGAAACGCGCCAAAGCATGGCTTTTTCTCATTGATGGACCCCGTATTATTCAAGACGGATATGACAAGGTATGCTCTGCTTTCAAGAAATCACATGTGGATTGCCTGATCTAGATTGCAGGCCAAAGGACAGCATTACGAAATTCTCGTTCCGGACAATCGCTATGTCTTTGTATCTTCGGGAAAGGGTATCAAAGAGATCGATGCAGCGCCAGACACAATCTTATCCTTGCAAGCGGCGGCGAAGCAGGTATAGACACCATTTCTTACGAGGAAAACACCAATGTTAAGGCCATCAGATGCTCCAACCAAGATACACAATGCACAACTTCAACTGGTTCGACCAAAGAGGAGCTGAGGGCATGCCGCTTGTCAAAACGCTTCGTACCCTCCTTACCAACAACATACCGGAAATTTTGCCAGAGCTCCGAATAGCCATTTCGGGATTATTTGATCGCTTGCACGACTTGCATCCGGTCGTCGATGGTATGAGTGTTGTATGTGCTCATCAAGCTCGCTGCTAATAACCCATAAAGGCGTCAGATTATCTCCACTGTACTCGATGATAATAGAAGCAGTCGCCTATGCCAATGCGCGAGCATTTTTTGGAACAGACCTAGGTAAGCTAGTTCATAATTCCGTTCCCTTCAGAGGTGAGCATAACAATGGAAAATAGTGCACGACAAAGACTTCTTAAAGAATGCAATGGCCTTCATTGAAAACACCCTTTTCATTGCCGAAATATTGCGCTTATCGCCAAGCTGTATCGCTCCGTGAGTGACTTAGTAGAAATTCTAGGCAGTCATCTTCTGAAATTGGCCACATAGCACAATTGGAAAGTTCCTCGCAAACAGGTACAAATCTCACAGAGTAATCCATGACGCCTTGGTACTAGAGGTTGAGCATCGATTTGAAGCAAGATTCCAGCAAAAGTTGGGACATCAATCTACTAAACATGTTAGGGTTCCTTCTTTTGAAAGCATCGGCAAACGCTGATAAATTGACAGAAAGATTGCATTCAGTGGGTGATAGAAACTTCACCAAGGAAAAATCCTTGGTCAGCCGAGAGATTCGTTCACGAATTGATGGCGCTCTAGTTCGGATCAGTTCACGTGCTGTCAACGGTATGAGCATTCCAGTATCCGAACAGCAAACGAGTTCTCTACCGACCTTGCTCACTTACGCCTCATCAGACCATATGCTTTGCGGTGCATGACCTCTGTTCACACTCAAATTACATTGAGCCACTTCGAATGGAATTGGAAAGTCCGCAATGGGCCACCTTTGAAAAGGTCGGAAAGGGCCTGCCGCTGCTTGACAGCTTCATCAAAGAATCTGCCCGTACAACTCCGGTTGAGTCAAGTAAGTTGCCCACTGATGGCATTCTGCAATATTGCATGCGCTCCGGCTATTGCTTACTGTAAACTCTCAGTGAGCAGCCGCCGCCAGGCTCTGCAGCCATTTGTCTTGTCAGACGGAACTAGAGTGAACATTGGAGAATGGGTCTGTACGCCTCTTCGAGCTTTGATGCGCGATCCGGCCAACTTCGCAAGACCACTTGAGTTCCATGGCTTTCGCTTTGTTGAGCCAGGTCAACTTGCTTCTTTCCACTCTCGCAATTTTTATATTCCGCAGCCGGGGAAACCCTCCCAACTTACCGATCTATCTGACTGGCAAGCTTGGGGTACTGGGCGCATGGCATGGTAAGAATCAGTCCCTTGCATCCCCTAGATAATTCTCAATGACTTGAGTAAGCGACGAGACAGTCCTGGAAGATTCTACGCCGCAGCCTTGATGAAGACGATACTCGGTCTACTTATTACCAAATACGACTTCGAGCTTTCGCATCCAGAGAAATCGAGATGGGTTTCTTGGCGTTCATTCATATACCCAAGACAAAGCACAACAGTCGTTTTCCGTCCTCGCTGAGTGCTGTATCGTGATCGTTTCGGGGATCGGGGAGGAGGACGAGGGAAGAGGCGAGGAAAATTGAGGAGGTGGAATTCGTAAGACATTTTTGGCTTACTGAAATCTGAAATACCCAAAATACAGGAATCAGTACACTAGCGCGTATTTTTTGAGCCAGGTATCAGTCGCCTTGGCAGCGAAGGGCAGCCTCGCAGCTGTGTGCTCATATGCACCCTTCGCAGACCCCATGCGTCAAACTCGCATGACTCCAGCCCAATAGCCTTGCTTAATTGCGAGCGTGACCTACACTGCATCAAATGTTCTCAGACTAAAACCTTCATAACCTCCATAAGCCCTCAATCCTGCGTCTTCGTGCACAACAATCCGACACATTTCATAGGGTAAGATCGCTACCTCACCTCAATTCTAGCGGACGACTCTTCCCTCCCCAAGCCACGAAACTTCATAAACGCAAACTTGCCGTCCGTCCTAATCCCCAGAAAACACTGCCGAAGCCAACCATCATTCGACCAAACAACTCCGCAGAAAATGTTCGCCAGCTTTACCCCTTGGCATTTGCCCTCCCTCTTCGTCGCCACGGTCACGACCTTCGGAGGGCTCATGCCCTTCTTCAACGCCGAGCACGCAATCCGGGAGTTCGGTCTCCCGCCGCGCATTGCCGCTTCCCCGCCGGCCCAGTCGATCATGGTCATCAGCTCCGCTCGCATCACCGCCATCGGACTTGCCATCTTCACGTTCTACGCGCAGGAGAAGTTCGCCGCCGTCGACACCGTCCTGCTCACGCTGGGATATGTGGGCTTGGTGGACGGGTACGTGTGTTGGCGCGAAGGCGTGCCGAACAAGGCGGCCACGCGTGCCGGGTCGGGGCTATTCTTTGCGGCGTGGGGCTGGTTTGGTATGACAGCCAGGAAGTAGGCTGGTTTTCTGGCTGGGCGAAAAAATTGCCCCCGCCGATCCGGAGCCTGCAGCAGAAGAAGGCTTCGTGTCGCTGTTCTTGCTCAACTGGCTGGATGAACTTCCTGGAAAGCTTAGCGACCCCGTAAGTTGCTTACGAAAGAGGACGTTGCTTTCAGTTTGGACTTTGGTTTTGGCTGGCCTTCTGTTATACAGGATCTCGACGAGGTAAGCCATCCCTAGTAAAATGGACAGCGGCGTGAGGACATGGATCCCTCCTGACAGCTCGACAATTTGACCTTCAGGATTGGGAAGCTTCACAGCCTGGCACAAATTCGGTCATTGAAATATACAATTCCTCGTGGCGATGATCTAAAAACGCAAAATAGTATGTAATCTACGCCCAGGTATATGTAGATCTAGTACCAAAGGTAGGCACAGAAGCAATAATACTCAGTTTAAGGAGTAGACTTTGGGAATACGAGGCAACCACTAAGCGGATTTTTGTCTCAAAAAGACATTCGTCAGGGCTATAATATAGAGAGAATTCATAACTCAAGTAGTTTCAAATAGTAGTACCCTCCCTGAATTTTTGAAATAAGTCTTCCAGGCTAGGTCCAAGGAGTTCCAACACCATGGCACGATATTCGCCTTCCCGCCCAAACAAATACATAGCCGGTAGTACACCAACACCTCCAGCCAAGGTTTAGTATACCTCCGCCTCCCCTCGAAGAACAGATGGTTTAATTCATTCATGTTTCAGCTTTCGAAATTGAGATGCTTGGCCATCAAACGTTCGCCCCTCGAGCAGAGCTCACCCCCTGGCGCCGAGATAGAGGGAGAATGCACTAATCATCAAGGTTGAAAGTCGAGAGCATCACAGCATCCTGCTCAGTCTGTCCGTCTCATAGGCAAAGTCAAAACTCTGGAATGCGATGATAAGTAGATACCCGGCTGTTCAGCCTTATGATATTTATCTTTTCAACCCTATCAAAGCTCTAGAGATGCATATGTGGCGCAATCAGGAGGTGCAATAATGGTTGGATGGCATGTGTAATTGGGCATTTGTAACTGCTGCCAGCTAATGCAATCATTAACATATCGTACATCTAACAGGGTATCCTGTGGCTATAACTGCATCACATTCGTCCAAGCTGCAGAAAATTGCGTACAGACCGGGCCTGAAGATCTGAACGTCAGAATAGGAAACAGGCGAGATGCCTCTGCCCCAAATTTCGTCCCAGAGGATATTTGTAGAGCAATGTGGGTTTTTTCTCCATCTACTGGAGCACAGTGTCAGACTTCTGAAGCCAATGGAATCGCCCTGAACAGAGGAGAAGAAAGCATGTTTTCTTCCGTGTGTATAGCTTTGTTTTTGTATTGTATCTGTGGATGAAAAGGCCTTGAACCATCCTCTGACGTTGGTCTCCCGCCAAGGCTCACGGGAATGTAGAGCCAGAAGATTCCTGCAAAAGCGCTTAGTGGTTCTACGAAGTTGACCCGACGGGCTGCAGCGATTGCATCAAGAAGGTGTCATCGGATATGATGACTTGCTAGCTTCAACCGGCAGATTTAGCTAAGTAGGAATGTGAGTGTCAAACCATGTTATAAAAACGATATACATATTGAATAAGAATGTCAATTCACACCATACCAATAGCGTAGTCACGGAATACCATCACTCTACAATTCTCAATATCAAATATCAATCCGTAGAAGCACAGATTAGCGGAAATGCTCAAAATCGACTAACGTCGCAGCAGCCCGCGCTTCAGCTTCTGCCGGGTCGTCAAAGCCACCCTCCCCTCCCTCGTCCATTTCTGAAGGATTGTCCACGAGGTCGAAGAACGGGGTTTCAGTCTCGAAGTCATTGTGGGTAGGAGATTCCGCCGTGACTTCGTTGCCAACATCTGTGTCTAGATTTGAGGAGGTAGAAGGTTTGCCCTTTAGGTTTTTGTTCGACGGTTCTTCACTATTGACCGTCCGTTGCCTTTTTGCTCTTGACTCTTCACTGACATCCTCTGCTTTCTCGCTCATCTCGCGAAGCACCTCATCCGGGTCTTTCCAGGCTAGCTCCTCCATCAACTTTGCGTCTTCCCAGATTTCGCGGCCCAGGCCGCCATCGCCATCGCCAGTCGAAACTTGTATGCCCCTGCTTTCGAGTGCGGACACAAGCCGACCTCTATCTTGGAGTAGGGAGTGTACAAAGCGGAGGGTCTGTGCAAGGATCTGGTCTTCCGAGCGGTCCGAGTCAAGGGCATCCGGGACAAGGCGAGACAGTCGGAGCCGCTCAAGTTCGATCTCTTTGCGACGTTTTTCTTCCGAGGTATTGTGGCGCTTGGAGCGTTCACTCGACGGTAGGCGAGTGACTGACGTTTGGTTTGCAGGTGGGGAGGTCTGGGTGGCAGAGGGGAGCTTGCGGCCGCGAGGAGGATTCGTATTTGTCGTGTTGATCGGAGGAGGGTTTTTAATTTTGCGCTTCTGTCCACGTGGGGCAGTGGAGGGATCAGGGGAGGAGAGAGTTGGTGGCGGTGTTGGATATTGAGTTGAAGAGCTATTCGATGAGGTAGCTGGTTGTTGAGGTTCCTTGGGCCGGTTCTTCAGGAAGGCAACGCGGGAGAGGGAAGGGTTGTTGGGAGATGTTGGAGAGGTTGCTGCGGCATTGGAGGGCATTATGTGATTTATCTACTACTGTATGAGCATATTCCTGTCATGAACATGTGAGAAGCGAGACAAACCTTGGTTCACCTTGGGTGGTGTTTGTGGAGAGATCTGCTATAGTGGAGTGAGATGGAAAGCATGAGTGAGGGCGTTCTTGTTCTGAAAGGCTGAAGAGGCTGGTAATCGTAGGGCAAGCCGCGGCGCATTCGTCCATAGCATCAGAGGTATAGAAGATAGTTCCCCATCATATGACAAGGCTGACCGTGAATGATCCGCGTTGTGCAAATGCCCGAAGGCTTGGACGGTGTGTCTCCCGTCAGCTCCGAGGTTTGGCTTTTGCGGGGGTGGAGGATTTGAGAAGAAGCTGATTGGTTCAGCGATTACGGTGGGTCCTCAACGCCTTTTCACATGTCGATAGCGAGGATAAAGTTGAAGAACAACGCGCATCTGAAGAAGTGTACCTCCTGGATAGTCGCTATCAGATAACACCGAGCACCAATTTTGAATACATGATAGCAATAGGACGCCGCAACCACACAAGGAAACTTCGTATTCGGTGATAGGGATTCCCACAAGTGACCCGCTTCTAGGGAATAAAACAATTATCCATGTACCATCTATATAAATTAATGAGATTCGGATAAAGAATGCAGGGAATTAAAACAGCCCGATACTTCTCATGACCACCTACACTCCTGCGAGCCTCGACAGGAGACCGACGTATCATCCTTCCACATTTAGTATTGTGGATTCGTTAGCTGTCCGCCACCGTCCGCCTAAAGTCGACGCCATCAATAACAAGAGATCATTTCATCATTGACCTTAAAAAGCTCTTGAGGCAAGGCCAGAGGTTCAGAGACGCCGCGCACGAGTATCACCGAGGGCTGACTGATTCCTGCAAAATTTCTACGTACTGCGACTCTTTTAAGTCGTTTGCAGTTTCAACCTCGAAGAATGTTCGCGTTCCTGAGAAGCAAAGATCCTCGACACACAGTCCGGACTTTACCGGCTCGATCTACAATCTACTTAAAGATGTGCCACACATCTTGTAGTATATATCCCGCTGATGACTTAGCCGCTTCAAATCGGCCTGACGCCGGCTGAGTTACTATCACAACCAATGTCGTTGAAGGACTTAGTTCCGAGAAAGCTGATCTATTTGCCCATGTCTATCATCCTAAGTTTCCCTGCGTATGCTATTTGCGGCTGGATTCAGGCTCCGAATCTCTTCGTTGTACTTGTCGCTTCTATGCTTCCTGTCGCTATCTGCTCGGTGTTTATGTTCCTCGAGAGCATCAGCTAGATGGCTTGGCCTGTCTCGTCGGTGACCTTTATCTGAAGATGAGGGCCTGAGAAGCTCTGGAAAGTCGCCGTGTCTGCAGTTATACCGACGTATTCTTTGGCATTTTTTGAAGATACTCTCAGCAATAGGAATGATGCGCCTTGTCCAAGTATCTTCGACAGTAGTACTCAAAGAGCCTGTGACCGTTAGAAAACGGCCAGGATAGTCTACATTGACTATCTTACCCGCATTGATTCCATGAGATATTGACTGAGTTTTTGTAAAAAGCCGCAACAGACTGTCAAAGATATTGACGGTAAATCCAGCCAACACTTGGTATGTTTGCGAGGAAACCTCATGCTATGAACAAACTCCATAGGTTCCAAAGACACAGTGTTGACTACGAATACTTAGAAACCTCTTTTCGACACCATTTCGATGCGACAATAGAATCACAGCAGACACATGTAATGTTATATTCTGTTGAAATGGTACAATTCTACCGAAAGAATAAAAAGTCCAATCGAAACATCCTGAGCATATACTATATTAATGAGCGTTCCTAGCAACGAAATTCTAGCTTCATCGGAGATTTCAAACAGTGCCGAATTCTTGAAATGTCACCGTGATTTCCCATTACCGCTTCTTGCGTGTCCAGGATATCCACGTCATATCACATCTAACAAAACCAAACCACCAATTTACAAACCAAATTCATCCAAATCCTGTTTCCGTCTTCGTCTTGAGTCGATACTAAAACAGGAATGTGATTCAAATCCATCCCGTCCCGTCATGACACGAACAAGACTCGAGATCCTAACCAAAGTCATTAGCCCGATGTCGTGCCAAAACAAAGCACACCTTTTGTGGCGCCAGAGAGAAATACCAATAATTTCGAATAGGACATGAAGATTCTAGTCCTTGTTGCTGCCACAATAGCCCGTCTTGGCGCCTGAACCACAGTAGACGGCTTCTTTAGGGTCGACATCGACAGGCGCAGCTGCAGGTACAGGTGCAGGTGTCGGCGCGCCAACAACGGACCCGATGAGGAAGGAGGCGAGAAGCCCGAGGAGGATCTTGGTAGAGAGCATTATAATTTGTGATATTTCAAACGGTTAAAAAATTATTTAGACGTAGTAAGGGTAAAATGAGTCTGCTAGGTTGTTTGCTGATAGTAAAAGGCTGAGAAAACCGGATCATCAGTGGGTGAAAGGGTTCCTTTATATACCAAAATCATGATATGTCCCCGATACATCTGCGCTCTGTGTCCAAGCCTTCATATGTCTTGAATCAAGCACCTCCACTGTCGCTGTTCCTGTTTGTACTGTTGGATCCGTCCAATGCCCTTGGGTTCAGGAATTTTTCTAGTTTCGTATCCCTGACTACCGTTTTCGGGAATCTTACTCGCAGGAATACTGCTGACCCCACTTCGTATTTAGACCTTACCCCTGCATAAAATATGCCACTAGTCCTTCACCCACGGTAATCTCACTTGAGGCTGGCTGTCCCGCCGCCGCCGCGGCGTCGCCAAGACAACGTCTTCTTAAAGAAACAGATTGCTCGGAAGTCTTACATTGGCCCAGTCTCTATTGAACTTGACAGGTTTGTGGGATAATGCCTAAGTGCTTATCAATAGTATGAAGTCCAGCGGCGTAAGCTTCGTATTCTTCCTTATCCCATTAAACGACCGCACCGGTTGCTCAGTAGCTTCGTGTGGCCTAGAATTATGGTCGATGACAGGCAATCAAATCAGGATCAGGATGTCCGAGGTCCACAATGGGGAACGCGAGGAGTAACCCGAGAAAATGTTACTCGAGCCCTGTAAAGACGCATCCCGGGTCCGTCGAGGCTGGCTGTCTCGATAATTGCATGGGGAGGCCCTTCAGCCCCTCCTCAACCAAATAACGATGAAGTCCGCAATATCACTGATATAGTTTTCCCATGTCAGAAAAGAGGTGTTCAATGGTTTTGGTCTATGATCGAAGCATCCATTTCCTTTTACATTTTTCTCAAGCAGGGTCTTCCACTTTCTTGCTTTACTTCACTTCGGCTTCATCGCAAGGCCTACAATAATGTCTTTTAGTTGGAAAGGTAGATATAGTGCTATAGACAAAGAGGAAGCACATGCCGACGATGATGAAGCGGCGGATTCCCTTCTACGCTCGAGATCATTCCACCAACGTTCAAACTCTACCTTACCAAGATGTCTGTCAATGTGGACGACATTAAATATACTAATGTTCCTGGTGTCGTTTTCTTTGTTCAGCTCCTGGTGGTATCAGACTCGCTGGGTTCACAACGCCGCGTATCGTCAGGTCTCTAGCCATAGTAAGTCAGAGCTATTCACAAAGCCTCCAATTTTTTTTTTTTTACATGAGATCTGATGTGTACTCCGCTTACTTCTTTCTACTAGCTCCTATCTTTGATCTTCTAGATCTCAATCCTTCGCTCACCAAGATAAATGGTACATTCAAAACACCAGCGAACCCTCCTTTTTCGCGGCAGATGCCCAATCCTGTCGCTGATGAGGTCTGGGATGAGATCCTCATTGACCGTTTCATACCGATTTCGAGAGCCGAGATTCTGAAACTAGGCAAGGACCCGGCCGTATGTCATACCATGGCGAAAACCCCGCCCCTCCCACTTGTAGAGTTCTATTTTGTCTTCTACCCTTGAGACCTCTCATGACTGACTCTCAACCTTGTATTCAGACGGCTGTTCAGCTTCTCGACCGCGACTGGGGCCTCGGCGACGATGCTTATGTCGCGGGGCTGGACGTCTTCCACCAACTGCACTGCGTGGATTTCCTCCGAAGGACAGCGTACAGATCTTACTACAACGAAACTCCCGAGCTGCGGACAACGGGCAAGCCACGGATCGCCGAGCTCCACATCAACCATTGTGTGGATTTGCTGGTACAGCAGCTTCAGTGCAGCGGGAACCTGAACCTGTTTACCATGCATTGGGTTGAAACAGAGATCTTTCCCTCCCCTGACTTCTCGATTCACCGGCAATGTCCAGACTTTCAGGCCGTGTGGGACTGGCGTATGGAGAACACGCTTGATCCGCACCGATTTAAGGAGGTATTTGGGTCAGGTGTGAAGCCGGAGGGTATTCACCAGGCGCCAGATCTGTTTGCTCTGGACTATTGAAACATAGCATGTCGCGAATTTCTCGGTCGTTTTGCGGCTTTTTGCCTTCGGATAGACGTATTGTTAGTGGTACTACAAGTGCTGTTACTAATATCAAGAGACATTTTCAGATTGCGTTATAAATGTCGAGGGGGTTTTAATTGGTCTGCCTCGGTCTGTACCACCTGTAAAAATTAATGAGAGTCGGATAAAGAATGCAGGGAATCAAAACAGCCCGGCCCCTCCCACGACACCGTTCCCTCCTCACCCGCTTTTCCCCTTTCCTTTCCCCCCTCCCCTTCCGGCCCTCCCCGCCGCCAACTCCACCCCCTACAACTCTCGCCCCCCCTCAGTCCCCCTCCCCTCCCCCACCACCCGCTACTCCTCGCCCTCCTCTGTCCTAGGCACCGTCAAACTCCGCCCCCACCGCTTGACCTCCGCCTTCACCTTGACCCGGCCAGCGTCGGGAAATGCGGCCCCGGCAGCGAAGATTGCTGCCTTTGCCCATGGAGATCAGCGTGAGTCGGGACAGAGCGGGACCGATGGGAGCGGGTTCTTGGTCCAGAAAGGGATCGGGAAGGGGATACGGTGGGAAGACACGATACGGGCCGGCTCGATTGGAAGCAGGAAAGCAGAGAGATGACTTACCGTCGAGGACGGAGGCGAAGTCGGCCTTGCCCATGGTGGAGGGGGAGCCTTCGGAATTAGGGGTGGTGGAGGCCAGGAGTAAGACCGAGACGGTGCAGTTTTGGCAAATGCCAAGGCAGCGTATTTTAGGCATCGTGATCTTAAAAGCATTTGAAAACAGAGAGAATATCGGAGGGGAAATGAAATCAGAGAGTACCTCGAACAGACACCAAGGTGGTTTTCTCTCTATGTAGTAGATGCTAAGGAGTTAATCTATCAGAGGTCATTAACATCGTAAATCCGTTTCCAAAAGGACGCCACTATAATAGGAAGTCTTTGATTCTTGATGTGACGGCGCAAGGGAGAAAATAAGAGGAATTTACAATGGATCGGCGAGGGCGGCGA
The DNA here is from genome assembly GCA_021030905.1 of Pyrenula massariospora. Classification (NCBI taxonomy): domain Eukaryota; kingdom Fungi; phylum Ascomycota; class Eurotiomycetes; order Pyrenulales; family Pyrenulaceae; genus Pyrenula; species Pyrenula massariospora. The sequence goes on from JAGFMI010000020.1 coordinate 469,116, forward strand.
GGATGGGGAAGAAGACGATGAGGAGGGAGGTGAAGACCATGAAAGGGGGGAGAGACCATTGAGTCAGGAATGTCTACAGAAGTATCCGCAGAAGCTTCCAAGAGAGTGAATAAAAAGACTGATGCGGTCTGGAGAAGAAGAAAAATTGACATTCTACTAGACACAACGGGTTACTCAAGAACTTAGGACGATTTCGATTTCGGCTCCCGTCGTACCAGTATGTAAACGAACAGAAAATGCGTAACAGAGCGAGATCAGACAGACCTCCAGCGACAATCGGAAAGCTAGAGAGAGTATTTAGCTTAAAACCAGGTTTTTCGGAGACAAAATCGTCAAATCCGCACAGAGGAGCACGAACCATACAAAGAGATGAAGGCGAGGCGGAGACAGACTTCGAAAAAATAGGAATTCATAACTAAAAGCAAGGGAAGCTCTCGGACCCGAGCAAATCGAAATCCGGTAAAGCAAGTGATTGGGGCGTCGACTGTGTAAACTCCGACCCAGGTTCTTGTTGACAGGGGAAACCATCGTCGATATGCCGAGTATAGTTCAAAAATGTGGTTTTTAGCCTCCAGAGATGTCTAATCGTATATATAAACCCCAACACACCCGTCAAACGAATGCCACGACAAAGCGAACGATTTCTTCGAGAAGACAGAGAGTCCCAAAACATTAGAACTGCGAAGCCTTACTGTGCAACAACACATCATGCTTGCCTTAAAACCCACAGTCGGGTTAGCGATTGCTACCGCTACCACATTCGGTCTAACGAACGCGATCGTCCTTCCTATGTTCAGAGAGGAAGAAGCAAGAGCCATCATCAATGACGTCAACCAGATTACCAGCAGTCGTACTTGGATGATTGATACCCCGACCGGCAGCGAAAAGTGCTCCAACCCAAACGATCTCCCTCTGTGCAGTCCTGACTGTACGATGCGAGAGGTGACGCTCAGCAGTCTTCGCGACTTCTTCTACGAGCGGGTCCCGCAGTCAGACAAGAATCTTCACGCTATCAAAGCTTTAGCCGGCTCAGCGATGCAAACATGCCCACCAAAAGGAATGATAGAGCCATTGGGACTGCCCTGTTTTAATCCCTACGAATTCGATCCACCTCCGTGCAGTGGTGGACCTCAACTGTCCGTGCCCCGCGAGCCGCCCACCGGAGGACCTAAAGTCAATTACTCTGATGGGTTCTTCCTAGCAGACAAGTTGGAAGACGGTGCCACCTGTGTAAATCTATTGCAAATACCCAAAGAAGACCCTGGTTGCACGTATCGAGAGATCACGCACAACGCGATCGTCAGTTATTCGGACAGCGCCATCCCGCAGTCGGACGCAAATTACGATGCGATGAACAAGTTGATAGATACGGCCCGTGAGACATGCCCGCCGAGAGACCCAACTGGAACGCCGTACTGGCCTTTCATGGTTGACTGGCCAGGGAGTTGGTGCCCTTAGGTCGAGATTTGCAAGGGCCTGGAATTGTTTGCAATGGTCTGAAAATGTGTGCAAGGGCCTGAAAATCTTTGCAAGAACCTGAAAATCTTTGCGAGGGTCTGGAATTTTTTGTAGGGCGTTTATGTGCTAATTACTTGAATCAAATACTGTTTCTCTTCATGTGTGTAGCGTATTTGTGACCCATTTGTGGCAATTGCAAGTAGGAAAAGCCCATGGTAAGCCATCGACCAGTCCTTTGACCCTTAAAGTAGGTAGTGCATCTACGAAGCTGAGCCGACGGAGATCTGCAGATGTCACTCAAGCTATCGGAAAGGTCGGTTCGTAAATTCAAATACACGATGGGAAGATCTCATCATCCATGTGAATTTTACTATGCCTCGTCCTACGTGTTCGTGTGCTTCGGGGGATCTCGGCGCGGGTCGGTCAAGCGATGGCCGGCTTGGCGGAAATTTTGGTCTCAACTCCGCCGCATCACACGTCATTTTCGAGGTGCTTTTGATCAAACAACAATTATTTCCTAGGTTCAGATGTCTCATCTTTGATTTGATCGCTTCGATCTACCACAGGCGGAAACCAGTCCCTATTCAGAGACCATAACATTTCCGTTCTCCTAGACGTGGTACCGTGAAGCTGTGCGCCACCTCTACCCCGAATCCAGCCTTCTTTTGACTGTACGAGCCAATCGTAAAATTCATTGGCGGCATACCAAAATTGATGTCGCAACCCTAGCCCTACAAACTGTGGTCATTCGAGTTGTCAATTATGAGTCAAGAAAAGGCACTACGCGGCTCTTGTAGCTGCGGGCGAAATAATTATCTCATCATCATGCCCTTGAATGCCACAGACACTGTGGATATCTATTTCGATGACAGCAGCGAAAGTCGTGAGTTCTAACTCGGTATTTCACTAGTGCCTCTATTCATCCTTCGCACAGGCCGATCACTGGCGTCGCCACTCACCGCGTGGCTCAAAATCCCCCTAGGATGGTATCAGTCTCATACAACTTCTTTCTTCCCCGATGAGCGACACAATGACATTCGTCGCATCTTCACACCATCAGAGAGTCCTCATAGTAAGCGGGTGTTTTGTGGCTTCTGCGGTACCCATCTCTCTTCTTGGAGTGAGCAGCCCACTTCAGAGGCAGATTTTCTGCATGTGACACTCGGAAGCCTTCTCGGGGAGGATCTGGGGGCACTCGAGGAATTAGGACTTCTACCCGATGAGCTTTCTTCTGACACTGTACCCGTCGAGTCGGAGTCTTCAGTAGTGCGTCAAGATAATGGAGGCTTGAATCGGTCTATTCGTGAGGGAAGAGTTGGCGGCGTGCCTTGGTTCGAGGAAATGATCGAAGGAAGCCGGCTTGGAAGAACCGAAAAGACGAGAAAGGGTCATGCTGGGAGTGCCGATGGATTGTCTCGGATTGAATGGGAGGTGTCAGAGTACATTGATGATGGTTCTGGCACTCCACGGGTCAAACGGAAATTTGACGATGACAGAGACACCGCGATGCGCGAGTGAGAATGCCGGTGGTAAGATTGAAGACGATCTGGAATGACGCGATATTTAGAGCGGGAACCTGACGCTGGTCAATGAAGTCATGTACGTAATGCTCCAAACGATCCCAATGACCATGTATGAAGAGCATATATGATGCGTGGATGGCTGCTATCTCTGCGGCAGCAACTTGCTGGTATCCCGATGCGTACCTTCCCTGACGTTGGCGCTTGGCGCTCGTAGGGTCTTCCATTCGTGTCATTTGCAGCCAAGTTTCCGCGTCAGTCATCGTGATGCCTCTACTTTGCCAGACAATGCCTCGACGATCGAATACCGCAGCTCTATCAAGATCAGTATCCTCAGGTGGTGTGGCACATTTTTTCCGCGAATCACTAGCCCCATCTCCTCAAGTATGGCTCGGCTCGTCCAAGAAGTGCCGTGCTCTAAGTCAGCTCGATGTAGAAGAAAGACCTCTAAAGATGCTGCTACCTGTCAGTGCAAAGTTCACCTCGCTCTCACATGACTGACTGTACTTCCACCAGATCTCTGACGCCCTTGGTGCCGACAAATGGCACAAGCGACTGGCTCTGCTGACCGACGGCTATTATCAGGAAGATAAGGCTGCCCAACAGGCTTTCGAGATGCTCGAGCTCTTTTGCACGAGTGAGGAAGCCAAAGCAAGTCTAGAGGTGAGTACTAAGGCATTCACATGTTAAGACCCTAGCAACCGATGTTTGCTTATCGGTCTTTATCTGAGCCGTAACTTGTTCCGATGTTTATAAACACACGCGACGTACATCCTAAACAATTATCACGCCACAGATCACTTGAATTTTAGCTGATTAATGACCACAGAATTTCAAATCTTCCTACCAGACTCTGTCGACACCCGCAAGGAGTATACAAACGCGCAGCTTAGACCTTGGTCATCCTGTTGGGTGGCATGATTTTCTCGAGTTCATTAATTGTTCATTCAACCTCAAAAGCTCGAACACTTTTGTCTCCCAACAGCCTTCTGCCATGTGGCCCTTGTCAGATATAACCGCTCAAGCGAGAAATAAGCCTCTCAAGCTTCCTTCGTCAAAACGCGGCTCTCATTACACGCGGAAAGAAGACAAGCAATCTCCATTCTTTACCGACATGGCGGGCAGTAGACCACGCTACATGTCTCCGACAATTGCGTCTGAAGCACAGAGCTCTAAGTCCAGGCCCTCGACACCTTCTGGTGACTTTAGTCACAGCCGCCGGGGCCGTTGGGTGGTGAATGTGATGAAACGGGTCACGCCTCGCTCAAAAAAGTCAAGACATGCTTCTTTGAAAAACGAGGACACCCCGAGCAGAAATTCCAACACCGCAAGCGGACGAAATACAAGAATACTAGCAGTAAGCACCCCTACAGTGGTCACAGTACCAACTAAATATTTTACAGGTAAATCAACATCGAACTAACAGCTCGCCCACTCCTCCAGTGCCCGGTGCAGCTCGAGGTGTTCAAGACGAAATGATCCTTGTCAAATCCAAAGCTGAAACATTGTTGCACTCGAATCAGCTCGAAACGCACAAGCCAAGCCCGACAGACAAGCCTCTGCCGAGCCTTCCTGCTCTTTCAATACAGTCCAATACCCCTGTCATTCGTCGGTCTCTCATAGATGCTGAAGATCAACCACTGCGGAGATTTTCTGGGACCAATGGGAAAGAGGAAGAGGAAGACTGGCCAACGATTTCTCCAGAGAGGGATCCAACCAGAATTTCTGCGAAAGTTCATGTAAAGAATGAGATTGGCAACCCAGCCGAATTGGATGGTACGCAGCTTGATACACCAACTCCTGTCCAGTGCAACGGTCAAATTCGATCCTTCAACCGTCCAATGAAGACTAAAGAGGCCTCTGAGCCATCCAATTACGCCCAATCATTGAGAGAAGAGACCGAAATCGAACGCCCTCCTCACCATTCCCGTGGAGAAGAGATGTCGGAAAAGCATGCTCTCGTCGTTCCAACCGTGTTACCAAATGCAGACGATATGTCTCCAGGAGGTGCTGCAGTGGAAAAATTTCTGCTACAGCACACCTTCCCAGAGAAATGTGCGCCCAGACCAACGCGTACATCCTCCCTTCGAGCCCGTATGTCCACTGCAAAAAGATACAATCATCAAATGGATCGCCCGGACCTTTCAACGAGTGTGCCTCAATCCAGACTACCTATTACACGTCGACCTGTTCCTCGGCCTACACTTGAGGCTAGGCGTTTGCATCATTCTGTCACTGCCAAAGGGTCGCCTCATCCTACAGAAACACGATCGTCGGCAAAGTCCGTCGACAAGCGACCGGGTAGTAGAGATAGCAGCTTCACTCAGAGATCTCTTGGCGCTCGGAGGCGCCTAAGTAGCCAGACTGGTGACTTTAGTTTGATCACCGCTAGCTCACTCGGCGAGTCTAACAGCCACGCATCAAGGCGGCCTCCCAAAAGTAACGCCGAGTCTTCCCTTCCACGTGTGGCGAATGCGAGTAGTAGAAGTGGAGCTGAAGATGGAGACCTTCCCAGTAGCCGCTATTCTCATCCTTGCAAAAGTCCAGCTAACCATATTTCAGTTCCTCACGCGCTAGCAAATGAACAACAGTATCATACGCCAAATGCTGCAGCAGCTCGACAGCTCTCTGCTCGTTCGACCACTGCAAAAAAACCTAGTTCGCTGCCCCTGCCAACGCGCGTTGTACATTCGGCTACTACGGGTGGAAACGATCCAGGATTTGTTGCGGTGAAGTCGAGCGAGGCATCAGACAAAGGAGCAAAAATGAATATTCTTGAAAATTCCTTGAATGTCATGGACAGGGATAGCAAAAACCGACAGCAGTCAACTCCTTCCTCGAACACGTGCGATGATCCGCCAATACTCTCTGACGCCAATCTCTGTATCACACCATCAACTTCTCCAGAAGGTCCGCTACGACATTTTCCCTCTAACGATTCCAATGTGGGCTCTACACGTCAGGATGAGACAAGCTTCGCCACGTATCGGGTAAAGCAGCTGTCTACCGCCGCGCCAGGTCATGGTCCGAAGTTAAGGGTTTCAGATGCCGCTGAAAAGATCATCGTAGGGACTGGACCTGATCCCGAAAACGATGCCCTTTCAAAGAATATTCAGGTTCCGAAGCGTAGCAGCATTCCTGATCTACGCCACTCGATTGTCCTCAGAGAATTGCGGCGATCTTCTGACCTTTTGATGAGCAAAGGATCCAGACTATCTCGCAGCCTAACAGGTAACTCTTTAAACAAGCATCCAGCAGAACGCTCTGCGGACGATGGTATCCTGCGCGCACCGGGACCAGCTAACAGGAAATCCGAAAGCAAGTCTAAAGAGGAGAGGACGCCAGGAGAGCCAGATGATCCCTTCATTGACCTTTTGTTTCAGAATTCACATACTGAAAATAGACGTCACACCTTTGCAAGTGATCAAGCCACACCGATTGTGGGCGAGTCAGAGGATAAGAGCCCTTGGATCTCGCCAATTTACCAGAATTCGAGCCAACGCAAAGATTTGTTACTTTCACCTGTCGTTGAAAGCTCGCCCAACATAAATGATCGCGCCACACCCTCAGGATGGTCTGCTGACCCCGTAGAAGCTCTACGCAGGATGTCACGGACGTCGAACATGACGGAAAGTCAGCCCAGCTCGATCAAGTCGCGTAGATTCCGGGAAATGCTTAGGAAGGGAAAGGAGATCATCAGCCAAGCCAATCCACCACCGAGGCATGCACGCAACCACAGCTCTGCGCTTCCCTCGCGAGCTTCACACCAGCATCAGCGCCGAACTTCCCTCATAGTTTCTCAATCACCCACTTCACCACCGTCACCTCCCTTTAACCTTCAGCCACTGCCCGCAGGATCTTCAACGTCAGAACAAGAAACACAAACCATCTCAGACGCCCGTAAATTCCGCGAGCAACTCATCGAGGCTAGCAACAGCCATCACGACCCCTCCGTACGTCAAAAACTACAATCGGTAAGCTCCCCAGCTTCTATGTTCTCGATATGTATACGTGCTAAGACCGATCAGTATGCCGACGAACTCGGGCAGACTATTGCCCATGCCGAGAGCGCTATGAGCGTGGTAGTCAGCGCGAGGAAGGTTGCGGCTGATGCGGAGCTCGCGGTTAAGAGGAAGGTGGAGAGCATGAAGGATGTTTTTGCGGGGAGGGCGGAGTGAAGATGGATCGTTGGGTGGTTGCCACAAGAGGAGTGGCGTCTGGTCTGGTGGTGTGTCGGTGGGAGAGGAGTGTGATGACTAACAGTCAGACAGGGATTTGGTTGTCAGTGAGAAGGGGATGGTGGCTTTTTGTGCGAATCTGTAGGACTCTAAGAAAACTAGCTTGGGTCGGGAGCTAACTAATCTTGGGACTTGACCTGTTATTCATGTTCCCTCACGCGGTCATGTCACGTCATGTCAAGGCTGAGGGTAAAATCTCCCACAAACTATCCATCATAATTCACGCTTACAATTGCTCCACCCCGCGCCCTACTCGCCCTGGAAGATCGGAGGGGCTTCGGCTGCCGCAGTCGGTGGTGTAGTAGAGAGGGGTGTGTGAGGCTGTGGGTGGGTGAGCAGATCGGAGGAGAAGGAGAAGGAGAAGGTGTGGCTGGCCGAAAGGATTGTCAGCACGCCTCAACCGTGGGAGCGGCAGCGTTCGGGGAGGAGAGGAGAGGATGGCGGAGCGGAATCCGGAGGATAAAGGTTCGGAGGTCAGGTTGGTGGACGACAACGTCCATGTGTGGGCCGAGGATGAGGAGGTTGCTGTCGTGCGTGTCTGAGAGGTTGGTCAAGCGGTTTATGGGGTAGACGGCAGGGTTGCAGGCGCTATGTATTTCATGGTGTCTTGCTCTTCGGGCGGTCTTGTAGGGGCGGTATGATGCAAGGTGTCGTCTCCAAGTGCGGCGGATAGTAGGTGATCGTCTTCAAGAAAAAGGAGTGAAAGGAAAATTAGAGATTATTCGTGCACCGAAAAAGCTCTTGAAGGAAACACAGCACCAACGAGATTTCTTACCTTCACACGCCGTCTAGTAATACGCGCAACTAGGCATACGACACTTTTCGCGCTGTTAGTTACATGAAGAGCCACATTTCGAGCAGCTGGCATTGAAGGCACGTTTCACGTTCATTAAGGAGAAACTATTGAAGTTCGTTTGCTTCACAATAGCCTCGCCAAGGTGTGCGGGACAGCACACCTCACTTCCTGAGAGACCTACAAGAGAAAGAGACCCAAAGCACCCTGAACCCGTCTGTTATTCGTTCAAACTATGTGGCCACTTAAATGCTCGATTGCGGTATTTTAAGTGGTTAATGCGACGACCTGACGCGTCTCTTGACGCGTCGTTAATAATCCTCCGTTTGATACTTAAATCCTTTTTCTTTGACACTTCAGATCTCTTCGTTGTTACTTTATTGATGTATTTCCTATGAGTGAAATTGTTCTTAATTTCTCTCTAGTTTTGATCTAATTATTCTTAATACGGTTTTCCCCTTTTTAATCACGTCTTAATACTTACTGACAGTTTGCATCCGATCACGCTCCTCAACAATGACTCCTAATCTCCTAACCCTCACCGCTTATGAGGCTCTGCAGCAATTCAAATCAGGGCAACTGAGCAGCGTTGAGCTAGTTAGATCCTGTTTCACGCAGATTGACAAAAATGAAGGGTATTTGCACGCACTGCTTGCACAACCTCCGCGGGAGCAAACTCTACAACTTGCGAAGAAACTCGATAAAGAACGAGCTGCAGGGATTTCGAGGGGGAGACTCCATGGGGTTCCTGTGCTTGTCAAGGTGTGATTAGTATATGCTATCTTTGTGTGGAAGGCTCAAGGCTGGTAGGATAATATGGCAACGGAGCCGGGCTTGGGGATGGGGACGACTGCGGGGAGTTTGGCGTTTGTGGGATCGAGGGCCAGGAAGAATGCTAGGGTGGTTGATAAGGCATGGATCTATTGCTTTGCTTATTATAGGGGCTTACGATTTCCTAGCTCCTGGAGGCTGGTGCGATCATCATTGGGAAGACCAATCTGTCGGTAAAGTGGCCGAGGTTTCTTTGCAAAGTCTTGCCCTTCTGACACGGATTTTGTCTAGGAGATGAGCTCCTTCAAGTATGTGCCCGCATGCCCTACCGAAGCAGGAATCTAAGGTATTTGAAAGAGGCACAAGAATTGACTGCGGTTGGTCTGCCCTGGGCGGCCAAACGCAATCTGCCTACGTCCGCGGCGGCTTTCAAATGGACGATAGTTTCGCAGGACATAGTGTAAGCTATGCCTCGCTCGATACGGAACTGTCAGGCATTCTAACCAACCAAGAATCCTGCAGGCTCATCGTCCGGCTCCGCCGTTGGCGTCTCCGCGGGATATGCCCCAGTATCATTAGGCACAGAAACGGAGGGGTCTCTCATTGTGCCTGCGAGCCGAGCCGCATTATACACGATCAAACCCACTTTACCAATTGTTCCTAGGGATGGAATAATGCCGGTCACGCGGCTTTTCGACTCGGCTGGTCCAATGACAAAGGGCGTTATGGATTTAGCCATACTGTTGGATGTCCTTGTCGACCATGATAAGACGTCAATTCCTGCGGGAGGCTATGTCTCTACTGTCACGGGCAGATGGGGTGGTCTTCGTATTGGTAGCCTGGATCCTGAACTGTGGACATACCCCACCATGGTTCGTAAAAGCGAGCCAGAAGCTGAGAAGCAGATGGTAGGACTACTGTTATCCTTTGTAAGATTTAAGCCAACGTCTAGCACAACAGACAGAAGAGATTGAAAGAGCTTACTGTCGACTACGAACAGTCGTGGAGTACTTCAAGCCCAATGTCTCGCTTATCTCCGACTTAGAATTCGAATTTCGGGGTAAAGAAGTTATATCGACCCTCTGCGGTGAGTGGTTTCGAGCTTCGTTCCTTCTTCATCTAAGCTTAGTGCTAACTGGTAAAATGGACGTAGCCCACAACTTTAAGGCTGAGTTCGAGGCCTACCTTGACGATATTGAAGCTTGTAAGATTTCTAGTCTGAAGGACTTGATAGTTTTTAATCGAGCGCACGAAAAAGAAGAATTGCCAGCTCGTAGGTGTCAGAATACTTTCAAGACAACGCGACTGAACTGCCAACCAGGAAACTCCCGCCAAGATATTCTAGAAGCTGCCGAAGCCAGCGACTTGACTTCAAAAGACGCGGAAGAGCTTGTGGATCACATGCGAGACGTTGCACGAACACGAGGTATCGATGCACTCTTCGAGCGGGAAGATATCAACATCGTGATAGGACCTGCAGAAAGCTCCATGACCCAATTTGCCGCCGGATCAGGTCAGAAAACTCGTTGCTAAATACCTATATCACAATGTACTGACAGCTCATAGGTTACCCTATTGCGTCACTGCCTTTGGGTTACTTGGATTTCAATGGTAGGCCTCATGGTCTGGCAGCTATTGCAAAGGCTCATAACGAAGCGATTTTGATTCAATTGCAAAGCGCATGGGAGGTGACGTTTCCCTTGAGGCAGCTACCTGACCTCTGAGATAAAAAATATCGCATCACTAAGGACGACGTTCGATATGCAAGCTTGATGAAACATCCTGAGTCTGCTAAATTCGATCCTTATCAGACAGTCAAACCAGTGTTCCGATTTGTCTCGTTGAAGAAATATTTCAAGATCTAATGCAAAATTCCGAGTCCGATAGGAAAATACTCTAGAGGCTTGGATCTTCTTCAAGACAAGCAACAACCCCACGGAGTCGTTATGCAACAGATGTAGAGCTCCAACTCACAAAATGTAGGTAGATAATACTGCTGTTGCCAAATAGTCTGCTCTAAATTGAAAGTCGCCACTATGAGAGGAGGCTTTCAGCTGAAGGAGTTCCTAAAACAAATCTGATCTTTACTCTTGACTAAGTGGCTTAGTAATGTCGGCGGTGAGATATCTGCAATGCCTAAAATAAGAGTAGATCAATTGTCTCGTCAACAAGCAATAGCTGGAGGCAAGGGGATCTTACGACGCTAGCTGCGCCGCGAAGGAGTTCCATGTCCCAAAATGTGGGGGATCATTGGCTGTGTGATCTCTTTGCGTTATTGTATCTGGTTCGTCTTTGAGGGTTCCGTGCAGCCGCTGGCCGCGCAGCCTCGCAATTTGTCGAGCCGTACCCTTAACTCCTGTTGCATGTACTGTGCAGGTATGAACGTGAACCGTCCGTTCGCAAGATTGCGTTGTTCTCCCGCTCTCAGGCTTGCGTTGGGGATCTCAGGCTAAACTATGCTGCTTACTTATCTCCCACTCACGATTTTGGGGATTATATCCTAGAAGGTATAAGCTCTGCCGGTTATTCTCGCCTTGATACTCATGCGCAATGACGAGATTCGGCTCGCAATAGTGACCCATAAATTCGAGCTCCAGTTTCACGTGTGTTCCGTACTCGGAGCTGTCACGAATGTTGAAAACAAACGGTTCGGATCGCAATGCGCGTCTGCTGCCCTCCAGCCTGACTGATTGCAAAAATGTCACAGGCGTACCGTCAATATCGACACCGTAGACTTTGACTTGATACCGTTCCTGAGCCTGTGTTTGTACTTCGATGGCGACCCGACGATGGAGTATGAAAGCCGGAATCGGAATTTCGAGCTTGCCCATCGTACGTGTCAATAAATCGTCCGTCCTTGCATGGATACGCAGGCTGGCATTATCATCCAACGGCGTCTTTTGTAGGTTGCAAATGCAAAGCTTAGCTTTCTTTCTCCGTCCAACGACTTCGGGAATTGAGTTTGCCGGGGTCACGGTGAGTGATGACCCGAGCACAAGGCAGAAATCGGCCTGTTTGGCATGGTCGTATGCAAGGTTGAAGGCCGCCTCAGGAAGGTCTTCACCAAAATTTATGATGGTGTCGTGCAGAGATCCTCCGCAACGCGCGCACTTACGCCCTGTTCGATGATCGTTGATTGACGTTTCGTAAGTCGAGACCGCTCGGAAACCTGGCAGATATGAGATACAGTTGGCTTTCGGCCAAGAGCCAGCCCATACCTCGGATATACTCTTTTCCACAATCTTTGCAGTACTCACGGTTGCTATTGCCATGAAGTTCGGATATCCTGTCCTAAAGGTATTGATGGCAATGAGCGCTGAACGACTTCTCAATTACGAACTTCAGACTCACAGGTAAAATCCCGCTCCGTCTGTGTAATCCGTCACAATTCTGGCTGATAAGGTACTTGAGAATTCCTCTGTTTTGCAACTCCACCAAGGCCATGTGCGTCGGAGTTGGAATTGCTTGCAGTGTAGTGCTTGCCTTGAAATTAAGTTCTTTCCCCTGGGCCCGTAGCGTCCAAGCGCCGTTTGGGCCACGGAAGTCAGGAATACCTGCGGACGTTGAAACGCCAGCGCCAGTGAAGGCGATGAGGTGCTTGCTGTTCTTGATCTGCTCCGCAAGCTCTGTTGCAAGTCGATCGACCAATTCATGCGGATCGAAGCGCTCTGTTTTCGCAACTTTGGGAGCCGTCAGATCCATGGCCGGATTGTTGACAGCTTGACCAAGAAAGAAAATTCAAAGGGAAGGAAAGGAAAACGTGTAGGCGTGAAACAAAGCTCTATTGCGCGACTTCTTGGTGTAATAGGCTTTTAGGAAATATAATACAGAATTAATGCAAAAACATTGAAAGTTAGGTAGCCAGCAACCATCATGTACGTGATCGTGTTCGGGTGTCTGTAAGTGCCAGGCAACAGTTGTTCCCCTGGAGATCGCCAAGCCACGCTAATTAGGGGCCAGAGAGTACTTGTGTTAGCATGCAGATCGCATTGGAATTGAGGTACCGTGCAGAAATGTAGTAATTGTTCACTAATCGCTCCTGTCATCCGCTTTCGAGCCCGAAGGAGAAAAGAGGGTTGGGGATGGCTTGCCCGTTCCAAGTGGCTTTGATCGCTACTTGATTTTTAGGCTACAGCGGTGTCTCAAAAGTATCTGTGACACATCAATAGCCGCTCGACGTCTACTAACAAAGCGCTCAAATTTCTAGCCATCACGCTGCTATTTGGAAAAGGCAGGCAAGAAACGCCTATGTCAGATCTCCCAGAGCCATTCGTGGCATCTATTGCGCCGGCTCTAAACTCAGCCCAGGTTTCATGTGTTCTATGGGCCAATTACCTTCTTAAGGGTCATGGCGTTCTTTCTGTTATCGGCGGAAGTACCCTTTACGATAGACGCCGAACCGCTAGGCTGACTTCATGAAAGTCGACTGACTTCATTGTCCCCAGCGACCAATTCGCAGCTAGTATCAAGGCTCTCACTCAATGCCAGAGCCTCACGCTATGTCCGGGTCAGAAAGCATGCCCTATAAGGTTACAGGAGCGGTTTACGCCGCCGCCGGCATTCCATGTCCACGTTCAGGCTTCGGAAGTTACGACGGCTCTCTACCCACCATCTGAGGCGTTCTGGTTCTTCACGCCGCTCGAGAGCACTCTCTTATCCGCAAGAGTCACCAGCTCACATTACAATTTGTGCTCGCGTCAGACAGGGCTCTTCTCTAACCCTGGCGGCAGTGGTGGGGAACAGGATTCACATCCGGTAAAGGTCCAGTTGTTGTGGCTAAGTATTATGTCCTACTAGGAGCCTTTCTGCGTCTCCATACACGTGATCCAAGTAATCGCATCAGCGGCTTCGCATTGTCTATGGTTTTGTACATGGAGGAGTACGCCGATGGTGATGGACATTCGGATCTAGAAAGGCTGCCAGAGCCGCTCGGGAAGTTCTACAAGGAGCTGAGAGAGGGTGAGAAGCCAATTCGTCAATGGACGTTGGAGTGGAAGGAGGCTCTTGGGGAGTCGGTGGCTGGATATTGACTAGACCTGAAATTTTGGTATCTTCGATTTGGGAATGGTCAGGAATTGAAATGGCTCAGGTGAAGAAATAGGTGAGGACTAGTTTGACGTCAAAAGATGTCAGCTTTGACGTTTGTATGATCTAATGGATGCGGAGGTATATGCCAAAAGCATGTTCACAAAAACTTGCGTGAATTTGAACCCCACATCGCCTGCCCATACAGATCAGACCATACAGCAGAGCAAATACTGGAAGTATTCATAGGCATATTCTTTCCCGTAGAGCATTCCGGACGGACGTAATACCAGATCGTCCGGGTAGGAAACGGTGGTCCAGCAGATAGACTTCGAGAAGAGCGGCATACTCCATTTGATAAGATCTCAATTTCTTATGCTACATTCGGAAAGCTCTCCGTTAGGTCCGGAGGTCGCCAGGGCGGCAGCCTTGTGAAGACGAGCTCTAAGAATTGGAATTAAGGTAAACCGAGTGGGTCTTGGCATGACCTAATCACGCATCTAGAATCCCGCCTTACAAATGATTCCATATCAATGATGCGCCTCCACTGGCTCCCTGGTCTTCCTCCAAGCTCTGATGTTCTCCGCCCCAATCCTCTGCCTCCGTATCCCTTCTTCACGCGCTGGCCGTTCCTATATCAAGACACTGGCTGTCCCTAATTCGAAGAGACCATCTTCCTCCCGGCTCTCTTCAATCTCCCGCCATCTTTCAACCTCTACAGCTAGAATGGCGCCTACGACCAAGCAGTACGACTATATTGTGATAGGAGGAGGGAGCGGAGGCAGTGGTGCAGCTCGACGGGCATCAGGGTGGTACAAAGCTAAGACTGCCATTATAGACGATGGGATCAGTGGAGGATGCTGCGTCAATGTTGGGTATGGAAGTCACACCACCTCAACCGGTGCCCCTCTGACAGTCCCAGATGTGTGCCAAAGAAGATGACCTGGAATTTTGCGTCTGTCAACGAGATGCTCAAAGACGGCGTCCAATACGGCTACGACATCCCGCCATACACCTTCGATTTTGCTAAGTTTGTCGAAAAGCGCTCCGCTCAGATCAAGAGATTGAATGGCGTCTACGAATCCAATTGGGCAAAAGAGGGCATTGACCTTATCAAGGGCACTGCTAAGTTCGTCTCGAAGAATGAGCTAGACGTCACGATGAAAGACGGCTCTGGAACTGTTCGTTATACAGCTCCACACATCGTCATCGCCACCGGCTCCTGGGCGGACAAGCCTACCAACATCGAAGGAGCAGAGCACGGGATAACTTCGGACGATTTCTTCTCCATTGAGAAGCTACCAAAGAAAATGGTCTTCGTTGGCGCAGGCTATATCGCGGTCGAACTTGCCGGCGTTGTAGCTGCTCTTGGTGTCGAAACGCATATGTTCATCCGCGGCGATACCTTCCTCCGCAAGTTCGATCCCATGGTCCAAAATACCCTTACCCAACGCTATATCGACACAGGCGTGCACATCCATAAGTCACATCCAGGCATAAAATCTGTTGCCCTCACCAAATCCTCCCCGGCCGGCATCGCTGACCCTTCCCAAAAAGTTCTTACCCTCACTATGAACGACGGTACAACCATGGAAACCAACGAGCTTCTCTGGGCTATCGGCCGCCCTCCAAAAACGGACACTCTAAATCTCTCTGCTCTTCCCGACCTTAAGCTTGGCCCCAGAGGCCACATCGTTGTGGACAAATACCAAAACTCCACCGTCCCCGGCGTCTACGCGCTCGGCGATGTCACCGGCCAAGCCGAACTCACACCGGTCGCCATTGCCGCGGGCCGTAAACTATCAACTCGCTTGTTTGGGCCCGAGGAGCTCCGGGTCAACTCGTTCCTTGACTACAATTACATCCCCACCGTCGTCTTTGCGCATCCTGAAGTCGGCACCACGGGCATGACCGAGCCACAGGCTATCGAGAAATTCGGCAAGGAAAACGTCAAAGTCTACCATTCGAAATTCCCCGCAATGTTTTACTATGTATTCCCACAGGAAGAGAAGCAGAAGAATCCGACGGAATTCAAGATCGTGTGCCAAGGCCCAGAAGAGAAAGTCGTCGGGCTGCATATCTTAGGCACGGGTGTTGGGGAGATGATGCAAGGGTTTGGAGTGGCGGTGAAGATGGGCGCAAGGAAACGGGATTTGGATAGCTGTGTTGCGATTCATCCGACGAGTGCGGAGGAGTTGGTTACTATGACTTGAGAGTCGTAGCGAGAGAGCAAGCGGCCCGCTAAGGAATTGTGTTTCGTGGCATGACTGCAGATGTCGCAGCTAGGTGAGAATCACGAGTTTTAGACGGCTGTGGTTTGGCAGGCTGCAATGGCTCGGTTTGTGAAAGCGTCAAATTAAACAGACGAGGTATTACAAGTTACCTTCGATGTCTGCACTCATCATATTAGTCAGAGTCTAGATACCATTAATCAATTCTTGCTCCAATGGAATCTCATTACGACATGTCAATTTCACCCCCTTCCAAGCAGCGGCCACCGCTGTCTAGAGTGCAGGACATCGCTGTCTTCGTTGACAATGGGGAAACCTGGATCGGATTTACATCACAGGTCTGAAAGCGGTGTTGCTAGCTAGATGTAGTACTCTTCAGCTCCTGCGTATTCTCGATCTCTGTAAACGATGACCAGCTCCTCCATTCCCGAGACTATCCACTTAAATATGCGAGCATATTCCATCCCCCGCTTTCACCCTCCGTTATGCTACTCTCTACAGCCAGCAGCCAAAGCTCCATCTGCCAACATGATTCCCCGCCAGCTTCCATCTTCGTCAGCCCCCAATCTCTCGCCTCATCTGGACTGACCACTCAAGTCCACCCGCTCTCCGGCCCAAAGAACCCCTTCTCGGGCAGACTCTTCCACGGCATCGCGAGCCCGTCATACGTATTCTGCCACACGGTGTTTCCCCACCAATCCGGGAACTTGCCACCGGGGTATGTTATGCAGAAGAAGATGATTATACCTGAGCACTCAAAGTCTTAGTGCGCTTTCTGAAGCAAGACGAACGCTTGGACAGCATAAGGGGACGAAAAGTAGTATGATCAGACTTACCGGAGATAGCGAGCCCCGTATCAAGCGCCGCGGCGAGGACGTAGTTGTACTTGATCCACCACGCAAACTTCTTGCGGAATATAACGCGGTTGAAGATCAGATTAACAACGAACCAGGAGGAATAGTTGATGCCAGTAGCAGGCGGGACGTTGTACGTCCCCACGAATATCAGCGGCCAATTCGTGTACCGCAGCAGCTGCTTCATCCGGGACCACGCCGAGGGGCATTTCTTCCACGCGATCCAAGTGACTACAGGCATCAACGCGCCGATCCAGAAAAAGTGGAGGAGGCCGCTGTATATCTTGCCGACGCTGTACAGTCTGCCCGGTCCGATGGCGCCCCAGATGACGGAGGAGGAGAAGACGGTCCGGCCGTTGGGGCAGGAAAAGCCGTTGGATTGGTGCTGGTCGCAGATGTCGCTGACGTTGCCGAGCATCCAGAGGGTGACGCCTGTCTGGGTTAAGGCTCCGAGGATGGTTGCGAAGCCCTGGGCGAAGAAGAGAGTTCGGGGCGGGACCTTGAGGTAGTGTGCAAGCTTCATGTCCTGGGCGAAGAAGAGGCCTTGGCCAACGACATCGGTGGACAGGATCTTGAAGATCATGTTTGCAAGCGGTTTTCCGACGAACATGTAGCCTCCAATGAATTCTGACAAGACGTTTAGCTGGTTTGCGTTGACGTTGGCCACCCCTTCGATGATGCCGCAGGGAATCATGTAGACCGCGGGAATTATCAGGGCCAGGAAGACTCCGTAAACGGGTAGATTCGTGTGGTAGACTTCCACCATAGCGATCGACATGGCCAAGATAATGACAATGATCGTACCAAACCACCACCACGGGACCTTCTTGTATGCTCTGATGAGTCGCGCATGAATGTCGAGCTGGAGCGTTCCACGCAGTGCGTGCATAATGTCGTCCCAATGCCAAAGATAAACATGCACGAGTACGGCGGTAATTGATGCGAAAGATAGACCGTAGACGAAGGCAAAGGATGCTCCAAGGTACGGCGGAGAATATCGCCTATATTCTTCTACATCGAGAACGTTGCCGTTCATGACTCTGGATACGTTGTAGAGCGATGCAGTATTGTCGTAGACATTAGCGTCCATAAGTGGCAAATATTGCGTGTACCTTTCAACAGGGTAAGAAAAGGTTGTCGTACAAGCTTACACAATATAGAGAAATTTGATCGAACTCACCAGGTTTTAGTATACAGCACTCCAAGTACACATATATAAAACCAGATCGCATATCCAATGAAGACGTTCAGCGCAGCCCAAAATGGGGATAGGAGAGGGTTAGTGTTGTACGCGATTTGGCTCCAGTCGAATGTCAGAGGGAAAAGAGCAACGCCAGAAACCTCGCCGAATAGCTGATTAACGATGATGTTCTTCGGGGCAGCCCACGCGATGAACGCAAAGTACGACAGTCCTGTGAAGATGAGACCTGGAAAGAAGTACCTAAACAGCTATTAGCATAGAGATTTCATGAGACTGTTTAGAGCGCTGAAGGTCGCCTAGAGTTTTGAAAGCAGACAGTTCTTGATGGGAGCAGTATTATTTGCTTTTCCATGTTCTGAGTTGGAAGGCGCACATCAAGAGTCTTAGAAGAACCTACCACACAAACGCACCAGCCATCGTATACATAAAAAATCGAAGGCGGGTGATTCTCCATCCATTAGCGACAACGTTAGCCTTTGAGTGCAGCGTGCTCAGTAGCGCGCAATTTGAGAGCACCCCAGGCCAAATGATGGAGCTTGGCCGTATAATCCATGGAGCCGCTAGGCCGGCGACTCCATATCCAAGTAGTTGACAGCAAAGGACGATCAACACAGAGAAGCCAGCAGGTACTTCGAATTTGTAGAAAACCTTCGCAGCTTGAATGATACTAGTCGAGTCTGCACTACTATAACCGAAGGACACATTGCTCATAATCGTGACAACAGCATGCTCCTTAATATTGAAGGTCCGGTCTGGATTAAGACGGCTGATGGGAAGGATCTTCGCTAGGAAAACACCGATGGGAAAGGCCAGGAGTTCGGCCACCAAGGCCACGATGTGAACGCCTGGGTATCTCAAGCTGAAGAATTGGTTGATACCGCTGCCCAGCATAGTAAATACTATTCCCAAAAGCCACATGCGTAGCGTATTGATCGGCATGGCTGGGTCGTCAACCTCTGGGACAACAGCTCGCTATTAGATCAGTGTTGTCAGTCCCAATTTCTTGCGACATAGTACTCATCCAAGAGCTGATGAAGACTGGCTCATTGATTTGAAATTGATCTGAACGGAACTTACCACTTCGGCGTACGGCGAGTGATCACCGGCGATGTCGAAGACTTCCTTCTCATCGACGATATTGTCAATGTTAACCTCCAATTCCTTCAAGTGCCCCTCCTCCGGAGAACTCGGAGGCGATGCCTCATTCTCTTTCTTGGAGCTTCTGCGTAGCATGATGTTGTTAGATATATTGCACTTGGTCTCCGGCAAGTGAGCGTTCGCTCTTTTGGTCCATCAGATGTTGACCTTGGCAAAGTAGGACTCGGCCAATGTGAAAGTCGGGCGTTGCAGGGCATGGCCACAGGTACAAAATCACTTCTAGAGCGTACATGACGTCGCATGTTTGGCAAGGGAGTATCTCCTTACTCAACCAGGGAGGCAAGAAGCGGCGCGGTGACCGTGCCAATGATCTCGACAGCTCTTATCGCAGGTCGCCGTCCAAGGTTGCAAGATCGACCGAACAGGGCAAGGTTGGCCTTTGTTTCCGCCGTCCATAAATGGCTTAGCGTTTATCGGGCGGGCTCAACCTGCTTCTGACCCTTCATTGACACAACTTTCAATTCAT
Organism: Pyrenula massariospora; assembly: GCA_021030905.1. NCBI lineage: Eukaryota > Fungi > Ascomycota > Eurotiomycetes > Pyrenulales > Pyrenulaceae > Pyrenula > Pyrenula massariospora. The sequence continues at coordinate 488,831 of JAGFMI010000020.1, forward strand.
GCCATGGCGATTAATTGTGCTTTGGTGCTTGAGGGAGAACATTCACGCAGTTCTTGTTCAGAGGCCATTTGGAGGCCATTTGTACGCAATTGAATATTTTCAAGATGCTTAACCCCGCCCTCGAGTCTACAACAAACGTTACGTACTCCTCCACACGTTCCCGTCAGTAGAAGCCTTGGGATGCAGCTTCAAAGCTAGGACTACCCTAACCACCGCCTCAAATCAGGGTCGTTTGACCGGAGTCCTCCTGCGGGAACGATTCAAATGCATCCCGCTTCTCAACTAGGATGTCGCTCTTTTGGCTGAACTCTACCATCCCAACCAACTCCTCCAGCCCACTCCGCACGCCAAGTCACGTGTGACCGAGCCTCTGGCTTCTCCTTGTAGCTTCTTGATCGACTTATCTTGGTCCTTTTGATTTTTCTCCTTCTCACGAAGATCATGGAGTAGCTGCTCGTACTCTTTTCGCCCAGGATCAGTGCTTGCCCTTGCTTTGGATCTCAAGACCTGTTTCTGGAGCCGCTTCACCTTCTTGGTTTTCCTGCTTCTCTTTGACCGCTCCTTCTCCAGCTCACACAAGAGATAAAGGTTGGCGTCCTTTAACTCATGAAACATGTCTAAAGTCTGGCAAGATTCTTTCTTCAAGTCCTTGATCCAATTATCTCGCTCATCAAGCCAATGACTCTGATCGGCCAACTCCTGTTCCAATTCCTTGGCTTTATTTCCAGCATTAGAGACTTGATCCTGTAAGGCGGACATGCGAGTGAGAATATCAGGGAAGATATGCGAGAGCGCTGCCAAATTTTGAGACAGAGAAGCTGTCGCAGGCCTCGTTGTATGCGCATGCTTTGACCCCCGACTCTCCGCAGAAGATGGGAGAGGAGGCGCGCTAGGTTCCAAGGTAGAGGTGTCTTCACTAAGTGTCTCATCGCTGTTGATCATATCATGAGTGGTTGAAGGTATGTTCATTGTACTGGCGACCTCGCTGTCATCATGTGAACGATTATCCTGCGCAATATCGACTGCAGAGCGGCCTCCATTTCCATCAAAGTGAGTAATTCTAATGGGATTAGCATGATATACCTGGAAAGGACGGGACAGTACTTGCCCATTGTCATCAAACTGACCGATTTCCAAACCCTCCTCGACCAACGCGCTATAAGTCCGATCGCTATCCACCAACATGCCGTCGCACATGCCAGAGCTACCGCTACGGGCTTGATCCGCTTGAAAGGGCAGATGCGAACTGAGAGAGGGAATATTATGCGACATGTTGTATTTGACAGCCAACTTTAGGATATTCGGATTCTTCTTGAGAAGTCAGGACCAGCGAGGTAAGGGGGTAGTTTGATGGCAAGAAAGTCTTGCAAGTAAGTGTAAAGCCATTTACGTTTATTACTTTCAACGGTAACCACATCCATATGAATATTGAGTCACGGAAGCCTTGCGAACAAATTTTCTAGTACGTGACAAAACATCACCAAAATATACTCTTTCACTAGCGCTTTTCGATTTCACCTGCACCCACGATGCAGGCCTTGCACCGTCCCGTTACTAGCCATAGCACGCGTAAAGGTGATTTTCACCAGATGGTGATTCCTGAGAAGCCAATCTGTCACATTTCGTTACTCCATCGACATTGGTGATAGGGTGGGCGACGTCGCTCACCGGTTCCATATCTTGCAATTATTTATTCCCTCTTTTCGGACAACAAACAAACAGAGTATGTTACTACTTTTTACCTCGCACAACAACTAAGCTTTATTCGACCCATCGTCCTCAGTGTGATCCGCAGCATCATCTAAAACATCATTACCTTCTTCCTGTCCAATATTGCTGCCACCTACCCTCGATGGCCAAAAATGGTAGGCAACCCTTTGACTCCCGCTCGTGGTCAGAGCTTCAACATCAAAATGCCGAATTCACACGCTTAGCTTACTCTGCAGGTAAATCCGCCAAGACTTTCAGTCAGCGGAACAAGTCCACGCAGATGCCCCCTACCACTAGCTGGGAGTCTGGGAGTGAGGAGGGTGAGATTAGGGATACGATTGTTGTTAACAACAATCGTCGCCAGCCAGCAGGGATAAAACCCGCTGAACATAGTAGCCGCAACAGCGACTTACATGATCCCCTTGAAGATAACAAGGCCGCCGAAGACGATAGTCAAGGCAAGATTTCTTCTCCTTGGTTGCAGCAAGACCGCTCAATAGGAAGTACATCGGACGTTCGTCAGCAGCAACAGCAACAAGTGGTTTCTCCCGGTTTTGCAGAAAACGAGGTCACTACAGCCGAAACACTTATCTGCATGTCTCATGGCAACACTGGAAGAAAAGTCGACCGAATAGATTCTCCACTGCCATCACCAGCTGGTTCCTCTCACATAGCCCAAGACAATCATATTCCTAGAGACGAAGATCAGTCCCCCACTTCCGTCTCGGTCAATCACGCTAACATCAACGGCCTTCTTGACTTCATTCCGCCAAATAATTCGGATCGTGAATCTAGAGACGAGTCAAATGACGCCGGCACCGTGATCGCGTCCGCTGTCTCAAACCATGTCGACCTCGAGTCTCAGATCCATGGACTTCAAGACCAGCTGAACGAGGAACGCGACGCCAGTGCCGTTACTGGTGATCTCTTCTCTAAATTGTGGAAAGAGGTCGATACTCTCGCCGACGCATACAAGCGGGTCAAACCACAGGTAAATCAACTCTCGCAGGAACTCCATAACACCTCCCAAGAGCTCAATGTTACGCAATCACGCCTTCACGCAGCCGAATCTGAGCTCTACACGACAAATCAAGCCTTCGATGAAGTCACGCATCACTTGAAATTCGAGGAGAACAAAGCGTCCATGCTTGAAGAGGCCGATAGACGACACATGCACACCGAAGCTGGTCTCAGAGCCCAAATCACTCAGCACAAGAACACGGAGAATGATCTCAAGACCCGTCTTGCAAGCTCAAATGCCCAAAATGCGAACCTAGCCCACGACATTGCCCATATTCAGTCCACAGCGAACCAGCTCCGCCACCAAATAACGCAGGTGGTTGGTCAACGGGACGCCTTTCAAGATGCGCATGACAACAGTCTCGTACAGGAATGGCATCTGCGAGACCATCTGGCCGAATTAGGACACCGTTTACTGCAGCGAGAGCAGCAGCTCGCGAATACGAGGGCAGGGGAAGCGGTTGCCCTCCAGGGGATGAGAGCAAGCGGCACAAGGTTGAATGCGGCGCAGAATGCTATCGAAGCCGAACGGGCTCATGTGGAGGGATTAAATGTGAGGGTGAGGGAGCTCGAGGATGATATAGCAAGGCTCAAGAGGGAGAAGTCTGACTTTATGGCGAAATGGAACGTGACGATGAGGGTAGCGCTGATGTATAGCAGGGAAGCGGAGGGGAGGCGGCAGCGACAAGGGAGTCAAACAACCCAGCAACAGCAAGGACACCAACAGGAAGGTCTACCGCTACGGCAACTAACCGCCAGCGACGGTAACGAAGCAGCTCATCCAAGCAATCCACACCAAGCACTACAGACACAGAATATCGCCGCTGGTGCAGCTCCGATGATCGAAGAGAGCCAAGGCCGTCCTGTTCCTCTCGTAGACCCGAGAGCAACGGCACCGCAATATTCCTCCGAACCGGGCCAGCCACAATTCCAAGGTGCCGTACATCGCCCCAAGAGGGAGCTGTCGCCTACTTCTTCAACTTCGGGGAATACCGCCAGAAAGCGCCACGGCTAATCCGCGAGTCGGACCGCTCTCCTCGACCCGCCACCAAGACAAATCTCTCATTCATCAAGACTCGGTGACGATGAGAAGAGCGAAAGGCGTGTCGAAGACGTTGCCTTCTACCTAACTGGTCTCTTCCGATCAGAAAGGACCCTGTAATTTTATTTCTCTTGGTTGTCGATGCGTGCTGCATCTCCTCCCCTTTTCTCCCAGGCGGCATGCATACATACATACACACGGAGGGTTTTCGTCGGAAGCAAAGCTCCCGTTTCCCTCCACTCCAGGATACCCTAGATAGCTCGATCAATTCGATTCATTTATTGAAAAACCAGCATCCCCAACTTGCGCCAGTAAAATACATTTCGTAGGCCAAGAGGCGCCTGACCATACCCAGCGACTGCGTAAGCATATCCCCTAGCAGTACCTATCTATCTATCCATTCTCCAACCTAACCAGCCTCCAGCCTTCCCTACCCCCTCTTCAACCACAAATCGCACCCCTCTCTTTGTTCCCCCACCCCACAGCCCATCCACGGCGTACTGTGCGTGCAAGCGAGCGACTGAGTGGGACGGTGAGATATAAAATAAGGTGGAGGAGCAGATCTGTTTAGCTAGTAGCCGACCGGGGCGTTGTACGATGGGATACGTACCGTATGTACAAGTAATGGGTTAGCTCCTGTGCTGGGTTCCATCGGGGGGCGCTGAGGGGAATGGGAAGGTGTGGAAGGGAGGGGGAGTTTGAGGGAGGTGGGATGGTATGCTGGGGGATGGAGATGGAGATAATTGGTGGACATTAGGATCGATACCTTTTAGGGGATAGAGAATATGTGATCGCTGATTTGAAAGGAATAGAGACTTCTAAGCTAGGGGAGATACGTAGTCGTTGTGTCACATTCGAGCTGATAGAAGCGATGCCGGAGATAGGAGAGTGATGGGGGAGTACTTCGTGGGAATGAGATGCTTTGTATAGAAATTAGAAATTTCAGAGACGTTATAGGAATAATTTCTTATTATATGACCCAGTCACTCACTGACGTAGCTTGAAGTATGACGACTGGCTTTATCAGCCTCCTCCATAAGTCGCCTCCCCATATGCTCCAACGCATGCTTGCTAAATATTGTGCTTCAATCAAAACCCAACCGGATTTTTTTTTTTTTTTTCTCATATTTTAGTCCATTCCATCCCTAAAACTTCCCCCTCCACCCCCACCCCCGCGCAATCCCCCTCGCCACAACATAGCACCCCACCGCCGCCCCATAGCTCGCCCCCGTAAAAGCAATCAACCCCCCATACTCCCCACCGCACGCCTGCACAATACTCCCCGCGATCGGGATGCCCGTCAGCGTCCCCAGACTCACAACACTATACGCCGTCGCATAGTACCGCCCGTAATCCTCCGTCTTGCACAGCTGCCCCACGCAGACCGGGGTGAGCGAGATATTCGACCCGCTCGCAAACCCAAACAGCACACAGAAAATGACAAGCAATGGAACCGAGCCGTGGGCGGGGATCCAGAAGGCGAGCGTGGCGAGCAGACACAGCGCGAGCGTGAGGATCATGCTGTTGAACCGTCCGACGCGGTCGGCCACGTAGCCGGGCAGCCAGCGGCCGAAGACGCTGCCCGCGTTCAGGATGGCAACTAATTGATACGCGAAGCTCTGCTCGATGCCCGCGTGGATGGCGTAGGAGCTGATGTAGGTGATGGGGATGAACAGGCCCCACTCCATGAAATACGTGCCCGCGGTGGTGAGGGCGAAGACGGGGTCGCGGAAGATGCGGAAGTCGGGGAGGATATTTTGTTTGGAGAAGGATTTCGGGGGGAGGCGGGAGCGGATGAGGAGGTTGGCGGGGACGAGCAGGAGGAGGTTGATGAGGGAGACGATGCGGGTGGACCAGGCGAAGCCGACTTTGGGGAATAGGGATTGGAGCATCAGGGGGAAGATGACTCCGCCGATGGCGCCACCGGTAGCTGCAAGGCCGGTGGCCTGGCCGCGTTTGATAAGGAAATAATGGCCGATGGATGCAACTGCTGGGGTGAAGACGAGGCTCATTCCCAGGCCGCCGATGACGCCAAAAACGACTAGAAACTGCCAGTACGTCTGGCACTCAGCGAGGATCAGTGTGCATGCCACGGTAAGCACTGAGCCGGAGAGGACAAGCCATCGTGGTCCGACGGCGTCGAAGATAGGACCCCATTGAATACCGCCAAAAAAGGCTATGAATGCATAGAGACCAAAAATCCAACCAATTTTGCCAGAGGAAGTGTCGGAGAGTTGATGAGTGACGAGATAGTTCTGGTAAACACCAAGGGTATTTGTGATTCCCAGGATGGCTGTCAATCCTAGGAAAGAACCCAAGACGCAGAGCCAGGCCTGTTTGCCGCCTTCCGGATAGGTATTGCCGTAGACATCGGTCGATACTCGTGACACCGGAGGGCCAGCCTGGTCTTGATCGCTGGAGGAAACAGTTGATGATGTTGATGAATTTCTTTGCCGCTGTTGAGTTGTAGGCGGTTGTTTTTCTGGATCGGTAGTATGGGCCTCGGGCCCAGAAGATGGTCCTGTCACCCAGCCAGGAGGATGGGTTGGACTGGAGTCCGCCTTGTCTCCACCATCTTCGCCTGATGAGAAGCTTTGAGTGTCACTTCGGAAGTCGAAAGACCCTTTTTCAATATCACGGCTTGCGTCTTGACCTCTTGGTGAAAGAGTCAAGGAAGTTCCGTTACCATTCTGGGGAAGGATTGCGGTCATGAAAAGACGGGAAGGAATATGCTGTGTAACACACCAACGTGGAAACTGTACCGAGTACTGCCAAGTTTCGAGATTTTCTTGTCTTTAAGGAATAAGGTTTGGTTAGAGAAGGAAAGAGAGTGAAGAGGATTGCAGTACACAGCAGAAAAGGTATTTAACCATCCCTTACGCTATGTGTACTCGTCATGCGCACAAAACTAGTTGAAATTTTCCCCTCTGGCAAGAGTCCGAGCGGTCGTCTCCTACGGACGGCCGAGCACGCGAGCGGGCTCCTCCGCGCGAGGCCAATATGAATTGAGCATGGAAGGTATTAGCTAATTAGTCATTGAATGAGGCCATCACTGGCTAGGCGCGTGGCATCATCATTCCAACATCGTCAAATTCTCTCTATATAAGGAGGAATCTGAGTGAGGGTCATCGGGACTATGGGAGATGAAATTTGAGGATAAGATCATGTCTGATTTCATCTCACAATTGCCCAGATACTCACCTTGGAAGACTTGCGCCTTCACTTGTCATGCATGATTCTACCAGAAATCGAAAACCTGCTGTCTACGGCCAGTATGAGAGATCATGGATCACATTACGATGTCGATTCACGATTAAGCGACGACTAGCAGAGAACGAAAGCATGTCCAAAATATTTTGTAGATAGGAAGAGGGGCAACTTTTATCATTGGCCGAGCTCAAAGACCGACTGGCAGCAATCGTCTGTCTGATATGCTCTGCTTTGTTTTGCTTGACGTAGACTACGCCGAAATGATCTGTCTATTTAGGCTGCTATCGCCGGCAAGCCTACACAAACCCGCCCATCCACGGCGCCTTCCGATACGGACCGCTTCGGAACGACGCCCACTACTCGATGGCTTTCTTAAGCTTCGCCACTATTGACGATTGCAGGGGCAAGCTTGTCGAACTTGTTCTTGCCAGAGCCCGTGCCGGTGCTCTCAAGCTCCGAAACGACCTGCATGCTCTTTGAGTCTGCGACCTCGCCAAAGACAACGTGCTTGCCGTCGAGCCAGGAGGTCACGACGGTGGTGATGAAGAACTGGGAGCCGTTGCTGTTGATTTCAGATGTTAGAAACTATAATCAGAGAGGTGTGTGGGAATGGCACGTACGTGTTGGGACCCGCATTGGCCATGGAGAGGAGACCGGGCCGGGTGTGTTGTCTCTTGAAGTTCTCGTCGGCAAACTTTTCACCGTAGATTGATTTGCCACCAGTGCCCTTTCAGAAGAATTGATTGTCAGTAAAACTGACCAATGATTGTTTCATCTCGAATTTTGTCGAGGTCTACTGTTTCTGTGCGGTAAGACTGTACAACTTACGTTGCCACGTGTAAAGTCACCACCCTGAAGCATGAATTGAGGGATGATGCGGTGGAACTTGCTGCCCTTGTATCCAAATCCCTTCTCACCAGTGCAGAGAGCTCGGAAGTTCTCGGCGGTCTTGGGAACTACATCATCGTAGAGGTTGAAGTTGATACGCTCATGTTTGGCTGCGGAGAGCATGCGAGTCAGTCAATTGAGAAGCAATCAAGACTACATCTTTGGTGATTGGATTTTGGAGTGAGAGGGAAGAGAGGATGGAAAGAGGAGCTGTCAGATTCAAAAAGCACTTACTCGGAGGGAGACTGGGGTTTGACTTCTTCTCCTTCTCATAGTCCTCCGTGGTGTACTCCACGTCGAAGAATGTCTTGATAACCATGTTGGGGGCTGACGCGTGGAATGCTCGAGCTGTAGAGGTTGATGGGTGGATTGCAGAATATTTGGATGGTGATGACAGTCGTGCTGAGGGTGGAATTGAGAAGAGAGGACGGGAGTGGGAGAGAGAAATTGTTGACCGAGGAGGGGCAGCTGTGAAGGTGAAGGTGGGGCAACCGGAAGGTCGAAGGAGGGGCATCCTTTTTGCGGGTGCGGGTGCGGGTGCGGGTGAAGGCGAGGGTGCGGTGATGGTGGGGAAGAGGAAGGCCCCGGAATGGTTACGCTCGGCCTGCGGAGGAGGGTTAGTCCGCGCAATCCTCCAACACCGATGCGGTCATCCATCATCATCATCATCATCATCCATCACCGACTAATTGGCTATGTACCAAGTGGTTTCATGCTGCCATCGAAAATAGATTCACTTACTCACCCAGATAGAGATGACTGGAGATTCAGAAACGGCCGGATGGATATCAAATCCAGCCGATAAACACCAGCGTCACAGAACTGAATGAGATGGCGGAAAGATGCACCGGTTTGAGACACGCGGTACTGCTCAAATGAGAAGCTAGTAGTACAGAATATGAGACAAGGTGTTCGAGAGACTGTGATTCAGTACCCAAAAGGACACACACGCCGAAGACGAGCGGTATCAAAGATGGTACTGTACTGGAGGAGAGGCGAGACAAAGAAGAAAATTTTCGGCGGAACCCCTTTACCAGACTATTCCTAATTGGGACTGTGCGAGCTCACGACGATCGTGATGAGGCCTGTGTAGAGCAGCCATGTGTAGGTGGTCCTGGGAAGGCATCGAAGATGATGATGCTCCACTATGTATTACTATCTGATTCTGATTCTCCTAAATGCTATGTTTCAGCTATCATAAACCCCGGCAACACCCGCCAATCAGTTATTGCCTGTACCAGTCCATTCCAAGTCACCTCTATCGCGGACCAGGCCCTGTCTAATAGTCTATGCATAGCTTGTTAATATCAGGCCGTCTAACATCATGGGCATCATTCATCCAGCAAGCTGATCGTAGTGTTCCGCCCTAATCTTGGCTGTCGTTCGTCACCCCTCTTCCATGCAGACTAGAAAATCAATCTCCTTCACTTAATTGAAATCATCCTCGTCCTCCACAAAATCAATCCTTTCAATTCTCTGCACTAACTCCTTCGTCTCTCGCGCAATCTCAAATGCTAGCGGAGGTAAACGATTCGTGAACTCCTTGGCGCCCGCTGCGCCCAGTCTTCCGCTCTCCTCTGCGGCGTTCAATAGCTTCTCCTTGCAATCTCCCAAGTTTTGGATGATAGGTTCGGCGCGGTCTCGAAGGGCAGGTGAGGATGATGGATCACGCATCGAGGTTTCAGTGGCAGAGACAACCTTACCAACCACGGTGGCGATGGTAGAAATCTGGCTGCGGATAGTGGGGAGGGGTTCCTCGGCGCGGATGGCGGCAACAAGGGCCTGAATGGAGCGGACGAGGGAGTCGGTTTGGTCTTCGAGGTAAAGCTACGTTTACAATTAGTAAATAGACCCAAAGGCGCATAAGACCTGCGAGTGAAATACCTTTAGTTCTTCGAGATCGCTATCATGCGCTCTCATACCAAACCCAAGCTTTACCCCGGTCCCAAATTTACCGTTCGTCAATCCGCCGTTGCGCGAGGCTGATCGTCGATGAGCCATCGATTCCGCTACGCTCTTGGTTGCCACTGAACGAGGAGGTGAGCTCACGGCGCTGTATACGCTCTCGTTCCCACTTGCCCGCTGTGCGCTTGGGGTGATGCTAAAATAGCCGGGGCTCTGAAGAGGCTCAAGAGAATCTTCGTGATCCTCGTCAAGCTCATCAGGAGGTGTTGGTCGAATCTTGACAAAGCGAACTAATTCGACTACTGCAGATGTTAAGTGACTAGCAGCAGCATCTACTAGGCTGACGGGTGAAATGCCGTTAGAAGATGCGAAATTCTTCGACGCTGTAATGATATTATTCGCAGTTGCCGAAACCTTACCCTTAAGCTTTGCACGTCGTTGTGATCCTTCGTCATCCTTGTCCGCAGGAGCAGCTTCGATATCCTGAGTAACGTGCCTGACCGTCATGACAACAGACTTCATGTACTCCAATACAGAAGCTGGTTCGCCAGATCGCGCCACGCGGAGCAGCTCGTCGATGGCGATCTGGAACTTGGTCACATGCACGTCCTTGACAAGACCATTCGGGTTTGAAAAGTCCGAGTCTTTCGCCATACGGTTGGTGTCCATTCTCGCCATAGGCAGGCCAATCGTGCTAGCTCGTAGGTTCCGCACTTGGGCTTTCGACCTAGCATATCTGCTTTTCCATTCCTTCACTTCTTCCTCAAGTTTTGCGACGTCCCGCGTGAGCTTCTCTTCCCTTTCCCAGTTGCCACCGCCATTCTCGGCCATCGACCGCATTTCACTCAGGAACATGGAGGCTTCTTTACGGACTTCTTCGGTGACTTTTCGTTGATCTTCGAGTTGCATTTCGAGGTCTTGATGTTCTCGTTCTAAGATATCGTATTTGCCCTTCCATTGACCGTCTCCTGGATTCGACCTCTTCGCAGTGTCAAGCTGAGCTCGCAAGCCTCGTTCGACATTTGCTTGGTCAGCAGTCAATCGGTCAAGCTGATCTTGCATAGATTGGTTTAACATTTCGGCATCTTCAAGCTTCTTCTCCAGACCGGCTTTCATTTGTAGCCATTCGTCGCTTTCCTGTAAGGTTAAGGTCATTAGTCGCCTTAGAATAATTCCAGAAACAGTAAAACTTACTCCTGATTTATCTAATGCCTGACTCTCCAGCCTCATGATCTCTTTCTCTTTACGCGTCAGATTACTTTCCAATGCATCATTCCTCTCCTGTAAGTCTGCAATCTGGGCTTGCGCGTCGGCCAACATCTTAGCATCTCTGCTAGAACTCGCTGCACTTTGACTCGTAGCGGACGTCTCCCTCCTGCTCGCAATGCTTGAAGCGGCGCCGTCCAGGCCAAAAGCATCAGAGCGCCGGTCGTAGGCATCTTCCATACCTGCCATATCATCGTCATCCTCCACCATTGTACTTTTATTTGGAATGATCGTATTGCTCTGAAATTGTTTCGGTAATGGTTGCCCGTAATCGGTTTCCGGTGAAATAGGTGAGCTCGTATCTGATATTCCCAGGCCATTTTGAGATCCACCAAGCGAGCCCTGGCGTGGAGGAAATCTCCTAGCACCAGGCGGCGGGCCGTAGCCCTCTCCAGGTGGCGGGCTAGGGCCGTATCCAGGTCCGGGTGGTAGGGGTCTTCCCGGAGGACCTCGCGATTGTGATCGAGGAGGTGGGCCCATCCCATTTGGACCATAGCCGTTTGGACCCGGTGGAGGATAACCATTTGGTCCTGGCGGTCCTCTCGGCGGCCGGAAACCATTTGGGGTAGGTCCTCGACTTGGCGGTCCTCTGAGACTTGATGCGGGACTATTCCTTCTGTCTATGTCCATTCCCGCAAATTTGGGGAATCGGCGCTGAAGTTCAGTAAAGACATCAGTTGCGAGATCTCGAAAACGTCCTTCTTGTAACGATGCTAGCTTCTTCCTAGCTTGATTCCGTTTTTCATGAAAGTCTTGTCTCGGTAATAGAAACGGCGGTACATTAGGCTGCGGCCGAGGTAGTTGACCCGGTGGAGGAGGAAGCGGAGGTGTAGCTGCCTGTCGACGTTGAAGTTCGTCAAAGACATCTGTGCTTAACTCGTGAAATTGAACGGGCGACAGGCGTAGGAGCTTATCCCGAGCCTTGTTCGGCCTCGGAGGTTGCGACGAACCCCCTGCAAGAAATCTTTTCAAAACCGTGTAGTGTTGCGCCAGACTCTCCTCCATCTTCTTGTATTTCCGACTCTGTTGATCTGACAGTGTTCCATCACTCGCTCTTGACGTGGCGATCGAAGCGGGTGGCGATGGACCAGTCCCCTGACCTTCTGAAGGTCTTCGTCTCCCGGGAGAAGGTCCTCCATAACCGCCATTCATCGGTGGTGGTTGCCCGTTTCCGGTCTGTGGAGGAGTCACAAACGGGCCACGGTTTCCAGTTATTGTGGGTGAGTATGGTGACTCTGATCGGTTAAGGCCGCTGGCATAGGCATTCACGCCAGACCATTCGCTACCAGCTGCAGATACTGGGGAGATGTTGTGGCCACGATTTGGTAGGAGTGGTTCGGCCATGGCTGTTGAAGTGCCAAGGCCGTATTCGGTATCCAGCGACTGCGATCTCTAACGCCTTGCGAAGGATGCGAGGTCTCGAGAGCGTCGGCTGACGGCAAGGACGGCGATAGGTGGATGTAGAGGATGTGTCTGGACCCGAGACACGGAGGCGTTGGCCCTGGCGGTGCAATCTGTCACAAAGTATAGGGCGGGCCAGGAAAGAGCCAGGCGGGCGGCATGTGCACCTTTCAACAAAAGAAAGTTCGATGAAACGAGTGTTTTTGGAAAAGAGTAGGAAGAACAGAAAGCACTCTCCACGGGGAGGGAAATGGCGCTGGCGATGGCGTTGTGAGAAAAATCGTCAATTTGGCTCCTCCCCCTTAACGGACGCAGCAGGCGCGCGAGCCTTGGGGAGAAATCTTGGCCCACAGCTGCCCATGCTTCCATCAGTCCCCAAAATAACCGCCATCCCCTGACTGCGGGTATCACTCATACAGCCACCAGGGCCTCCCATGCTGAGTCCTACCCCAAAGCGACCAAGCAGCCTCAACTCTAACCCTTCTTTCCACCACTGACAACGCCGCCCACAACAACCGGCACTCCCAACTGGGCAAAAGTCTCGAAAACAGCGCTGCACCCCCCTAACGGTCTCCCGCCTACCAACCCGCCAAGCTAGTACCTGACAGGAGATCGGTCCGGTACCATGTTCGCTATCTCCCGGTAGCCTAGCCCGCCTAGATCTCGAGTCGCGGGGGTTAGGGGTTCTTCCTTGGATACGGATCATACGAGGCATAGCACAGGGCCACATGGGGATTTTCCTTGGAAATTAGATGCGATGCAAGATCTGGCAAAATTCTTTCAGCCTAACTCGCGCAGGGTCCAGCGCCGTACAATTTCCAATGCGATGGATGAATTCGCGTGGACCTCGAGCATTGATCCCCCACTGCACGCTACTGGTAGAAAGTATGGCATTTTACTTTCCCACATGGCAGCTCTCATTGATGGTTCCTCGGCCTAGGCTGTGGTGGTCAGCCTTATAACAAAGATCCCTATGGTGTATGACAAGACGTTTCAGCATCTGAATATTCTAAATGTATTCTATCTTCCATAGGACGCCGACACTATCCTTACAAAGATACAAACCCTCTCTGTCTTGCCTTGCAGTATGTACAACGGCATAATTCTTTATATGTACAACACAACCTCGTCATCTCTTTTCGTTCATCATGCCTCCTACTTCGTAGCGGTCATCTGCAGCCCTTCAGTCACCACGCGAATGCTACCATTTCCCGCCGCAGCCGCCACAATGCCTTTCTGAGCCTCCACCGCCGCAGACACGGGAGTCGTTGCTCGTGTAGGCGCTGCACTCCGATTGTGCGCCATGTGTGCCCTCACTAAATGACCGGCGGCCAGGGCACTGCAGAGACTGAGTTCGCCAGCTAGAACCGCCGCGGCCATGATACGTGCAAGTCGCTGCGCGTTCTCACCTGGATTTGGGTGGGCGCCACGCACCCCAAGGAGATCGAGCATTGCGGATTGCGCCTCGAGGAGGGTTCCTCCTCCAACTGTGCCAACTTCGATCGACGGCATGGAAACACTGATTTGTAGGTTGCCGTTGTTGCTACATCAAGTTAGCTAAAGTCAGATTCGTAGAGCAGGGAATGGCTTACTTCTTCATGATTGTGATACAGTTTGAGCTTTCCACATTTTGTGCCGGATCCTGTCCAGTGGCCAGGAACATAGCGGTGATAATGTTAGCGGCGTGCGCATTGAAGCCACCGATGCTTCCAGCCATTGCACTTCCAATGAGATTCTTGCTGACATTCAGCTCCACCAAGGCATTGACATCACTCTTCAAAACACTGCGAACAACATCGCCAGGGATAATAGCCTCTGCAACTACTGCTTTTCCTCGTCCGTCGATCCAGTTAATGGCAGCGGGTTTCTTGTCGATGCAAAAGTTTCCGGAGATTGAAATGATAGCCATATCCTCAAAGCCCCCCTCTTGAGACATGACGTTCAACGCTTTCTCAACCCCTTTAGAGATCATGTTCATGCCCATGGCATCGCCAGTCGTGGTTTTGAATCGGATGTATAGGTATGTTCCGGCCAAGGCGGTCTTAGTGCTTTGTAACCGTGCAAATCGGCTAGTAGAGTTGAAGGCATTTGTGATCGTTCTCTGTCCTTCTTCCGAATCGAGCCAAATCTTTGCCGTCGCTGCTCTCGCCAGTGTAGGGAAACCAACGCAGGGACCCCGCGTCATACCGTCGGCGGTGAGGACAGTGGTAGCACCTCCACCGGCGTTGATAGCTTTACACCCTCGACTTATGCTCGCAACCAGAACTCCCTCGGTTGTTGCCATAGGTAAAAAGTAGTTCTCCTCATCAATCACAAGCGGCCCCGCGACTCCCAAAGGAATTGGTAGATAGCCAATGACGTTCTCACAGCAGACACCGTGTACGAGGGTGTAATTGTAGTCTCTGTAGGGTGTTTTGGAGCTCTCCAAGAGATACGACTTATCCGCCGTTGCGCGTGTTCTCGACACTACAGCTCTTCGAATTTTAACGGCTCGTGTGTACGAAGCAAGCTGGCTCATCAACTCTGGATCCTCCATACTCTTCTCTAGCGCATAGCCAGGTATCTTACCGCGTAGCGAGAGGTCGATGAGCTCTTCATCATTTAAGCGTGCAGCTCGCTTCTCTTTTACGAATGATTCGCATTCTTCTCGAGAACGGCGAGGGTAAGTAGCGCCGAGATCGATGCCTGGTTCTGGACCTACAGGCTCCCTCTCTGGAATGATTCTCTGTACCCGTGGAGCTGATGAGTCAGTATCTTTGATCCCCCACCGAGCAGCGTTGAAAAGGTAACCATTCAGAATCAGGCTCAAGGTAAGTGCTAGCACAACCCACTTGCTTAGAACTGGATCCTCAAAGCTCTTCAAGATGCCCTCGATGACTCTCCCACCAACGACGTCAAGAAAGTGGTCAGTATAATCTGGGTCATACAAGTCATCTTGATCGAGTGATCCCGTAGAATACAGCGACGGAGCTTCCAGCGCATATTTGATTGGTGGCAGGACGGTGACAATGGTTTCTAGCCTGCGGCTTTTGGCAGCCACATAAATTGAGTCCAATCCGTTTTCGGCGACCTTGAAAGGATCAATAGGCGTTGGGCCGGGGACGTTGGAGAATGATGATGGTGACGAAGCGTCGGCCTTCGGGGTGCTTCTAAAAGGAATGCTGACGAGGTTGAAAACGTTGACTGCGATAAATAGAGTCACCATCCAGATTTTGAATTTAGGAACGCTACTTGCGTTGATCTTTTTGCCGAAAAGCGATCTTGGAATGGTAGGACTACTCGCAGAATTTATCGCTGCTGCGGACGGCCATGCGTCGTTACTTGCTGCAACCTTTTCAGCAACATTTCGATTTACACCATCATCTTCCAAAGCTCTTCTTAAGGCAACATGCCGGCGGATCCGCGTAATCTCCAGCTTTATGCAGAGGATCGGGGTGTAGAAGGCGAAAAGAAGGATTCCATCAAAGAATAAGACCCATGCGGCAAGAAGGCAGAACTGGCTGAGCCCTCCTTGGACGCCAGAGCAGGCACCTGCGGTCAGGATAGCAATCTCGATACAGTAGTCCCGGACAATCTGAAAACCTTGTTCTTTGACGGCTGCCTGAATAGCATTCTGGATTGACGGAGCAGGATCCAGAGCCTTTGCTTTGGCGGCCACATGCCCGTTCGGGGTACCTGCAGCGGGAGCAGCCCGGCGTGGATCAGTAGCAGCAGATAATACTGCTTTTGTAAGAGCGATAAATTTCTCGAAGCCGATAGTTACCACCAGGAATGGAACACCTTCTGAGAGTAACACCATGTTGATAGGCACTCCCATTTTGGTTGTTACGAGCAAGGCAAAAAGGAACGCAAACATCCCCGAAAAAAGTACCGATAGTGCGAGCCAGACATTGGAACCTAGCCTCTTCATGGAAAGGAATAAGGAGATAAAAGTCAGGTGCATAGCAAGGTAACCAAGAGTGACGATGCATATATCAAGGGTTTCAGCATGCTGTGTTCGCTTAGTCGAATCAGAGTAAATGTGCATGCCAAGTCTTACCTTGATGAGATCAACGAAAGAGACCCATGCATCTTGAAGCCAAACACGAAAAGATCTTGGGGCATTGGCATTATGTCTTGCAGTCTTCAGGTTCCACACTTTTATGCTTTTACCATTCGTAATGTCTGACCCGTCGGGAATCTCTTGTACAGAATCAAGGAAATACTGGATGTCTTTGAATGGTAACGAGAACGCAATCGAGGAATCTTGGGAGATTGATGCTAAGAGATTTGGTGTATTTGGAATCGGTGTAGCGGAGATGTTGGCGGGGATGGGAACAGCGTCTGTCGACGGAGCGCGATTGGAATTGAAGGACAGAAAAGAGGGAAAGACGAGGGTAGACAGGGCAAGATGCTGGCTTGCCTTTCCACTACGTTAGTTAATACTCTATCGAGATAATTCTGCCATACCTTCTGTTCGTCTTTCACGCTGGTAGGTTGCCATTTCCAAGACGTTTCTTCTCCAAGACGCAAGCTTTTAGCAGCTTGCAGAAGTGAGTGCGAATCAACATGGCCCAACTCCAAAGGGTGTCGTCCAACGTCCTGGAAGAGGCTGGTCTCCAGGAGGCGCACATAAGATGTGCTCGCTATCAAAAGTACGGCGACTATAGTATGAATTGGGTGTGCACAAGCTCGACGAGATAGGAGCTGGAGACCATCGGTAATGGATTTGTTTAAGTCTGTAGGCTCTCCCTTCACGTCTGATCTGCTGGGCAGTAGGCCCTTTGGCACAAGAGAGGAAATCTTCATGATTGTTGACTGGAGAAGAGGCGTCGATAGAGAGAACTGTCAAAGGAATGTCCAGAGGCGAATATCAGGGAAGCATCATTCCGCACTCGAGGCTACAGTCCTGGTCAGCCTGTCAATTGGGCAAATCGGCGAGAAGAGCTTTCGAAGGATGTCGGGGATTACTCCTTGGCGGCTGATAAAGATGCTACAGTGTACCCACCTGAGTTTCTGGCTGTCTGGGAGACGGCTGAGAATGAGGTCAATTTGCAGCCTCTTGTGTACGGAAAGCTGTGTCGAACCACTCGGAACAGCCTTGGGGTCTGGATGGATTACGAGGTGGTGAGACGGAGGGCGCAAAACGGGGTGCCGCTGCGGATTGAAGATGATAAAGAGATAAGAAGAAGAAGAAGAAGAAACAAAGCAGACCACGCCCCCTTCTGAAGATCTCCTCCCTCTAACCTCGCCGTTCCCCCATAACCAGGGCAGGTAGAAACCATTCCAGGAGCCCGGCGCCCGTGCTTTCCCCCAAAATTTTCGAAGGTTCCCAGAAAGCTTAGCGGCGATGATCCGCAGTTAGAGGGAGCACCGCAGCCAATGACGGCTCTGATGAGGTTAGCGGCGCAAGCTCCACTGCCGGCCGGGAACTGCTCGCTAGCAGTGGGGAGACAGCCCGCCAAGCCAGCGCCTGCCCCGTCACCCTTCAAGCCTCATCCATCTATTCTGAACAAGGCATCTACCTATTCAACGAGGCCGGAGAGCCTCCCAAGCACCGTCTGCCCGCCTTTCTTCACGATAGGCCAATGTAAAACCGTTCACAGCGACAAGCCTAACGCATTTATTTGAAACTGTAACCCAACCCCAATGCAATCGCGTTCCTGCATAAGGCGTGCTGTCTCGGCGTGTAAAAGTAGGGCCCCGGCATGTAGATGTAGAGTCCCGGCGTGTAAATATAGGGTCACGGCGCGTTTATGTAGGCTCCCACTGAGTGGATTACCAAAGGATGCGTAAACGGTGCTCCACGTGTCGATATCCGAAGGCCGCATACGGCAATGCAGGAGCAACAACCCAGTTGCGAACAACCCTACCTATAATAAGCTGACAGCATCGGCGTCTTCACGCGATATTGCGCGGCTTTGTTCCAGCGCGCTGAGCTGGTCGCACCTTCGAACACATGATGAAGTGAGCATGCAGCCATTATCACGAAACCTCCCCCGGGGCTGGATGCCATCCACCTTAGCATCCATAGAAGTATTAACTTCGCGTTAGCAATGCCGAATCTTAAAATCTACGGCCACCGGAAGAGATCTCATATGATTGTTTTGAAGTGTTCCATAGCCACGCCTCTTTAAGCTGCTCAAATCTTTCACAAACAGCGCGTTTCACTCTATAGATCCATGAAATGGTTCCGAGTAAAGGCTTATGCCTAGCACGAAATACGATTTATTAAGCTGCTACTCTAAATCTCGGAGAAAGAACCATGTCGACAGTCTTTGGCATGCCACCGTCAATGCCTCGAGCCTAGCTCGGAGAGTCCCCTTGAAAATCCCAGCCAGAGTCACTATTAAAAAAGAAACCAACACCGTCGCTGTGCAGATAACAAGTGAACGAAATAAAATAGATAGATTGAAGTCAATTCATCGTCTTAGAGGGAGAATGCGCCGTAAGCCTAGATATGCGCAGCCTTTGGTAGCTTTGGGGTGTGGGAACCGGTCCCAATCGGAGGCTGTGGATAGATACCCGTGCCCTTGGGAGGGTAAGGAACTCCAGTCCCAGTTCCAATCGGAGAGTTGGGCAAAGATCCGGTCCCGATCGGACCTGGGCCTGAGCCGCCTGAGCCATCTGACGATCCTGGTGAGCTCGTAGGAGGTGGAATAACGATAGTCGTTTCGCTTCCGTAGATGTTCGTGTAGGTAATTGTCTGGCATTTGTTGCAGTTCCCAGAAGATCCGCTGACACCTCCGTTGCTGACAACGAGGGTCACTGTCGCTGTAGGAGCTGGGCAATAGGCTGGGTAAGGCGATGTTGTGATAGAGCCTCCAGACTCGTTGCCTGAGCCATTCCCTGAGCCGCTGCCGGATCCGTTGTCGGACCCGGATTGGGATGGAGGAGTTGGGCTGGGGTAGAGTGTTTGGGTCGTCGTGACTGGGTAGCATGTTGTCGTTGTATAGATGGACGTAGTCAACCAAGTGCTATAATATGTGGTGCCGCCATTCGTGGCCACTGGAGTAGAGCAAGGAACGAATTTTGTGATGGTAGTCGTTTCGGTGGCTGTATACGTTTGGGTGGTAGTGGTGATGGAAGTGACAGGTGGGCCTGGAGGTGGAGGCGGTGGTGGGTGGCCTGTCGGACCAGGCGGAGGATTTGTGTTTCCAGTGCCTGTAGGATAAGGTGGTTTTGGGTATATAACGTCTGATGGAAGAGGGTTTCCAGGAAGAGGATTTCCAGGAAGAGGATTTCCAGGAAGAGGATTTCCAGGCTGCCCTGAAGGGTTGCTTGGGATGCCAGAGGGATTTGATGGTTGGTTCCCAGAGCCGCCTGTCGGCAGCACTGGAGGGAAGGGCTCGCCGGTACCCTTCAGAGGACCTTTCCAAAGCCCATTTGGTAACGCGGCAGCGTACCCGGCAAGGGCCGCTAGGATGAGAGACGAGCGCATGAAGGTCGGTAGAATAGAATAGTATAGAAATAAGATAGGATGCAGCAAGCGATTGACTTGATGAAATACCTAACGAATGTGCTGCGGGTAGGAAATGCTAGGAAGATGAGGATTTTGGATGATAGGAAAGCATCTGACAAACCTAATATACTATATACCTTACGTCTGAACTGTCTCGTGTCTTCGAAGGGACTCGTTCTAGAGCCTGCGCACGCCACTGGCGGGCATGGAGAGCGGTTTTCTTGCTATAATTCGATTACGACTGCCGGTGGTGGCACTGTCGACCCGCCAAAAACGAGACGAAGTCATCAGAGAATTAGCGCTTCACCGAGATCGACGTGAGACCTCGTGCACGCATGAAAGGGCATATGGACTATGGTATACGCAAGAAGGTGGAAGGTGCTAAGTGAGTCGGAGGTTGTCGGCAGCTGAGGTTGCCCATCCGAAGTCTTGACCTCTTAGAAGGCCACCAGTGTGTTCGGAATACGATACACGTAACGATATTTTTAGGAACGCTCGAGTTCGTTGTGGATTAGGCTTGAGAATGTTTCTCGAATCGAAATTCTCTGCTGAGTACGAGTGGCTGACGCTGAGTGCTTTTTGACCAGACGTTCGTATGGAATTTTTTGGTACGAACAACAGAGGCACCGATATCGTCTTGGATTGGGCAAAACAAAAATACGACATGCGTGTGCAAGAAAACCGGCGGTGTATCTGACGTCCGTATTTCGCGCCACAATGATACCACCCGCCCATCGCAGCGTCGTATCCCACCATAAGGCCTCACGGTCTACCCCAGCCTCAATGTGGCGGGCGCAGACGGCCACCATCACAGCCTTAGAAATCAACCTTGGAACTTCAGACCATATTACTTAGATACTGTTCATTTCAACCGAACGCAAAGAATCGTCAATCCCGTCAGCGGAAGGTTCTCGCTACTTCTACGCCGAACTGTCATCGCTTCAAGCTGCATTAACATACAGTCACGAGTATAGTATGACGAGGCTCGAGTTTCTCTGGCTCAAGAACTAAAATCACGTCTACCATGGTGAGTGTATGACCATTAGTGCTGCCAATCAACGATGCGCTGGGACAGTGAATCAATACACTCGTATTCGCTCTCAACAGATATTGTGTCCTCTGTCGCGAGAGAGATCAAGCTCCTAGTCAGCCTAAAGGGAAGTAGTGACCACTCCACCGTCGGCCTATAACACGAGCATGATCCCCTCCTCGGCCAGCTTCGTCGCCGCCTCGCTGCCACGTTGCTCTCAGAGCCATAGCCGAGCGGAGGAAACTCTCGCGGAGAAACATGCCATAACGCAGAGCATTTATTGTCTTGAATTCAACTCGCATTTGGCGTACTCGTTAGCACCATCTTAAATGCCTGAGCGTTGTCGAATGTCTCTCGATCTACAAGGCGAAATCTCCTCCACGAGTGACCAATGCCAGCCAGTGAGACGTAAAAGGTGTGATCACACCTCTCTGAGGTCGACCTTGGCTTGTTAGCTTGCTTCGTAGACCATATTAGTCCCCACAATTTCGACTTTTTCGTTCTACTTCGTCAGATACAACCCACCTTGAATCAGGTGGCTCTCTAGACAGAGCAGCATTTTTTAAACTTAGCATTGGAAACCCATGTAAAGAAATGAACTTTCGAAGTATCTATGTGACATTGTCGTCAAACTTTTATCAATAGGCCAAAGAATCCAAGCACATTTTATGTTGAGGAAGGTTGAGGCGCGTTATTGCGATTTATTTTTGCGATGTCCCATGCATTGATGCGCGATCGCCTTTCGAATGCGTCGTTTTTCACGGACGAGCACAGTTGTGATCAAGATGCATAACGATCTTGAGTAAGCACGCACAAGATCATAGCGCCGAGCAACCTGTTCAAAGCTAGTATGTCGTAACAAGCAGCCCCTCCGCTTCATGCCCCATACTAGATGGATATAGCGAACCCGATTTCACGGTTGACTGTCGTGTGGTTGACTTCCAAACGCTGATCTTCGATGACTCCAATTGTGAGATTTGTTCAATCCAGCAGTGTGAGCCGAGGAATACCTGCGTTTCAGATTAAGCTCATGGCCGATCGTTGATCGACAGAGGGAGGCACTGGGCAATTTCCCAGCGCATCATGACATTCTCAGTGACGTTGATGGCGTTGGTTGAGATTTATGAATGATGGTGAAGAGGTCTGTCCTACAAAAAGAGAGCGGATCTATGCATCATGAAACCGACTGGTCGCTTCACACTGTGCTGCACGTATGGGTGATTGGAGGTTTCTGTTACCCCTGAAGTCGAGATCGACGAGAATGATGAATGTCCACGTGCTTTTTCTCGCCTCACTGCGGGGCTTGCCGGGCAGACGTTCACGGACCAGCCGTCAAAAGGGGCGGTTGATGGAAAAGTATGTCTTAGCGAAACGGAGGGTTCCAGAAGATCGCGCGTCCCGCGTTTAGAGATCGGTGGATCTGGGATTGAGGAGTGTTGTCGAGGTTGTGAAAAGTTAATTGCAATAATGTAATAGGAGCTGCGCTGAGGGTTTTCAGAAAGCTGTTGCAACCTGCATAGAGATTCAATAATATCAGACCCTGAATGAGACGACCGTGGCAGTAGCGGCTAGCTGAGAAACGCCGTCCTCTGACTGGTCCTTGGGCACGCCGTTGGCTGAGGGCGACGACGCTTTGGGCGGTGGCGGCGATAAATCCAGCGATGGAGGGTGATGCGTAGAGGGGTCAGTTGGGAATAGGAGAAGCTGCATACAAATTCTTCCCAGACCACGAATGACAATCTTTGACGACGGCGACTGACGAAGTCTTCGCCGGGGGATACCGGTCCCGTCACGCCAGAGGGTTGCCAGTTGGGGACGTTGGCGACAGGCGACGTGAGAATGCTCGTAGGAGGAGGCGCACAGGTAGCGACCGTCATTCGGCCCCTGTTTTGCAACTCGACCGTGGTTCCATTGGTCGGATGGCAGGCTAAGCTCCCAAGAATAAGCAAGCTACGACATAGAGTGCTCGAAGCGGGCGTGCTCTGTGCTGTGCTGCCGCTCCCCGAAAGGGTTATCCTCCACCCAACTCCTCCAGATTTCTATTCCCCCCTTACCAGCCTCATCACCAATTGTGCCGTATCCTCAACACCACCTACCAGCACGCCCCTCCTCGATGACACCTAATACATAATTTTCCTTCGCTATACTGTCGATTCGATCGTATCCCTTCATTGCATTTAGGGTCCTGCGCCGACAGAGGACAAAGGGACCCTTGACCTGGCCTGTCCCCGCGTGACACCAGCCCCGAACCAAGCTTTTCTTGAGCCAACTTCTCGTTAAGAACCACTACCCTGGGCCAACTTCCGCATCTAGGTAGCCCAAGAATCCATTCAACTCTCACTTACGCCAGCGACCATCTGTTCGAGCCGAAACCCTGAAGACGAGCTTCCACAGCTTGCCTTCGCAAGGGGTGGGTTCGCCTCGCCAACGACCAGCCGCTTCCTGTGTGACCGATCTGGTGCGACTCATTGCCAGGAAGCGCCGTCGGCTTTCAAAGCGCCCAGATGCAAAGGTCTTCGCAAGAAAAGCCCATCCGCTCCCTATAATGTCCGGCGCCGATGAAACTCTGTCGGCCGCTACCTCTATCCTTAATGGCCTCGCTCGCGGCGCTGTGGCCTCCCGCGACAGCTCTCCCTACGCTACGAGTCCGAGGGTAGGTTCATCCAATGGGCTTACTCTACAAAAATTCAGTCTTCCGGGTGACAACAGTTCTGCCAAACAAGCTTTTGAAGCTGAGCTATCAGCACTAGCAAGACGAATTCAATACTTGGAAAGTAAAGCAGATTCCGTCAATCAAGCCCTACCAGATACTCCGAATGAGCTCCCTCTCTTTTCGCCTTTCGACAAAGAGGGTAGAACGCCCCCCAGCCCACTATCCCGCCATTCGAGCGGTCAGCCACCGAAAAGACAACCGTCCCTCCCACACAGATCGGCGAGAATCTCGAACTTGTTGGCTGCAAGAGAACACCGAAACGGCGACCTCGATAATTCTAGAACTGTAAGCGAGGCAGACATCAATGCCATCCGAGACTATGTAGAAAAGCAAGCCGAACAGATACACTCTCAAAAAGACGTTATTCAGCAAGTGAAGGATGAGTTGCATGAGCGATCTGAACAAACACAGCAAGAGCTTGTCCGCGTGGAAAATGAGGATGTCGGCCTACTGGAGCGAGAGCTTCGCAAGCACCAACAAGCGAATGAAGCTTTTCAGAAAGCCCTTCGTGAAATCGGAAGTATCATTACTCAAGTCGCAAATGGTGATCTATCGATGCGAGTCCAAATACACACTACAGAAATGGACCCAGAAATAAGCGCTTTTAAGAAGACGATCAACAACATGATGGATCAATTAGAAATATTTGGAGATGAAGTGTCTCGCGTTGCACGAGAGGTTGGCACCGAGGGGATTCTTGGCGGTCAAGCCCAAATAGCGGATGTGCAAGGTGTTTGGAAAGAGCTGACAGACAATGGTAGGTAACCGGGTCGCCAATCTTATCACTTTCTACTGACGTTGAACAGTGAATACTATGGCCTCCAACCTTACCGGACAGGTCCGAGAGATTGCAGTGGTTACGAAAGCTGTTGCGTCCGGCGACCTCAGCCAAAAAGTCCAGAGCAAAGCGCAGGGTGAAATCTTTGAGCTCCAGCACACCATCAACACAATGGTGGACCAGTTAAGAACTTTTGCAACCGAGGTGACGCGTGTCGCTAGGGACGTGGGTACCGAAGGCGCTCTAGGTGGTCAAGCACGGATTGATGGTGTGCAAGGTACTTGGAACGAGCTCACGGTCAATGTCAACGCTATGGCAGACAACTTGACAACTCAAGTGAGAGACATTGCCACCGTAACCACTGCAGTCGCTAAGGGCGACTTGACGCAAAAAGTGACCGCCAGTTGCAAAGGTGAAATCTTAGAGCTCAAGACGACGATCAACTCCATGGTTGACCAATTGAAGCAATTTGCCCAAGAGGTAACTAAAATTGCAAAAGAAGTTGGCACAGATGGCGTTCTAGGCGGGCAAGCAACTGTGCACGATGTTAAAGGCACCTGGCGAGCCTTGACAGAAAATGTCAACGGCATGGCCAACAACCTTACCACCCAAGTGCGGGAGATAGCTGCTGTCACGACCGCTGTCGCAAAAGGAGACTTATCCAAGAAGGTGACTGCGGACGTTCAAGGGGAGATTCTAGACTTGAAAAATACAATCAACTCTATGGTGGACCGGCTGAACACCTTTGCCTTTGAAGTCAGCAAGGTCGCCCGTGAGGTTGGGACGGATGGGACGTTGGGTGGACAAGCTAATGTCGACAACGTGGACGGCAAGTGGAAGGACCTGACCGACAATGTCAATACAATGGCTCAGAATCTTACTTCTCAGGTAAGAGGTATCTCAGAAGTTACTCAAGCTATCGCTGCTGGAGACCTGTCGAAGAAGATTGAGGTGGAAGCACAAGGCGAGGTCCTGACCTTGAAGAACACCATTAACGACATGGTCGACCGTCTTGCCAATTTTGCCAAGGAACTGAAACGGGTGGCACGCGAAGTCGGGGTCGACGGAAAAATGGGCGGCCAGGCCAATGTTGAGGGAATCCGTGGTAGATGGAAAGAGATCACTACCGATGTCAACACAATGGCTGAGAATTTGACGTCCCAAGTTCGTGCTTTCGGGGAAATCACGGACTCTGCCACAGATGGAAAGTTCAACAACATGATCAGCGTCATGGCCGCCGGCGAGATGGGTGAGTTGAAGCGAAAAATCAACAAGATGGTGTCCAACCTCCGCGACAGTATTCAGCGCAATACGAGTGCTCGCGAAGCGGCCGAACTAGCCAACCGCACCAAGTCCGAATTCTTAGCAAACATGAGTCACGAGATACGAACGCCAATGAATGGTATCATTGGGATGACCCAATTAACGCTAGATACCGACGATTTGAAACCATACCCTCGCGAAATGCTTAATGTTGTCCATAATCTTGCTAATAGTTTGCTGACGATCATCGACGATATTCTGGACATTTCTAAAATCGAAGCGAATCGGATGATCATCGAGAGTATACCTTTTACTGTCCGAGGGACAGTCTTCAACGCGCTCAAATCGCTGGCGGTTCGAGCGAACGAAAAGTCGATAAGTCTGGCCTTTGAGGTTGACGGTTCCGTGCCAGACTATGTCATTGGAGATCCTTTCCGTCTTCGTCAGATCATTTTAAATCTTGTTGGCAATGCCATCAAGTTTACGGAACATGGGGAAGTAAAGGTCCGAATAGGCCGATCTACAGATTTATCGTCTTCTTGCACAGCGGACGAGTTTGCCTTTGAATTTGAAGTCTGTGACACTGGCATTGGCATCGAATCGGACAAACTCGACTTGATTTTTGACACCTTCCAGCAAGCGGATGGCTCAACGACGAGGAAGTTTGGCGGTACAGGTCTTGGTCTATCCATATCGAAGAAGCTTGTGCATCTCATGGGCGGCACTATCTGGGTCACCTCGGATTACGGGAAAGGAAGCAATTTCCATTTCACATGTCTCGTGAAGGTAGCAGGGCAGGACACCAGCGTCATCAGCTCTCAACTTCATCCCTATCAACATCATCGGGTAGTGTTTGTTGACAACGGATTGACAGGGTGCGCTCCGCAGATTGAGAAGATGCTTCAACAGCTTGGTCTCGACCCTCTCGTTGTCGACAATGAGGATGATGTTCCTCCCCCGGAACACATCGATTCTACTGGCAAAGAAACTGGTCATGCCTATGATGTCATCATTGTGGACTCAGTTGAAAGCGCAAGGAGACTACGAAAATGGGAATCGTATAAGTTCATACCCATGGTTCTTCTCTGTCCTGTGGTATCCGTCAGCTTAAAATCGGCGCTCGATCTAGGCATCACGTCGTACATGACAACGCCATGTCGGGTTGTCGACCTCGGCAATAGCATGATCCCAGCTTTAGAGGGGCGATCCGCGCCAACTTTGACGGACCATTCAAAATCTTTCACAATCCTCCTGGCTGAGGACAATGATGTCAATCAAAAATTAGCTGTGAGAATCTTACAAAAGTATCATCATGTGGTCGATGTGGTCAACAACGGCCAAGAAGCTTACGAAGCGGTTCAGAGGAAGGCAGCCCGGGACGACAAGTACGATGTTATCTTAATGGATGTGCAAATGCCGGTCATGGGAGGCTTTGAAGCTACGGCCAAGATACGGCAATGGGAAAAAGAGAGCACTCCTGGCCAACGGACACCAATTATAGCATTGACTGCGCACGCCATGTTAGGAGATCGCGAGAAGTGCATCCAAGCGCAAATGGACGAATACTTATCGAAGCCGCTTAAGCAGACGCAAATGATGCAAACAATTCTCAAAACTGCAACGCTTGGGGGCTTGGGCTCTTCCCTGTTACCAAAAAGTAAGGAAGTCCGAATGTCCTCGACGAATGACTCGAGCGTGTCGATAACAGCAAAATCCACCACTACCGGCGGTGGGCACACAAGGACCAATTCAAGGCCTGCTATGAACGAGCGTGCTATTACAACCACTGGGCCGATCAATCATGGCAGCGTTGAAAGCCCATCAGCTACGAACGAAGTGGATCCAATGGAGCAGGTATTTGTGAGAACCTCCCAATTCTGATTCCAGTATTAACTAATCTATCTCACAGCTCACTACTCCTCAGGTACTACTGCGCTCGCATAGTAGCTGATTATTGCTCGGGAGCGGGTGCGCTCTTCTCTCTTGGATCTGTCGGACTTTCATGGGTATTCTAGCGGGCGGCAAGCGATGCATTCTGTATGGCGTTTCTGGAGAAACTGGGGCATGAAGACAGCTTGTGGGGTTGGGGTTCTGGCCGAAAGCTGTCGCCAGTGTGTTTTCACCTATTGGATGAAGGAAAGATGGCTTTTACATCGTCGCATATCCTTATCTCATTGTTTGTGCGATTCCCTTGGAGATATATGGCCTGTAAGACAGGGTCTAGTAAACGCGAGCACTGCGAGCACTGTTCGTTGAAGCTGATGCTCTGATCTATTAAGAATGGCTGAAGGTGTCGTATGGCTCTAGGGCTGCTGCTTGCCCGCATAGGTGAGTTGGGCACGAGGCGCATACATTTGTCACCGTGAAGAAGCATGTTACCAACACGAACCAAGGGGCAAATGCCTCTGAGACACCGCATTCTTGGATGTGGCCCCTCGACCTCCCTTGATACTCCAAGGATTCACAGCGACGACCGGGGAAGTTCTCCTCGCCTAGCCCAATCGGGAACTGTCAGGGTGGGTCCACGCCAGCCAGCGAAAAGCACGCTTCACCCGCAATTGCGCGCCCCCATTTCCGCCGCGACCCTTCCTCCGTACATTGTCTTCCTCCCGAACCACGATCGACAGCAAAGTATTTTGACCAAGGCGACATCGGTTGTACCTCTTCCATGACCATTCCCCAGTGATCTCACCGCAGGACTGAGAAACGCTCATCAGTGCGCAGCCTGACCGGTCGTCTTGATTACCTCCGCGAGGACCTCCGCCCAGAGGATATTCTATTTCCATCGCACTTGGCCGTCAGAGTGAGATCTCAGGCACCTAGCCAAAGACACAGCATGGAAGTTCGAGATCTGGGTTCTCCGGTTATCCCGTAACGCGAAAGCCACGAGGGTTGCAGCTCTCACTCTTCTTATGCCAAGACTGCGTCCTCAAAGGCAATCTTGTATAACGGCCCTGAAGCAATGCGTCTCCCAATTCGAGAGCAGCTGGGTCTGCTGGTGATCTTATGCGCCCTTTTTTCCCTTGCAGTCCTGGCAATCGCGGTGGTATGGGCGACCTTCCCAGAGCCAATTACAGGTTGTGATAGCTGACGGTTTATTACACTAGTGGGTGCAAAGCTACGACTTCATCATAGACATTCGGTTGGGACTCCTTCTCTGAAAGGCGACACCTCTGCTAATAACTGATATATATAGGTTGTCCGGTTTGTCGCTCACCGCATCCCTTAAAGCCGCGCAACTGGCCGATAATCTCCTTCTTTTTCAAACTTCGATTGAAGCCATCTCCACACGCATCCTAATTCAAAGAGCTCTACAACGCTACAATAATGGTATACACCCTCTTCATGAACAATGTGGAGTTTGTAGAAGACGTGCTGATCGTTTTGGACAAAAGGCAACAACACGCAGGCCAATTGGGTACAAGCAAACAGTGATTTACAGAGCGCCCTCTCAACCAATGGTGTCAACGCCCTTTTGATGCAAGGCATGGTCTTTCCCAAAAATGACACTGGTCTGAACGGGCGATTCAGCGTCGTTAATGTAACTGGCAATGGATTAGACGGATCTGTCACATTACCTTACACATATCCGAATGGTAGCGCTGTTCTTTTGGGTGACGACGATCCATCGGGATTAGGTCATCCGCCGTCGTTGTATCCGAATTTTACTTATGTCGAACGCCGTGTGAACTCCACCTTCAATAATACCCATGCCATTACCAATGGCCAAGAGTTAGGCAACACGGACACATTGGTATTAGGGCCTCTCACGGTTAACGAAACACTGTCGCTCATGTCACTCACTGTCTCCATAAATAACAATACCTCACGAGACGACATCCTCGGTTGGCTCACGGTTGTGGTGGACACATCAATGCTTTACCAAATCATTCAGTCACCTGAAGGTCTTGGTTCTACAGGAGGTGTCCTTATCGTTGGTCCCAACACATTGAACAGCACTTACGGGATCGATCCTAGGACAAATCCAGAAAAGATAGACGGGGAGCAGTCTGTACGTTTTGTATTTCCTCCCCCATCACAACAGGTGGTGTCAGGGAGACATACACGACGCGAAGTCAAGACTGGCAATGCCGAACTGCCCTTCTTAATGAAAAACTATCCAGCTGTCGTCGATGCATACACAAGCAGAAACCATGTAGCTAACAATGCTGGTGCTATGATCTCCTCCCACAACGAGGAGAATAAGCTTGTTTCCGTCGGCTACGCAACGCTCTCCAATACATTTGTCGATTGGGTTCTAGTGGTTGAACAGTCCCATGGAGAAGTTTATGCTCCTGTTGACAAGTTGCGCAAAATTGTGCTAGCTTGTAGGTCGAGATATCTTTCGCCTGTGGCAAGCGATGCTAACATTTGCGCAGGCGTTTTCGGGACCGCCGGACTCATTCTCATCCTCATGTTTCCAGTGGCGCATCTCTCTGTTAGGCCGATTCGCCAACTGCGTGCGGCAACTCTCAAGACCGTGGAGCCGTACATTCCGGATTCCTCGTCCTCTGGTGGTTTCTCTCGGGTAGAAGAGAGACACAGTTCTGGCGAGGATGGCAACGCAGATGAAACTGAAGCAAAGAAAGAAGGTTTTCTTGGTGCCGTATCGCGTTGGACTAATGGTAAACGACCCAAGCGGAAGCCTCGTTCTCGACTCGATGGGTCAAGACGGACTTTCAGAATCCCCGGGAAGGTTCCTACAAGAAAGCACTGGGTTCGAGATGAACTGACAGACTTGACCGAGACTTTCAACGACATGTCCGACGAACTCGTCATGCAATATGAGAGACTGGAAGAGAGAGTAAAAGCGCGGACTGCCGAGCTTGAACTTAGCAAGCAAGCTGCTGAGGTAGCCAATGAGAGCAAAACACTTTTCATTGCTAACATATCTCATGAGTTGAAGACACCACTCAATGGTATCCTAGGCATGTGTGCAGTGTGCATGCAGGAAAACGACTTGAAGAAAGTTAGGCAGTCGCTCGGCATTATTTACAAATCAGGCGATCTTTTACTTCATTTACTCACGGACCTGCTCACATTCAGTAAGAATTCTATCGGTCAGCAACTTCCACTTGAGGAGCGAGAATTTCGTCTTGGGGATATAAGCTCTCAAATTCTACCCATCTTTGAGAAGCAAGCCAAAGACAGCTCCATCAATCTTTCAGTCGCATACCAGGGGCCAAACGACCAGTTTGGCAACACTGATGCAGATTCAGACGTGAAGACGTATGGACCCTTCGGCACTGGTCGGGTGGAAGATATGTGCGTCTGGGGAGACAGAAACAGAATCTTGCAAGTTATCATCAATCTAGTCAGCAACAGCCTCAAGTTCACTCCACCAAAGGGCATGGTTGAGGTTCGGCTTCGCTGTGTCGGTTTAGAGTCAGAGCAAGAACTACTGCTCAGAACTGGAAGTCGACAGGGATCTCTTCAATCGCGAGTTTCAAAACAATCTAGACGTCACAGCAAGCCAAAACAGAGAGGTAGCTCAGAAACATCAGTCTCGCCATCGGCTGCTACTGATGGCGCCAATTCTCCAGAGCCCGATTCCATCCTGAACGTCAATGTCTCCGGCGCCACCAAACAAATTCCAAAAGTGGCTATCCGAAAGCGATCAATGTCTCCTGCCCCAATAAATACCAAAAACCTCATCTTTGAATTTGAAGTCGAGGATACAGGCCCGGGTATACCAGAAAGCCAACAGCAACGGGTATTTGAACCGTTTATTCAAGGTGACCTCGGGTTGAGTAGGAAATATGGCGGTACGGGACTCGGTCTAAGTATTTGTACGCAGCTCGCTGGTCTCATGGGAGGTAACATGTCTCTAAAGAGCACGCCTGGTATTGGAAGTACCTTCACGATGCGAATCCCATTACGCTATGTGAAAGAACGAGCCGAGTCTACGACATCATCCAGTATGCCGATGGGTTCCCGCCCCGACAGTCTAGTCGGGCAACCTTTGATCGATGAGCCGCGGACACCTACCAGGGGTGGGTCACCTTCACTTCACTCTGGGGTCTCGGAGAGGGGTGTGACGCATCCCAGCGATCCCCAAGCCCAGCCCGCATTCAAAATAGGCCCAGAGGAGCAGCAACCTCGCCTGGTTGGGTTCTCACAACCATATTTTACCAACCCGCTTCCTCATGAATCGCCCCAAAGCAAGTTACAAGGAATCAAGGCCGTCGAGGCGGAAGCGGCACGAACTGGACAAAAGGTCAGGGTTCTTGTAGCGGAAGACAACAAAGTTAATCAGGAGGTGGTGCTTCGAATGCTAAAATTAGAAGATGTTTATGGTGAGCCACATTGTTAATCATTGGCTATCGCGACTAACGAGAGTTTAGATGTAATTATTGCCAAAGACGGGCAGGAAGCCCTCGACATAGTCCGTTCATCTATGGACAATAATGAGCGCTTCGACCTTATTTTTATGGATATTCAAATGCCTAACCTCGACGGGATCCAGTCCACGAAAAGAATCAGAGAGATAGGCTTTTCGGCACCGATCGTTGCACTGACAGCCTTTGCCGAAGAGTCTAATGTCAAAGAGTGCATGGATAGCGGGATGGATTACTTCCTCTCGAAACCAATCAGACGCCCTGCCTTGAAACAGGTACTTAAGAAATACTGCCCCACAATTCAGGAAGAAGAGTCGGAGGGTGATGGCACCGAAGCGAAACCGGGCAGCCGAAGACATAGTCGCAAGCCGAGCAAGATCAAGGGTGCTGCGCCCAAGAAGGACGCGCCAGCCTCGGCTGAAACCAGCAAACAGATTGTCCAATCTCCAGGGAAAATCTCAACAAAGGAGAATGATAACCCACCCTCAGGGCAGGGGCGAGTTCGAGATGTTATTGAACAGGCCAAAGCCGCCCAGGAGGCGGAAGGCATCAGCCCCATGACGAAACCGGTGTAATAATCAAGTGATATGCTTGGAGCAGGTGATGAGTCCCGTGTGGGTCCACCTGATGTCCAAAGAAGGCTTTGATAACCTTTTTATGTTGTTGAGTTCGTAGGGGCTTCTGTTTGGGGGATTTGTATGTGTGTTAAAGTGCAACCGGCGTCTCCGAAAGCTCGCTCAGGCGGAAATATGGCGGAGCAAAAGCAATATGATCTTTGGCGTTAGGGCAAAGAAATATCGACAGCATGGAAATTTACAGGGAATTTGCCTTCGCGGCAATGGCATTTAGCTTCAGGATCAGAGCCAAGAGAGGAATACACTTGTCTCGCATAGTCTGAGGATACGGATGGGATTTGAAAGAAGGAAAAGGGCCAAGGAAGCATTGGGGGACACTTTGCATGCAGTATATTCTTATCTAATATGAGATGACGTTTTCTTCGTTGCTTGGCTGAAATCGTAGGATGAAGGCTTTAAACTCGTGCCTCCGCTGAAGCAAGATAGCACAATTTTGCTGGTGTATTTAAGCACATTTCTGCAATCGTGTATTTAAATCGTTGCGTAAGTGCTCATAAGGCATTCCCTCGGTTGGGAGGGGGTAGTGCTATGTGATTAAAAAGTGGAGGTGCATTGTAATTTCTCATTAGAACTTCCACAACGTCTTGCTTCCAGCAATAGAAAAAATCTCAGTCTACAATTTTTCTTGACTGTTATGCATAGCACGTACCCTAGACAAATGCTATTAGATCCACACCTAGTCGCAGTGAGAGTCTAACAAGATCCTTTCAAGATAACTTACCATCAAGATCATCCAGCACCTCTCCCCATCTCTCTACATCAACCTCCCTCACCAAAACTGCGTCTACATACATCCCACCTTCCTTCCCCAACCTCCCTTTATCCCTCCTCCCCTCCACCAAAACCCCAAAACCAACAACACCGCGATGCCGCTAGACTCCACCCTCTACGCCCTCTCCCACCTGCGCACCGACGGCCGCCGCTGGAACGAGCTGCGCCGCCTGAGCGCGAGCGTGTCCACGCAGCCGTCGGCCGACGGGTCGAGTTTGCTCAGCATGGGGAACACGACCGTTGTTTGTGGGGTTGTTGGGCCGAGGGAGGGGTGAGTTTGCTGTTCTCTTTTTTTGGAGGGTGGTTTGGATGTCTTTGTGGAGTTCTGAAAGGGTTCATTGTGGGCGGGTTGGAGGTGGTATAGAGGGGGGTATTTTTTTGGTTGATTAGGGCTATGTGGTTGAGATATGGGAGGGAGGAGATTTGTTTTTGTCATTCACGCTGCTTCCCGTCCTACAAGGTTTTATGTCAGAGGGGCATCTGGCTTCTCTGTCTGAACCGAGATGGGCCAGGAGCTTTTGCATACCCTATCGTCGATTTCTTTCCGGGCTACATAGCATTGTCATCCAGCACTGGCGACCTACACTCACAGCCTATGTTTCATTTTATTGTTTATTGTCCACGTATCTGCCACTTCCACTAGCCAATCTTCTGCTATCTATTACTAACACTCTCCTCTCCTTCTAGCCGTGCCCAACCAAACGCCACATCCGCCACCCTCGAAACCACAATCACGATCCACCCCTTCGCCCAATCCGACCGCAAACGCCGCGGCCGCAACGATAAACGCATCCAGGTTCTCCACCCCTGTCCCCGACACCCCCTATCCTTCTTCTAACAGTACTGTCTAGGAACTCCAACAAACCCTCACCCAGACCCTAACCCCACACCTCCAAACAACCCTCTACCCGCGCTCCCTCATCACCCTAACCCTGCACGTCCTCTCCCTCGACGGCTCCCTCCTCGCCGCCCTCCTCAACGCCAGCACCCTCGCCCTCGTCGACGCGGGGATCCCCATGCCGAGCCTGCTGTGCGCCTGCTCCGCCGGGCTGATCCTGTCCGCAACGACGGGAGATGGCGGGGAGCAGCGGGCGGACGCGGTGGTGGATCTGAACGGGGCGGAGGAGGGGGAGGTGGCGGGTGTTACGGTGGCGACGGAGGGAGGGGAGGGGGGGAAGGTGGGGATGCTGGTTTTGGAGGGGAGGGTGCGGGCGGGGGAGGGGGTGGAGAGGTTGGTGGGTGCGGCGGTTGAGGGGAGTGGGAGGGTGAGGGGGTTGATGGAGGGGGTTGTTAGGGAGTATGGGGAGAGGGTTGGGAGGGGGAAGGGGTGAAGGTGTGGATGGGGGCGGGTGGAGCTGGGGATTGCTGGGGAGCGCTGAGAGACTTCGATGAGGAAGAGTCTCCTTATCAGATATTCGCGCTCGTATTGTATGACAGATATGGGTGCGTAACGACGGAGCGCAAGAGGTTTATCCTCACTTACTCTCCTAGTGCGCTAATCGTACCGACGCTAGAATCTTTATTTTAATTTGGGGGATACCTGGCTTTCAGAGTAAGCGCTAGGCGTGCCATCATACGTCTATGGCGGAATTTTCATACGTCTCGATTTCTATAGGGAGTTGTTTAGCTGCTTGTTTAACCGGGTGTAGATTCCGCCTTCTTCCTTAGCTCCTACTATCCTGAGGAACTGACATGCGTTTAACGACTAGAACCTTAAGCAATGGCCATCAAGGGGCCTGATCCAGACATCCATGGAAATGGGCCAGGGAGTACACGGGGAGCAAATACGCAATCTATTATCTGTTGCCAGGGGAATTCTTCTCGCGATAGCAGATATTGAAGAGCGCCATCTTCGGAGTTCTTGCAGGGTTTTCCGAGTGGCACCTTTATGTGTAGGCTCTGGTGCTGCTGAATGATTTAGGGTATTGGGCTAGAGCTAGACCGTTAGTCCAAGTCTTGTTGTCTCTCTTAGGCTGCGTCTGGCCTTCTTCTCGATCAATTCAACAGCCAAACTGCGTGCAGTCCCTGAGTTCTACCTTAGATCAAACCGACAGATAATTTTGACCTGGGAGAATATCAACGGCGGTGCGGATTTGGTCCGAGAGGCCGGGTTGCGCTGACTAGCACGGCGAGGTCATTTTTCGTCTTGATCGAGTGAGTTGCTTAGGCTCATTTCGAGACTGACTAGTAGCCGAGTCTTCCTTCGCCTTCGTCTTTTTGAGACGTCTTTTCTCCGCGTTAACATCTGCAGATTTCCTCTTGTGCGGCTTAGCTGCCTCCAACAAGGGCATGCCCTCTGCCAGGGTTTGCACAACTCTTTCAATACATTTCGCCCGATTCGGAGCAGTGACTACGCGCATCGCCACTTTATACCGCCTGCTCTTCGACATGTCCTCAAAAGTGCCTAAGGCGTCTGGTTCGGCAAGAACAGCCTTCATCAAATCATCAGGGACTTCCATGGTTGCAGGACTTGAGTACGCTCTTTGCCAGCTCCCGCTTTTCTTCCCAGCTTCTACGGCGTCGCGGCCGGATGGGCGCATTCGTCCATTCTTCTCAAGCTTTTCAATTCTCTCCACATTTATCCAAGACCAGATGCTCTTCGGACGACGAGGCGTGTATCGCACCAGCCATGTCTGATTGTCAAAAGAGTTGCCTCGCCCGTCGATCCAGCCAAAGCATAACGCAACTTCAACAGCTTCGACGGGGGAGATGGACGGGATACCGGAGGATTTTTTGGCTAGTCTGAGATAGATACCAGACGCTCTTTGGTGCTCACGTTCAAGGAAAGCTTCAAAGTCGACGGCGGAAGGGAATGAATGGATGGGTAAATCGGTGGGTGGTGGCTTGGGGGTCATGGCATCTTTGGTTTAAGGGAATCTCCATGCGTCTGTGGTTCTGTAGTGTTCAAAGTTGATGTTAATCCCATCGGCGATCTATTGACAAGGTTCTAGGCGAGAATAAGTCTGAGCAGTAAGGCGTATGGGCGAAAAGGACCTCTACCTCTATGGGATCCGACATGGGTTATGTTTTCCTCGTCTATCTATCGATAAAACGAGAGTTACAGGAGTAAAGGAAGCCAAAAAAAGATCGTTCTGGCGCTATTTTTGGGTGCCTTCTCTCTCGCTCCCCGCGGTATTGGCGCGGAAATGCAATTGCGCGCCACATCGCAGATTCTGAGGTGCGTGCATCGAAGATGCGTGATTTTATAGGCACCCCGATAAGCGTCCCTATAAGTATCCCTAAAAGGTCTTCTTATAAGCCTTCTTATAGGCATCACCGTTATAAGCACCTCTATAGGCACCTCCATAGGTGTTCCAATAGGCACTTCCCATAAGCACCCCCAGAGATACCCTTAAAGACACACATAGAAGTGCCTCTGAAGATACTTATATGGATATTTACAGGGGTGGTTATGAAGATGTCTTCAAAACCGCCCATAAAGATATCTGTAGGGGCGCCTATGAGAGATGTTTACGATGGTTGCCTAGGGGCGGGGCTATATATGCACTATCATCGAGGTCGCGCTGTGTCATGGGAGTGGTGTGAAGCCACTAGCGTGTCTCTGAAGTTATTCTCTTTCAGGTAAAAACTGCCAAGTCCGTAAGCTTCGGCGCTAGAGCTTGTATAGGAAGCTTCGAAGAATGTCTAGGCTTGTCACCTTCCCTCTGAAACTTGACACGTGCTTGGCCACGCTCGGGATATATGCATAGTGGATAATTTGCCCTGACGTACGATGGAGCGCTGTATCGTGTTACTCTCTGCTTGCTCCATTTCTCACTTCAAGATGGCTAGTGAATGAGCCTCGGTTGCTGAGCCTGTGGAGATCCATGGTCGACTCCACCGATGGCGGCAAGCTATCGTTGTTCTTGTACGACTTGGAGCTTCATCTTATCAATACGAGGCGCACAAGATATCGCTAATGGCACGTGCGCGATACCCCGCGATCACTACCGGCAGGAAAATAGGCAGCCATAGGGTTCACCCTCGTATATACCCTGTCACATCGTCAGGACCAACAGTTGCTCTGCTCGCGTGCAGCATAGTCGCATATTAAGAGTTCATTCCGTTCTCCAACGTCCCTGCTCAACTTCCACCGCACGACTTTGTTCCTGTTTTCTCTAATTTCCCAATCCACCAGCTTTAGCCATGGAGCACATCGCTCCAGTGACACATCCAGCCCTAGAGCTGGATGTCGTAACCGAGAAGCAGATGAAGAGGCCATCTGTCTCGCATAGTATCGAAAAGCCGGAGGTCATGGAGCGCACATGGGGCTTCGCCGCTCGTACCGACAGCACCGTGACGTACGAAGAGTACGTCTACTGGGCCAAGCTCGAGCGAGAGATGGAGGTCGAGGAAAACAAAGTGTTCCAGGCTGAGCACGGCTCTCCTCTCAAAGATTCAATCAAAAACACCTTCTCGGGCGCTGGTCGAAAGAAGGCGAAAGCAGACAAAGAGGCCAGAGTCCAGGCCCTGCAGGAGCTTGATGAAAAGAAGGGACCGTCTGGCGTTGTCACGGACTCTGACAACGACCAGCCCGGCGTGTCTGCATTGAAAGTCTCTGACGCGGAATGGCGCAATGCTGCTCGAGCACTCCGAACTGCAAGTTGGGGCCAGATGTTTTTCCTTATTACCACGGACATCCTCGGTTGGTCTGGTGCACCGTAAGTCCTCGTCGAGACGCACGTGAACACAAACGGTGACTAATGATTCAATGTAGGTTTGTTTTTGCCAGTGTAGGTTACGGCACGGGTGTAGCTCTCTACCTGATCTTCGGCATCTTCGCTGCTTGGGGCGGCTGGGTTATCTGGAAGACCTTCATCGACCTCGACTCGACACGCTATCCAATGCAAAGCTTTGGCGATCCATTCTTACGCCTCTTCGGCGTGAAAGCGCGCCATTTCATCAACATTGCCCAGTCGCTCCAGCAATTCTTCACGGTGGCCATCTTGATTTTCAGCAAGTCCTTGAATATTGAGCAGATCGCCCACTCGAGTGTATGCTTCGTAGGTATGATGCTTGTCATCATGGCTGTAGGAATACTCGGAGGATTCATTCGAAGCCTCAAGAAGATCGGCTGGATCGCCAACGCCGCCGTATGGTTCAATATCGTAAACTTCATCATCTGGTCAGTCTTTCTCCCCTACTAACTCATCTATATCCTTACCTTAAAACCTCCCAACAGCATGGTAGCATCCGCCCGCTTCGCCCCCTACTACCCTGCCATCACGAAGTCCACCCTCATCCAAACAATCGAACCCATTAAAGTCTTCGCCGGCATCCCACCCGACCAATACCAACAACAATCGCCTGGCTTCGCCGCCACATTCAATGCCGTCAACACCATGGTCTATGCCTACGCTGGCGCGCTGCTCTTCGTAGCCTTCCTCTCCGAAATGCGCCACCCCCTCGATTTCTGGAAGGGCATGTTCCTCGCACAAACCTTCATCACCATTGTCTACATGTTCTTCGGAGTGTTCGTCTATTCGTTTTACGGGCAGTACTCCGCCAGCAACATCGTCAACGTCGTGAACCCGTACGGGCTGCAGACCGCCGGAAACGTCCTCAGATTACTGTCTGGCTGGATTGCCATTATCATGTACTTCAATATCGGCATGAAGACAGTCTACCTCGAAGTCTTCCAAGCCGTTTTCAAATTCCCTCCCATCGTCGAAAGGAAGGGCAAGATCCTCTGGTACCTTCTGGGACCCTGCTACTGGGTCCTGGCCTTTGTCGTTGCGGGCGCCGTCCCAAACCTGAACGGCATCGTTTCCTTCGTCGGTGCCGTCTTCATGATGAACTTCACGTACACGTTCCCGGGCATGATGTATATGGGCAGCATTATTCATAAGGCTGCTGAGCTGCCTGGTGAAGGATTTAACCCAGCTACGCGTGAAACGATCAGGCACGATCGTGGCCTGAAGAGGTGGATCCGAGGCTACAAGAAGACTTGGATCAGAAGCACGGTCGCATTCATTTACGTCCTTTTAGGCCTTGCATGCTGTGGAATGGGTACTTGGGCTGCCATTGAAGGGTTGATTGATGTCTTTGGCCCCGGTGGAACGGTGGCCGTTAGCTTTGGGTGTCCTGTGCCTGTGTAGTTGTCATGCAGTCGTGGTGAAGAACGACAGGACCACGGGCTGTATTTAGCTGTAGTATGCGGCGAGTTGCAGGCGGACTTCTAAATAGGTCCACCTACCCTGCAGCGCTCTGCGCGCACTCTTCTCGTATCCATACTTGGTCATAAAACAGCGTTCCAAACGTCTCTTTTGTTGTGTTGTAAAGTAGGGATCGAAAGAGGCAGAATTTTAGGCCCCGTGCCCCGCAGTCCCGGCTATGCTTTCTCTCTACCCGATCATGCTTTTCCCCTACTCGCTTATGCTTCCCCCTACCAACTTCGCTCCTGAGCCCCTGTAATCCGTTATCGATAAAACGAGACTGAGCCACGGCGACCGAAAAGAGAAACTTCGGATGCTGCTTTTGGGTGCCTGTACTTCCGCAACTTTTGGCCGCCATCTTTCCAGCTACGGTGGACAGGATAAAAAATTATTTCGGAAAGATTTTCTAGAAATTTTTGAGAATGCGTGCGTAGAAGGTGCGTGTTTGTTTAAATGCCCCTATGGTGATTCAGGGCGGCGAAGGGGCCGCTAAACAGCGTCGCAAAAGGGCGGTGCGGGCTGCTGTATTTTATTATCGATAAGACGCTTGACCTACCGCGTAAAATCCCGTGACGTCGCGCCAATTTCGCGTGTGGCGTACCTCCGTTCTCTTTCTGCCTGCGGCCATCTCTCTGGTGAACGGGCGGGGCATAAAAAATCCGATGCCCCTCCATTAATTATGCCTTCCTTCGTCTTCGCGAAGACGGGTCCTCCAATAACGCTTTTGCCTCCTCGTCGCGATGGGCTGGAACCTGGACGACGATTCAACAGGCTCCTCAATCGACGAGTTCGACGGCGTCCCCGCAAAGTCTAAACCCTCAGCAGCATCCCCATTAATCGCAAACGGGCGGCCTACGCGTAATACCAGAAAATCTGGACTCTCACATGTCTCTAGCTCTGGCTCCGAAGAGTTGCATATCAGCCTTACTTCTGATCTTGAGGCTGATGCCTCGCCCCGGCCGCACAAACGAAGAAAGATTCTATCTGAGAGCAAAGAACCGAGACGCTTGCGGCAAATTGAGAGCGACTCAGAAATCAGCAATGAAGATGCACAAGGGAGCACAAGGGTTTCGACTTCAGTGCACAAGTCCAACGTGTCGAAACACTTGAAGGAGCGACCTGCGGGCAAGGGAAATGGAACAAAGAGGTCTCGGAATAATGGGAAAGATGGGATACTTGGTCGACGCGCACCAGAATCCAGAAGCGGTCGACCGCGAAAAGAGCGCAACTTCGGCGACAAATCTGACGATGACACTATGATGGAATGGACAGTCCCAGACTATCTAAAGGACCGTCGTCAGCGCTTTGACTTGAGAGTCGAGAAGTTACGAGAGGGAGGATTGAGACTTCCTCCTAGCTACGATGTGGTCGACTTCTCGGATGATGAACGCTTGAAGGAGCTGAGAGAAAGACCGGCCTTTACAGATATGAAGCCCAGTGCAAAATATGCGGATATACAGCTTCCCTACTCATTAGGGCTGATTCCAGCGCCCATCGCGCAGTGGCTTCGAGACTACCAGGTAGAGGGCGTGGATTTCCTACATCAGCTATTCGTGTATCAGAAAGGAGGGATATTAGGGGATGATATGGGCCTAGGAAAAACTATTCAGGTCATTGCATTCTTGACAGCAGCATATGGTAAGACAGGGGACGAACGAGACAGCAAGCGGATGAGAAAGATGCGACGCGAAGCGGAGCGAACGGGCAAGCAGATATGGTACCCAAGAACGCTGATCATCTGTCCTGGAACCTTGATTGAGAATTGGAAGAATGAATTCCGTCGTTGGGGCTGGTGGCATATAGAGGTCTATCATGGTAATGTTGCTGGAAGAGAGGCAGCATTGCAAGCGGCGAGCTCTGGAAGAGCAGAAATACTTATCACGACCTACAGCACTTATCGCCTGAATAAGAGTAGCATTAATCTCGTGCGGTGGGACTGTGTCATTGCCGACGAATGCCACGTCTTCAAAGAACGAAGAAGCGATACAGCTCAAGCCATGAACGATGTGAATGCGCTTTGTCGGATCGGCTTGACGGGCACGGCAATACAGAATAAATATGAAGAGTTGTGGACGTTGCTAAACTGGACGAACCCTGGGAAGCTCGGTCCAGTCTCTACGTGGAAGCAAAGCGTTTGCGAGCCTTTGAAGGTCGGGCAGAGTCATAGTGCAACAGAGTACCAGCTCGGATTGGCTCGAAAGACGGCAAAGAAACTTGTGGAAAATCTCCTGCCTCAATTCTTCCTTCGTAGAATGAAGACTTTGATTAAGGATCAATTGCCAAAGAAAAGCGATCGGGTAGTGTTCTGTCCTTTGACAGACACTCAAGCTGACGCCTACGAAAATTTTATCGAAAGCGATATCGTACAATACATCAAGTACAGCGCTGATCCTTGCGATTGCAACAGCGGGCAGAAGAGAGGATGGTGCTGTTATACCCACCTTGGCTCGAGAGGCAAATGGCAGAATTATGTTTTCCCAGCTATTTTCAATCTGCAGAGGTTGTCTAATCATTTGGCCAGTTTGATCCCTCAGGGCACGGATACGAAGGACAAACAACAAAAGGACCTTGAAATACTCGAAATCGCTCTTCCTGATAGGTGGAAAGAGCTCTATCGCGACCGTGACAACATCTTGCATTACGCCAATCCCGAGTTCTGTGGTAAGTGGAGGATTCTGAGGAAACTACTGAAATTCTGGTATGAGGATGGTGCTAAAGTTCTGATATTCAGCCATTCAGTGCGTCTTCTTAAGATGTTACAGATGCTATTCAGCCATACTACTTACACTGTTTCTTACCTCGACGGTGCGATGTCTTATGAAGACCGGGCAAAGACCGTGGACGACTTCAACACCGACCCCTCACAATTTGTTTTTCTAATTTCAACTCGTGCTGGTGGCGTTGGCCTTAACATTACGTCTGCGAACAAAGTCGTTGTCTTCGATCCAAATTGGAATCCGTCTTATGACCTGCAAGCGCAGGATAGAGCCTATCGTATCGGCCAGACCCGCGATGTTGAAGTGTTTCGCCTTGTCTCAGCCGGCACAATCGAGGAAATAGTTTATGCCCGACAGATTTACAAACAGCAGCAGGCCAATATAGGCTATAATGCTAGCAACGAACGCCGCTACTTTCAAGGCGTGCAGGAGAAAAAGGACCAGAAAGGCGAGATTTTTGGTCTCACTAATCTCTTCGAATACCAAGATAATAACGTTGTTCTTCGGGACATCGTAAACAAAACTAACATCGCTGAGAGCCGCGCTGGAGTCAATGTTATGGGCCTTGACTTTGAAGAAGACACCCAAGCGGATGAGGCGGATGACAATACCGATGCTGGGTCTACCTCGAAGGGCACTTCCGAAGACTCCCAAGAAG
Organism: Pyrenula massariospora; assembly: GCA_021030905.1. NCBI lineage: Eukaryota > Fungi > Ascomycota > Eurotiomycetes > Pyrenulales > Pyrenulaceae > Pyrenula > Pyrenula massariospora. Next base: position 531,772 of record JAGFMI010000020.1, read on the forward strand.
CTGCTATGTCCCAGCTCGTTGCAATGATCACCAGCCAGGAATCTTCGAATACCAAGAAGACTTCCCGCAAGACCGTGAAATCCGTCCTCTCAACCGATGACGAGAAGTCAAAAAAGCATGATCCCGTCCAGGCTATCCTCGCCTCGGCTGGCGTTCAATATACGCACGAAAATAGCGAAGTGATTGGCTCGTCTAAGGTTGAGGCACACCTCTCCCGTCGCGCAGAGCGTGCAGATCCTACTGTCGGGGCGGATAGGGATGCTCAGGTGTTTCTGCCAGAGTCGCAGTCATTCGCAACCGGTGCCCGCTCGAAATCTGGTGCTGGTGGAAGCGTCAATGCAAATAGTATGAGGTATCGATATCGCCCGCCGGACTTTGTCAAGAAGAGGCAATTCTGCACTATGGCGAAGTGGGCGGGGGAGAAGGATGCGGTGGCGTTCGCGACAAAGGTTGAAAGTTGGACGCAGGCAGAGCGGAGGGAATTTCTGGAGAAATTTTATACTTGGAGGAGGCAAGTACTGGAAGGAAAGGTGAAAGATGAGACAAAAGATGTTAGTAACAGGGGACAAGACGACAGTATCCAGGGCGAGATATTGAGCCACAGAGAACATGAAAGTGACCTTCATGAGAATGACGGGGCCTTGCACAATAATGAAACGAGAACTGACGTTCATGAGACTACGGATGATGACGATGACGATGATGATGAGCTATGATGAATGACAAAATAAGATCAAGATATTGGTTCAGTTCAGCCATCTAATATTTGGAAAATAAAAATAATTCTCCTACGATGCTATTAATACTTTCAACTCCTCTCGAAGCCGATGCCAAACTAATAATACTCTTGCAGACGTTGCACGTGCACGCCGGAGCTGAAAAACTTGGTCCTAGAGGGCGGATCTCCAGCAAGAGGTTACTGACATGCCCAAATCCAGAGGCGGACCACGATACCAAAGCAAGTCTCTCGAGACCATCGATTGAACACCGGCCAAGAAAGGCATGAATGCGGTGAATAGCGCGTCGTCTGTGTTACTTGTCGAGCCCCATTAACGGTGAGCACATCGTGCCTTCCTCGAGCGGCTGACTTACCCCCGTTGGCGGAGAGACAGGCCAACATAAATATGGTCGATCCTAATTCCTGTGGAAAGATGAGTTCCTTTTGCGATACGGCGTACCCTCACATCGGTCAATGTAGAACTTCATACTTTAGCGTGGCATTGCATACTGTCCAAGAGTGTTTATGGTGCATATCGGATACGACCACGGATAGCCCGGTTCAACAGAAACATACTCATCACACATAGTTTGAGTGCGCTGGTCGCAGACCATGGCAGGAGGCAGAGGCATAGCCCGGACACGCTCGATCACTCCTCCCGATTCTACGAATCTACCGGTCTGGGAACGACGGCATCCACGTGCTCAATTCCACCTGGTCGCCTCCTCTCCACCGTCAGCCAGGGATCGTCTTGCCTTCAGAGGACTCGATGATGTGCTTGAGGGGTTTGATGGTTCTGAGCCGGAGGATACTGGCGATCAAAGATTAGCAGAGAACTCGAGGAGGCCTAGAATAGCGGAGAATGAGGTAGGATCTCGGGGAAGGAAGAGGAGTCCCGTGAAGGTTTGGCCGCAGATTGGACATTGTGAGGATATTCGCGCTACGCACAAGCGAGATGTAATGAAGATGGTGAAGGAGATAAGGAAGAAGAGCGCGAGCAACGTTAGAGACGAAGAACAGAACGATACGTCGCCACCAGAAGTACCTGAGAATACTTCACAGATGGCGCCAAAAAGCAGCCAACGTGCAATTGGTGGAGACACTTCCTCGGACGAGCACACGATTATTGTCGCGCAGCCTCGAAAACACAAGTTCGCGTCTCCTACCTCCCCACGCTCCCCCTCAATCCAGCTTCCGCTTCGAAAGCGCCCTAGGACCCGGTCGCAAGGGAGACTAAGTGAGGTATATTATCTCCCTCGTATTCTCAAGACAATCGACCGTCATAACACGAGCCCTAAGAAGAAACAGAGATCTTCACAAGGGACTCTGATACCCAACGAGTCCCCTTCAGAATACTATAATCCCCCTGAAGATTCACTCAAAACGCAAGAAAACACCCAGTTTCTACCATTCAGAGACATAGCTCGACCTGGTAACAGGCCCCGTGAGGTTTTCTCAAGATCTCCACCTCAGACACTTCGAACGGCAGATCGTAATTTGACATTGGGAGAAGAACATTGGAAGAGTGCAAATCAACGCAATGGGATCATGGAAGATTCACGAGAAATACTCAGATTCCGATCCTCGACCGCTGTTCGACAACAGATTGGAACTTGTGGTGGCCAAGACAATGAAGTTTCCGAGAATCTTTTACTTATTGAGAATCGTCGAAACAAACATCATGAACCGTGCCAAGAGACCAATGCCCCATCTTTTCACCGAAGGAATTAAGAGACGAGACCAAAACATTGCCTCGGTGATCTCGTTCCGACAGACCCCGGAGGAGAGCGCGTTGTCGAAGAAAGAATTGTAATCGGAAGTCAGAAAACTTTAGGCAGAAGTCAAGTAAAAATGAGTTGTGGCCCGGCTCTGATTTTACTGGCAAGGAATACTCATTTTCGTTGACCCGGCCTTGAGCGAAGCATGTTCCGTGTACAGCTAGCAAATGTACTATGACCTCAAATTTCCCTAGTCCAAGAAATTTCTAGGTTGATGAAACCGATCAGAGGCGGCAATTTTCGGAAACCAAGGTCATTGCCGTAGCAAAATATATACGTTGGCTGTCGCATTATGTACAGAATAACAACAGGAGGACCTCTGAGCCACTAGAACCTAGTGAAAATAGCTCTCTGTCTATCATTCTTCGCATCGATCTGCCTCATTGTCGGAAAGGACTGGCTGGCTCGAAAGTACTTTGAGAAAGCGTGACATTGAGAACGTGCTCCGCAAAGGGCTGACGTGTAAATTGCTGGAATAGGTGGAGATAAAGAAGAAAATGCGAGAATATTGAGAAAATGAGCAGTCATAGTACGTGCAGAACTAGAACCGGTTATTTGCATGACACAGAATGCGTGCTCGATCAGAAAGACGTAGCTATGATGAAAGCGAAGCAATGCGAGACGTCGTCACGTGATTAACCGCCCCTTTTATCGGCCGCGGCAGCCTGAAACGCAGTACTCTGGCCCCATCCCAACTCGTGGAAACCAAGTATTGGGGGATTCAACGACAGGCAGCATCGGATTCTGCCTGACTGGCTCGAGAATTCCTCCAAGCCATTTCAAACCGTTCGTACTTAGTTGTTCTCCGTGTTTAAGGTGAGAAATTGCAGGGTCTAGGAATTCTGCTTTTAAGACAAATCAATCTCTAAGTCTACCGTTCCAATCTCAACGCAGTACAACTCGGCCCAGACTATTACAAGCTTTCTCAGAACGTATCCTAAGACCCGATTCTTTCCTCTGGAGGTCTGTCGCATTGCACAGGAGCTGCGACTGTGAATGAGGACGGTACTTAAAATATAGGGAGCCCGCTCGTCTACACCTTCGCCATGGGGGACTGGGACTTCTATTGCGCTTTATGCGCCTCGGACTTCTCCAACATTGAAATGGTTCTGGATCAGATCCGCAATGCTTTGGGCGCATCGGAAGAGAATGACGCGGCAACAGAATCTGAACGTGCCGAGGCTCAATCTTTTGTCACCGAATACTTTCCCGAATCAACCCTTCGGTGGAACGAAGTTCTCCATGCCTTGTCCTACAATCCAGAGTCGCTCAACCTGAAGAAGGCATATATTAGCGGGTCTGGCGGGTCTCAAGGCTACGGCAGTATCGAAGTCAAACGCGGGACTGATCAAAATGCACCGGGATCTCCGCAAAATACTGATGAGAAGCTTGACCTACAAGCGTATCCATTACCAGAAGCGGCCAGTGATGTGGCTCTCCCAATGCACTATGAATGTCTTTTCAATATCTTGCCCAAAGTCATTGGTGAAATGTCTACAGGATTTTTTGGTGACTGGAGGACGTGGACTATTGATAGGATTGACAAGGACGTGCTATGGGAGTCGTTCCAGCCAACATTGGAAGAATATCAATCTTACACAAACCTTGATCACTATGAAAGGAATGACGGCAAAGGAGAACAGTATTGGTATTTGAAGGCAGCAGATGTGTCCTCCGTCTCAAACCCCTTCGTGATACCTACTTTAGGGACTTATTGCGAAAATCTTCCGAAGATCCCTAAAATGGCTAGGGGGGACACCAGTGCTCCAACTCCGAGCTCTTTGGGCGGTGCGACTATAGACAAAGGCCCTTTTGGGAAACTTTCCGCGGATTTGCTCCTCCATCTGTTCGATTTCCTATCTGCCCAAGATCTCTACTCCATGCGAATCGCTTCACGAGCGGCTGCATCTGTTCCTCTACTACCAGGTTACTGGAAGCGTCGGCTGTGGACAGACATGCCTTGGGTATGGGAGTTACAGTCTGAAGATGATATCTCTCTAAATGGAGAATCTATCGATTACCAGACCGTATACCGTCAACTCTACCTTGACAGCTTCGAACAGCCGCGAAAAGGCAGCAAATTGCCGGGGCAGCCAGGTCTATGGAATCGTCGCCGAATATGGATGACGTGCGAACAGATCGGAAAGGAATACCTTTCCAGAATCGAAAAGCAGGCTAGACTAGAAAAGTTTCAAGGCCAGGACGCGGACCTCGCTCGCTGCAGCTTTGCTTCGCAGGTTCCCGAAATCGCATCGTAAGTTTGTTTTCTGCCTATCTATTATCTTAGATTGTGTCATCCTGCCGCCCTTCCCCCACGGCCTAAAGGCCCTAAATAGCTACGGTGAGCGGCCCGTAATCATTGCACGGCAGATTTGAAGCTACATGGACGCGATTCCTTCTACACAATTTCCAAGACTTGCCAGCGCCGGTGGAATGATCAAATCTGTCCACTAAAAACTGGAAGAGATGGAAGCCGCTCGCCCCAAATGGCAACTTAGTTGCGCCATGACAAGCTCAGCTCTCGTCTCGATCTCTGTTACCTGAATTGAGCTCTGATATTTTTTGCTTTACCTGTTTCATCTCCATGTGTGCCTCTCTAATGTCTACTACAGGAAAGTTGGGAAGAGCGCCACATCTTTCCAATTCCCTTTGATTCTGAGTTGGAACGAGGATATTCAGGACCAGAGCCTTGTCGCTTATTGGGACGGGAATGGCCTCCTTTCCGGCCTTGAAATTATAGATCACAGAGATTCCACGCCACGGACCAAGTGCAAGATTGGTTTTTCATTCGCAGCCAATCAATCTCGGATGGCCTTACAATCTTCGAATTGGCTGCAGAGCCTGGAATTGTGGACGAGTACTCCTGATTTGAGGAAAATGAGACTGAATGAGGACGACAATGACAAAACCGGGATCATTCGTCTGAGAGCGGTGCTTCGATCTGGCGAAGTCGTAGATCTTGTTTCTGACCCACCACCAATATGCGAGCGAACCTCGAAACGCCTTTTAATCCCGACTCGAGGCGCTACGATAGTCGGGTTTCAAGGGGTACTGGAAGATGCCGACAATGGTGTCGTGACCCGGTTTGGTCTTCTGCAGGCCGTCCCAGGCACTTCAAAACCACCCTCAAGTATCCAGGTTCCAATACGTGAGAAACTTGCTTGGCTTGATACCATTCCTGACCCTGTCTTTGAGCCCCAGCAATACGAACTGGGCTATTGGAATCCAAGCATATCCCAGGATCTCATACCTCGAGAAACACTGATCTTTGGCGCCACCTCAGCCGAACGAGCGCACGTAACCGGCCTCTCCGTTGATGATTCACTACGCCGTTTCGAGGTGCATTTTGACAACAAACCCTCCGAATCCATGGGCAACGCGCGCGATGAATTCTACACCTACATGGACAACAAGCGCCAACCGCGGACAAAGTTCTTCCCCATCGACGGACCTGGCGGCGAACGAATAATCGGCATCCAGCTCCAGGTCAACGCTCTCCCCTTCGAGCTGCGAATCATGACCAACCGCCGCCGCCAGGCCTTCTTCGGCCAGTACTGGATCTCGCGCAACGGCTCTGACGCAGACAAACCCGCCTACACTGCCTCCTCTGAAAAAGCCGTTGGCGGCCTCTACGCCAGCTTCGGCTACGCCTCCGGCAAACAACTCCAACTCGCATCCATCTCAACCCTCCTCGTCCCCGACCCGGACACCTCCAGCCAACAAACACCCCCGCAAATCGCAATCGCAGACATGCCCCTCGACCCCCACGGCAACCACTGGGACCCCTCCCCACCTCCCCCTTGCTGGGTCTCACACGGCCCCATCTACGGCTCCCAAGACCCCGCCAGCCACACGGTCACCTGGCTCGATCTCTCTCGCCCAATCTCCCGCATCGACGCCCTACAGTACAATCGCATCCACAACGAACCCCTGCCGCACGCGGACGCGAACCCGAACCTCCTCCCCTACCAGAAGGTGCGCGTATCCCGCGCGCGGCCGGTAGTCGAGTATTTAAAGGGGCTAAGGGTTGTGTACGCGGATGACGGGGAGGTAAGGACAGTGGCCGGCCCGCCGGCGGACGAGCCGGAGGACCTAGGGCGGCTGGAGGGCGGGCATCCGGGGTATGAGGATGCGTCGAGGGTGGGCGGGTGGTTGAGTAGCCGGTGGGACGTGCCTGGGGGCGGCAGGGTGAGGAGGGTGAGAGTGTGGAGCGACGGGTACGAGGGGGTGGGGGAGGTGTCGGTTTTTTTGAAACGGGGGCGTTCGTTTGGGGTGAGGTTTGAGATTGATGGTGAGGATGGTGGGGGGTGGGGACCGGAGTTTGGGGATTGCTTTGGGGAGCCGGTTGGGGAGTTTGGTGTTGGGGGGAGGGGGAGGAAGGGGGAGGTGGTCGGGTTGAAGGTTATTGTGGGGATGGGGGGGAATTGTGAGCATTCGAGTTCGGAGGATGTTGTGAATTGCGTTGGTGTGCAGGCGCTGGTTTGGAGGTAGGTAGGTAGGTGGGCAGAGAGGGAGAGGTTCTGGCTCACGCTGGTCACGTGAATCGTGTAAATTTATATCTACAGTTCACGTGATATTGTAGAGATTCTGGTTGGACTGGTCGGCTCGGGTTTGCATACTAGACTACGAGGCTTACCCACGCACGCCACGCTACTCTCTCCTCTGTAGAGCATGCGCTCCTGGAAATGGACAATGTGACCATGGAAATGGAGAGCTGCATTCCTATCCAGCCCGCCTTCATTGCTTACATCGATCTGAAGAAGCATTTCACAACATACGATTTACGTCGAGGTAGCATGACTCTTTGCACTCGCTCGAAGCGGTTCCCACAGATAGCATCACGTTACAGGTTGGAGAGGCGGATGATAGATTGTCTTATTCTACCAAAGTTGGTACATAGCGCAGCTACGCGTATTCGAAGGCGTGTGAAATTCAGGAAGCCCAGAACAGTTTAGAAGGAGAAGGCTCGAAAAGATTGAAAAAGAAACCTCTTGTTATCTATTTCGTAGAATGACTCCGCTGGTAGACTAGAACGCGTGTCTACGTCGCAACGCTAAGCCGTTGTAATGAGAGTGTTGCAGATAGCTTGGACGAGGCAGGACAGGCAGAGCAAGTTTTGCCATCCAGAGATCGGACATAAAAGCTGATATCTTAGAAATTGGCCACGGCCACCCGGTCACTCGATTGTTACGCATTGCCGGGTTATTGTGCCAGTCTGCTCACTATGCCTTCTGTTCCGGAGTAAGCTGTACTTCGACAATTGTGTCTGATGGAGATTGCACGTCCGTGTTAGAGTCGGTCGAAGTGTCTTTTGATATCACTTGAGTTACTGCAAGGCTCTTTTCGTTTTCTGGATCGCTGTCTCTTCCTTCACCAAGTGGGGGTTGGGACGGGCGCATAATTGTCGGATTCTTGTCGTCTGACGTGTCGACCACACCAAGCCTCTCGCCCCGCTCAGTGACTGGAACGCCAGCAGTACCTCCGCTCCAGGTTCCTAAGCCGAGCTCCTGATGGGCCATACGCTGTAGCTGCAACGTTTCGTTCGTAATCCACTCGAGTCGGCGGTAGTTGCCCAATGCATGTTTGCGCCGCCCCTGTAGATACATGTAGATAGGTTCGATCACGAGTGATACGATGATTAATAAACCGCCAAGGATGAGTGTGATGGCCAGACCTAGTACGCTGAAGGAAGTATATGCCGTACTCCGGACCTTCTGGCTGAGGCACGACTGGCTGCCGCTAACGTCAGGCATTGTCTTGTTCACGTATTTCTTCAAAGCTTCATCAGAAGGGCCCGTAGCCATGTCAACTGTAAGTCTTTGTATGTTTGCCATAGAGACACCCTGCCAGTGCAAGACTTCCTCCTGCCATTGATTTGGGGGGATAGGCCCCTGATTGCCATCAGAAAAGCTGTTTCGGGCCTGCAATGCGCTGTTTCGCAATATTCTTACAACCTCTGTCAAGGCGGTCCTTCCGTTGTCGAAGGCAAAGTACCAATAATTAAACATCTGCTCTTGTTCCTTTGAGCTCCATGTAATAGTCGGTGTTGGCTCAAGGCCAAGTGGAGAGCAGCGATTGGTGTGTGGATCGCAAAATTGATCTCTTGAGATGCAGCCAAGCACGTTGGTTTTATTATCAAATTCGTAGATCGGAAATTTATCGTTTGGATTGTCGATGACATATCGTGTGCCAGCTGGGGTACGCGCGGAATACCAGTCGTCTTCGACGGGCGCGAAAAATTTCACCCCGTCAGCAGATAAGAAGTAAAGAGATATCAGCGAATTGTTATGCCCTAACTCAGAAATCGGCATAAAGCTTGACTCATCATCGTATCCAGCCTCCCAATATTCAATACTACACAACACCAACGTCAGCAGGCAGGGGAGGCTATCTGAAAGGGAACACACTCAAGCTTGTAATCGGCATTGTTTACCTCTACCCCAACATCCACGTCGAAATGTAACGGGCGTCGGTAAGTCGCGTAATCATAGCCTCCATTTCGGCTACCATACAGGAACTCCAAAGATGCATTATCTGCGGTATAAGGCTTGGAGCTATTGATTTTTACATAGCCGTCGGTGACTAATGGCGCACATTCATCAACACGACGATATGCGAATCTTTTTTCTGGTGGTGTGTTTATGCCTAAATGGTCGTGAGAGTTGAGTAGACCAGTATCTAAGCGTAGATTTGCCGAATTATGAAGACAGATATTCTTCCCCGGGAAAGGACAGGAAGCATTTTTGTCCACTTGGAACGGAAGATTTTTCGTGACATACGTGGAACACACCTGGCCCGACAACTTGCCGTCGTAACATTGCTGGGCATACGCTTGAGCTGAGATGTAGCGCCGATTCATGTAGGAATAATAGTCTTGAAAGTAAGAAAGTATTGAATCTGGAGTGAGAATGACTCCACAGTTCTTATTAGCAACAAGGACTTCGGTTCCAGTTGCCGTGGAGATCTACTCGACGAAAAAGCCCCCAGTCAGCAATGTCATAGGTAATATTGGTATTCGAAGGTCGCAACAACCGCTTCTACAACATAAGAAAAACCACTCGGGATGTATGAACTCGGAAGATTCGAAGACAGAAAGGCTTTATGCACTCTTCGTGGAGATATGACCGTACCTGAGATGAAAATATACTGGCAACGTTGAATGCAATAGTCATTAGAGCGGCGACAGTGATCAAAGGAAGGAGCCGTTGCCAGTCATTAGGTGCTCTTTTGCGCCACCTCCATGCCATCGGAATAAGTGTCCGCAGCGCAAAGGTACCTGTAGCTGCGTTGCGTAGGACAGCTTGCCTCTGGTGATAAAGGCCATCTTGAGAAGTCCCCTTTGATAATCGCGAATGCGTAATGAAGCAAAATAGTCGCCAGAAGCATCTGCCCACAAACGCGACAAATAATGCCAGAAATACGGTCAGAAGACCGCCAGCGCGGTGATCAAGCGTGATCGTAGCTCCCTTGATCGGGCCGTAGGACCAGTCGATCCAGGCTCCAGTGTATATCGAATTTTCAGAAATCGCGTTTGTGATAGAATCGCCCATTTTAATTGAGCAGCCGTATGTTTGCAAATTTTGTATTTGAAAATAAAGCGGAGGTCCGATATGAATGAAGCGTCCCCTAATCAGAGTATGCGCTAGGAAGACTGTCAAGTTGCGAGTTGGCTATTTGCGCAAAAGACATGGCTGCGAGATATCTAGACAAAGCAGAGGGATTCGAAAGGAGTTATAGAGAGCTTGCGCATGGTAGTGACCCTCCACAGGAACTCCCTCGGGTCAGCAAGAGAGAAGTGGCTGCAGCTTAGCCACGCAAAGATACTGACGATCTGCGAAAGACCACCCTCACTATGCACGTGGACATGGGCGCGTCTGTACGAGTGATCCGTTTAGATGGCATGAGACCATACTGATAAGGGATTCCGTAACCGGATCTTCATTTTTAGCCAGGTCTTCGACAACATCGAGACGCCAAAGGAAGTTTTCGTGCATGCTTAGCAGAACGGCCCCAATGCTACCGAAAGACTGATAGTGTTTGGTAGACTTTTGTCCAGTTTTGGGTTTATCCGTCGGACGTATTATTCGAAATTTCTTCTTCACGGCAACACTCCCGGTTCACCAACCGAAGTCGAGACGGACCAAGCGGCCATTCCGATCTGCTTATGGTCCGCTTGCGACTATGGACATTTTTCTGAAGGTATTGGTGTCTTAGTAGGCCGTCCCTGAACTTGTCCAAGGGCGTGGCGTGGCATGAATCCTTTGGATGTTCAGTGCCATGTGGATTACTCCGGGCCAGCCTTATCATCGGTAGTTCTAGGTTAATTCTAGGTTAGTTGGGGGCGGGAAAACAAGCTTCATGTTTCAGGGCCTATCGATCCCCGCCACGGCCCGCCATCGACGTCTAGCCATTCCCTTGGCGTGCCGCTTCACAGCCACGCACATTCAAGTGCGCTCAACGAGAGGGCCTGCTGGAAAATTGTCAGCTGAAACTTCTTTCAAGAACCTGATAGGCTCATCCAGATTCCTCCCCCAAGCTAGCCTCAAAGTTTCGCTCATTAGAGCATCCTCCCACCTTTGTAAATTCCAGTCAAGATAAATTTATCGATGATAGGGGCCAAAGTGGCTGCGAGTCCGGAAAGTCGAACGGAGGCAAGTGCAAAGATTACTTGGCAGAGGTTTTGGGGCGACTCCGAACGATGTAGTCAAGAAACCCACGGTGCGGAGGCAAAGACTTCAGCCATTAGGCAAAGGTCATTCGAGCTGGGAGATCGATTTGACTTGCAAGAAAACAAAGCCATCAATACAGAAGTTCTCCCTGCCCATCTCAAAAGTCGTTTTGTTCTGTCCGCCTCTGCACACCGATAGTTGATCGTAGAACATATCAAAACACTCGGAAAGGACCCTGACCGATAAGTTCGCACTAAACGAGACGATTATTGGCAAGACCATGATGACGTCCAATCACAAATTCAGTATGCAACCTTACGGCAGTGTCGATGGCTGATCGCGTTCGCAAAGACGAAGGCGATTTGGAGCCGAAATATCTTAATGCCGATCCATCTTAGCTCCAACGAAAAACTCTTAGTCTTCTGCCGACGAGGGTCTGGACCTTAGTCATGGCCCTACAAGCTCGTGCGGCGCAAGCCCCGGAATTCTTGCATATTGGCAAAATACCAAAATCTTACGTTCGTCATTAGATACGTTGGGTTCAGCGGTTTGAAGATACTCGGTAACACCTTTCTACATCTTGTGTGCATGATATCTTCGAGCTGCGAAAGAATGAGCCGTCAATCGCAGTACCGATTTTCAACCTCCTTAAGACTTTCCCTTAAGTCGTTAGTTTTGGATTAAACACGCTCGTTGTCGAATGGAACGACGTGTACTCGCTTTAGAGATCGATTTTCGGCAGTTAGTATGCTCCTTGCTGCCACAGATCTCTTTGGTTTCTTGATTGGCAGCGACCTAAGGTAGGTCCACAATGCTCAATTTCAAAGTCCGTAAGAACCAGTGACAATGACTGTCAGTTCTTCAGCGTCCCAGCGCACCATGACTTTATCGCTAGTGATTCCGAGGCTCCCGTAGCGAATGCTCGCAGAACGATAGGTGTCAATTGTGGTTTGAAACTCGTAAGGTGCAAATTACAGCAGCTTTTTCTTCCAATCGGCGCTTAATTTGAACAAGTTGTAGAAGACACTCGATAACGATAGCAGAGTAGGAGAAATTTGTGATACCACTCTTGCAAGACGGTCTCCATGGATGAATCATTCAGTAAAGTATACTTTGCTCCGGGACCAATAGTTCTGACCCCCATCTAGCTCTTGATACCTTTTTACATCATGTCCCGAGCTTTCAACGCTTTGGTCTTGACACCCTTCGGGGAGAGTTCAGGAGTGACGAGAGCTGAGAGGTGCCTTTGGTAGCTGCATCAAGGCCAGTCTGGAATTGCATCATGAGCGAAAGAAGCTCGCTCTCCCCCATCGTTTCCCGCGTCTCTTCGGAAATAGGATCGTAAACACTTTCGCTGAGGCGTGAGCGCTTGGCTTCCTTCACTTGGCCATCGGAGGCGCGTTTGATGCCAGGCATAGCTCCCCAGTAATGAAATGATTCCAGAGAATGCAGAAGAGAGTGTGAAGGCACAACCATGAATTGAAGTGGAGCAATCAGGTGGTCTGGAGCTTCTTCGAGTGTGGCTGGTTAATTGAATTCTACAGGAGCAGCCAACACTTGGCTCTGCGGCGTGGGGAACGCCTGCCGCGTCTGATCAGCGCGTACGAGTCGCCAAGTCACGTAATTGCAGGGGTGTCTCCAGGAGCAAACTTACCTTACTCTTCCTTATGAATTCACCAGGCACACACCCACTAGAGTGGATCAAATGTCAATTCCCTACATAGCTTCACCTTATTTTGATCGCCGGGTTCCCATATGCTATGGGTTTGAGGGGCGGAAAATGGAGTGAATAACTTGGATCCCCGCGGTGAAAAGCAAGCTTCAAGGTTAGTGTTGATAAGGCACCTTTTTTGTGAGACTGAGAGACAATTTCATTGCCTTACCTTCGCTCTAGACGCGTCTTGAATTTCACATAGGTCTCAGACTAACCTACGAGAGAAATTGTTACCTCAAAAGAGGTATCCATTGCCTCCATCCACTGCCAAGAGTTCCAGATCCTTCTCGACCTAAATTGTTCGACTTCAGCCTCCATCGGCAACCTCCTTCCCGCCTTCCACCACAATGTCCAATAGCTCATTACCCATTGTTTCATTCTATTCGTCCCAGAAACCCTCACTAGACTATCAAGGTCGCAGCCTGGACGAGATACTCGCCTACGATGATTTTACACTTGAAGTAGAACACGACTACATTCAGATCCTGTTTCCCTTGCCCGAACCATCCCCTTTCAACTACTACGCAACTACCATTGACGCACAGACTGCCAAAGCATTTCGAGAATCCAAAAATAACGATGTGAGGGACAACCTGCGCCGGGCCCTGACACGCATGCTCACATTTTACGGATTCGATTACCAAGCGGCGACAGACTCCGGTGCTGCACCGAAGATTGTGCCATCGTCGAAAGCTAGCACGGCCTTTCGAAACTGGGTCAAACGGTTCAACCACAACCATCTCAGGATCACAAGGATCATTCGTAGCTTGCGAACTCTAGGTCTGGCGGCAGAGGCTCAAGCACTTCTAGATGCCCTGATAAAGGTGGATGAGGCGATGCCGGGAAAGCTTGGTCAAACGTCGTTGATGTTCTGGAAGAGGGCCGCAGAGAGACCATTGGAGTGGAGACCGGAGGATGAGGATGAAACGAAAGGGGGGCAACCTCGTGGCCCGAGTTGGCTGAAAGATCTTTGAAGCTGGAACGGGAAACGAGTCGTTGAACGGAGTCTCAAGAGAACAGGTAGAGATGAAAAAGTCTATTTCTCATCTCAGCGAAGGCATCGAAAATTTCATGACTGCAGCGCTACAGAGCTAGAGGAGAGCGATCTCATTTGTAACAGCAGACTTTTTTGTCATCTATTACATGTTGATTAATATTTCTCGGTAAGATAATTTCATACTTGCAGCCCGATACGTTTCCATGATTCGAAGGGAAGGGCTTGCTTGGAGCCTATATGGATATGAGGGCAAAGCTTGGTTAGGAATCATACCGGAATTGTGTGAGCGCATCTTTGTGCTGGCTTGAGTTCGAAAGAGAACAGCTCGGAGTCAACACGTGGTTGCAGATGTGATTTTCTCTATCTTTTCTGCTAAATTGGAATTCGTTCAATCGCAGCTATTTCAGATGCCCTGTTCCTTACACGCATTGTCAACAAAGTTTTCTGCCACCATCGATTTCAAATTCTCATTTCGTCGCGGGACTGGTGAGTGGTTAAAAAGTAACCTGGCGGACCCCGCCCTTTGACATCCGTCCCGCCCTTGTCAACAACACAGTGCGGGGAGTCATCGTCAATGACGCAAAAAAGTTAAAAAGGCCAAGCATCCCCAATCGAGGAATAAGAAAGAGAAACCACATTGACTCATTTCTTAAGTTTGCGTGTCAGTCATTCTGTGATCAATATCAACACTAGTCAAAGTCTCAAGAGCGGAATCTTTGGACTCACTCAATATCGACCCCTGGTCTCAATCCTTGCAACGTGACCCTCGCACTTACTATGGCCTCTTCAGACGCTATTCAGGCAAGCAATGGTACTCTTGAGACAAACAAGACACAAGATCTCTCGACAGCATCTCCAGAAAACACTAGCACCATCGACGCCGGTAAAGCCGAAGAGATCATCACAAATGCCCCTACCATCGACCCTCCAGCCCACCTTTCAACCCTTGCTCTCCACGCCGATGACCCAGTCAACGTAGTCTCGGACGTCGCTCCCCCCCTCCACGTCTCAACCACCTTCCGCTACCCATCAGACCCCTCAGCTCTAGTCCCACCCCATGAACACAGCGAACCCCACGACCCCGCCTCCCACGTCTACTCCCGCCACACCGCCCCCAACACCACCCGCCTCGAAGCCCTCCTCAGCAGCATCCTCAACGCCCCCTGCCTAACCTACTCCTCCGGCCTCTCCGCCTTCCACGCCCTCCTCACCTGCCTCGTCCCCCGCACCGTCTCCCTCGGCTCCGTCTACCACGGCTGCTACGGCGTGCTCAACATCTACTCCCGCCTGACCAAATGCCGCCGGGTCGGGCTCGACTGCGCCGCCGAGGACCTCTCGCGGGGCGACCTGGTCTGCCTGGAGACGCCGGTGAACCCGACGAGCGAGGCGTTCAGCATCGCCAAGTACGCGGAGAAGGCGCACAGCAGGGGTGCGTATCTGTTCGTCGACTCGACGTTTGCGCCGCCGCCGCTGCAGGATCCGTTTGCGTGGGGCGCGGATGTGGTTATGCACTCGGCGACCAAGTATATCGGTGGGCATTCTGACATGCTGGGTGGGGTGCTGGCTGTGAGGAATAAGGAGTGGCTGGGGAGGCTGTTGGAGGATCGGGTTTATCTTGGGAGCGTTATGGGGTCGATGGAGGGGTTTCTGGGCGTGCGGAGCGTTAGGACGTTGGAGATTAGGGTGGAGAGGCAGAGTCGGAATGCGACGGAGCTGGTACGGTTCTTGGATGCGGTGCTGAGAGGGAATTCTGGAGATAGTGAAGTTGAGCAAACGAAGGCGGAGAAGGTAAGGAAGGTATTAGACAAGGTTTTGCATACAAGCCTGCAGAAAGATGAGACAGGATGGCTGAAGAAGCAGATGCCGAATGGCTTTGGACCGGTGTTCTCAATCGTCATGAAAGAGGAGAGTCAAGCGAAGAGACTGCCAAGCAAGCTCAAGTTCTTCCACCACGCCACCAGTCTGGGAGGGGTTGAGTCGTTGATCGAGTGGCGGACCATGAGCGACGCAACGGTGGACAGGAGGCTATTGAGGTTAAGCATTGGAATTGAAGATGTGACGGATTTAAAACACGATCTTGTGGACGGCATGGTTGCTATTTGCGAGAAGGGAGACCAGAATGGAGTTCACGGGACCAAATGAGTTGCGTTGCATGGCACGATATGGACCTCAGAGCCCCAGTCACGATTATATGTCATTACCACCTCCGTCGAGACGACACTCACCTGGGGCAACCTCGTCATTACTGGCCACGCAGGAGCCGACATGTTCAAGCATGATCTTCTCTTGATCTCCCCTAAGCTTCAGCCGCATGGCTAAGTCACTGCTGTAGTCATCGCTAGCAATACCATCTCCCCGCAGCCTCCTTTCTACTTCGTCTCTCCTGCACGCCTAAGAATAGCCCAAACGTCCAGCGCATCGAACGCCTGCCTCATCGTCCTACCCTCATAGAGCTGGTCGACAACCCCTCCCAAGACATCATCGTTCTGAATGGAAAATCATTTCATTAGTACTCACAAAAGAATAGAAGATGAGAAACTCACCATCCCAGAAACCAAGAGCATCTCGTTCAGTATACTCGTCGCCGTGATCCACTCCCCCTCTTCCCTCTCATCCTCTGCCCTTTCCCTCTCCAGTACATTCTTGACTCGTTGCACTTTAGCTTCCGCCTCTTTCTTCGTGTCTTCCAACTCCCGGCGTAGTCTCGCCACTTCATCTTTAAGGCTCTTATTCTCTTTCTTTGCGGCAGCAAGGGCGTCTTTGGATTTGTCGGGGGGCATCGCAGAACGGCTGATCAAGCGCAGTGCTGATCTGATCTGATTGCCAAGATCATCGGCCTGGATGTCTTCTCTTTGCTGTTTGGTGCGAGGAGAGTTGAATGCTTTCGGCGTGGAAGTAGAAGACGCCGGTTTTGATTTGAAGGAAGGGACGTCCTTCTTCGTTTTGAGGATCGCGGCGTCACTTTGAGGAGAGATTTTCCGCTTCGAGCCGTTGGCAGCCTTGAAAAGACGGACGGTTGAGTGATCGTGAGCGCTTTTCTCGGTAACTATGTTGGGCTGATTGGTTTCACCTTGAAAAATTCTTTGTGAGCGGCGACGAAGCATCATTTGTGAGTCTGCTGCCATCGTTCACCTGCAAACACCTCACTCTAACAATTCAAAGGATTTGGAATTTTATGGACCAGACAACAGGGACAGGAATCTTCTCCGACTGACAACTCTCGGAGAAATTGTCCCAAGAACAAAGTGATGGGCGCTGGGAAACACAGATCAAAACATCTTTCCAAAACCGGCATCACAATACAACAGGGAAGCCGCTAGCTTTTGTTTACAGAGAGACACACCTTCGCGATCGAACCTTCCTCGGCCTACCTCCAATATATCGTACAGACCGATCGACAACTTGATACTAGCGTTTATTAACCCGGTCTTAGATCAGACGTTGTCGAGATCAGGGTGATCAATGTTCTCTGAATGAAAAGTGAAACGAAAGATCACCTTTTGGTCGGTGGGTCTCAACAACACCGTCAAAAAGATCCGAAGAGAGTTGCGAGGAATAAATGCAAGCACGCTTGATTACATGAAATGTGAAAAGAGGCATAGAGAGTGAGATTCGAAGCTGACCATATCTACATCAAGCCGTGGTGAGAAGGCAGCCTGTTTTTGTGCCAGTAGAATTATTCGCTTTGTAGCAAACCTAAAGGCGAAGGGTATGAGGGAGCATCTTATTCTTTGTCTTGATACGAGATTGGACTTTTTCAAGACATAGATCTGATGATCAGCTCTGATTCTCTGCAAGATCAAGATGTTGGTCGAGCGGAGAGGGAAAGAGAGAGAGTGTGTGGAATTTTGCACGCCAAGACATCGAATAAATGTGATCGCGGCTGCACACTCCCGAGAGGCTCATTGACGTGATTCGTTGTCAAACTAATCCTAACGGCTTTCGCACTACGTTCCAGTAACAACTTATGTCCTGAAGCTCCGCAGCGAAGCATCAGCATCAGATCAGCGTCTTTGCTGATCGTGCTGAGGACAGAGATGCACATGAAGCTCAAATACGCTCCCAGTTCTCCTTGAGATATATCCAATAGCGGTAACACTACACCTGGAATTCTCTTCTCTCCTCAAGACGTAATCGCGCTGCTTATGGTTTCTCAATTCCCCCAGCCCACCACACGCAGCCTCTCTTCAAGATCCTCAATATACTCTTTCGCTGCCCTGCAGACCCGCGTACCGGGCAAGCCCTCTTCCATACTCTCTCTTATATTCAGTGGTAGGCAACCCCAAAGCTCAACATTGCTCACCCTCTCTTCCTCTTCCATCTCCCGATATACCTCGTCTTCGTAGTCGACACCTTGGAGGAAGTCGATATGCAACTTGGTAGCAGTCAGGAGGCGGAACATGCCAGTGCTATTGTAGAGGATGGATCTGTCGCCGTTAAGGCCGCAGTGCATTTTGACATCGATTGGCAGTTGTTCTTTCAGCGCCATGGCAATTTCCGCTAGTCTGACCCGAGCCTCTGGGTCTTCACCCTCATCCAATCCAAACCCGACAATCTCTCCAGCAAAGCTGCCATTACCGCCAAGTAATTGCAAGTGCCTTCTCAACCGCTCAATCTCCGACGCAGCTGCAAGGAACCGTTTCTCATGATGCCGGAAACCGCTCGCAGCAGGTTTACGCACGTCAAAGCGTAGCTTTTCTTTCAACTTTTCGGGAAGAAGCGCGTCAAGGCGCTCAAGTGCTCTCGTTTCTCGCTCTGCGTTTTCAAAACGGGCCGCAGATGCAATGTCGATCGGTCTTGGCTTATCTGTAATTATTCGAAAACAGGGAGAGGTGGATGGCCTAGTTGATTTCCGTTGAGGTGAAGGAGTTGACGCGATCTTGTGGCCAGAACTTGTCGGTGAAGAAGGCGCTGAGATGGGAGTTAATTTTGTTTCTTCGAACGAGGATGAATAAAGGGACATACGGAAAACGCTCTCTCGGTCTGAAGAGGGAGTTTCAGGTCGGTTAGATATGAGGTTAATCACCGGAGTCTTATCGATTATGCTTTTAGGCAGATACATGATGGGATGAGTCGGCCTAGTAGTCATCAAATGATAGATAATGGCGGCGCGCAGTAAATTGGAGACGCAGAGGTTTAAGGTGTACCGTCGATAAGATCGCAGGGGGCCGGAGAGTAAGCTCAACCAAAACTTATATGTACTCTAGGTGAAGTCAAGGTGATTTCCGCCAACGTTGGCGAAATGACGCTTTCACCGGTCACGTGTTCTTACATCTGTCTGCCAAGAAATCAGACGGATGGGGAAGGCACGACTAGTCGGAAATTTATGAAAGCCTCTCCTGTTTTGCAGCATGCTGTAAATCTCATGGCTCTTCTCGAGTCAGCTGTCCTTCAAATATATGTTGTGAAGGTTGGCTATTCACTTACCTGCGTACTTGGAAAGAATTTCCTGCTTCAAGCTTTTCCACGAGTCACCTGGTAATAGAGATCCTGTTTTCAACTCCACAATCCTGAAGGCGACCTTTAGGCAGTGCCACTGATATTTCTGTCTCTTCCAGGCCATCACTTGCGATTTAGTCAGAACGTTATTGAAGCACCAGTGCATATGTCGAGAGGTAGAAAACAGATTCGCAGCTGTCTTGTAATCTAAGAGAGGGAGAAATTTATCAAGAAAGAATGGGTAGGAAAAAATAAAAGTAACGAAAGAGTAATGAGGACCATACATGGACGGGAAAGATGAAGGATGAGGTCCTGACACTGCCATTCCTATTGATCTCTATCTCGGTCTATCTACCACTTGCTCATGAGGCTTACGTCGTTCTTATGTCGTCTCGCTTCCATTGTTTGAAGCGCACAGATGAGCACCTATGTCTGCTGTTGGAGTACTTTCCGGACATCCGTGGTGCGGTAAGGCAAGGTTGGGAATCATTGAGTGGAGACATATGAAAGTTGATTGCTAAAGCCTCAAAGAAAGGTTAAAAGGTGTATGCGATGTCTTTATTGGTAGTAAGAGAAATTTCCAGCAAGTCCCAAAGAGGAGCACGGCGGAGAATTGTTCTATGTAAGTTCCAAAGATAGACTGTGGACACCTACTTATTCCAAAGACTGTTCAAACGTGATGACAGGAAAGTTGCAGGGTTAAAGTTGTGCTACCAGGCATCTTGAGATTCTAGATCTAGTCGACGTATGATGGAGAAGAATCGTCCCAAGGCATTCAAGTGCAACTGCCTTTGGTCCGATATCACAAGTCGCACGTCAGTCGTTAGCCTAGACCGCACCCACCATTCGAGGAATACGCCAGGAATGAGATGCCGTGAAATGTAAGAATGATAGCTTGCCTTAAAGTCGGTCGTCTTTTTAGTAAGTTAGATTGAGGTTTCACAAATTAAAAATAACGAGGCGGAGCGGAAGACCAGCGTTCTTTCTACGGAGGGCGATACGCGACCGTTGCGCCGCGATCCACATGTTGGCCCAGACCCTGGGGTCCAGTCACCTGCAACATCCACACCTGGCATGAAGTGTGACTTTCTCAAAAGCAATGATAGCCTGACTGGTATTCGTATATCTAAATACTAGTCGTCCGCTGAGGATTTTGATTGCCATATCTCAGCGCCATGGCTGGCGAAGAGCCACTTCTTCGCTCGTCCTCGCCTCAATCCGCCCGCTCTCAAGAACGTCAAGAAGAAGAGGATGCTTTGCTGACTGGCCGGCCTGTGTCTCGCTCCTCTAGATCACCCTCTTTCTGGCGACAAGCAGGTCTCTTCACATGGGCTCTACTAGCCACTATCGCCGTCATTATACTCGCCGTCGTATATCAACATGAACATACCGTTGCACACTCGAGAGTACGAACAGGAGGATGGGGACCAGACGGGAAACCTAGCGGAAAGAGGAACATGATATTCATGGTCTCGGACGGGATGGGTCCGACCAGTCTCGGTCTGACAAGATCTTTTAAACAAATTACGGAGGGTTTACCGTGGGACCAAACTCTCGTCCTGGACAAACATCTCATCGGCCAATCGCGTACCCGCTCGACAAGTAGCCTCATAACTGATTCCGCCGCGGGCGCAACAGCCTTCTCCTGCGCAAAGAAGAGCTATAATGGCGCCATCTCCGTCCTCCCTGATCATACTGCCTGCGGCACCGTCCTAGAAGCCGCAAAGAAGGCAGGCTACATGACCGGTCTCGTTGTCACAACTCGCGTTACAGACGCAACGCCCGCCTGCTTTGCCTCGCACGTCAATCACCGTGAATATGAAGACCTCATCGCTGAACAAATGATCGGTCAATACCCCCTAGGTCAAACTGTTGATCTAATCATGGGTGGCGGCCGATGCCACTTCCTCCCAAACTCTACCTCTGGCAGCTGTCGCAAGGACACCAAAGACGTTGTCCAAATCGCCAAGGACAGCGGCTTTAACTACATCGATAATCGATCGGATTTCGACCATCTTGCCTCCACTTCCGGAGTTAAGCTACCCCTTCTCGCCCTCCTTGCTGAACGCGATATTCCCTACGAGATCGACCGTGTCCATGCCTCTGACATATACCCCTCCGAAGCCGAGATGGCGAGCATGGCTCTCAATGCGCTTGCGGCAGCCACCCAATCTTCAGATAAGGGTTTCTTCATCATGATTGAGGGGTCGCGTATTGACCACGCTGGGCATGCGAACGATCCAGGTGCGCAAGTGCACGAGGTTCTCGCTCATGATGCAGCCTTTGCCGCCGTACTTGACTTCCTCGACAAAGAGCAGACGGAAGGTGTTCTGGTCAGCACCTCAGATCATGAGACTGGAGGTTTGTCGACAGCCAAGCAGCTACACAAAGAGTACCCGCACTACAGATGGTTCCCGGAGGTTCTGGGCAATGCGACGCAATCCACGGAGTTCTTGGGGGGCAAATTCTCGGAATACAAGAACGGAGATGGGAGTAGCAAGAACAGGCTGGAGCAGCGGAAGTTTGTCAGGGACGAGCTCCTCTCTCCGGGTCTAGGAATCCACGACGCTTCAGACGACGAGGTGGACAGTATACTAGACGCGGAAGCCATCTGGCCGCCCATGTACATCTTCTCAGATATGATCAGCCGAAGAGCGCAGGTGGGCTGGAGTACACATGGGCACTCTGGTAAGTATATATCCGATACCTCTTCGGAATTTACATCCCACTAACTACACACCCAGCCGTCGACGTCAACATCTACGCCTCCGACCCCTCCCACGCACCCCCCTTGGTCGGAAACCACGAGAACACCGACGTCGGCGCCTTCATCGCCGAGTACCTCGACCTCGACCTCGACCCCGTGACCCAGGAACTGCACGAGAAGGGCGTGAAGACCAGCCAAGACGGCAGCAGCGAGTGGATGGGCCCCGCGAATCTGCCCAGCCAGGAGGGGGATGGGTGGATGAGTCTGGATACGTACCATGGGGACTTTAAGGTGAGGAAGAGGGAGAGGAGGGATTGCGGGTGTGGACTGCATTAGATTTACACGTAGAGTTATCAATGGACGGTGGTAGGGGATTAATTCGCTTGCGGTGCATTGGGACGGCGCGTGTCGGGAAGGACAGATACAGATTTGCATGTCTTTTGGTCGGGAAAGCTTTGGGGCGCTGTATCAGATCATTATGTATTTCATGTCGTGGGCTTTAGCGCGAAGACTGAGAGATACCAGAATGTGTAAGACAGTCGATTTCAAAGAACCCTTTGCGGCTAATTAATTTGCAAGAGTCTTATAAGCGCCTGGCCTTCCCATGAATGTGCACCATCCAGTTATTAGACGTGTAATCGTTAGCAATCCCCATAATATAGCAAACCGCTCACAACTAGCCACGCCAGTGCTGCGTACCTATCCTGCTAACCCCCCCTCCAAATCAGCCGCCCTCCTCCTCCCCCGGCGTCACAAGCCTAACCTGCTTCCTCCCCCCTCCACCCCCACCCCCACCCGCACCCGCCCCAGCGCTCAAAACCCTCCTCGTCCTCTCCACCGCCCCACTCCTCTTCGCAACCACCCCATCCGTCTTCGCGCCCATCGCCGCACCCCCCCTCAACAACCTCGCCTCTGCCTCCCCCTTCCTCTGCTCCTCCAAGCGCGCCTCCCTCGCCGCGCCCGGCGCACAGTCGTGTCCGCACCCGGGCGTCGGACAACAGCCGGGGCTGTCGGGCGCGTCGAGCCAGGCGAGGATGCAGGACCCGTGGCCGCCGTGGCCGCAGGCCTGGCAGGTCGTCCAGAGCGCGGTGGCGCCGCGGTGGTGCGTGGTGTCGGCGGGCGATGGTGAGGTGTTGTAGGGCGAGGGCGAGGAGGAGGAGAGCTCGAGGATGTCGTCAGGCGGCGGCGGGTGGATGGAGAGGCAGATGGGGCAGGGGTCGCGCGGCTGGTGGCATTGGGTGCAGATCGAGGGGTTGGCGTTGGTGCCGCCGAGGGGGGCGGCGCAGTGCGGACACGTGGCGAAGACGAAGCGGCTAGTAGCCGCACTGGAGTTTTGGCTGGATGAGGATTCTTGGAAGATGTGGGTGAGGCCGTGATCTTGGCAGAAGTTCCGGACTTCGGCTGCGGCGACGGGGAGGTTTTGGGCTTGGAGAGAATCGTAGTAGGTAAAGAAGATAGTACTGATTACACGTGCAAAAGTAGTGGGTTCGAACAGTCGTTTGGTGAATGATGAGTCTTCGCAGGTCTTTATACTGTCGCCATCATGTAGAGGTGTCCAGAAGTAGAAGGGGAGAAGGTGGAAAAGAAGTTGGGCGGCAAATTGGCAATGACTGGTGCCGTTATGACCTTGTAAGTCTGTCTCGAGACATGAGACGAGTAACGGAAGAACAGGCCATGGTGAGCGTGCTTTGATGGGCGTCGCCGCAATTGCTGCGGATTGAGGTCGTTGAAAATCTTGGTAGATTATATTGGGTGACGACAAATCTTCGTCGACTTGGAACGACGGCCCTGTGCTGTCTACACTAGGTCTCTGGACTCTTGAAGGGACGGTTCGCCAGCGCTCCTGGTCTTGTGGTCTCGAAGACAATTGAGGAGACATGCGAAATTGTTCCACGGAAGATCCAGCAGGCGAGGCTGCGAGACTATTCTCCTTCGTCCCGAATGAAGAAGTCATATGGCTGAATTTACTCACATCTTCGGAGTCTGTGATAGATTCCATCGTTGGCGGTAGCTCATCGGCCGCATCGAAACCAAACGTGATGTCTCTTTCATCGAACGAACGATCAGCCGATTGACTCTCTGCGTCATGCTCGTTCCTCCTCCTAAAAATCTGGTCAAGATGACCAACATCGCCGCTCTCGTTTGAAGGCGGGGATGACGGTTCGAAATCCGCATGCTTATGA
This sequence comes from Pyrenula massariospora, assembly GCA_021030905.1. Taxonomy (NCBI): domain Eukaryota; kingdom Fungi; phylum Ascomycota; class Eurotiomycetes; order Pyrenulales; family Pyrenulaceae; genus Pyrenula; species Pyrenula massariospora. Next base: position 555,977 of record JAGFMI010000020.1, read on the forward strand.
TTTGGAGCAACTTGCGGCCAACGGTCTGGACTAATGGCGTGATCTCTCGATAGTTTAGGGGATTCAAATGATCCCTGGACGGACCTAATTTTGTGGGAACTATCAGTGGAGGTTGAGAACATGGGGAAGCTTTCGGCAGAGTCATAGCGATATATTGCAGCGGTGGTGTCAGGTTCGGCATCGTTTGGCTGATCATAATTGAGAATCGGCCTGCCTTGTGCACGGTAATCACGTAGCGCTTCTCTTCGATCGTCTTCATCGAGGTCCTCCTGCGAAGTAATATGTTTTTCCTCCGCGCCAATTCTGGCATTTTCTACACCTGGAACAAGCGGCTCTACATTTATTCGTGGTCGGTGGTATTGGCCTAGAGCCGTTGCTCGGGTGGACAAGGGAGACGAAGAAGGAGAAGAACGGGGCGAGCTCGGCGGCGATGAAGAACTGCGGTAATTATCTCCCTTCAAAGCATTTGATGCTGCAGCCGCAGCTGAATGTGCATTCAATAAAGACGGGGGTAGTGGGTCAAGTTGTTCTGCATCATGTCCTGTGGCTTGATCTTGGAGTATTGAGCCAGGTCGTTCAGGAAGAGGCGAACCTTGCGCTGCTTTAGCGAGTGGCGTGGTCATATTAGACGTACTATCAAGGTCGTTTAGTCCTTTTTGAACGGCTGGCTCGAGAAAGCCCTTGACTACAATATCTTTCGTCTTGGACTGATGGGGTGGCCGCTGGTCCTGTTCCTGACCAGGCACTATCTTTGATCTGATAATGGTCGCTCCGGTTTTTCTGGCACTTTCCCTTGCTAGCATTCCATTTCTCTCTCGGCTCTTCTCTAGTCTGTTCTGACGATTTTGTTCGGCCCATAACTCCAAGTCAGCAACAACTATTGCTCCGAGTATTCTCCAGGATTGAGCCAGGCGATGCAGCGATAATTCATCGCAGACTATGCTGTTTCCTTTGAAAGCCTGATTCAATTGCGATAAGACTTCGTTTGGTCGTTTCATGGCCTTATCTCGGGTCAATGGTTTAGAGTAGTTGTCCGCCAGGAATCGAAAGGCTATTTCACCTTCTACAGCGATATCCAGGTCTACCCTGATACCTACCTGGTCCTCGTTCGATTGTCTGTCTTTTGGCAAGCTCCGATCAAAATCCATAATTGTAGGTGTTTCGTCCCTTGAAGGAGGGGTATTCTCTTGCGAAAGGAGGTATCGTGGGCCAGATCCCCTGTTATGTCTCCGTGCCCAAACGTTCGTGGACATATCAGATTGGACTTCATCGTCTACATTAGCGTGGCCTGCTGCAGGTTTTCCCTCGTTACTTCCAGAGCCCGGAACAGCGCCCAGGCGCGGAGCAGACGATAATCTACGTGCATGGAAATCTTCAGAATATGTAAAGAGCTCATCATCACGTAGCCAGACCTTTGGGCAGATACTAGTCGCACCCAAGACCTGCGAGGTATATTCGACATCGTTCTGGGTAAACATTCCCTCATTTCCGACGGTCCAGAGCAAATCACGCGAATGCCAAAGCATGTCAGTCGGTGGAGTTCTATAACGATCAATCTCCCATATTGGGATCAGAGGCTGTTGAAGATCCCAGACATGGAGTCTAGGGTCCTCTAAATTATAGGATGTGACTAGGTGGTTGCAGAGCCAGTCACCAGAAGACTGTAGCTCTGGCGGTCGCCAGCGGACATTCATCACCGCTTGCGGGGTTCTGAAAGAAAGAAGGGGGCGTTGTCTACGTTGGGTCTTCGAAAAATCCCAAACTTTGACGTTGCGGTCAAGGCTCGCAGAAGCTAGGTGCTTACCGTCAGGATGCCAATCAATAGCGTAGCAGGCCTTTTCATGTGCGTTAAGCCTCAGCATTGGGCCAGTCATGTTGCGAAGATCCCATTTTTGTATAATGCCGGCGTCCGTGCATACTGCAAATTCAGTGCCTTCTGTCGGCGACCACCTGATGTCTCTAACGGCATCTGCGCGACCGTGAATAGTTCTCTGGCTGACCATCGATAGTGTACCTTTACTTCCCGTAAGGTGTCGAACATCCCAGAGCTTAATGGTAGAGTCATGGCTTCCAGAAAGGATCAAACTTGCTTGAAAAGGGTTTATGGCCAATCGATGCACTTGGCGACTATGTTCGTGAAGACGAGCAAGCTCTACCTCTGGTCTTTTGATATCATAAAGAACAATGCGCCCATTGCTCGCCGCACTGACAATGATGGAGGCGTATTGTGAATGGGACCACTTCACGTCTGCCGAAGCCAGGTAGTCCCGGTGGGTTGATGACGCGTTAAGGCTGGTCTTGTGAGCATTGTGGGTGGAGGCATAGGACGTGACCGCAGCACGGAGATTGAGCTCTTCGACGACATTGCATTTGTCGATCCGGACGGTCTTGAGAATCTCTTTCCCCGCAAGAATGGCATGTGTCTTCTGAGGCGATATGTCAACAGCCGCGATGGGTATTCCCGTCCGATGAGACGCCGTCTGAGATGCGCCTGGCCTATAACACGATTGTCAGCCAGTTCAAACTCGGTTACACTTGGGCACCGCAAACACACAGATATTTGCGAAGGCCGGCTGGGTTGGGCGCCGAACGCGAGACATCGGAAGTGTTTGTTTGGATGTCTGACGGACGATGTCCAAAGCCCAAACCCAGCGGCGCGACCAATCTTTGTAGCACTCCCGGACGAGCAGTCGCTTGGCGCGTCGGTGGGAGAGGAGGCGCAGGAGGAGGGGGGAGAGGAGCGGGTCTAAGAGATCGTTCTGCCATTATGCTTTCACGGTGGATGCGGCCTGTAACAGTGGGTGATGGAGGCGGCGGCGGCCATCTTGGTGCAGGGATCACATGCACTGAGCGCAGCTGACTGGAAAATGCTGCGGCCGATGGCGAAGAAAGTTAGCATGGCGGGGAGAGGCAAACGAGGTGGAGGAGATGACCCTTTCGACGCTCAGCCGGCGGGAAGGACCAGTTCGCCGTCCGGGGCACGGGGAAAGCAAAGGATGGAGGATTTCGGCGTCGAGAGGGTGAAAGGGGGATTTGTGCAAATACTGTGTATTAAGATGCCGGGGGGTGTGAGATCTATGAGGGCGTGCATGGCGTTGCAGGTTGCTGCCAGTCAAAGCGGCCCACGCGGGACGCCCCCTGCGCCAGCTGCAGTCGCGGTGCGGTTCTCAGATGCAGCATCGAGCATGACGGAATCTCGATACCGGTGCCGCGGTGCGCGGGCTGTGGTGTGGGAGGGGCGCGCAGGCCATCGACGAACGCTTACTCGGTGGCCGCCACCATCCCAGCACTCCCTCCTCCGAGTCCAGGCCCAAAACATCAACCACCATGCCCTCGCCAGCTACAGCAGATCCTCACCATCGTCTCTACACTTCCCAGTCTACCTTTTTCCAGCATAGAACCTGTCCGGCGCCCCGAGGCGGTGAACCTCACGCGCAACCGCTTCGCGAGTCGAAGACAAACACATCACACGACTCGCCTGCAACCCGCCTGTGCTGCCAGACGCCACCAACCCTTCTAAGGAATTTCAGGAATCCCCAGCAGCGAGCCGGCCGGGCCACTTGACCTCATCCCCAACGCGAAATACCTCCCTCTGCCATGACATAGACCTTCCTCACCTGCTCGTTGCATGCGCTCTGCTGCTTTAAGTTCCACGCATTGCCCATCCCTCCGTTCCCAATCACCTACCTAGGTAATTCCCACCACCGCCAAGCGAACAGTCGGCGGTTGCTGTTGTTCGCCAGTCATGAGAAACGTCCAGCAATAATAGAACGGGTCCATCGGGAGGATATCGCGGTGCCAGGGTCTGCGGGATCCGGTGGGAATCATGGCCGAGAAGGGGTTTTCCGCGCATTGGGGTCACCACGAGGCGACGTTGAACGTGCTCAACACGGCCAAAATTGCTGCTCCCATCGTCTCCATCCTTCTGTTTGTGGTCGTCTTCGTATCCAGAACAGTTCTGAAGGCTCCGGGCGAACCGTCTCCGCCAGCCACGCCTACGCTAGGCCCGGGAGGAAGGCCCCTTCCTCCCAGAAGAAAATCAGCGAGAAAAGCAAAGCAAAGCCTAGAGAGCTCGGTTTTCTCGCCTGGTACCAAAAGACTGGTCAATTACCTCTCAATCTTAATACTTGTAACATTTCTGGGTAATGCAGCCATTATCGTCCTGCAGACCATAATTTACCGGCACGATCACTGGTGGTGTGGCCAGTCCGCGATTGTATGTCGAGTCAACATCCCAGATTCGTTGCAGCACACTCTAATTGTGAGACAGATCTATGTCACCGCTTCTTTCTTTGTGTGGGCAATCCTATTGCTGTCTCTCTTTGACATCTCGCCTTCCCCTAATGTCGCTCACTTCTGCGCATGGGCTGTATCTATTCCTTTGGAATTGGTCATCCTGGGAGCCTCCGTGGCTCTGTATTCGGGCCCTCACAATGAACCCATCATTGGAGATCCTAGGGGCGGGAAGCACCGGAAGTCAGCCACTTTTTGGGAATGCGTCGACGTTGCTATCATTTTCGTCCGATTCGCCACGTTTCTGGCATTGTTCCTCGCCTACGCCACGGTCAAGATTTCTTGCAGGAGGAGACATTCGTGGGACCAGGAAGATTCATCTACGATTGAAGACCAGGCTCCTTTGCTACCAAATGGCGTCAATGGGGAGCATGCGAATGGCTCTCTGAATGGTCATGGCTATGGCTCTACTTCGCAAAAGCCGCCAAGATCCAAGGAGCAAGAACAAGATCCGTGGGCCAAGCCGAAAGAAGTACCCCCTGTCAACTGGTACCAGTACTTGAAAGGTTTCACTGTATTTTTCCCATACTTGTGGCCAGCAAAATCTGCAAAGCTGCAGATGATTGCATTGACATGCTTTACTATCATCGTTCTCCAGCGGGTTATTAATGTCTCCGTCCCAATCTTAATCGATTGGATTGTAACTGCACTTGCTGGCGAACATAGCCAAGGCCCTCGAGTCCCCTGGGCTTACATCTCGGTGTACGTCGTACTGAGATGGCTTCAGGGAAATGGTGGGCTCTTGAACGCAATTCGGGCAAGCATTTGGATACCTGTGGACCAATACGCCTATCGAGAATTGTCTGTGGCAACATTTCAACATGTGCATAGTCTGAGCCTTGATTTTCACCTTAGTAAGCGAACGGGTGAGGTACTTTCGGCTTTAAACAAGGGCGGATCGATCAACACTTTCTTGGAGACCATCATCTTCAACCTTGGGCCAATGCTTTTCGATTTGTTTGTCGCTATTGTTTACCTAGGCATCAAATTCGACGTCTACATACCTCTTGTGATCGGCATTGTCACCTTTTTCTACGTTTACATCACCATCCGCATGGCACAATGGCGGCAGGAGGTTAGACGAGCAATGACAGACTCTAGCCGGGAAGAGTTCGCTGTTAAGAATGATTCACTTGTTTCATATGAGACCGTCAAATATTTCAACGCGGAGAAATATGAGTTTGGAAGATATAGAGACGCAGTACGCAAGTATCAAGGCGCCGAGAGCAAGGTTGTGGTAACGCTGCAGATGATGAATGTAGCGCAACATTCTTGTTTCATGTTGGGTCTGCTTATTGCTTGCTTCATCGAGGCATACCAAGTGGCTCAAGGCCAGCAATCAGTTGGATCATTTGTATCCCTGATTACTTACATTGCTCAGCTTCAAGCACCCCTGAACTTCTTTGGTACTTTTTTCAGATCTATGCAGTCGGCTTTGATAAATTCGGAGAGGATGCTGGAACTTTTCAAAGAGCAGCCCACTGTTGTCGACCTACCGCATACAGGGCCATTGCCATCGCCCTGCCATGGCCATATCGAATTCGACGACGTTACCTTTGCCTATGATGCTCGAAAGCCCGCTCTGAACGGCCTTACCTTCCAATGTCGTCCTGGTACGACCACAGCTCTTGTTGGTGAATCGGGTGGAGGAAAATCCACAGTCTTCAGGCTACTTTTCCGTTTCTACAACCCCGAGACAGGCCGAATCAGCGTTGACGGTAGCGATGTCCAAGATGTTACAATTGACTCAGTGCGTCAGCAAATTGGGGTTGTACCTCAAGATACAGTCCTATTCAATGAATCTTTAATGTATAACCTAAAGTACGCAAATCAAAATGCCACTGACGAGGATGTCTATGAAGCTTGCCGAGCTGCCTCTATCCACCACAAAATCTTGACCTTCCCCGATGGCTATGAGACAAAAGTTGGAGAACGAGGCTTGCGTTTATCAGGAGGGGAGAAACAGCGTGTGGCAATTGCTCGGACCATCCTTAAAAATCCTCGGGTCATACTGCTCGACGAAGCTACTGCAGCACTTGACACTGAAACAGAGGAACATATCCAAGGGGCTTTCTCACGGCTACAGGAGGGCCGCACTATGCTCGTCATCGCGCACCGGCTCTCCACCATCACCAACGCAGATCAGATTCTTGTCCTCAATGAAGGTCGTGTAGTGGAATCCGGCAGTCATAAAGAGCTGCTCTCCCTTAATGGCAAATATGCCTCAATGTGGCGAAAGCAGATCCGTGCGCAGGAAGCGGCGGTGGAGGCTGAGAAGCTCCGACAGCGCGCTGAAGCCATCATGGAGGCGGGCGGCATAGATTCACAAAGTCACAGCGAAGACGAAGGCTCCAAATCCGACAAACAAGAAGGCAAAGAAAATTCCCTTGAGAAATCAAAGAATAAAAAAGCAATGTTTCTGACACCAGCTGACGCTGCCGAGCGTCGGCCGCAGAGTCCTTAACTCCACGATACGACATGACATAACACGATACCAAATACGTTTTCCTTTTCGTTCCAAAATCTCCAGACATGATTATTATACGTTTACAGAGACGGCCATTGGGCGGCTATCTTCATACTACCTAGATCCGGCAACGGGCACACGATCTCAAGAGAAGCTCATTGAGCTGGCGCGCTTTTGTTTTTCGGTTCTGATTACTGTTTTTGATACGGTTTTGCACTACACTCCTTCTTATTTTGTTAGCATAGCAAGCACGGCGGCCAAAATTGGCGTTGCATAAAGCATCACGGGGGGCGGACGGTTTGGGGAGCCTGAGACGGGTGGGCTCTCTTGGGTGACGGTGGCTCTCGGGATGTACAGGCTGGCTTGCTGGATGTACGGATTGGCGATAACGGTAGAGTTTGCCGACCAAATGCTTGAATGCGCTGGTTGGAATCCCCAAAAGCATTTCACACCTTGGCTACGTTCATAATCATTGTGATTCTTTGTGGTTTGACTGGAGATCCGGTGCACGCCCTTTCCAAGCCATTGTTAGTAGATGTTTACCGAAGTCTATATCATGCCATGCGGATCTACTTTGTCTAGCTAATTTATCTTGTGTTTGGTGAGTAAGCCAACAGATTAGGTATCCAGTTGGCCCCTTCTGCAGTGTCGGCGGCATTTTTTGATGTGGAATCATCCCAAGCTACCCCTCCCCCTCCAAAAAAATAATTGGCTGATATCGATGACGCAACATCGGTCTTCCAAATCATCAAGTCTCCAAAACACTCTTGTAGAAGATTCCACAACACTTCCTTATCCAACTCTCCTCGATTCTACCATATAAGTTTTCCGACCCGCCTTTCCAGATTTTCCTGCGAGTCCTGTCAAACACGATCTCAACCCGTACCACCAAGTCCACCCCTATCGCGCGAGACAAAGCCCTCACCATAGAGCTCAAACCCCAAACCCTCATCCTCCTCGCCTTCACCCTCCTATCCACCCTCATGGCCTTCAACTCCTTCACCATGCCCGGCCTCCCAACCTACCTCACCCGCCTCTTCCGCCCCTTCACCAGCAGCCCCTCCCTCTCCCTCGCCGCCGGCGACTCCACCACATCCACCACCACCTCTCCCCTCCCGCCCAATGCCCAAAAAGCCACCGTCGCCGCCGGCTGCTTCTGGGGCGTCGAGCACCTCTACCGGCGCCACTTCGCCACCCACGGCCTCCTCGACGCCCGCGTCGGCTACACCGGCGGCACCACCTCCACCCCGTCCTACCGCCAGGTCTGCTCCGGGCGCACGGGGCACGCGGAAGCGCTCCAGATCACCTTCGACCCGGACCGCGTCTCGTACCGGCAGCTGCTCGAGTTCTTCTTCCGCATGCACGACCCCACCACGCTGAACCGGCAGGGCATGGACACGGGCACGCAGTACCGGAGCGGGGTGTGGGCGCACGACGAGGAGCAGTTGAGGGTGGCGAGGGAGGTGAAGGAGAAGGTCGGGGAGAAGTGGTACAAGGGGAAGCCGATGACGACGACGGTGGAGATGATTGAGAGGTGGTGGGATGCGGAGGATTATCATCAGCTGTATTTGGAGAGGACGCCGGGGGGGTATGAGTGTCCGGCGCATTTTGTGAGGGAGTTTAAGGAGCCGTTGGACTGAGGCGGGGGTAAAAGGGGTAAAGGGGGGATATGGAAGATGAGGATGAAGCTTTGCACAGGCTTAAAATGATAATTTGGTTAATCTGTTTTACCAGAAAACGATACCGCGGTTTATTTGAATATGTGACATGGTCCTTGACGCAAGTCCCTGTCCCAGAATCATGATCTCGCGGGGAGGAAACTTCACAATAAGTGGCGTAGACCTAGAATGAAAAGGTTTTGAGCAGACATAGGTTTTCCGTTTCTACAACATTTCAAAAAATGTGACGCCGAAACCGAGAACGATTGTTCAATTGAATGTACTAGGTTGACACAACATCAGGCCGTGGCCATCCAGAACAGTATCCCACATGAAGCTCCAGTGGCTATCCAACACTACCTTCAGCGACTGGATAGCCCGTGTAATCCAAACAAACGCCATACATGCCCGCTTGCAATCATTCTCGTGCCAGAAAGCAATGTCCATACCCATGCCACCTAGATAGTCCAACAGTTACGCAAAGAGAACGCGCTGGTACCCTCTCAACGCCAAACGCTCTTACTGCCCGGCATCAAACTTCCCCTCGCCCCACCCTGACCATGCGCCGGAGTCACGCTCAGCCTCGCCGCCGCCCGATCGCCGACCGACACACTCCCCTCCCTCCTCATCCCCCCATCGATCCCCAGTGTCGTCCTCCTGTTCGCCTTCCCGATCGGCCCGGCCCGCGGACTCAACACCGACGCCTTCCACTCATTCTCCTTCTCGCTCCGCACCATCCGGCGCGCCTGCCCGGCCGAGAAGAGACCGTCGCTCGGCGGGCTTCCAACCGTTGCGGCGGTTGGTGAGCGACGTCTCTGCGTCCGCTGTGCGCTGGGCATGTAGCCGAGCGTACCGCCGGATGGGGCGCGGGAGTGGATGTTGGCGGAGGATACACGGCGTTTCGCCATTGCGGATCGGACCTTGAACGCTTCGGCGTCTTTGCTGGAGAAGGTGTTGTTGTTTTCTGTGTCGGAGCCTGAGCTGGCTACCGAGGAGCTGCTGGAATTCGCTCTGCTGCTGTTATGTTCGACATGGGAGAGGGAGCTGCGGTTTAGCGCGCTGCTGGTGGGCTCAAGCGGCCGAAGTGGTGAGTTGTCGGGCTCGTTGTCTGAGGAGGATAGCGATGTCATGACTGGTGGAAGGATTGATTGTGAGAGAGGAGAGCCATCAGCAGAAGATTTCTTAGAGAGGAAACCAGCTTTGAAACGGCTGTTTCTTGAGAAGCTAACATCTGTTTCGGGTGGTGCTGGGATTGGAGAAGAGCCTGTCTGTTCTGTCGGAGGTGGAAGAGTGGAGCTCAAGGTTGGTGGCTGCAGAGGTAAGGTAACTTCACTCGAAGAGACTTCAGGTGTAGTATCATATTTTCGTGGCGTCTTTTCGAATTCAGCTAACGTGCCATCCTCTGTATCGTCCTTCCATCTAACTCCCCGTTTCAAGCCCTTCACCGGTGACCGCTTCTTCTTCGGTGTGAAAGACACTCCTTTCCTTGCACTGCCTAGCAAGCCCTTACGTTTTGGCGAGGCCCTCATTGGTGAAGCTGCAATATGAGGAGCCACAGCCATTGCGACGTTTGGTGCTTTAAGTGGCGTTCCCCCTACCACACTAGCAGCCTGTTTCCTTCGCTTCGGCGTGCCTGATTTGGTAGGAGCAAAAGCTTCGACCGGAGCGAGACTTCCGTCGGGTTTGACAACATGCGATGTCGCTTTCGTACACGATGACAGCATCTTTCCAAGGATCGAGGTTGCATGCTCAACAGCTTCGTCCACGCTCATCTGGTTAAGGTTGTCGATGGCGGATATTGTCTCGAAGTGTGCTTGCAAGAGGACCTGAGTGATTGCAGTATCACCAACTCTGTCTTGCTCGGCAACAGCGCAGAGCGCTTCCCTTTCTGCATTTGACTTGAGAAATTCAACTTCCCGGCTCAGCGTTTCGGCGTCGATGGAATCGCCAGTATCGATCTCCTTTAATTGCCTTAGTCCATTCTCTAATGCAGAGTTGAGTGACCTGTCCCAGACGCTTCTATTGGCTTTTTGCGTGCAGTGATGCCGGCTATTTTCCAGCTCGATCATGATCCCTTGGGCAGTCTTCCGCACCGCTTGCATGTTCTTCATTGGCTCTTCCACCTCTAGGTTATCACAAACATTGTCAAAAGCCGCGATCCAAGAAGACAGTACTGCAATTCGTCTCGAAATTTGCCTCAATTTAACCATATTGCTTATGCGCTCTTGCCTCTCCGGAACAGAATGCTCATATGCACTCCGTATTCTTGCAATACCTTCCTTAGCAATCGACTCCTTCTTCTCATTGGACTTCTTGAACTTCGCGAATGCAATGTTTTCGTACTCCTTTTGCTGAGCCTTAAGCTCGTTTATCAGAGCCATCTGCTCGTCGATCTTTACCAAGAAATCCTTGACATGGCGATTGACATTGAACACATTCCGTGTGACCTTGGTCTGGATGTTCTTCGCCCTGTTGGCATAACGAAGTGTATTTTGAGTTTCGTCGAAATGTTGACTTGAAGGACTGACACAGACGATCATCACGGTCTTACAGTTCCCGCCAAGCGAAAATTTCAAAAGCCTAGTGAGTTTGGAATTTCGATAAGGGACATGATTCCGTTTCCGAGGGTCACAAAGCGCATTGATGCAGCTACCTAGAGCCAGCAAGGACTTGTTAATATTGGCCCCTTCGGTCAATCGCTCGCCACGGTTCTTTGTCGCACTAGCTCTCTCGCTCCCAGCCAGGTCAATAATGCTCAAGGTGGCCATGGTATGCGGCTCGTTGACGTCTGAATTTCGGTCCTTCTGTGCAACATTTATCTGCAGAACAGCATGGGATCGGGATGATGTGGCGTTAGCTTCTGTTGGAGACATTGTTCGACACTCATTGCCGCGCATAATCATATCCATGACCTCCTCCACGTTTTGCGGATGATGGCTTGAAAGTCCAGCTACAGAAACTGTTTGATTTGCATCTTCCCTCAGCATAAGTCCACCTTTCGTCTGGCTTGGGACCAATAAGTCGCGAATCGTTTCATTGTATATTTCCAGATACGACAAGCTAATCTCCGTGACCTTATCCTCAGTCGTCTCAGAGATCCTTTCAAACAATTCCTGCATGGTCAGGAATATTATGCCAGGCTGCTGTGCAGTGCCGGTGATTGTGTGTGTCTTCCCACATCCGGTTGCGCCGTAAGCAAAGACGGTCGCATTGTATCCATCAAGTACGCTGTCAAGTAGTGAGCGGGTGGTAGCTTCGTAGACATCCCCTTGTGAGGTGTTCTCGTCAAAGACTCTATCGAAAGCGAATGTTTGATCTTTCACCCGTTTACTATTTGGAACAACTGATCTCGAGAAGCGCTGGACAGGGTTATCTTCTGGTGGGTCAAACACTCTGTTAAAGCAATTAGCATGCAAATAGAGATGTGTGACTTCCTCGAAAATACGGACAGGCATCTGTCGTCAACGACTTTGATAACGGACCGTATCCCTTTTTGTTTCAATTTCGGTGTTGGGACAGAGGCCAGCGACCCATCCCCCAGGAACAATGGTCCATCTTCACATTTTGTCAATTGAGCCGCTTCTCTAATGGTGAATGGTCGAACTCGAACGGAAACCGAGATTGAAGACGCGCCTCCCGGGGCGGCCATTCTGATATGCGAGAATGATGCAAAAGAGTGACACGGTTCGGCTTTGACTTAAAGTTCCAGTTCAAGGTATCGAAGACCATAAGCGTTGAAGACCTATACCGATCAGAAGCGAACCTCAGATACAATTTCTTTCCACATCAACATTATGCATGTTGAGTTTTGAAGACCCATTAATGCCTTCTCCAGCGCTTTGCAATGGCAATGCATCCGCCATGTTTCGGCCTTCCCCCGATGAGGAATAGCTTGGCGTTGCCACAACAACCGCGTCTCCGCATCGCTAGAATGGCACGAGTTCACGTGAGTTGGAGTCGCGAGGGGAAGAGATAGACTTTGTTGGTCTTCTGACGGCCGTCGGTGCCGTGGATTGTCGCTGTCAGCAGATGATAATTGCTGCGTACCATGGAAACAAACCTTTAACGCTGGTCTCATTCAATGTCCAAGTTGATTGCTGAGCCTGAAGCAACAACTCTGAGCTCCAGCCGATGATGCTTCTGCACCACGTCTGCTCCTTTGGAGTTGTTTCATTTTTCCCGCCATAGAGCATGGTCGCTGTCGCATTAGACTTCCGCTTGGCCTTCACTTGCACCTAGTTCAGAAGCCGATGCCGGTCGCTTCTGACCAAGACGGCTATCCGCGGCGTGGGTCTCACGTTATCGTGACTATCAACTGCCAATGTGGGGTACGTTGAGTTCAATCCAGACAAACGTGGAAGCTGGACCTGCAATGTTGATTTAGATAGAGTCATCATCGCCTTTCCTCTCGTTGTCTTCCTATCTCATTGTGTTCCCATCTTCATTCTTGTCTTTTCTATAATCGGTGCAGCTTTGTGGGAGGCAATGGGACGCTCGTTGCTCTTCTGTACCATTTCACGTTCAACTCTAACAGCATTGCCTGTGCATCCCCTCACATCCTCTCAAAATTTGACTCTTGGGGTGTTGGGAACGCGAGGTGGACATGCCCTCCGTTCAATATCAAGTGGACGCCATGAGTCATCCTCTCACTCATGGACGTCTCAGATGACTATCAAAAAAACCCCATCTTCAACTGAAGCAATCCTGGTAGATGCGCCTCTATCATGCCTGCCATTTACAACGCTTCTGAGATCATATCTTGTTACAAGTATCTCGTCTAATCCTTTTCTCCTTCAACCATCGCTAGCAGTGTTGTCCTTCCTTGCACACGCCAGATCACCATTTTTGAACCCGGACCGTAACCCCATCCTGCGATTCCTCTTGAAGAAAACATTCTATGCCCAGTTTTGTGCCGGAGAAACTCCGGCTGAGGTCCAACGAACCATCGGGGGGTTGAAGCAAATAGGATACACCGGTGTGATCTTGGGATACGCTAGAGAAGTTGTCATGGAGGAGGATGAAGCGAGAAATCTTTGCGAAGACAGTAACACGCCGATGAATATGGAAGAAGTTACCGCGTGGGAAAGAGGCACGCTCGATACTGTCTCACTTTGTACGAGCGGCGAGTTTGTGGCTCTGAAATTCTCAGGTGCTGGTCAACAGGCACTGAAGTCGTTGCAATGCGATCGCTCACCCGAGCCAGAGCTTGAGGCCGCCATTGTTCGGATCTGTGACGCAGCAAGACGTCGTGGCGTAAGACTATTGTTTGATGCGGAGCAACAAGCCATTCAAAAAGGCATTGATTCCTGGACAATCAAATTCATGCAGAAATATAACCGGGAAGGCCGTGCAGTCGTGTATGGCACTTATCAGGCATACCTCAAAGCGACTCCCGCAGTACTCGCCAGCCATCTACGTCTTGCGAAAGAAGGAGGCTTTACAATCGGCGTCAAACTTGTTCGAGGTGCCTATCTAGGATCCGACCCTCGGGACAGAATCTGGGACACCAAAGAACAAACAGACCACACTTACAATGGCATTGCAGAGGCACTCATGCGCCGCCAATTCAATGGCGTATTGAACGAACCGGCAGGCAATGACGGTTGCTTTCCAGAGGTCGATCTAGTTTTAGCTGGGCATAACAGTGAGAGTGTGTCAAAGGCACGCAGGGTGCGGGATGAGCAGACTCTCCGCGGTGAAGGCAAAATCGATATGGTTTATGGTCAGTTGATGGGCATGGCTGACAACATCAGCTGCGCACTGGTGCAAGCTGGGAGAAAGGCGCAAGAACATGGTGAAGAGAAGATGGTAGATGTGCCGAAAACCTTCAAGTACCTTGTCTGGGGAAGCGTTGGTGAGTGTACGATGTATCTGCTGCGACGGGCTCAGGAGAATCGCGATGCGGTAAGCAGAACGGAAGAAGGTCGAAAAGCATTGGGGTGGGAGTTGAAGAGGCGCGCATCCTTGTCATTTAAGAAATAGACCGACTAGAATCTGCATGAAGCCGCTGGGCTATTGAGAATGTTCTTTAAATCTGGCACGGCCGTCACGGCTGAGGGCAGGACACTCGTCAGCCTCCTGCACTTTCCTCTTTCGATTTGCGGACGCTGCCTAACACGTGATGCTGCGTTAACATACCACCGCTCCGTGGCCGGTGCCATTCACCCTCTCCGCTTCACCTCTTCTTTACTCTCGGAAACGCTAAGACAAACCGCCAGCTTGTTGCGCGTGTAAAAACATCGCGTTGTCCAGGGTGATGGCTTCTTACAGCTCTTCTATCACGTCCACTACCGCAAGCGACCGCTCTCCACAACTCTTCTTCACCGACTCCAGGCCGCCTTTCCTGATCTATAGAGACTGGGACGACGCGCGGTTTGAGGTATGCTAATCTACTTGTCCTGCCACAATTGAGGCAGCTTGATCTGTGATTCCGTAGCACCAATACCGGAGAGTCCGCAAGCCGCCAGAGACGCTGACGCTTTTTCTGCCACAAGGAGACATTTCAGTCAGCCATGGACAAGATCGATGTTACCACGCTGTTTGGGCAGGCCATTGGCGACTTCGAGCGCATTTCAAACCACGTTCGTCGACTACAACACACTCATCGGCTCTGGTATTGACCACTGAATCCCAGCTACAAGTAAAAGGTTATTCCGAAGCTGCCAATGAGATATGCAAACACACTCTAGCGCTAGTGCGCACATTCACGGACGCAACAGCCGATTGGGACATTGAGAAATGCTTGATGGAAGACCCACTTGTAAAATGTCTTAGCAACAGCGGACGATGGCTTGAGCTGACCTGCGTAACAGGAGAATGGATCGCGTAACGGGCAACAGCACAGCCGAACGGGTAGCACCGCTGATGCCCTTCTTAGCACGCCTAGGGTCGGAACCTGGGCAGCTGTTGCAGCAACTCCAACGCCGAAATCCAATATAGTGGTAAAGCGCCATCCGGACGAGGAAATGAAACGCACCTTTGCCATACCTAGTGATAGCCAAGCCGTCAAAGCACACGAGGTGAGGGTAGTCTGGGTGTTACCGTTTGATATGAGCAGGAAACTCAGCGCAGTAACAAAAGAGATACATGAAGGACCACTTCTTTCTGTTGCATACTCGCAGGCGGATCAGGCCGTCTGCATCATCTTTCAGCGTAGTGAACATGCCCGAGCCTTTCTCTTCAGGAACCAAGAATACCAGGACCAAAAAGGACGCAGCTTGTATGGGCCGGATGTTCGACTGCTCGAGGGGCAGGCATATCCGTATGACGCCGCTCTTCGGCGCATGGATCCTCCTACAAACGAGCGACGCCGTTTGACGTTTGCTCGCTCCAAGTTATTTTGTCCTGGAGAAGGCGGAGTAGCAGAAGCCATGTTTAAGAAACACATCTACGAGCTGGTCGGAGCAGACAACGTGGAGCTGGTATGGCTATTTAACACAGGAAACGGTACGCACACCTCAGCACGCGTGGATCGCTGGTGACTGACGAGCGTTCAGCAACCGTTGTCTTCACGGCGACCAGCATTGCTCGAATTGTGCGCGACAAATTTCGAGAATATGCAACAACGAAAGGAAACTCTTACGCGCAGCTCCAAGTGTCATTCTCGCACGACCCCTGCGAGCGACCGCTCAGTCTGATATCGCAGATGAATGGCATGGCTTCGACGGGGCAGCCAAGTCTGCCTCAGCGGCGTGCAAGCAATGCCTCTTCGGGGCGGATGGGCCCACCTCTGTCCCCCCGAAAACAGACTCGTGTAGCCGACAAAGATGGATGGCAGGTCATCTCGCGGCGTCGTTAAGTAAGGTGTGGCTAGTCTATAAGCCGCAACAATCTCATGCAAAGCTATCGAGGATATCGGTGACTGTTGAAGGACGACAGCCCAGGGTCGTGAAGCGCTCGACTGTGCTGTAATTGAAGAAGGCGAAGATGTCTGTTCAAAAATGCAAAGATGGTTTCAGGGAGACGAGGCTCATTCGATGTAGATAAATCAAACAATTTCAAGCAGTGACCTTCTTCCAGCACCGGGCCCATCCTCACGTGAGAGTCCCAGATATAATCCTGATTGCTTGTGTCAAGTGGTGGCCAAAAGTGGAAGCATGACGAGGAAAAGTTCATGCTTGGCGGGGGAGGTTCAAGCACAGCCATCCGGCTAGACTGGATCCAGCCGAGAGCGTGGGTGGCGGGTGTCTCGTGTGCAGCCAATATTGGGGGTTCCTGGGTCGACGCTATTGCCACAGACGGTTTAGAATGGGTGCATTTGTTTTAGGCGCGCTCCACTCCCTACGCTGAATGGTCGCCAAACCGTCTACCGGCGATCGTCCAAAAAAGCCAGGGATGGAGGGATTCGCCTCCCTAAAGTGGGTTTGTCCCCCCTCCCCATGCAATCCGAAACAACTGTCCCCGTCTCTTCTTCCACATCATCAACATCTCGTCTTCAATCTTCTCTGCGTTGAGTGCGTTCTTCGTGGTTCTTCTTGTCAGGGCAACTACGACACATTCGCTTGTGTGCATTCTTGCTACTTTTTCCTATACTTCGCCTTCGCTAATCATCTCTAACCCCTCCGATCGTCTTTCACATATCAATTGAATTGTACATTCGCTTCCCCACCCGTTGTACAAAGGATTTTCTTCAACTCAAGGACACTTCGAACTTAAGTTTTTTAATCCATTCCACTCCATCCCATCTTTGAATTCCACCGACTTCTCAAAATGCCGAGCTGGTTCACTGCCAGCGCCATTATCGCTGTTACGGCGCGTCTTGTCCTGTCTCAAACAGGTCCCCCTCAATGCAGTCCTAGCTCAAAATGCCCCAAAGACAGTCCCTGCTGTTCACGTAAGTCTTTGACCGAGAAGGCCCTTCTTAACAAATTGTATTGCTAATTTGGTTGCTCTAGAATACGGTCAGTGCGGTACCGGTGCTTTCTGTCTGGGTGGCTGCGACCCTGCTTCCTCGAATACTCTTGACTCCTGCGTACCCGCTCCTGTGTGCCAGAGTCAGAACATCACATTCGACAAAGATCTGAAGAATTTGATCTCGAACCAGAAATATCTAGGGGATGCGAGCAAGGCGGACTTTGTTTACAGCGGAACACCAAATTATTGGAACAACCCAAAAGGCGGAGACAACAAAGACAACGTCATCCTTACCCTGTCGGAGAATGGACCGAATAACCAGGCCGGCACTCTGTTAGCAAGCACTCACTATATGTGGTACGGTAAAGCTACAGCGACGATGATGACCAGTGCGGGCAAAGGCGTGGTGACGGCTTTCATTCTTCTGGGCGATTCTAAAGATGAGATCGATTACGAGTTTGTTGGAAACGATCTTGAAACAGCACAAACGAATTATTATGCCCTTGGTGTCACTAATTGTAAGATCGATCCCATCTCCTTTTTTTTGCACAACTGATATGCGATCCAGACAACAATGGCAATAAAACCAATGGTCTCAGCGACACCCAACAGAATTATCATACCTTCGTGATCGATTGGAATCCTGACACGATCACCTGGTCCATTGACGGGAAGACGGTACGTTCTGTCCAACGCTCGGACACATGGAATGCGACGGCCAATCGCTGGGATTACCCTCAAACGCCGGCTCGTATCCAGCTCTCTCTGTGGCCTGCTGGTAGCGCCAAAAGTGCCGAGGGTACGCGAGATTGGGCAGGTGGTGAGATTGAATGGAATAGCCCCTACATGACGAACGGGTATTACTATGCGGCCTTCAGCTCTGTAAGCATCGAGTGCTACGATCCGCCGCAGGGGGCCAACAAGCAAGGCGACAAGTCCTATATCTACACCGACGCGGCTATGACAAACAGCACAGTAGAGATAAGCGACAAGGACACCGTTCTAAAGTCACTGGAAGGCACTGGCACAGACATGGACGCTGGCTCAGCCTCGAGTGGCTCCAGCTCCCCCTCAGCTACTGCTGCCCAAGTCCCAGGATTGAGCGGCGTCGGCGCAGATGGACAACGAGGAGGCACCAATTCTGCCTCGGGTGGTGCTTCAGGTGCCAATGGTGGAGTATCACAACCAACATCCACCGGCTTTACGCAAGGTGATGGCTCGAATGGATCTGGGTCGGGAGCTGCACCGCATCCGGAGAAGGTTTTGGAGACTTCGCTTTTCGCAGTGGTGGTTGCTCTGTTTGCATTGCTCGTGTTGTAAGGGAGTGGTTGTTGGATTCTAAAAAGGGGCTTGCATTGGGTAGGTGTCCTGGCGATATGAGCATGAGCGAGAATTATGGGCCAGGACACGTTCTCTCATTGTTTTGGGCATCTGGAGAGCATCTACAAAATCACATGTCAATACTCGTAATCAATTCGATAATTTTTAGAATATCTCTCCGTAGGAGCAGAACACCTTTTCAGGATCAGCAAAATCACCTTTATTATGTTGCACAATATGTCAAAATTACTTGTCGAAGACCCTTTGGCAAATGAGAAGATTTGGCGTGTCCCAAGAGCGAACCACCCAACAACCATTTCCCCTCTCTGTATATGATCTTGTCTCATTGCTTTCTTTGATGCTCGCAATGTGGACATCACTAATTCTGTAGTCCGAGTCTGTTCCTCTATACTTTATGCAGCGAGGTATTCTACTAACAGAAGTGGAATTTGCCTTTGGAGAAAGCGTTGTAGACCGCTCCGATGCTGGGTAGCCCTTCTTTTACCTCTTTCGACACAAAGGCTGTCTAGACTCCCCTGCGATTTATTTACCCGGCAGGCTCGCTTGGGATAGATATCAGACTGATCTCACACTCCTCGACGGCGAACTAAAGTGCATTTTGACGAACGGTCTTTTTTAACGTGCTCCACAACTATGATCAACAGTTCTTTCTCCTTGCTTCTAGTTCATCTTTAGAGCCATTTTTGGCTCCTTCCCTGTTTTGATTACATACTTCTAACTGCCACATCCTTCGTTCGTGAGCGGCCAGACTTGGTGAAGCGCAGTATTCAATCCAGAAACTAAGCTTGTGTATCAATTATACGTCACTTACGGTTATCGGATTGGGAAACCTGATGAGGTCCACGAAGTTTCCGTTTTCCTGTTGCTTCAATCAAAGTGATCTCCGCTTGTTCTCCACCGCAAGAGGTTTTGGACAACCAGCAGACTGCATGTAATATGCAGGAGCCACCTCCAGGCAATCGAATGCCTTTAAGTTGCTTTGCATTTTCTTGGATGCCCGTTTGGCATCGCAAATTCTTCCGATCTGCTTAGCCAACAGACGGACAATCAGCGTTCTGTATACCGGCTTGGAAATATTTGATGGCTGTGGAAGATTTTCTAACAAGCTTATACACATTCTCTTACTTTGTCCCCGCGCAACATAACCTGTCAAAGTTCAAACATCAAACGCATTTGCTGAGATCCTACACCAAGGGTTTGCATAGCATAAAGTGTTGGTCGCTACGAGCTTCAAAACATGCGCGCCTCTTAATGCCTCTCAATCCTCATCGACATTGTGTCTTATCACCGGAATTTTTTCGATCTATCATAATCCTCTACGCCAAATATGATGAGCCTAGCGCATACAGATCGTCCAACGTTGTCGCAGCTGGGGGTTAAATACGTATCGACATAATTCAAGATAATACTTTTGTCTTTTATGATCTTCTTCTGACGGCTCAGATCTCAGCCCGTTATACCATTCGAAAGTCTGCTATCACATTTTTGATTCTTCATCCAATGTGTCAAGCCGTCGTATTCCAACACGCTTGCGGCCACAACTCCATTGACTACTACTGGACATGCCCTGTGCTTGCCCATCAGAGTCAAATGTACGGCAGAGATATGCGACACAGGGGAGCGGAGTGTCCCATCGTGAAGGCCCACCTCACGGCAAAACTGTGTCCGGTGTGCTATGCGGGGAGCTTACACCCGAGTTTGAGCTGGACTCCACGGCGGCCCAGTCGATGGAATGTGTGTTTGACTTGATGAGGCTAGCACTGGTGAGGATTGTGAATAAATGCTATAGGAAGCAGGCGTCTCAGGTGAAATGAACTGTTACATTTCAGCTGTCAATCGGCAATCTCACGGCGCGGAATCTATTAGATTCTTTTATTCTGCGTAGAGGAGGCTATGGCACGGAGACCACTTACATTTAAGATGTATAGACAAACGTGTAAACTTTTGCTGGTCCGCTTTCCTTTTTGGGCATGTTGCTTACCGTGAGCCGGGTTTCTTGATGGCGCTAAGAGAGTGTGATTGCTCTGTTAAATGTCGCGGGCAAACGTGAGCAAATGTTTGCCCCGCGTCCGGACCATCCTATATCGCCAAAACCTACCAAGCAAAAGGATGGCAGTCTACTAAATGATGCAGACGTAGCTGGTGTCCTGATTATCATAATTTTCTTATGCTCTTGTTAGCCGCACCTTAATAGTCATCTCAGGGGTAGAGTGCGTGGCAGATAGATAGACGAGGATTTGCGATGTGGAAATCGGCGTGGAAATAAGCGGCATATTATGATGACGATGTCCGGCGTCACCTCCAAATATTTTTTTTGCCAAAGTGAATTATATGCCGTTCAATTGCGACACCCAGAGGATCCATAGGCTAGGTACGGAATGAGGTGGTAGCATCTACAGCCTACTCCTCCTCTCAAAGACTTTCTCACTATTGCCTTTACGCTATTCCTCCCCTACAAACCTCCATTATTAGCTACGCGTCAAGCGTCCGCAATTGAGGAAACGCTCTCCTCTTTGAGCTTTCCCTTGGGTGGTACACTTCCAAACGCTCTACAATTGGAATTGGACCTTTGCTCTAGACTCTCAGGTCGAAATGCCTCCTATTCCATCACCTCGAGCGCTTCGCGCTCTTCGCACCGCAGCGAATTTTTCACCAGCAAGATCTCACCATCACCGAAATAGACCATGCCACTCCCACTCCATGCGCGTTCCAATCAATTCGACCAGATACAAGCTACCGCATTCCCGCCTCCTTTCTACCACAAGTCGCCCCCCTTCCGATCAGAAAACCTCTGGGGGTCCTTCAACCCCCACCTCCACAGCACCTTCAACCCACGACCGTGGCCCCCCTTCCACCGAGGACACCCAAACAGACTTCTCTACCATGGATGTCCTCGGTAACTCCCCTATCCCGGCAACCACAATCGAAATCTGCCTCTCCACCTCCTTCCATTTGAACAACGGCCTCAAAACGCCTCCGGGGGCCGGCATCCTCCTCCTCTCCGGCGAGGTGTTGACTTGGAAGCCATGGCTCGCCAACTCTCCGAACTCTGATCTTTCCTCCATGGTGACGTCGAGCGGCGTGTGGGAGGTCGACAATGAGAGGGCGTGGGCAGCGCTGGAGGTACTGTGGCCGAGACCGGATTTGCTGATACTAGGGACGGGGAAAAGGGTGCTGCCCGTGGGGAAAAGGACGAGGGAGAGGTTAGCGGGTCTGGGGTTGAGGATCGATGTTCAAGATACGAGGAATGCGGCCGCGGAGTTTAATCTGCTGTGTCGGGAGAGGGGGACCGGCGAGGTTGGGGCGGCGTTGTTGCCGGTTGGGTGGGATTTGATGGGGAAGGGGAAGGGGAAATGAGAATATATGAGAAATGTAAAGATTGGTTGGCACCTCTGCGGCGAATTCGAGACTACCACAAGAGATGGAACAGGGTCCTAGGATAGCGCAGCTGACAACTAGATCGCTACCCAGGACGTTCACCCTCTGAGCAGGCGACGAGGAAGAGATAGTCACCATACATGCCATCTAAGGGACCTAGATACTTGAACACCTATCCGACTCAACACGCTTCGTCAGCGACTGCGCAACCCCCAGTGCGCCAGACCTCACTTATTTGATTCAACCCAGACTACGGCTGAATTCTATGTTGGCAACGAACCACGGCATCTTTAGATACATAAAACTACTTGCACTCCATCGAGCCCGCGTCTACCTATCCAGCCCGGGCCTCCCGCCATCCGAACGTAGCATCCATCATACATTATGAAAAGAATGGTTGAGCCTGTGTTCGAGCAAAGGCCGAGATTCTGCCGCCGCATCTTACTCAAATGTCGAATTAGGCATTTCAGCGCTCGACGGTGGCCCTTACGGTCCGGGATCAAGATCGAAATCAAATTTTAGGCTTATTCGTTAGAACGATGGTAGTCGGACGGGCGCCGTTCCGGGGTATGATGGGAGTTGTTGCTCTTATGAGAAAGGGTGGTGTTGGATGAGGTAGCTGGCGTGGAAGAGGGAGAAGAAGAGGAAGGAGAAGGGAAATGGTGCGCTACGGGATGTGCGGTGAGACTACTTGAGTACGCAGGGCAGCATGTCCGAAAAGCCCACAAAAAGTATTTCAAATTCGCGGTGTTGGAAACTATCTAATCCTCCTCTTTTCCATACCCATTCCCATACCCGCCCATCCCACCCCAGTCTCCGCAAAGTCGCTCAACGATGCTGTTGATGTGTAGCAACTAGCAACCGCCCTGCCCCTTCCGATCAAAAAAAATGAAGAAGGTGGTAGTATTTGTGTTGTGTGAGCCTCGCCAAAACCCCGGTCGAAAACCCAACCCTTTGTCTGTTGGGGGAAAATCCGGGGAAAGAGTGCTCGTGGTCGGGAGATGGTGACTGATGGTGAAATTCGGTGAAGTCGAGTTGTTGATGTGTTTCGTAGGGTGGGATGGGGAACTTTCCAAATGTCAATTTAATGTAAACGCTGCGTTGGGTATCCAAACAATGATCCAACAAATCCAATAAATCCAATAACCCCCGAGAATCCAAAAAATCCAGAATGTTCAATGACAAGTAGTGTCGTGATGTAAACCGAGAAGGGTGATGTGTCCAAGAAGTGGTGAGAGTGGATCGTTGAGATCATTCGGTCAAATTCGAACAGATGCTTTCTGTGTGGTGGTGATGATAATGCCGATGAAGCCGTAGACGGTCACGTGAGATGGGTGGGTTGATAAATGATGATTTAGAGGAGTTGTTGTTGTTGAGATGAGTAATGGCGGTGATGGCGATGATGGTCTTATTGATGAGAGTGGTGTAGATGCGGGCCCCGTTGATGAAAGATTGGAGTGTGTGAGATGGCGGATGGTGATGTGCGTGGTGGCCGCCGGTATTGAGATGTCATCCTTTGATTCGTGCTGTAGTCGAGAGTTGAACGACCAAGGCTATAAGGAGGTGTTGAGATGGGCGAAGACATCTTTTTTCCATTAAAGTGGTAAAGGTGTTGGGTGAAAGGCAGTGACAAGTTTTGAGAAATGGGACCGCTTGAGATGCGATCGACTTGAAAGTGTGTCAGCTATTAAGTGACTGCAGGTAGAGCGGCAGCACTTGCGTTGGTGAGAGTCGATGTCCTTTAGAGTCATGGACCATGGCGATTGCGCTGAAGAGAGGGGTGGTTGGTAGTTCGAGCGTCGCTGTTGATGGAAGAATATTGTGTAGTCTGTCTTCGCAGTAGAAGAGAAGCGTTGATTTGTGGTGGAAACCGATCATAATGGGAGACTCGACTCTGCGACGTTAAATTTGGGTTTGTCGAGTTATAAATATCGTCGTCGGTAGCTGTATATAAGCCCGCGTTGAAAACGGTGTCGGCGATGAGATGGTATGTCTTCGATCAGAAGATGTCGTTGTCGATGCAAAGATGATGCAGTCTGCTAAAGCTGTTAGCCAAATCTGCTTCGGCAGCAGGCTTTGAAGGATTTGGCCTGCCTTATTGGGAAGCTTGTTGATTCATTCACTAATCGGGAGATCAACTTCCACATTTGGTGGTGCAGTGCCTTCTTCGAATTCGAAATTCTGCTTCCTCAGGATGTGCAAGCGGGAGATACAGTCCCCTCCCTCTGAAACTGGCCCTTGCTTCATCTCCAAGGACCTGTAGTAACGAACGGTAAGGTGTTCTCTCTTGTCCACGTAGTTAGTGCTGCAATCGTCCGAGGTAGTGTGCCACCAGTCTTCGATTACAGCGACGACGGCCATCTCGCCCTTGACAAACACCTGCTTCCGGTCATGAACCCGCTGAATAGCTTCCTCTCTATCATGATCCCATGCTTTGTTAGAGATGAATTCTTTAGGGTTACCGCCAGGATAGTAGCCCAGGTGATCTGCAAATTGAACTGCTGCTGTATTCTCTTGCCGGCGGTTATATTCGTTGAGGGCCTGGGAATAGGGAGGATGATGATGAGGGTTGCGGTGTGGGGAGCTCTGATTGTGTCGAAATGCTGGATTTGTATTGTTGTTGGCTCGTTCCCGCCAATTCTTCAATGCACTCGGTCCTGATCGGCTTCGACGCCGTATAATGTCGTTCTGCTGGATTGGGCTATCTTGAGGGGCTATTCCGTTGTGCGGTAAGTGACAGTTCCAAGAACTCTGGCGGCACTCAAATGGCTCACTTGGTGGATTTTGAGGGTGTCGGGGGTAGGCACGAGAAGTACGGAGCCATGTCGATGTCTGTGGCGTAGAATTTGATGTACTGGGGGAGGCATCTCGGCGATGTGGAATTCGATATGGCCCAGAGGTCTGAGGAGTGTTTGCCGTTTTGGAAGCCATCGTTAGGTCCAAGAATAAATATGCAGCTAAGTACAGAGCAGTGCTGATGTCGAGAGATGTGAATGATTGATAAGATGAACAATAGAGAATGGGTTGTCGATAATATGGCGAAGTGTGTAGCAATGTAAAGATGCTTGGGCAAGATGAACAGATACGGAGAACGAGAAAGAAAGTGGCATGCTCATACGGAGACGGCCAAGATGACCGCCTCCGCGTTGTTCCCACAATGAAGCCGTTGAAAGGTCCGTAGCAACCCATCGAATACTGGATGGAGCTAGGCCACGATGAGCGACATAGTCCAGCGGAATGAAATGGAAAGAACGAATCAGGAGAAGCACCTAACAGAAGGAATATTTCCACAAAGAATGCTACTGGTAGCATTCTCAGATTGTTTGATTGACAGTCTCTCATGACGGAGTTCCAGTGGTATCAATAATCCCTAGTTCGAGCTCCTTCAATCCCTTTCAGGGCCACTGGATTGAAGGAGACTTTTCGTCATAGCAGGGCATAACAGGTTCAGTGCCAGGGTCCGGCGTGGTAAGACATCGGAGACGGAGTGCGCACGCGGAAATGAAAGGGAAGTTGATAGCAGAGCTTTAGTACCTTCAATTCGTGAGTCAGTGTAGAGTTCGACAGCTTACCATTAGCAGGGGTAAGGCTGCCCTGTTGCAACACGTTTCTTTCGAACATGCTAACATAGACTGGCTCCTAGGCACCTTGATGAAAACAACGCATTCCCATCAAGTCCATCCCATGTCAAATTGTCGCTTCCAACCTCTATCTGTTGTCAGTGCCTGGTTTGATAAATATATTCTCTGCCTATTGACCGGCCCTCCTCGTGCTCTTCGAAGCCTCGAATTCATAATCTGTGCTCCAACAGGCACGCAATAGGATAAAGTCGTACGACGCTAATGTACAGGGTATTAAGACTGTCGCCTCACATTCATGCTCGCCATCGTGGATAATACGCCGACATCGAATCGCTTTACCGGCCAAGCAGTTCATCGGCTATGTTCATTGCTCGTAAGGGATGCAATGAAGGTGGACCTTGCTTGTGAAGTCTTTCACAACGATCACATTACTTCTTTGAAGCTCGACAGCACAATTAGTTGGCTGAGGAAAGTTTTTGCTGAGGTCGTTCAATTGCCGCAACTTAGGCTCGAAGGATGACATAGGCCCCAGGCATCGATCAAGATCATCGAACTGGAAGCAAGTGGATCAAGCTACAGCGTTGTCAAATCACAAGAGCTACAAAGGTTTATTTGAGAGACACATACCTGCCATGAAAGGAGAAGAAGAAGAAAGTATATTTTTCGGCCTACGTACAGTCAGAATTTCCTTTTCCTTTTCCTGACAGGGCCTTCTTCGATTTGCTTGATCTCATCCCGCTTCCGTGCTGTCTTCTCTTCTACCGTTTCAGATCTTGGTTCCGTTTTCTCATGTGGGGCATTTTGGACCTCGCGAGATCTGGATTTTGTCGAAGGGCTTGAAGACATTTTCATGGCATTCTCTAGTACCTCTGAGGTCCTATTACGGTTTAAGTTTGATGGTTCTTGTTGTTGTAAGATACCAGACGGTTCTGCTCCAGATAGAGGGGCTCTGGTTCGACCAGAACCGGCCCCAATTTTACCTAGGCGACGAGAAGGTGTGCCTTGGGGAGACTGCTCTACATTCTTTGGAGACGCAGAACCTGCGTGGCCAAGTTTTTCGGAGTGTGGCGAATATCTATGAGTTGTCACGGACGCTTTCGGGCTCCTGTTACGCGAAGCCGGCGAATCAGAATTTCTTCTGTACTGACCGCCTATTTTGCCCAGTCGAGGTTTAGGTTTGCTCCGGTGCTTGACAGCAGCAGGACCTTCGTCGGAGTCAGACGATGGAGAGCGTGATCCCATTGCTGAGGTACGGTGCCTGACTCTGGAGCGGTCTCTCGAAGTTGCAGCAGAGGAGTTGCTCAATGAAGATGATCTGGTGTCGCCCGGCTCAACATCAGTGGGGGATGATGTTGAGCTGCTTGATGTGTCACTGCTTTTGGCGGCTGTATTTTTACTGGAGCGAAGCCCTTTGCTGCTAGGATTTTGATGGCTCTTCCTACGCCTTGAGCTCGTAGATCCTCCATCGCGGCCGCTCGGTGATTGTTCCCCGTTTTCATCCTCTCCAAGGCGTTGGTGCTCCTAAGTGTTGGGTTTCAGGAGAGAAAATCATCGAAAAGAGCAAAAACAGGTCGAGCTTACCTTCTGACCATTTAGTGATTGCTGCTCTTGGAAAGCTGCATCCCGGGATTTCGATCTTGACTCGAGATTGAAAGTCCAGCTCTCACTCTTGCGGGTGGCACCTTTGAGCATCATGCTATGTATCCTTTCATTGCCCACAGCCTCCACAATACCTGCACTTGTTGGGCCGAGTCCTGAGATCCCTGTTTCGTGGTCGTGATTCCATGCTTTCTCATCAAAAGCCTCAAGTCCTGGCACCGAACTGGCTATTTGTGCATCGTCAAGCCTCTTCTGACGGTATCTGCCACCGCCAATGCCGGGGAATATGGTACCTAAATCGATGGACGAACCTTCAATCTTGTCGAGTAATCTGCGAATCACGTGATCTTTCTGTTGCAGAATTTGCTTCAAAGACTGGATCTGATGCTGACGGTGAGATTCTTCTGCTAAAGCCGGAAGAAGAAGCTCCTGAGCAAAAGCTCCTACCTCCGCCTGGGTCTTGCGCTGCAATACGAAGGTCCATGTGAGGTTGCCCAATGGCGCTGGTAGTGCAATTGCAGTGCGGACCTCGAAAATATCTTTTTGAGTTTCGTGCTTGTACAAAGTACAGTTTCCGCCGTTGAGCCCGTTTAAACAGTCCAAGAGTTTTTGGAGCAAGACGTCAAATTGCGACGCGTCCTCTGAAGGGTCAATACTTGATTTCTCCGAGGTTGCCTGATTGAGTATACTGTCTCGATCGCGCGAGACTTCCCATAGGTCAACCAGGTCTGTCACAAGCAACCTGAAACCCGCGGATGAACGTGGAAATCGAAATAGTAGAATATTGGGACCATTATTCAAGTTAGACGGACGGAGCAGGCTCCACTGACTGTCCGCCATTATTGATGACTAAAGTCAACATGTTCATCGCTTCGGAAAGTGTACCACTTGAATAGACTTTACCATCCTGCCGCGGCCGTGGGAGCAGAATGAAAATTCGGCGCGACGCGTGGACGGGGGTGGGGGCCTAGCGGGGCGGGGCGTCAAAGGCAGCAGCCTCGCGTGCGGCGGAGGAACTGGAGCGGTTGGCATTGACAATGCAAGAAAAATTACACACTTGGCGAAGATGGCCTAGCCAAGTACCAATAGGCAGGTAGAAATTCATCTCAGCTCGATTATTTCAGTACACAATTCTTAAGTTGGTATCCTATCTTACGAAGGTCGGGCCATGTCGCCCCGAGCTTCAACTCCACTTACTGCTATGCAGCGTTGAGTGGCCGATTTTTTACTCCAGCTATCCCCGTACAATTTCCTTTTTAAACGTCCAGCCAGCCTGATAAGGATTCTTGAGTTTACCTCGATTCCTGTCTTTCAGTATAGTTTTTTTTTTAAAAATGGGGAAAGCCCACGATCCTCATGTTGTGACATTGCCATCATACACATTTAGCGATGAGAAACTCCTCAATGCTAGTGCATCAGATCTTGCCAAGTACGTGCAAGGCTTCCTCGATCGCCTGACTACCGTATTATCTCGATCGTTGGACGCTGAAAGCCTTGGAAAATATTTTGTCGGCGACTGCTGGTTAAGAGACTTTCTAACCTTCAGCTGGGATCTACGGACCATCCATGGAATCCAAAAGCTCTCTTCCTTTCTTCAAGAGCGCGGAGCCTCAACCGCTCTATATCGAATGACTGTCAAGAAGTCAGGGTCACTGATGCCTAGGATCGAATATGCGTCTCCGTGCCTTCACTGGCTTGAGTCATTGTTTGATTTTGAGACCAAAGTTGGCCGCGGTTCTGGTGTTGTTCGGCTTGTAGAAGATCCGGAATCTAGCCATGGGCTTAGGTGCTGGTCGATATTCTTTTCACTCCAAGGTATCAAAGGCCACGAGGAAACGACGACCTCTCACAGACCGTCCGGTACAACCTATGGGATGCAAAGTTCTCAGTCATCTAAGCACAAGGAGAACTGGCTGGATGCTCGCCAGCATCAACAAGATTTTACCGGGTCATCTCCTACTGTTCTGATTATCGGTGCAGGACATTCGGGGCTGAACACCGCTGCTCGCCTGCAACAGCTGGGTATTCCGACCCTTGTCATTGATCGACATCCGCGTGTCGGTGACAACTGGCGTACGAGATACAAATCGCTGGTGACTCACGACCCCGTCAATTTCACCCACTTGGCCTACCTTCCATTCCCACAAACCTGGCCTCTTTTCACACCCAAAGACAAGCTCGGGGATTGGTTCGAGCACTATGCTTCGATCCTTGAGCTCAACGTCTGGACTGCAACTACTCTCACCTCCGCCACTTACTGTCCAAATACCAAGACTTGGACTGTCACCCTACTTCGAAACAATACTGCCTCTCGCACCCTCAATCCAAAACACATCATCCTCTGTACGGGCCATTCCGGCGAGCCTTCAATTCCCCACTTTCCTGGTCAAGACTCCTTTCATGGGACCATATATCACGGTAGCGCTCATAAAAACGCTTCGATCATCCCTTCACTATCCGCCAAACGCGTTCTTGTGGTCGGAACGGGAAACAGTGGACACGACATCGCTCAGAACTTTTACGAGCATGGCGCAAACGAAGTCACCATGCTCCAACGCCGAGGCACATACGTTATCAACGCAACGAAGGGGAATCTCATGCAGCACGCCGAGCTGTACGGTGAAGATGGTCCCCCGACCGAAGACGCGGATGTCTACAGTCAGAGTTTGCCTTACCCAGTGTCCTTTGCCAAGAACGTCGCTTTTACCAGCTTGCTCCGAAACGATGTGGAGAAGGACATGAATGACGGACTTGAACGGGCAGGCTTTGCGCTGGATGACGGGCCTGCAGGCAGTGGCCTTGCCCGTAAATACATTACCAAGGGCGGTGGATACTACCTTGACGTAGGGTGTTCGCAGCTCATCATCGACGGAAAGGTCAAGATCAGGCGCTGTGAGGAGGGTATCTCACATTTTGTTCCCGACGGTGTAATTCTCAGAGACGGACAGAAGGTCGATGCAGATGTGGTTGTTCTTGCCACAGGCTATGACAATATGCGGACAAGTGTAAGGAAGATTCTTGGAGAGAAAGTCGCCAGATACTGTAAGGATGTATGGGATTTGGACGAGGAGGGTGAGGTGAATGCCATGTGGAAATATAGTGGACACGAGGGCTTTTGGTACATGGGAGGGAATCTCGCGTTGGTCAGGATCTTCTCGAAAGTGCTGGCGCTGCAAATCAAAGCAGTAGAGTTAGGTCTGTTTAGGCAGCCGTCTTTGCCAGCTACATATGAAGCAAACGGGATTGATGGAGGACAGTGAATATAGGCAGAAGGAAAAGAGTACGAATGCATGTCTTGACACCAATAAATACCCTTGGAACTCTGAGAAGGATACGTTGTGCCTCGCTGTTGCGTGGTCTGGGTATTGGGAATCTACATTGAACGCTAATAAGTAACGTCCTTGATGCGAAACATTTGGGCCGTCTCGCGATTTCCCAAGCCCAGGATCTTCCTAGAGGTATTTCGGGTCTTGGGAGCTCAAGATGGAAACGGAAACACCGAGAGGCGATATTGACCAGTGAGAAGAGTTTTCGAAAGGCAAGGTCCCTTTCTCCAGATCATTGGTTGTGTCGATCAGCGCCCCAGCCCCACGTTTTCGTCACCAACACCATCACAGCTACTGAGGCTGCTCGCCACATACGTATCGCATTTTACATTGACTAGGTGTTCAACATCTTCTTAGGATCTCTTGGCTGAGACGACAGCAACATCCTGTACCAGAGTGCCGAAAATGATCTGGCACCGTCTGAAATTTGTCTATTGGCAAGAATCGTCGCAATCGCTACAGCAAATAGCTGGGTGAGCCAACGACATTCGAATTTGGTGGGTTCAAAGTTCATTAGCCATCATGCGTCTTGGGCTGGAGAGCATTCAAGATGTCGGCCTGGCTTGTGTAACATCGGATTCGCCGTCCCTTCCAAGGCTCAATCGAGGCTCCTCGTAGCCTTCTTCCAAGTTTTTAGCTGTCTTCCCTTCATATGGAGTTGCTTCTTTTCATGAGCTGCGACTACAGTCAATCTTTCTACGGATCATTATCTTTGGCTTGAGCAAACATGTCAGGACTCGGGGAGGCGGCCAGCGTTGCCGGCTTAGTCGCCGTTGCAGGACAGTGTCTGAACCTATTGACCAAAGTCTACAATTTCGTCAAAGCGTTCAATGACACTTTTCCTCAAGCAAGGGAGCTGGCAGATGAGCTCCTTCTTCTGCAGAAATACGTGGATCAAATTCGTAACATGGCGTCCCGCGCTACTAGCACCGCGGTTGATATTTCGGGACATGTTCACGGCCTCCTCACTGCAGTATCTAGATGTCAAAATGGAATGGAGGAAATTGAGCGCAAAATCCAGAGCTTATGCGAAAGCCCGAAAAAATTGTCTTGGAACAAGGTCAAGGTTGCTGCCGCACGGAACTTCTTCACACAGCTCCAGACTAAAGTGCAATCTGAGAAGCAAGATTTGATCCTTCGACTGCAAGCCTTCATTTGGTACGTATCCGGATCATATCAAATCTACCTACCAATGCTGATATTTGCAATTCTCAGCGAGCTTGTTCTCCAAGCAGGCTTTAGCATAGAGCATTTAGCGGCGCCAGTATCTTCACTTGAGAAAAACGTCGTTGACATTAGGGACGACTTGGGTGTGCATTCTGCCTCTACCGAATGTCATTTTCAGGCACTAGACGCCAAGGTGCAATTTATACAACTTATTCTGAAGCAGTTTATCCCTTCTAAGCGACAAGCCGATGTGCCTATCTGGTCAAAGCGCCCTCGAGTTAAGGTTCCTGGCCGCGTAACCCACCGGTTTAGAAAACTCGATCTTCAAGGAAGTCGAGCCTCAACTACTATAGGGAAGCCGGTCACTGAGTATGTGCGGCTTGTCACCCCTGCTTTCCTTACCTACGAGAAGAATAGAAAGGCGCATACGGAAGTTATCGCCCTCAGACTTACAGATCTAGACAAAATCGACTCCACTCAGAGAATCAGAATGATTCAACAACTGCAAAGTCTACGTATGCTCCTATGGCTTTTCAGGCAGGACAACTACTTCGCCGTCAACTCATGGAAAAGCCTTTTGACTTTTCGCTCGACCTTGGCTACACAAGCGGGACTTTCGTCGTCTTGGCAATTTTCACACGCTGTCCAGGAGCTTGCCACTAGCCTTCGGCAACCTTCATGTTTCTGGATGGGCTCGCTAACCCTGCGTTGGCTCAAGTATAAACCATGGCTTCAACACGTATTCGACCGAGTTCCGGAGCAACCAGAAGATTGGGAGAGGGTCATGGAGCTTGTGATACAAAATTGGGACAGTTTTCCATCCCCCGATAATGAAGTTGGCCGATACAACTTGTCAATTCCCGTGAGACTTCTCGAGCTCGAAAGCTGGAGACCAACATGGCCCCAGGTTCGTAGAGGCGCTAAATCGGTCTCTGTAAGCAAGGTTTGTCCAGAATCTCCGTTTCGAGGCAGGGTGACAGAATGCGTAGCCTCTCATCTTGACCTACACGAAGCATTTTCAGTTCAGACCGGTAGTGCTTCCTTGGCAGATCTGTCGATTCCAGTATCACCGACTCAAGACCAGCAACTGACGGCAAAGGAAGTCCTATACGACTTACCATGGTCTGACGTTGAAGATAGCGATCCAGATGATTTGGTCCTCGCGAATAGTATTAATTACAACGCTACACAACGGGAGAACAATTTGCAGCAGGGTGCCTACAAACTCTGCTGGAATTGTTTTGCGCCTTTCCAATCTAGAGCTACGGGAAAAGAGGCCGCTTATTGCTCTCTCGAGTGCAGGCTATCAGACGCCATGGCGCCTCTGGTTGTTAACACTACCACCCCCCGAGGGCATATTGGATCTGCCACGACTTCTGCGACCTCAAGCCCGGAGCAACTGCCCACCAGTGTGATCCTCTTGCTTGATGCTCTATTTCATAATCCGTGGTCAACATAGATGGCAGCTAAGTGAGCTCGGCGGCCGAGAACTACTACTGGCAAGTCGTGCCCACGGTCTTGCTGTCGTAAGCACGAAGAAGCTCACAACAACCGGGTGTTAAATCCGTGTAGGCTACACGGGCTACGTTCTCCCCTGATGCTACATAGTATACAATGTTTAAGCCACTCTTTCGTGGCGCATTTTTCATTTGTACGAATCGCTAAATATGATATCACAATAAGACCGCTCTCAGTCCATAGTGTGAACCCCCCATCCCAATGCCATCCCAATCAAGCAAATTCATCCTCCCGATCCACCCAAATATCCTCCAACTCAGCAAAACTCCTAAAATGCACCGGCCGATGCACCTCATCGTAGAACCGCCTCGGCGTATCAACGCCCACATAAACCGGCCGCTTCTCCACGCTCCCAAACCCACTGCCCATGAAACTGTAATTCCACACCCCTTCCCCCTCGGGCACGAGGAAGTACCCCCGTATCCGGTCGGAGAGGAGGAGCTGCGACTTCAGGCCCATGGCCGTGCCGAAGCCGGCGGGCGCGTCGAAGTGCACGTCGGCGTTCTGCGCGCCCCAGGCGTAGCCCTGCGGGGTGAGGGACCAGGCGGAGAGGGAGCAGGAGCCGGGCGTGAAGGAGACGGTCAGGGTCACGGTCTTCTCTGGCGTCCAGCCGGCGGGTTGGTGGCGTTCGAGGAGTCGGGAGTGCATCGTCACGTCTTGGGGGGTCATGTAGCTGGGCTCGTTGCCGGAGATGGTGTGGATGAGTCCTAGCGGCTCCATTGATTTCAGGTACTCGTGTTGAGGAAGTTGGTGCGGTAGCTGGACGTCACGGGTGTTCCCAACCTGGGGAACCATGACGATGGTGTGTATTTCCTTGACTTGCGCATTTTCTGGCGGAGACGAGCCATAAATGTAGCCAGCAACCTGGACACGTAGGTCTGCGATGGTGATGAAGCGCTTGAGAATATTCTTCGGCATGATGTAGGTGTAGCTTTCCGCAGCAGAGTCTGTGACATCGTCAGACGAGATGTAGATGTTGTTGGCCCTAGTGCGAAGGTTCGAAGTAGCTATTGCCCTCGTTCTCCATTCTGTCTTTGAAGCGAATGACTGCTGCTCATACTGAGAAGTCGTCGTCACAATGATCTCCTCACCACGAACATTTTGTGTTTTCGTAGTGACGGCAGTAAGCTGCTGTTGATCCTGCTGCTGCTTTTCAATTTCGGCAGCTTGCTGGCGCTGCATCGACGGAGCTGATATTTCCATACCTAGTATAATGTCACGCACTTCGCTGCTCGTCAGAGACTGCGTGTTGACGTTGTTCTTCTTGCCGTAGTCATTCAAGATCAGATCTCGAAGCTGTACTTCAACCTTTATCCAGTCATCATCCGACAGTGTAGGCCATATGTGATGAGCTTGAGTGATGACAGTTTTGTCTGGTCGAAGGAGCAATTTGGTCTTGTCTGGATTAACATGAAGAGCCCTCAGGATGAGGACGAGTCGAGAAAAGGCCGTATACGAGGAAATTGATTTTAACCATTCATCGTATAGATTGAAAAGCACCATCTGAGGCTCAGTAGCACGGAGGATCATGTCGGCTAACTTTTCAACTTTCATCGCGGCTTGAAATGGAAGCTGAAGTTCTGACGCCCGGATTGAAATGTTGGGAAAGTCAAGAAGGTGCACTTCCAAAGGATCGAGTAGACCTTTTCTGGTGACGATCAGTTGTTTAGGTTGTTCTTCGACCGGTAAAGACCGTATCAAAGCAGCAACTTCTTCTGCGGTCTTCCATTTCGCTAACTGTCCAAGTCGTTTTTGTCCGGCCCAGACGCTAGTATGGATGATCTTTAAGAACAATTGTCCTGTACGAGGATTGAAAATGAAGATGGCGCCGTTGATGGGCTTTGTTGTCAAATTGCCCTCAAAGGTCTTGTGAATCGTGACCCGATACACGTTCGTGTCATCAATGAATAATTGAGTCTGATTGCTGAAGAGTTCTGAATAATTTTGTGAGTTCAAGAACTCCTGCGTGCTCTCCGACGCATACAGCTGGAGACCCTTTCGAATACGTTCTCTTAGAACATACAGAGCGGGATTGGCTTTCATGATCTTCGACATCGCTTGCTGCACGAGAGCTTTTAAGCCTGGAAAGTATTGACCATAGGCCGAATAGAGATTGTAAGCCAGATCAATGCCAATCATCAATCCCGTAGGTGAGGGATAGATGCTCATGCTATCGGTCGTGTAGTCAAGATACTTGGCTCTGACATAACGCTCAATGTCATGTGAATCGTAGTCTCCATACCGCAGCTGAACATCCAACCAGAATTTGTTGGTCGTAGTGGCTTCGATTTGATCTTTTGTATCGAACAGTAGTGACGGTCTAGTGACATTCCATTTGTGGCTTGCAAAAAGCAAGATATCTGCACATGAGCTGTTCATTTTGTAGGATTTTCTAGGATGGATTGTCTCCTTCTGTACAGTCTCAACGCCTAGCTGCTCCAACTCTTGATCGAAAACCTGACATAGATCCATTACCACAGATTCGTGGATCTTTTGCCACAAGTGAGCACGGAAAATCTGGATAAGTGAGATTTTCAAAGTTGGAATCTTGCCGTGTAAGAAAATGCCTGTCAAGTCCAGCTGGACTTGGAAGCCAACATAAACGTTTGCTCGATTTATAGTCGGCGACCACCAGAGAGTGAAACGCCGGTTCGGGATCTGGTTGAGGCCGGATCGCTGAGCATTGGTCAGCTTCTTAAATTTCATCGATTCTTCGAACCCGCTCGCTCTCTCCCAAAACAACCCCTCCCATGAAGGGAAAGCGGTTGCTTTGAAGAGTGTGTGCTCAAGAATGGTCTCCACGCCCCCCAATGCTTGAATGACATCGGTACGATAAGCATTCAGGTTCCACAATTTCCCATCGTGACGTTGACTTGTCCACCAGAATGGATTGCTCTTCATGAGCTGATAGGTCTTGAACTCAGTACGAGCTCTAAAGCCCTTATCAAAACTAAGGGTGCTTCGATCCTTCTGGAAAAGAGTATTGATCCGAGGAAGACCACGGTCCCAGCTATCTTCCAGGTCTTCAAGGGTAAGTCGGCGATTCTGTTGATTGGCTTCCATACGCTTCTGTGAATACTCGGTCCAGACTCGTTGTGAATCAATGAATTCGGCTTCCCACGGGATTATGTAGCGGAAGATGTTAGGAATGAGCGTCTCTTCGTCATGTGTCATACCGGCGCGATAATGCGTTACGCCTGTATCCGTCTGCTTCGACCATCGCTTGTCACTCGTAGGAATAAGAATGTGAGATCCAGAGATCATGCCAAGCCCCCCTAGCTCCTTTGGCGTATAGAAGACGGCAGGAGGGAAACGAGAAGGCATTTTCGAGTTCAGTCCAATCTTGACCCGAGTCTGAATCTTTGTCTCACACTTGACAATTGTGTCAAGAAGGTTGACAGTAGATACTGCCGCTTCACGATAGTAAGTAAATAGGGCGATCAAAGCCGTATTCCATTTGTTTGCAATCTTCGTAAAGGTTGTAGACCCCGACGACATCAGAATCTGTCGTATCCGGTTGTTGAACTTTTGTATATCCTCTTCGGTGACCTGCAAGAAGGCGTGCGCTGTGCGCTCTTTTGTTGAGTTATCCGCCAAGCTCCATACACTATCCTTCACCGGAAACTCTTCGTTCTGATTACGAATCTTTGGAAGAATTCTGACCTCGAAGCCGCACATCGAGTACAAAAGGTTCGGGTTGTCTCGGCTGTAGACGCTGGCAAATGTGTCGTCCCATTCAATTGTTGTAATAGAGCGTGGCAGGCGATTCTTCAGATCCCAGAATACAGCCCGACCAAGGTTGACATCGTGTCTCATTAACCGCATTCGCGAGTCCCTTGGCCAGCACTTCTTGTTGTGATAGCCAATGACGTTTTCGAAGTTTGGATCAGGCTGCTCGGTGAGGAATCGCTGAATGAGATCTCTCGATTCGTCGGCCGTGAATCTGAAGAAAACCCAGATTTTGTCTATGTAGCGGGTGTACAGTCGAATAGGGTGCCTTGTTTCTGTCTCGCGATCGCGGAACTGTAAGAAGTCGTTCGGACTCTGCGGGGGACCAGCAATATCAGAAGCTCGTTGCAAACCCAAGAGCAGCAGGTCTATAACAAGGCCATAATATTGGAAGATGAAGCCTGAGAATTGGAGACCGCGGACCATACCATAGCTGTTGGTATGGTTCATGTCTTTATAGTTGAGTTGAACGTTATTTTTGGAAGTGATGTAGTCCGCTAAATTGTGGTCCATGATCAAGCGAAGCAATCTGTTAAGCAGCGTTAGATCGATTTTCTCATAGACTTTCGATAGTTCGGTCTCAATAAGAACGTTGCATTCTCCATCTGCAGTTTCCCAGACTTTAGTCAAGTTGTTGACACCTTGAGCCCATTTGTAGGTTAGCAGCGGCGGCACTTCGGAATCTGATGGCTTGATCCATGCAGGGAAGAGATGTCTCGTGTCTGCTTGGTACCAAAGATACTGATCCAAGTACGCATCCGTAATCTTCTCCATAGGCTCAATATCGTAGACAGGATTGATCGTGTTGTAATTGTCGTTCATGTCAATGCCAACCTCCTTAAATGCACGTTGGGTAAGCAAGAAACGCTTAATGCGAGCGAGAGTAGTTCCAGGAGAATCATAAGCTTGCTCAATGAGAGCAAGCTCCTCGCGCTGGCTCTGATTCAATCGGCCCTTAACTGAGTAAGCTTCTCGAAGTCGTTCAAGTGCAAGAATCAAGATCTTTGTGTCATGTTTATAAGAAACGCTTGGGAATGGAATGGGGGAGAACTTCCGAGATTCGAGCCAATGAACGGTGGTAGTGTAGATAGCAACTGCTTCTTCTGACGAGACGTAGGGACCATCTTTCATATAATTGTGTTGACGTTCTTGCTCTGCCTTTAACCAAAGGCGTGTCAAACGGCCCAGATTTTTCTTGGCGACTGTCTTGTCAACTGTTGCACCTCTTCGAATACGCTCTCGGTTATAATGTGCTACAGATATCCACCAGTCCGCTTTGCTTTTGACATATCGCAAAATGATATTTTCGATTGGCGCTGGAAGTCCTGGAACCTTCCAAGGAATATTACTTTTCCAGCATCTCCAGGCTTCTGACAGATGTTGTAGAACAGTGTTGACCTTGTTCTGCTTAATGCCTTCGGGCATCATGTCCATCAAGTCTGCCATGACGGAAGCGCGCAATTCAAGATCGAAATGCGATTCTACCCGCTGTTTTGTCACGGTCTTGGCCACACCCTTGCTATGCCGTCCCTCGAATTGACGCGAGAGCAAATTCCCCAGCCACCTTTCCAAAAGAGGTATGATACCTCGCATAAAGAACAGCCACACTCTCCAAGCCGGTGCCCAAAATCCACATCCCGGCCCTTTACCAACTGGTCCAGAGTTGAAACGATAGTAGATTAGATGTTTCAGGTCTTTGCAAGAACGAATTTGATGCATCAGCTTGTACTTGTATCGGTACATGCCTGTTAGCTGACCGACATGATTGAAAGCATAGAGGATGCCATCTGCCAGCTGGAACGCGTCGATATTGCCCAGCCGATATTGCACTTGAGCATCGACGATCAGCTTCGTAAGCCGAAGGATCTCTCGCATCAGATGGAAAGCGTTGCCAAATCTGGATTTTTTGCGCTCTTTGGTTGTCAACGTCTTCACAGGCTTTAAGTTGAAGTTATAGTCAAGATGGAGATAGGTCAGGTTCTTCCGATGAATCAAAAGATTCAACATGTTGAAGCCTTGTCGGCAAACCTGCAAGCCAGCCTCTACCCAATCGATGGTCGTCTGCTGAAAGAACTTCGTGGATTTCAGTGTTTTCAAAAGATACTGCTTGTTCTGAGATTTGGGCTTTCTCTTATGCAAGTCATTGAGTACAAATGTCTTTAGCATTTTCTGGTACGAGACTCGAACTTTCACAGGTTGTCCTTGGGGGCAATGCTCGAGGTACCATTGTTTTACCAACGGTACGTCTTGAGCTCGCACCATTTCGCCTGATCGTCGATCAAATGGATATGGAGCCCACCAAAGCTGAATGGCAGAAGCTGTCTCGTTTGTATAGAGTTCTTCATCCGCCAAAAACGCCTCAACATTACCGGGTAGTTCGAACTCGTCATCTTCATTGTTACCGGGACCAAAGATTTCGTCCTCATGGCTGACTGTAATATTCTTGGGGGCAACTGAGCGAGATGAGATGGGGTTAATGATGGGATCGAAGTAGAATGCTGGCAGGTTAGGATCATCTGTCCGGACGTAGACGACTTGTGGATAAGAGTATTGGCCGATTCTGACGCTTCTTGGGAGTGAGTTATATAGGTATGGGAACGCTACCCTATATTCGTTTCGAATGGGTGATCGAAAGATAATGCGGTCGATCGCGTTGAACTCGCCAAAATCTTCATCATTTGGATCAACGTCTTTGTAAAGCGGCTCGAAGCGAGGTCCACCTGGTATTGCGACATTCAGGGCTTTTGCTGTGAAAAAACTCTCCTTGTCGAACATGTAGAAATAGTTCTTGTCGACCACGTCACTAAGCAACTGATGGCTCAAACGGTAGAGTGTTGCCATTTGTGGCAGCGACAAATTCCACTCTTTGTAACTTGGTCCATTGACATGAGGCGTATCCAGCAGAGGTCTGTGATCGTAGAACCACTCAAACACTGGGCCGTCCTCGCCCTCGTCGAGCTCCATTTGTATTGGTTCGAGCGGTTCGACGTCCTCAATATTCTCTGACCAGGAAAGCGGAGGTTCTTCGTCATCGAATGGTGGAAAACGCATCCTCTTGAAATGTCTCCGATCGCTTTTTTCCCTCCTCATGCACACCCACATTGTGGCCCATTGAGCATGAAACACCGGCTCAATGACTCTAGGCGTCTCGTTGACAAGCGTCAAACAGCCATTGACGTGGTACAGAACTTTGACTTCTCTCGCAGATTCCCAAGGCATGGGCATGTTTTCCAGAAGCTTCAACACAGCGTGTGGCATAAATTTCAGCGCACCAAGGTAGCTGCGCTTATCACTGCTGAACTTTTTCTGGCTCACATCTCCGATATCCTTGACAATCTTGCGCAGATGCTCCGGCGGCATATCCGCCTTTTGCGTATCTACAAACCCTCCCTTGCGCTTCTCGCTGAACCGATTTCTCTGTGTACGCAGCCATTCCTTCTTTTTCTGCGCAAATTTGGCAACTTGAGGGTCTTGTGGCGGCCGGTAACCGGGAGGAGGCGGAGCCATCCCAGGAGGAGGTGGAATTGCACTCCATCCTGGGGGAGGAGGTGGTGGCGGGAGTGATGCCATGCCGGTGGATTAAGGTATTACTATCGCGTGCGATGAACTCGATGAGTTTTCGGTCTGGGCTAAGAGGTTCTTACCATCTGAAGCGACAGTACCTCTCGAAGTGAGAGGGTTTGCCGACCAGCGCTTTCCAGACGCTAGATAGATGAAGGAATTACTCGAGAAAATGGTCTTGAGTGGTATGAGAGAACGAGTTTGGTTCACTGCTGTAGCCTCATGAAGATCAGAGTCGAAATTGCAGATGTAGCGCTAATACCGTTCTGGGATTAGTCTTGATCTTCAACCTTGGCATCCACAAACCCGCACAAAATTCAAAATCGAAGTTGTTAAGTTGACAAATTGTTCGTAATTCCACGCCCATTCACGATTGATAGCGCGAGAGGTCGTCAGCATGCCTTCTACAAGATTACAATATGTGAGCACTTCCAGAGTCTTAAGAAAATTGTGCCTTCGAAACTAATCTAATCATCTGCAGCGCCGACGAAACGGGTACGCCTAATTTCCAAGACCAACAAATCAACCAATGTTCGCAAGAAACAGATCCCTGACTTCTCTATAGCTACAACACTCGCTCTAACAAAGTTCGGATTGTCAAGACACCTGGCGGAAACCTCAGGTATTTGCATGTGAAGAAGAAGGGTACACCTGTCAAATGCGGTGACTGTGGGATTGCACTGCCTGGAGTATAATTCAATATCCAAAGCAAGCAAATATTGAGACTAATTCGATATGTGCAGATTCCAGCTTTACGTCCTCGAGAATACGCAACAGTCTCTCGACCGAAGAAATCAGTCTCTCGCGCCTATGGGGGTTCAAGATGTTCAAACTGCGTCAGGGATCGCATTGTCAGGGCTTTCCTGATCGAGGAACAAAAGATTGTGAAGAAAGTGTTAAAAGAGAATGAAACCAAGAAGCCAGGGAAGAAATAAATGGTATGATCAAAGGGGGAAGAACGTAGGTATTGCTGCCGTTCAGGTTGAGCTCGCCTGCAGGCTGCTATAAATCCAAGCTTCATACAATGAGAAGATTTTCGGAACAATCCAAAATTCTCCATCATGATCACTTCCCTTTGAAATGACCTCAGACCAACTACTTAGCGGACAGCCTACTCAGTGACTCTTTGCACATCCGATCTCATCTAACGTCCACACACTTGGATCTCGTCTGCTTGAGGGTGTGATACCAACGGGATGAAGACACTCGGATGAAACTTGCCTCTTGGAATTCCGCTTCAGAGCGTTTTGAGAGTTCTTAGCTACACATCTTCGTCCGCTTACAGATCGAGCGATACGTGCTTTATGGTCGCAGCAGATCTTTCACTACCCTATTTCAAAAAGGTCCCATTGGTTTTTGCGAGTTGTTCATCATAGTAGCTACACAGGCGTCAGTGCGGATGAATTTGACGGTGAAATTGTAGACTTACCCTTGAAAAGCTAACCATCCTTTCTCCGGTGTCCCGACTTGCTGGTAACTGAATTCCGCTTCTTCATCACTGATAAGAATTTTCTTATGCCCGGCTCCAGCTGAGGCAGCATCCGCCAAAAGCTGCGCGTGGCACGTCTTGTCCAGGCTAACAAACCAAAAAGCCGCCTCATCCACGCTTTGACCGACTGTGATCAACCCATGGTTCTGCAGAATCGCAGCCTTTCCATTCCCCAGCGCCTTTGCGATCCTCTTCCCTTCTTCCCGATCCAGCACCACACCTCCAAAATTATCATACACGGCGTGACTCTTCCAGAACCGCAACGCGTCCTGTGTTATCATGTCAAGCTCCCGGCCAAACACTGACCACGCCTTGCCGTAGACTGAATGTGCATGGCATGCAGCGTGAACATCCGGCCTCGCCTTGTGTATCTCCGAGTGGATGGCGAAGGCCGCGGCGTTGATGGGCTCCTCCCCTTCCACCACGTCGCCATCTTCGTTGACCAGTATCAAATCACTAACAGAGATTTGTGAAAAATGTTGCGAAAGTGGATTGAGCCAGAAATAGTCCGTCAAGATGGGATCTCGCACGCTAATATGACCAGCGACTCCCTCATCAAACCCTCTATCCGCAAACACCCTGAAAGCTGCCGCTAGGTGCTGCTTGCGGTACAAGCGCTCCTGCTCCAGAGACTCAAATTTTGGGTATGACCGGATTTTAAGGCTCTTGCCTGAGACGGTCTTACCCAAAGCGCCGTTCTTCTTGTTTACTTCAGAATGTGCATCGAAGACTCCAAGGACGGGACCATCTGCGTGAGGGGCAGTTTTGGCGGGAATAGTGTTTGTGTCTATGGTTTCTTGCTGGTCAACTAGAGATACGCCTGGGGCCATTATGAGTGAAATGGTTGAGAAAGAAGTGTAGAAAAGTCGAGCAAAGCTTTTAGAAAGCCAGAATCACGACAGGTGGATGAAATTTATCCTCCGTCATCCTCCTTACGAGGTCAAGTATGGTTCCTCAAAGCGGTCTCCAAATCTCCTCAGTCTCCAATTCAAAGACGGAAAAGGTATCCTATAGCCCGAGGATGTTTATTATTGACGGCCCAACTTACTTAAGGTGGGGGAACTTGCGGAGTCACAACCTCGGTGCAAGTGACCTTGGTGTTTTTCATTGCGCAAGTAACATTATTGGCAAGCAGATAAGAGCTGCCCCAGGCTTATTGGCAATAGGTGTCATTTTAGCAATCTAGTTGGCAAGTGGCACAAGATATAGACATTTAGTCTCTATATTTAAGTCTCAATGTAAGATTAAGGGAAAACACCGTTGATTCGAAGTACCATACAGCAATTGCTTGAATATAAGGCAAATTTAGGTTTAAATAGCCTAAAGGCATCTATCATCAATGAAGAAAGTCGTTCCACCTCACTCGCCACATTTAATAATCCCCGAAACCCATCGAACGTTACACTATCTCAAATTATCATGTTTCCAACGAAGAGACAAAAGAGGAAGCGCTACTAAGTCGCGCCATCAAAAAAAGAAAATTTTTTCACCAAACTCTTGGAACCAGGCCCAGCGACACCACTACTTAGATTCATTAAGCAGAGCACTGACAGCACAGCGCCCAGATTGAGGACTCGGGGCGCTGATAGCCGTGTTCACAGGCACAGACTCATTCATTTCGCTGAAGCCACGAGGTTCGACAGCTGTTAGAACAGGAGCGCTGAAGACCGGATGTTGAAGGGTTTGAGGGCTTGCGCCGGGGGTCGGCGGGGAGGAACCTCTAATGATAGGGTTGGCCTTGAAGGTAGAGAAAAACGCATCTTCAAGATCGGACGCCGTAAAAGGTGACTCGGCCGAGTATTGCGCAGCGATGGTGTTCCAGAATGAGTTACGATGTGCGGAGTAAAGCGTGCGA
This sequence comes from Pyrenula massariospora, assembly GCA_021030905.1. NCBI lineage: Eukaryota > Fungi > Ascomycota > Eurotiomycetes > Pyrenulales > Pyrenulaceae > Pyrenula > Pyrenula massariospora. Next base: position 599,792 of record JAGFMI010000020.1, read on the forward strand.
AGGCGAGAAGGGTCAATCTGCTTCGACTTGCTGTTCGAGTGCTCAGATGGCATAGCGAATGAGGTGTCGAGACGCAAAGTTTTCGCCATCTCAACAGAAGGCAATAGCTGGCGGGCTTCGCTAGCTATAGGCTTCGGCAGGATAGGAACGTGTGCCTTCTGCTGAAGGGGAGGAGATCCAGTATATGGTGCAAGCCGGCAGGATGATTCCGGACTCGAGGGAGGTGAAGCCACAGGGGAAAGGGCATAATGGTGATGATCAGGCGAGGTTTCCCTAACACCTGACAGAGGAGCGTAAGAGGCAGCGCTACACGTAGATGACATGGAGCCTGTCCGCTTGCGACGGTTGCTCCCATAAGACATTTGATGGTAATGCAAGCGACATGCAAGCTCAGTCTTGTGGAGGTGAGCAGCAATGTGCTTGTAGGGCATCTTGTGCATGCGGGTGCGCAAGAGATAGGATTCCTTTAATTCGTTAGACTGGCCCATCCTGCAGTAGACTAGATGGAATTACCTCTTCTTCGCTCCAAGCACGACCGCCGCCCGTAGAAGTAGCCTTGCGGTGTTTGTGGATTGAGAAGTCATGATTATCAATCTTGGTCGACGTCAAGCTTCGATAGTCGTGAGACTCCTCTGGAGTCACGGGGAGAGAAGAATTCATCATTGGAGACATGTTCATTGACAAAATACGAAGACAGTCTGGGATGCCGAGGATGGGCGTCGTGGGGTGGCTATTCAGGGAATCTGAAGTCTATCGCTTGGATCAAATAAGTGGGACCTCGATGGTCAAAGTAATGTATATTAAAAAGGATTGATAATGTCGTCAAGACAGTGATCGTGGGAAAGGAATGTCAACGGCCCAACCGGTGGGAAATGAATGAAAGTAGAATGGGCTGTAAAAACAAAGACCACTGGTGACACCAAGGATAGGTTGAGATAGGATGAATGGGAAAACGTGGGAGATCGATCCCTAAGTAGTCTGCTCTAGCCAACGGCCGCTTAATCTCTCCAAGTGAGAGCGCCACTGCTGCATGATGATTACAGTGTCGGTGCTTCAAGCCAAGAGTGTTTCTGATTCTGAACATGAACTCAAGCGCATGCCCACCTTGAAGCAAAACACGATCTACCGCTGGTTGCGGTACGGCAAAGAGATGGTCTGTGTCAAAACTGTCACGGCCGTAGGGCATACTCCATGAAGAGCAAGACCCCTGTAGGTACTGTATGACACTTGGTGGAGATCAGTCACCGATGCAAAGCCCAGCTGTTTCCATGTCAGGGGAGGCCGGCGTCCAGGCCGGGCGGGCCAGTAAGGGGTGCTTCGTATTTAGCGCCAACCAATCGCAGATTTTTGACGATTAAAGATTAGGACCCCAGTGTCGATCATGCATAGCCAAACTCGTGAAGTGTCATAGGAAGCCGTTAGCATCATTCACCGTCCGGAGTGGTGGGTTGCCGTGGGGTTGCGAATTAAGAGAGGCTCTTAAGGTTTGATCACGAAGCCATGGCCAACGAGGCGTTTCACAACCCACCAAATGCAGGGTCTGCTAGATCCTAGCTATCAACGAACGAGGAAACGCCGGTAGTGAGAAACAAAGTCGAAGATGATCGAGAGTCACGAGCGCTGGTGGATGAAACCAATGATATTGCAGGCCACTTTTGCAATACCGCCGGTGACTTGTCCAAGTCGGTAATTGCACACGCTAATCAACGACCATCTCATTGCACTGCACCACGGCCCTCGCACATTTCTTCGCCTGCTTGTCTCGAAGCCTTACCTGGCTGGGGTACCTGTCAGATGCCAGCCACAGCGGGGGTTGATTCGCGGTCTGAGAAACAAGCAAATTCTTGCGACGGCAGTAGTAGTCGTCATCAACGTGAGACTGATTCCTGCGGCCAGATCAGCTCTCGGATGGCAAAGGTACCGTGGGAAGCTTTTGCCTCGAGGACACCCCTTTCATCACCCGCCATGAGGGCTGGCGGTCATTCTGGGGATGGTCTGACTGTTGGAGTTGCAAAGTTGTCGGAGGGCTGGGCGCTAGACCGCTTTGGACGCTGAAACTTCAACGTCGTCTCCTTTTTTTTCGCGGCAAGGCCACGCAACTAATAGTACGCAAGGCTGCAAGGCTCTCTTCTCCTTACTCTCGTTCATCCTTCACCCGCGCGCTTGGTCCAAGCACCTGGTCGGGGCTTCTCAAGTTCTGGTCGGGGCGCACGCGGGCGCTGGGGTCTGGGCATCCGTTTCCAGCGCCCATCGGCTGTCGAAACTCCCGGCTTCTACCTTATGCCGCCGTATATAAGTCTAACCGTATCTCTGCCGACAAGCTTTACTGATGTTCAAGATTAAATTGCAAAGGACCGTTGCCAACGGTACCGTCTGCCGATCAGTCGTCCGATTTGGTATGGAACAGCGATTATGATGTTGACCAAACTATGCCAGTTGCCCGCCTTTTCGGGATTTGGGTCGAAGGGCCAGTAAACGCATCGCTCTCATCGGCTGAACGTTTTCCGTCAGGTTATTTTAATTGTTCCCATAATTCCATCGCATTGCAATTTATTTCATGTGGCACCGATCTACTATTTCATTGCGTGTTGATTGATCCGATCCCTAGATCCGCTACGTGAAAACCTACAACAAAGGGTCTCGCTCGCAATCCATGTTGCGAAGTATTTGAGGTGTTGACGGCAGCTCGAGATTCCATTGATGCTCAAGTAGAACAATCAAGGCAGAAAATCTTTCTGTCTGAGACATCAATCCTCACACCCTGCAGGCTAGGCTACAGTCGATGCCGATGAATGCTTGAGACCAGGCTGCAAGTCCAAATGGCATAATCCCGTGTCAGCCATATTCAAAACGGTCAAAGCGGTTGTGAAGGATGACATTGAAGGTTTCGTGCCTCTTGCATGGGACGGCATTCCTCGGACGGGATTGCTCGTTCTTTGATTGAGTTATTGGAATATGCATTCCGGACTGTCCGACTTATCACGTAGACGCCTGAGATAAAGTCTGTCAAAGCACGGAACCTCGTTATTTTACACTCCCCATGGTACGCCGCTCAAGTGGCGATTGGTACACATCAGTCCAAAGTCCAGGGCCTTAAATTAGTGATGAACAATCCTTATGCTACAAAGCGATGACCTTTTAGACGCGATCAAACCTAGAATCACGGCGCCAGTCACGTTAGATTTCAGGCACGCCTCACAAACAAGCTAGCCCTGGGCACTATATATGCTTTACCACTGGCCAGTGCGCTTTGAGGTGTTTCGACCAGAACCGCAGGCGCAAAAGAACGAGACGAGGGCGCACTCTTGGATCAACATCGCCACAGCGAAATCTGACAGTAGTAGCACGGGCAAATATTAGTCCTGAGAAGGATAGCAACGTCGAGTGCTAGGAGCTGGAGCACACGTGTTTTGTTTGACGACGATTGTCCGGAAGGCAACAAAAAACCAAGTCTGTGGTAAGAACCGTGTGGATAGAGCAAAGTTAAGCTCTAAAAGCAGAGTTGCTTAGGGAATGGTGTGCCCCTGATGGTAAATCCTCCAGAGGGTGGAAGTTCAACAGCCTATGGAGGGCCTGCCTATCACAAGAGCCTATCCTTAATTATTACAGGGGCCTGTCAGGCTTGCGACATGCGGCTGAATTTCGGCATGGTGGACATCTTCATTGTCGGGTGGCTTGCCGAGCTCTAAAGCGTTTCTGCTCGCCTTCCCGCGTCGTTTTCACCGACCTTCAAAATATGGAAAGAGGTTGGACGTCGTCGAAGTGGAAGACGGGGTGAGAATAGAGAAAGAGCGACAGGCAGAGGAAAGAACTGTAGAGGAAGGAGGTGCAGCGTTCTTTCCTCTGCCCGGAATTGATGTACGATTTGGACATTGACACGGGAAATCCTCATTTCACACCGCATTCGCACCCTGAGCAATGAGATGTACTGGAGGTCTGAATTGTGATAGCGATGTTGGTTAACGACGATGAATGCGAAGATGTGGGAAGCGCAGCGCAAGCCCAGTGATGTTGAAACTACGCAGTACAAGCATATGCTTTGGATGACCGCCTTCCTGTTGGCGTCAAACCCACTCCTCGCGCCTACCTCTCCACACGTCGCCACGACGGACAGATCGGAAGGTACGCGTGACGTCGATTTTCGGCGCCGAAGATCCAGCCTGGCTATCATGTAAGCAATGGGCGTGAGTTCATTGGTCAGGGCCAACAAACCGAGCGATCACCGGGCAGTTATCGATATCAATCCTTCCGAACCTTCCAGTCTTCCCACTCATATCCCGGTACACGGCGAGGGTCGAAACACTCCCCAACCCAAAAAAGAACAGTACAAATGACAGTTATTGACAGCATGAATGCGGCCAACTTCAGAGAATGTGACCATCTGAGCCCGAGCGTTCTGAATAAGAGGAGGACCAAGAGACAGTCGCCGATAATAAACATGAAAGTGAAGACAACGATTATAATGAATCTATGTGCTTGGTGCACCTGGAGCCGGGGGGAACCGGGCGAGAAAAAGCCCATCCAGTCGGGAATGTGAAGCGTGCGAGACTGAATGCGATACGCAGTGGTTGCTATTGCGAGATGGGCGGGGTTAAGGCGATCATCGATAATTTGCCCGGCGGCGACTGCTCTGATGAGGGTGAGAATATCGCTGAAGAGACTGCGAAGCATATTAACGAAGTTCTGGATTATGTGTCGCTCGACTGCGCTATTGATGGGGAAAGGTAGATTTTGCCTGGACATCTTTTGTTATAGGGTCTGCGAGGTTGAGATGCTTCACGTCCGTGACAATCGATGCGATCAATAATAACTTACACAGAGAGAAGGTTGAGGGTGATAGAAGGTTTGGGAAAAGGTGCGGACCCTATTTTAGGTTTGGGTAAACTTCGTACCGCAAACAGGCAGCCATCATGCTCTCACGTCGCTCACAAGACGCTTAACACGGTTGGTAGGGTGATGGGAGGAAAATTCAAAAGGACGAATACACTATCAGGCCTGGTAGTTAGTGAGGATCGAACTCTTGCAAATAATATCGATCCCAACTGTCCTATGGGCCACGGATCACTAAATATATGAGCAGCTTGCTTAACACTATTATTTAGGTAAAGTGATTTTATATTAAAAGGATCGCTGCTCGTGAACAATATTCTATAAAAAGTGAGGGAGAGTGAGTAAAGGGATATAAGTAGAGCGGCAATGGACGCCAATCCTCACGCGACGCCGCGGCAGAGTTTCCTCATCTTGTACTGCCAAGATGGTCTGTGCACAATCAACCGTTAGAGCTAAACGCCCTCGACGGCCAATCCTTAAGGCCATGCTTCAAACCTGAATCAAAATTCGGGGCAGCGACAACATCAGGCAACAACTTCGTCTTTGCCGCCACGCTACCCGACTGCTAAGTCCCTAAACCTTTTGCGCATCCATTATGGATCGCGATGGACGAAAGAGAAGCCGCTCTCAGTCTCCTCCCCCTTGGCGACGGCCACCGAAGTCCCCACGCAAACATTACGAGGAACCGCATCATGCCAAGACTAGATATGAGGACGTTGGAGATCAGAACCTGGCTCGTATTGGGCGACAAAACTCAGTCAAAGAACAGACCAGGCTCAACCAGCTGCAAGAAGATGAGAGAATGAGGGCATGGGTTGCCCAGGAGGATGATTTTGTACTGAAGCAACGCAAGAAGAAAGCCGAGATAAGGGTTAAAGAGGATCGAGCGCAACCAATCGATTGGCTGACTGTCACTCTACGCTTCGTTGATCCACATAGAAGCTCGCTTGATGACGACGTGGAAGATGCTGAGCTGGATATAGTGGAACCTGACGGGGTATTCGAGGGTCTTCCTGACGCTCAACTTGCACAACTAGAGAAAGATATAGAGACCTTCATTCACCTTGAAAAGAGCCGCGGAAACAAGGAATACTGGCGCGTAAGTTTATCCAAACGCCTTCAAATCTCATCTAATCGAGGTCAAGGCTTTGAAAATTGTATGCGAAGATTTTCGAAAGAAGTCGGGAACAGCTCCTCCTGAGGGACGAGCTGTGCGATCTGTGGTTATGGACATTGACCAACTACTTGCACCGAAATCATATGAGGAGCTCGAAACCCTTGAGACTCAAATCAAGCAAAAATTAAGGTCCAACGAGCCCATAGATGCCGACTACTGGGAACAACTACTTAAAAGCCTATTTGTTTGGAAAGCAAGAGCCAAACTGAAAAGGACGTACCAGTCTGTGAGGGATGCTCGTCTGGAGGTTCTTAAATTGCATCACGTACAGGAAGCTGTGGAGCTTGGAGCGAAATTGGTCAGTATTGTGAAGAGCGATGCGACTAGTCCCCACGATCTTCGCTATTCGAAGAGTTTAGATCCTAAGCCGAAGCTGCATATAGGCAGTGAGGACAGGAACCTCCAAAGCCTGGAAGAAAATGCGTTCCTGCACAAGATTGTGAGTATTTACCTCAATCAATTTTCCCGGTCTAAAGCTTACCTTCAAAGGAGGAGGAAAGACGTATTGCTGCGAAGAAAGGCCTTCTACCTGCCCATCGTGATATCCAAAGAAAGGTACCAAATGGGGCAGCTTCTGAGCGGACCGGATCTGTTGCAATATCCAGCAGTTCTCGATTTGCAGCAATTCCGGTCGAAGACTTTTCCCAAGCTACAAAGGCGCTTTATGAACGGGAAGTAGCGAAAGGCATCAGTGAAAATGAGGAGATTTTTGCCGGAGAAGAAGATGTGTTCACGAAATCGAAGCCAGTATGGGCGGGCAAGTACCGGCCACGAAAACCACGCTATTTCAACCGGGTGCAGATGGGTTACGAATGGAACAAATACAACCAGACACACTACGACCATGACAACCCTCCCCCCAAAGTTGTTCAAGGCTACAAGTTCAACATATTTTATCCTGATCTCATAGACAAAACTGTCGCACCGACCTACAAGATTGAGCGCGAAGGCGGCCGGAAACGAGGCCAGTCATTTGCTCCAGCCGGCGAAGAAGACACATGCTTGATTCGATTCATCTCAGGCCCTCCGTATGAAGATATTGCATTCCGGATTGTCGACAAAGAATGGGATTATAGTGCTAAGAGAGAACGTGGTTTCAAGAGCAGCTTCGACAAGGTACGTAATTGTCCACAACTCACTTTCTCTAGTACGGAAATTGTTGCTAATGCCGAACGCAAAGGGTATTCTACAGCTTCATTTTCAGTTTAAGAAGGTTACTGCTCCTCGGGCATTCGATACTAGAAATTCACTTGTGCTAATAAATTGTTAGATCTTTTATCGAAAATAGACCGTACTTAACCACGATCCATACAGTCCGACCTTCATCATTATATATCGGCCTTTAGCACCCTTTCGGCTAATCTCATGCAGTTTTAGGGAGTGTTTGGTCCAAAGTTGCAATTTTACTGACTCTGCGAACCACTGAAAATCACTGACTCTGGATTTAGTCACGTTGACATCACGTCAGTCGATAGCTTGCAGGCTTGAGAGAACCAGTCTGCAGTCTCACACACCCCTTGCTTTACTACTTCTGCAGGATTCACCTCTCGCCACCTTCTAATTCAAATTAAGCAACGAGAGGAATATTATCAGCCAATGCCAGCTACGCCGGCTTGATTCATAATAGCAGCTATTTACACAGTAGTTTACTGTAGTCTATCTCTAAGGATGAGGCAGCTTTGTTCTCAATAGAACGCGTCAAAGACAATTAGGCTAGAAAGGCCCGGTGAATCTGGAAACGCACTTGACCGAAGAATGAGGGTAGCCTTGCCGGAGAGCAGCAAGTGGCCGTCTACATCAATGTCTGAACAAAGCAGCCATTGTCTGCTCTTCTAACCCGAGGACGGGCCTCAAATGTCGTCGTCGGCAGGCCTAGATGATTTTCGTCTAAATGTAGTCAAGCATTACTGCACCATGCCGAATTACGGTCACCGCCGGCACACGGCAGGGGTCCAGCTGCGTTCTCATGCTTGTCATTCAAGCTAGGCACGCGTGACACAAAACATATGCAAGCAGAACCATGTTGACTGGTCCTAATACGAGCGTCGATTGTGTGGTACAACGCCTGCAGACTTGCCTAACCCTGGAGCAAAGGTCTATCGATCATGGCCCTACTCCCCGCATCGCCGGGCTACTAAAGCCTCTGTCATGGGAACTTCTTTGTTTGTCAGAGATTTTCTGGCTGATGGCTGATTGCAGGACCTCATCTAGCGTGCGATTTTCTGCGCTGGCAATTCTCCGAGAGATTTTCATTGTGGCAGATCTTCCCTCAGATCTCTGCCATCTGATTTGCTGTCATGGTTGGTGATTTTTCAAAGTCTTAAAAATTGCCATGTCCCACGAAGACATCGTCTGTCCTATTCATTCATTCAGTCTCTGGTTTCCTACTTGGTGTTGTTGGTCAAGAGTTTCTCTATTCAAACACGAATTCCCAATTCATCTTGCACCCTTTTGCCTTCACCCCACCATATGATATGAATGGAGCCAGGCGAGGGTTGGTCCAACATCTTCAACCACAAATGATGCCTGGAATCTCTTTTTCTCAAGATTTCTTTGCATCAGACTCTACTGCTGGCGGGATATGCGTTGACGATCATTCACGACAGCTCAGCGATTTTGCAACCCTTCAACTGAAAGGGGATCAGAATAGTCATCCTCCCGTCATCGATGGACACCATTCACTACCGTATCCGAATTGTGACCTGGCTTACACTGGACCTCTTTCCGGAACAGCTTCGTCAATTGAAGGATGGTGTCGATCCACGCCACTTTCTCCGCTTGAACATGGTCAATGCAATATCAACTCATCTTCTCTGCCTCCTGAGGAGATCAGCATCGGATATGTAAGTCCACCAGCCCTTTCAACTTCCTCTCAAGACAGCCGGCCACGAACCTACGTCGATGATCTCGACACCATTCACTCCATCCCTGCTATAGCTGGCTGCTTTTTACAACCGCCCGATACCGCAGCATGTTTTATCAAAGGCGAAACCTTATCCTTCGATCCGTCAAATGAGCAAATCCACCGAAATCACATTGAGATGAGATTTGACGCCCAACAGCACTTGTCATTCCATGGCAGTCCTATTTTAAGGCCACAATCACCTGCTATATCATGGCCAATTTCTCCTACTAGGTCATCACCATTCACCCCAAACGATGAAGAATCTATACTCGACGATATTGAGGGTGAAGAAAGTCCTTCGGACAAACCATATGCTAAATTGATCTGGGAAGCCATGATGGAAAAGCCCGATAAGAAGATGACGCTGCGAGAGATCTATGAATGGTTCTCAGTGAGGACCAGCAAGGCAAAGGAGTCCGGTGGTAGTGGCTGGCAGAACAGCATCCGCCACAATCTTTCGATGAATCAGGTATGTTGCGCAGTTCCGTCTTCGTCGCAATGGTTCTAACCTGTATTAGGCTTTTGAGAGCGAAAAAGGAGACTCATATGGCCGGAACCCTTCGAAAAAGTCAAACAATGTATGGGTTCTGACACCTAAAGCCATTGAAAATGGTGTCGAGTCTACAACACGTTATCGAAACAAGTGCGCTGGGAAAAAGACCGCTCGATCGAAGGTGAAGGCGCCTCAGCGAATGCAATCGGGTGCAAGGGGTGGAAGAGCAGCGAAAAGAAGCGCTAAACAACGTGCAGATCAACGGGTGTTCGATCAAAGCAAAGGTTCCGACAGGGTCTCCAAGCTCGGAGCCGATCATCTATCCACACCCTCGGAAGCTCGGACATGCTCTGGATTGCCATATGCCGGCCCATTTGTGCTCCCCAAGTCACCAATCACTCCTATTCTAGACGGTCAGCTCCCATCTTATGGGTCGAATCTCTTCAAACATGAGAGCATGGACTCGAATCCAATCTTCGGCATCGATGGTTTGCAAAACACAACGAATGCAGAAAATGTAAAGCGCGAGCCACTGATCGAGCAACCAGAGGACCTTTGGCCGGGCGATCCCTACTTAACGGAATTGCTAAATATGCAACACGTCCATGGGTGGAGAGATTCTAAGAAGGTCAATACCTAGCAGATCTGCGCTAGTGTACAGGGGACGAGGGGTTTCTTCGGCTACATCTGACAATTAAGCAAACTTGGAGTCTCCACTTACCTGTCAGGCTAACATCCAGGATTGCGTTCGGGCATACGTATTGATAGATGAATGTTCTTTGGGTCCAAGGCCTTAGAGCCTGCTTGATCGCTTAAAGCGTGGGTTGGGTCCTTCAAATTCCTGTCTATTTTCGCCGCAGCCACCTCACAATCCTAGCGGACAAGTCTAGCTGGTTCATGTACTCTATGTCATACTATTATGTTTTTGGAAGCATGATCGCTTCGCCCGCCTGGTTGGGTTATCAGAGCCGGAAAGGAACCCAGGGTTTATTACGCAATTGCATCAAGTAGTTGGATCGGCGAAAATCAGGAAGTGCTGGTTGGCAATGGCAGGGAAGCTAGAGCTAGGTCCAAACGGAAGCATCTTGATGCACCCTTTCGCGAGAACAGCGATACCGACGTACTCCTTTTGGACGTGCTCCGATGCCAGGAGACTTTGTATCGCCAGTCGAAAACGAGCTAAAGTGCTACCCGGGGTTGGATTTGCACGCCACGTCTGCTTCTCGTCCATCCTTGACCCCTTGACATGGCCAACACCCAACAGCGTGCCCCTCACAGACTCTTATGAAGGATGATGTGTCAGATTTTCATCAAATCCCCATCTTCCACCCCGACCTCTGGTACGAACCCCTGGTCTTCCCCGTGCGGCAGCGCATCGACGCCAACACATTCGGGCACAACTCGCGTTGCTAAAGGCTGTTTCTTGGGACTTTGAGCACCTCTGTTCCACATGCGGCCCGTCCCGGGGCTCGCGTGGAATCTCATCCGTTAGAACTTGAACTACTTGACCATACTGAGCCTTAAAGAGTTGGGCTCCTACGCAACTAGAGAAGTAGCTCCACGCAACAGCCCGCTTGCCAGCTGTCACGTAACTTGGCAATCTCTTGCGTCGGCCGACGTCTGCGAGCTTGGGCCGCCCGCCATCTGATGTATGCAAAGAGGGGTCGGGATGATCTACGGCTAATCATCTCCTGGGCCCTCCGGTGGTCTCTTGCAGCGTGCAGATGTGGAGGGAGCGGCATTGTTCAGGTATTGGGGTTGCGTGTGCGGTGGCATCCGAGGATTTTTGATAGTCTGCAGGCGCGCTTAGCATCGATGCTTAGCCGAGCCATCCAGCACCCTGTCTTTCTGGTCGGGGAGACGGAATCTTTCTGCCAGGCATGCAATGTGCCATTGCCTGGGGATGAAGATTCCCCTTCATGCCTGTGAGATGCACCGTAGCGCCTGCGCTCCTGCATTGACTTGTTCGAGCCTAATTTTCTAGTGATGTATACCAGTTCTTGAGTCCTTGCCGTTTCAGCGAGTGCAAGGGTCTCGGTTTGACGATGAGAATAGGTATGGGATTCGTTAGGATCGACATGTGTTTGGTGCTATTCTAGGTATTCGTATGGCTCGTACTGACAATTTGAGATGGCCTTACCGAGTATGTCAAGTATCTATTTCAGAATAACGTTGACAACAAAAGGTGTTCACACTCCTTTTGCTTCTTCCCCTTCTCAGCTGAGGTAACAAATGGCCATTGTTTGTGGCAAATATCCATGCGGTAGATAGCGCATAGAATCCTCGTGCCCTGTCATATTTGAGGCAGATTTGAAGCGGCTGCAGCTCAGTCCATAAGATTAATTCACAGCAAGTTGCCAGCAATGAAGTACGGCAGTCTTAGGAGACTGATTGGGAGTCACTACTTTAGAAGTGAAAGCTCCAAAGAGAGGCAAAGGCATTTTCTAGCTCAAAAATTGGTCAAACGCCTAGTCTGCTCCTTCGAGCGTCATTTTCAAGTTGTATACGTTCTCATACTCGCGGTTTCCCGCAGCCGAACAAGGGTAGAGCCTGAGAAAGTGGAAGCAATCAGACTTGATCTTTAAGCTCCAGAAATCTCATCGATCTATGGGATCTAATCGATCGAACCGTGGATCTCGCAGTGAATCCGGCGAAATCGAAGCATCGCAGGAAACTCAATCGCAATGACCCCGGTCCTTGGAGTGAGTACAATATCAACTCCGTGACAACGTGACTGTCAGCTGAAATGGTAAAAGCAAAAAGGCCAACCGCCAGTGAGTATGCGGTCCAATGTATGCAAGGCTCATGCGGGAAGAAAAAAAAAGACGAGTTTCAATTGTACTTGGCTTACCCTCTCTTTGCCATTCGAAACTTTCCCTGCAGCTCAGGGGGGACCTTGGGGCGTTTATTCGGGTCTACCTGCACGACACCAGGGCCGAAAGCACTGCCAAATCAGCAGCGCGGGTCTTGCTGCACGAACTCCAAGCAGCCTCCCATAGAACTTACCCAGCCATTGGTATCATGGTCAACCACGTGCATCAAGTGTGGGACCTTGGGATGGCAGTTAGCCGTCCAACCGGCAGAGGCTTTTGGTACGGTGGTCAGATGTCTGTAAATGGTGGTGAGCCCGGGTTGTCTCCAGGGTAGAAGAGAGCCGGATTCAGTCTGATATGCGCCCCACATGTCAACCGTGACAGGCTTTCGCTGCAATGGATCACGTCTCAACTTTTCGCGCCTGGTACACAACGGATTTCTGTCGACAGAAACTTAGACACAAGCGCGAACACGGCGGTTGAACACGTTCGGGAGACTTGCCGATTCCTTCTCCACGGCGGAGCTCGCGATGCTCGACAAAAATCTCATCTCCTCATCCAGGAAATCTATTTTCGCACCAATCATCACCGCCTCCACCACGTTCCACGTAGATGAAGGCTTCCAACTCTATACGCTATTTCCCGCAAATTGCCAGCCGGTCTTTCGTCGACGACAACATGCACCTGGGATTACGATGCCAGTTGCCTCTTCTGGATAGCCCTGTGTCGATCAGAGTTTCGTTTCCAGTGAACTTTGATGTGGGATCACCTTTCCGTGGGTCAGGGACAAAGCTCCAGAGCACCGCGTCTGTGAGCGCGATGATCTGCCATTCCGCCAGGCTCGGACTGGAGCCGCCACCCGGCAAGAAGGACGTCTAGGAAGACTACAAAGACAGGCCCGCGCCCTTCCTTGAACCAGACGGTGTGGGATTGCCCCAGAGTACAGGGAGCGAACCTATCATACCGTTGCCTCGTTCTCCTTGATCATGCTCAGGATGTTGCTCAACATTTCGCCTATGTTGTGCGTCGGCGGACTGCTCGTCAGCGCCGTGTCAGCCACCTACTCCCCTCTCGCGCAGTACAGAAAGGACCATCCTAGAACGTCTCGGCATGCTTCAACTCGTCCTACAGTGGAATGCTCGCCCCACCGCCCTACCAGACCTCCGCCTCCGTCCCCGCCACGTAGTGGGAAGATATGCTATGTGCAAAGCCATAACGACAGTGTCACAGATGACAGCCCGTATATACTTGATGCTATCAATAGCTGCAACAACGGAGGGCACGTCGTGTTTTCTGAAGGCCAAGAATACATCATTGGAACAGCGCTCGATCTGACGTTTCTCAAAAACATCGACCTGGGTAGGTGCTTCCACGTTCACGTTGAGCCGCATGCAGACTGTTACATTGGTTTCGCGTCCTTTCATTTTGACAGCGACAACCGACGGGAAGTCCCCACAGCATTTACAAATCGTGCCATATCCATGACGTTTATTCATTCATATGCACACCTTGGCTTTTTCTCATCAGGAGTCGGTTTCGAAGCTGGTCATTATTAGTGCTAGTAGCACGACGTGGACCACTCTTGTATCTTTTGTCGCGCAAATAGATCTCAACTTTGCCTTTCATTTACGTCCAATTTTATGTGTAAACGGAAATTGTTCAGCCCCGGCCTCCCCACTTAGATATTGAGCCAATATCCTGGCAATAAACGCTCCATGGTTGCTTTAGACCCTTTGGTCTCGTCAGACGTCGGAGAATTATGCTGGCCTTGTTGTACAAACTGCAACGCACGTATGTTTGTACGATGAGCTGTCCCAATACTCGCAACACTGCTTCATATCCGTTCAATTTCAATTACGGCACGGTCCGCCGCGTTACTTTACACACCACGTGCTGACATGTGCCAATTTTACAGACATCCAAGGCTACATACAATTCACCAATGACACTGATTACTGGCAAGCCAACTCCTTCAAACAGATTTTTCAAAATGCCACCACTTTTTTTCAACTTGGTGGAGAGGACGTCAATGTTTATGGTGGAGGTACGCTAGACGGCAATGGCCAGATATGGTAAGCCCGGTGTCAGGCGGATTTTTCACGTTTCAACGCTGTCCGAGATCTTGACTCATGGATCATCATAGGTACGACCTCTACGCAAGGAATATCTACATCCTCCGCCCAATTCTGTTCGGAACCATCGGTCTCAATGGTGGCACAATTTCGAATCTCAATCTGGTCTATTCGCCCCAATATTACAATTTTGTTGCCAACTCGACTGGAGTAACTTTCTCCGATATCTTCATTACTGGCTACAGCAAAAGCAATAACACGGCGAAGAATACCGATGGATGGGATACTTACCGGAGCTCCGGGATTACCATTCAAAATAGCGTTATTAACAACGGCGACGACTGTGTTAGCTTCAAACCTAATAGCACAGACATTGTAGTACAAGGATTGCAATGCAATGGATCTCATGGCATTTCTGTCGGTTCCCTTGGCCAGTATGCTGGAGAAACAGACCTCGTGGAGGACGTGTACGTGTATAATATCTCCATGGCCAACGCTACCGATGGCGCCCGCATCAAGGTATGGCCGGGCGTTCCGTCGGCGTTGTCGGGCGACCTTCAAGGTGGCGGTGGCACGGGTAGCGTCCGCAACATCACCTACGACACGATGCGGATCAGCAATGTCGACTACAGTATCGAAGTGACGCAATGCTACGGACAATCGAACCAGACGCTCTGTTTCCAGTTCCCCAGCAACTTGACCATTCAGGATGTTTATTTCAGAGACTTCACAGGAACAACGAGCAAGAAATATGACCCGATCGTGGGAACCATCGTCTGCTCGAGTGATAGTGTCTGCAGTGACATATATGCAAACGACATCAATGTTCAGAGCCCGAAGGGGTTTGCTGAGTTTACCTGCGGCAACGTGGACGAGAGCTTGCTGGTAGGCTTGAATTGTACGAGTTAGGGAGGGTAGATCGTCTACAGTATAATGGACATAGCATGAGTCGCATCCTTTTTAAACTTCGTGGCTCGTCTAAAACCCTGCTCTCCTCGAATCCACCTTTCCAGTCCAAATATACTTCCATCACGTGCCTTCTTTCCAAGTGGAACCGAAAGGGGTTGTTCGAGCTAGCCGTATGCGGAAAGGCTGCTTCCGGGATCGGGATGATGGCGTGCGCTCCACCTTTGACGCAGCCTCGTGGGCTGTTGGCTCCCCATGAACGAACACAACACCGTGACCTGATCGAGAGGTGCATTTTGTCGCCGCCATCCTGCTCGAGAAGGTTCCCTCAGAAGGCGGCTCAGCGACTTGTATCTTGCCTGATATTGAGCCGCCTGAGACGTCACCGTCCGCATCTCATTCGTTTTCAGCTCCACGTCAGCCATGGCGATACACATGAACATATTCCGCATTCTTGCGGACCTTTCCCATACTGCTTCCAAGTGCATCCTGATTTGGGCGATCCATTCCAACAGAAGTGCTGAAGGTAACCGTCTCCCTACTCCAAAGGTCGGACATGTTTAACCCGTGCAGGCGTCTCGCTGATCACCCAAAGCCTCTACATTGCCGTCTTTCTGACACGCTACCTTGATCTGTTTTGGGCACCGCCAAGTGTGAGCTACTGGAACTTCGTACTCAAGAACTTTTACATATGGTCTTCCATCTACATTATTGTGATTATGCTCAGGGTGTTTGCGCGCACTCGGGAGAGGGAGAAGGCTTGGAAGTTTGGAGGTGCATGCGCCGCAGGCTCACTGGCTCTGGCACCTCTTGTGACCTTGATCTTCCACGGAACTTCCGGCACAACACCTTTTGAGGTGAGTGTCTGCAGCGCCATCCTTTCTTGCTACGCTGACGCTGGCTAGACCCTCTATAGCTTTTCCCTAATCCTGGAGTCTGTGTGCATCCTTCCACAGCTCCTTTTGCTACGTCAAACGACCGTACCAACCGTCATTGACTCTTACTACCTTCTGACTCTTGGGTCATACCGTGGCTTCTACATCCTGAATTGGATCGTTCGCGCTGTCAGTCCCGAACATCATGCCGACTGGATCCAGATCATATTTGGTGTCATTCAAACCGCGCTCTATGTGGATTTTGCATGGGTGTACTGGACCAGACAACGCGTGAAATTGCGAGGTGGTGGGGTTGTCGACTCAGATGACATGAGCAAAAGCTGGATTGTGAATCGTGTTCTTGGAGCTGCTGCACGACGAAGCCAAAGCTTTGACGAAGAAGCGCCTGCAGTGGAACCGAGCTCCCAAGACGGTCGTGGCAATCGCGAATCTCACAAGGGAGCTAGTCGCTGGGGTGCCAGAGGTATTTCGGTGTCTGCCGATGACACGTTAGAAGACCATGAACGCCAAACCCGGCCAAAACCCAAAAAGGACTCCACAGGCGGCACAGAGGATGAGCTCCAGGGCATGCTATCTGATGATGACGACGAGGACGATGAGTTAGGGGACGATGCCAACAAATACCCAAGTGCTAGCGGTGGGGCCAATGGCAAGGCGGTGCTCAACAGTGGCAATGAATGGGAGAATCACAAGTAACGATTCCAGACCGTGAGCCCAGCTGTTTCATGCGGAGGTCGTTTCCTACTTTGCGGGCGTCCATGATCTTGGCGAGCAGTACTACTTCTTATGGTTTGTTTGGCGTGGGGCTGAATCACCGAGCGTATTCGGCGTCTACGGGAGTATAAATGCTTAGAATGGAAGATCTTCCGGTTTGGACCCATGGACGGTTCGTTACGTATGAAACTATGTGATCGCCAAAAATGGCATCACGGGTGCAAATTCTAACATCGCACCACTCCCTTGCCATGCAACTTCTTTGTTTCCACATGGTCAAGGGATCTATTAGAAGGTCCAAGCGTAATCTGACCTGAAGGTCTTCCTGATTTGTGTCAGGCATGGGTTAGATCGTGGGTCAAAGGGAGCATGAAATCGATTCTTGTGTACTTCACCAGCGTCGCAATGTGCAGGTCAGATAGATCGCACTGTGAGCGAGGAACGACTTCGATTTGACCCTCCGAACTCGTTGCTTGCCATATTTCTGTTCTTCTCTAGTAACGTAAGCCTTTAGTCAACTTCTTCGGCGATTGTACTGCCGGCGTTCTTCACTCCTCAAGATGATTTGCCGTAAAGTCCAACAATTTTGTAGCGTAGTAGTTCAAAGACACGCCGAGTTTCAATTATTTAACCTCGAACGTTCTGTCATCCCGTAGACTTACGTCAATGGTCAAGGTAAGGGCGTCACTTGCTTCAGTGCCAAGTGTTTTGCCACGACCATGCGCCCTTGGAAATATCAGATAAAAGTTACCAGGGAGCTGAAGCACAAGCCTCGGGGTCAAGGGCCACCACTCAGCCCGGCGTTCTTGTTGGCATATTATAGCTTTTCGGGGATGATTCTATCCTCCCGGATATCTATGCTCCCGATTAGTTCCCGTTCCGTTTGACAGCTCTGCAAGGAACACATCTTGGGTACAAGGCTTATCTCTCGGATCAATCTGTTTGTTTGAGTTGCTATTTTGAGACACCGAAGTAGCATTATTCTAACCGGCGTGGTGATATCCGTGGGTGCGCATTGTACGCATGACAGGTTGATAATAAGTTGTTCTTGCATCACGTAATAGCTGAGGCAAGGATGAGGTTGGAGAAATTGATTTTCGTGAGTATGGGATTGTTGATTGTGTGATTTACCTAGGCAAAGGGCCTGTCCAGACTAGCACGTCGGAGGCTCGGAGCCGATCAGCAGTAGTCACGCTATCGAATTCATGATCGTCAGGACAATGGAGCCTGTACGGGAGTCGGCAAGGGAGGAAAGTATTTTTGAAATTGTGGGGTGTGGAGCATCATTCCATGACCCTGAACTGGGAAAGCATAACCCTTCCTATATTAATTTCACGGGAGGTGGAACAGTAAACCAAGGAAAGATTAACACTCGTAGATGGCTCGTAGATGGCTAGCACAAAAGCACATCTTGTCATAAGCCTTACCTCACGATGAGATAATGATACCCGCATGAGGCTAATCAGTTGAAGGCGCTCATAGGGCGTTTGGTATGCGCAATTGCTGCAGATAGATTTAATTGTCAAGCATCGGCTGACACGGTGATGCCCACTCCTGGAGACGGCTCAACTCG
Organism: Pyrenula massariospora; assembly: GCA_021030905.1. Classification (NCBI taxonomy): domain Eukaryota; kingdom Fungi; phylum Ascomycota; class Eurotiomycetes; order Pyrenulales; family Pyrenulaceae; genus Pyrenula; species Pyrenula massariospora. Next base: position 618,171 of record JAGFMI010000020.1, read on the forward strand.
CCCAAGACCAAGCCAGTCGTCATGAGCAGGCGTGATGATGATTTGAAGGAGATAGAGAGCGATGCCGCGCTGGAGATTGTCAAACGATCGAGCTTCACCAGCGCTATCGGTTCTAGCTTGACGTTCGTCTGCCACTACATTGGCCGCGCAATTTGGGGGCGAGCTCGAGGCCGAGGGCTCGCCTGTTCACTGGAGACGATGTCTTGGTTGCGATAATCGGAGCCTGGCGATGGCAGAAGAACATAGCATAGTACGCGCCTCTTGTCTCTGGTGACTCGTGGACGGCGAGGCTGTAGGGCCCCTTGATCTCCCGGCTGAAACTCGCAGTTCTAGCGATGGTCAAACTTACCTAAGCGGCCGAACCATCACGCATAATTATCTGCTCGATGCAACGATGGCGGTGCAGGCGATATAACAGCATCTGATACAACGAAGAATACAACAGCTCGGACATGTCTCAGCGAAATCCAGAGCCTTATGAACTTCTGTTCATGGCCGAAGTCAGCGAGGCGCAGACAGCAACACGCACCATCCTCGAGGAAGGTCGAACGAGGAGTTGGATCGGCGGATCTGGGCGGCGGCGCTCCTCTCAGGCCCTGCAAACAATTCATGTCGAACGACCCTGAATCCCGCCTAACTCCACCCTCGATACTAGGCCCATACCCATGAAAAGAAACCGTCATCAATATTGTTTCGTTATTTCCAGCACCGTCGAGTAATGCTCACGGTCCAAGTTCGCTGCAAGCTGCCGATTGGCAGCCCATCACCCTCCCCCACCACCCTCCATAACGAGTGTCTATACCGCATGCGATCCTACCCCTACCGCAGGCCAGCCGTCGAACTACACTGTTTTGGCCGTTCGGCAAAGTGACCGAACCTGGCCTGACCAATCGCGCACACCTGGCCCGAGGGCAGACCTGACTACGACGAAATTAGACGATGCTGCTATACCGAGAACGGGGCGACCGTCTGCTATTCCCTGTTCGTGAAAGCTCTTGGATAAAAATCACCACATACGGCATACATGAGGCTAAGAAGCCGAACCCGCTCCAGGCCATCGTATACTTTTCTTATTTGTCCATTTGATCATTGGTGGTATCCCGTGCTTTTGCGGCCGCTGCTATTTGCTGTCCGGACTATCTGTTCTCTATTTCCAGTGTGGACCCTATTCTTATCTTACTCATGCTGGACGCTGATTGCAGTCACCCCACCGGCTCATGGAGGGTGGATGCGAGAGTCATGTGTTTCTCAAGGCTCTAGAGTAGCAGTAGAGCTCACGGAGCCTGACATAATATTGCAAATACGTCTAAGACAAAGCAACATATCGCTTTCACCCGACTCCGACCGAGTTTACCCCCAGTACAACGGCCCCCGAATCCTCTAAGCCTGCCTCGATCACAAGTCACTTGGGTCATCCCTCGCACCCGGCCTGGGGCCCGAAAAGCTATCAAAGCTCCAGACTCCGAGGACCAACCACTGCTGCGCCCAATAGTGAGGATTCAGTATCCCCTCCATGGACCAAGCGTCTAGTTGCATGCACGTCTCCAACTGCGTCTATTCCAGACGTGGCAAGGCTTCCTCGTGGGGCACGGAGTGGCTCAAGGATCGATGGCGCATCGTGAAACAAGGTCGGCCCTTTCCTCTAAGATCAAGCTTCGATTTAGCGGAACAGGGTCTTGTTTGATTTCTTTTTGGGGAACATGGGATCAAAAAAGAACCATACCCATAAAGCCCGCCAAAAGGTGCCTAGCCGAATTAGCGTGGATGGTCACTGTGGGTCGATGTGGCTTTCGTGATCGTCAACGGCTTTTATATAACGGAGGGGTTGTCATCTTCCACACTGAACCTCTGGATCTGTCTCTTATGGAATTTGGTGACCTGCACAACCTCAGTTTCGTGGTGTTTGTTCTCTTCCTGATCCTCCTACTCCCTCAATCATCAGACTCTTGACGCTCACTCCTTTCTCTAACCGATATCCATCCCTCGCTGCCTATCGCCACCGTCGACGGCATAATTCGGACCCTCACTAGAAGTGTACATCGCGAGCCGACGTCCTCAAATTTCTAGATTATAACCCCCAGCACAGTTATTCATGAATTCCGTTCTCCTGTCATACCCAATGGTCGACACACTTTATCCTAGTCACCAAAAGGATGAGATGTCAAGCCAGTATCTTGACGATGACTGGCTGACTCCCATGCCAGTAAGGCTGGACAGATTTCTCACTTCTTCTCCTACTAAAATCCGTGATCAGACTCCCTACCAAACCTTCAGCCAGTCAGTCGACAACACACCGACAATTAGCTTACCACCCCATTCTCCTACAACGAACGACAGTGTAGGATCTCACCGACAGACCAGCCCAGTGCCCCTGGCACAAGATGTTCCGGATCTCATCTATCCTCAACCAAGCCCTCGAGGTCAAGGATTGGGGATTTTGACTTCCTCATCAACCTATCCATCTCTACAGTCCTCAACATCTAATGCTCCGTCTAATGCCTCTGCAACCTCTTCACAGGCCGAGGGCGGACGAGGTCGATCATTTACTGCTCCACCCATGCCAATGACACCTCAGACTATGTTTCTACCATCGTCTCGGTTAACGCCTCAAAGTTCGTTCAATCCGTCCCTGCAGCAGCCCGTGCCGATTGCGCCAAATCCATCAGGGCTTCAGCAGATGCGAAACATGAAGAGATTACGCACTGATGATCACTATGATATCGGAAATGCGGCTCAGAGACGGCGATCTGCGTCGGCCTCTACTGCTGGTGGTAGGCAAACGGAGCTTTCAGAAGAAGAGCAGCTCCTTCTGAAGCTGAAGCATGAGGATAACCTCCCATGGAAAGACATTGCCAAAGAGTTTGAGAATCAACTAGGCCGAAGCTACCAGGTACCGGCTCTGCAGATGAGATTCAAACGTCTCCGGGAGAGGATGAGGACCTGGAATGACGAAGATGTTCATGCGTTGGAAGCGGCTCACGAGTATTGGGAGAAGTCCAAATTTGAAATCATCGCTCAGAAGGTAAGCCGCTGGGTTGTCCGCTGTCAATAATTGATAACTAATGTCTATCTAGATGCTTGACTTTGGCGCTGCGGAAAAATGGCCCGCTAAATACTGTGAACGCAAGTGGGAAGAGCTGCACCCAGGCAGTCTTATTGGCATCGACACCGTCATGCCACATCAAGTCCCTAATGCCATGGCTATGACCATTCCAATGCCTCCAGTTCAGCCTTCACAACTGAACAGTCACACCCCGTTTGCCTCGGATAACTGGCTTTTGACCGAATCGACCATCCACACTGAACCCGAATATCGCAGTCCGATGCCAGCATACAGTGCATCACACACAAGCCCAATGCCAGGGAGTGGATACGCATCTGCTACAAGCCCAATGCCAAATTCATATAGCCGCGGAGCTAGTCCGATGCCTGGTAGTGGCTATGGAACGACCACCAGTCCAATGCCATACAGCAGGCACACGAGCCCCATGGCTTGAACGAGCTTGAAGCAGAGCACGGCAGCATCCATGACTGCCGCGAAGCATTTTGGAGCATCAGGCCTGCTACTAAAACGCATCCTTCTCCCTGCATGGCTCGCAAGAGTGAGCCGCAGAGTCGGAAATTTGTCGCATGGAAGCGCCCCAGGTGGCATTGCTCCATGCGTTTACTACGCCGCATCAAGGCAGATTACTTAGTGAGCCGGCCAGCTCCGGCGCGGGACTGCTTTTTCCAGCACACATGCAAAAAGATCATGACGATTTTCGATAGATGGCATTTTGTTTTTAGACCACAATACCCGTTGACGTCTTACGCCCATTTTTGGGGCTTACTAGGAACGCTGATTGAGGAATATATTGGGTGTTTTTTTTTTGATTACAAAAACTGAATCTTAGGTAATGGCCTAGCACATGACGCCTGGAGCATAGGAGACATGTTGGGCACTGTTTTGCGAGCGTCTGACGGCCGATGATGAGCGTGCGAACCGGGGCAGTTCGCATCCCGCGGGGCGATGTACCTTGGGGGCTCTAGGATAGAATCGGGTTACATGAAGGGGCATCGTGTACGGTCGGGACCCTATGAACGCGTTTCTCAGCGCAAGGCGTACATATGATTGCGGAGAGGATGGATTGCGCCAGATCCGTTCCAGTCGAAGAGAAAACGGATCGCATGAACGAGGAGATAGCACTGTGACAGCCTTGGGACAAACTTGTGAACGCCAGATCTCTTCTCTACGATGCATGATCCGTGATTTGCTATTAATAACTGCTCGCACTGACCTTTTTTCGGGCCGCTGATCCTCTGTCAATCGGTGCGACAGTGCGTAGCGACTTCATTGGGGCATCTGACGGTGGGGGACAGCGAAGTGCCCCAAACAATGCCATTCCCATGTCGCTCCATCTCCATCTCCATCTCCATCCCTGCCTCGTACCCCTCCGACGCATGCCATTACGACACGACCCATGCCGCCACTTGCATGCCTCTTTGCTCTTGAAACCGGCCGACGGTGCCGAATGAAGAAGATCGGCTCACCAGCAACGATCGTTGAAACAAGTTTCAACGAGGCCCTAATACCGTCCGACCCACTGCTGCTTCACCTCTGCCGCCTCCCGTCGACTTCTGCTCTCTGGATGTCGAATAATAGCGACACTAGTCACTAAAACCTTCAATGTATCGAGCTTAGCTGCTTCGACGCCACACATTGCTTGTCCTTCCGCAGCCTGGGTCTGGGCCACGTCCCCAAGTCCATGGGGCGTGGTACTATGCTGTTTGAAATAAAAGAGCGAGCCGCACATTCGCAAATTCTGTACATACATAGTAGCATAAGCCGTCTCCTTCGTCATTCTCCACGGTACGTAGCCTTATTCTCATGGACCCGCCCCAAAGACACACGGTAGGCTCTACAAGCGGCCAAGGACCTTGGAATTTCTGACCATCGACGGTTGGGCTCGAAGCCCGAAAATATGGCAAAACTCCAAGGTAGAAGACATCGGCGTTAAGTCCAGCGCCGCTAGAATGCTCACGTTCAGGCACAAGAGGCGTAGATCGGCCCAAAGCCCCACAGAGGAAAGCGAACGGCAATGCTAGTCGCCGCATGAGTGGGCAAGGAATTTACGCATTTGTTTACTCATCTAGGCCAGTCGATTGTGTTTCGTCTTATGGGCGTTCGCCGCCGCTTTGCTTCCTTCCAGACCGTCATCAAGTCATCATTCACGATTCGAAAATAAACTCACCCCCATCCCAAGAGACCCGAAGGCGAGTCGTGATCTGTGTGGCGTGGCTTCGGGCCTTAGGTAAGAACTTTCAAGCTCAGCTCAAATGAACGCCAAGGTCCAGCTACGATACCCACAATAAAACCTCGGGTTTCGACGAACCTACTATAATTACAAGTGGAGTCGGGAATTTGAGTTCATGTCATGTCCCTTTGGGTCACTAGATATCGAGGTATCGCAGTGTGCCCTTAACGACACCTTGAGTCTATGACACGGAACCAGACTATGGGCGGGATAGGGACGGATGAAGATTGATGCTACATTTAGACTTTCCGTCGCCACTGTGGAGTGTATCGAGAGGGTGCTCACTTCTCTTAGCAAATGGTTTTTGCAGGTCCTTTTGGAATTTCCAGACGAGCTGATAGTTTTCTTGCGTTCCTGGAGCCTGGTGCATCGAATACCATCGCAGGGGTGTTGGTGCCGATGACCGGCGGCCGAATGCAAGCACACGTGGTGCCTGGCAACGAGCATCGCCAGATGTGACTGAAGTCTTGTCCTGCACAACGTCGTTCACGCTTGAGCCAGTCGGCTCATTTGCCTTGCGCCGGCACGTAGGGATTTGTGCCCAGGAATCTTTAGCTAGGAGCACGCTGGTCGCTGAACGGGCCGGCGCCAGCGTGTGTTTCAAGTTTTACTACCCCGCGGTCCAAAATCATGCCGTCAGTGCATGATATATGGATACCATAAGATAATACACGGCAGGTAGCCTGCCATTGGAACCACAACCTGTTCCTACTTATGCGATCGCGGGAAAGGTTGCCTCGAGCCTTCCATGTCTCGCCTCGCACTAGGTTGGGGTCTGGTTTGTGATAGCTAGAGTGAGCTGACCGGGGTAGCAGCTTGAGCATTCGAAATGGGATGTGAGGCTACGAACGGGTTGGGGTTAGACGGGAGAACTCGCCTATCGATGCCCCTAATGGAGCTCAAATTGGAGCTGGGGAGATTGATTGACAGGACCCACGGAGATCGACGTTTTGGCCGGCACGGAACCGATTGTTCTTTCAATGCGGTCATGCATTTAGAATAGAAGCAAAGTCCGGAGGGGGAGCGAACCCATTTACACAAAGATCCGTCAGTCATCAACCTGGCCCAAGTGGACGAAGCTCAACAGCTCCAGTGCAATTTTCTACCTTTCTCGGTCGATAGCAAAGCTGCTCGCAAAAATGCGCGGTCTGTCTGACAGCAAATGTAGGACTGCAGCTGCAGAGGTACCTGATCCTCCCAGACGTCGCACAACCCCACAAGATCCTGAGGCTGCCTCGAGCCTCATGCAAGGCAAAATTCCAACTGCAGAAGCCTTGCTGCAGGAAGCCGTACCTGCATATCATCGCTCCGAGGCCATGCATTCCTTCCCGCGAGGCTGTGCGTCTCCTCGGAGCCTCCTACGCAAGAGGATGAACGGATACATAAGCTGCGAGGCTAGAGTACACGTAAATCTGCAACTACTAGTACGGCTGCAGAGGTCTAGTCTACAACAATCTCTTCTGCCCGCCAACTGAGTCGTCCCCCAAAAAGACTCCTCATCCTCGCCTTCTCCCGGTCGACTCCTTCGCAACATTAGCGGGGCCAGAACCGAGTAAAGTAGCAAGACTGCTGGGAACCTGACCTCAGTGACTCCGCCACCGCCGGCGGCGTATTACTATTCGCATCACTTGACCTGAAGCAAGTACAAACAGGTCCACCTGACGTGGCGCCGTAAGATATTAAGCATATCGACCCTGCATCAACTCATGTTCGTTCCGACTGCTGTTTGCGACTAGTTTGTGCTTACAGTCTCGTCCTGTGAGCGGAGACCGCCACAAAAATCTACGGCAGTCGGAGCCTATGCTCGCCGCTGACTATCAGGCTATGACTAGATAGGAGGGTCAAGTGGTCTTCTGCATGCAGTCTCAGTCAAAGCGTTCGCCGTTGTCTCTCCGTCCACTCGCCTCGGTCTCTAGAACCCTGTTTCCCGCCGAAAGTCCAACTGTGTCCGCGACGAGGCGGCCATTCCCATCGGATGGAAACAGTTTTGATCCTCCATTCTTCCGGAAGCCATACGCGACCGACTGAGCCTCGTCCGGAGAAATCATTCGCATATGCATGATGCTGTGGTGGAATTTTAGTCAAGCCGCGCAGAATCTTCCGTTTTCGGGACTTGGTTGCATCCTGTGAGGACTGACCCCTCTGGGAAATGACTGCGTGCAGCGAACACATATCCTAACGCGGTAACCGAATGAGCGTCCGAGATGGCATCCTTCATGGGAACCAGGCCGGCTCGCGCGACATGTCGGATTGGCTGTTTATATATGTCCGAGGTAGGAAGTTGATGGAGAGCGCGTCGTACTGCCTAGACGCATTTGAGAATGGATTACGATGGGCTTGGTTTCCTGATTCGGCATTTCGGCGCGCATCAGGCAAAACTGCTGGGTATTATCCAGCCATCCTCCGGGTCACGGCGTCTACATGGCGAGGTATTCTTCCATCTCAGTTCGATATTCTACCGACAATGTTCTTTAAATAGTGCTAAGCGCAGCGTTTTTCTTTGGAGAGGGATAGCTCAAGGGGCACTCCTGTATCAATCGATCCCGCAAAGTCTTGCGACTTCACATCATGTTTCCTTTTTCTTTCCGGGCAACACGTGTACTTTCATTAAGTCTAGGGAGAGAGTCACTGGCAGGTAGAACCTCTGAAGCTCTCACCAATATGACCTCCAAACCATTTCCATTCTTCCCCACCACCTAGATCCCCACCTATCCCTCATCAAACCCATTAGTCTGCATGCTCGTCACCAGCCACCCATCCTCCATCCCAAAATCCCCCGGAAACGGACTCGTCCCCCTCAACACCTCATACCTCTTCTCCCCCGCACACTCCCTCCCAGCACTCTTCACGCACCCCGCCAGCGCCTCCCCCGCCAACCTCCCCTCCTGCCACGCCCCGTGCAAAAACCCAAAGTACTCCGCGCTCGTCGCCTCTCCCGCAAACCACACCCTCCCCCCCTCCCCCACATCCGCCCTCAGATTCTGATGCTCCTCCACCGTCGTCCCCGGCGGCCAGTTGCTGTAGCTCCCCCTTGCCCAGGGCTCCTGCGTCCAGCGCGGGTACAGAAAGCCCGTCGGCAGCGGGACGTTGTCGTTGCCGAACATGTCCCGCAGCACGCCGAGCACTTCTTCCTTTGTGGTTTCGTCGTCTTGGGCTTCGACGCGGTACGATTCGGAAGAGACGAGGGTGCAGAAGAGGATGCCGCTCCCCGGGAGGAAGGACGGGTGGTCGAGGGATTGGAAGAGCGGGTAGTAGCCGCGGCGGGAGGGGGAGGCGTAGAGGAAGAATTGGGTGTGCCTGTCCCAGAAGACTTGCGAAGCGGGCCATTGCAGGAAGATCTTGGTGTAGGTGCCCATGCTGAAGGTGGCGAGGGAGCGGGTTTTCCAGCTAGGGAGCGGGGGGTGGAAGAGGGTGGTGCCTGTGGCGGATTGGAGGACGCCGAGGGAGAAGGTGACGAGGGCGTAGGGGGCGGTGTAGCAGGTTGCGCCTGTCGTCGTCGAGGGGTTGGCGCGGGGGTCGGTGGCGTGGACGGTGACGCCGTGGGAGTCGTATGCGATGGTCTGGACGGCGGTGTTGAGCTTTAGGCGTGGGTCGTTGGGTTTCAGGAACTCGGATGCCTGCCCCTTGATGAAGGTGTTGAAGCCCCGCTGGTCGAAGACGTAGTTGTTCTCGTCCGAGTACTGGTAGAACGTGGTGTTGTAGTTGACTACGGTGAACAGCGCGCTGCTCTCGTCCGGGGAATACGCATACTCCCAATCCATCTCCCACCACTCTACCGCTTGGGCTTGCATGTCCCGGTGCCCTGGGTTCCAGCCAGCCATTCTGAGTCCCGCCCGGGCGCTCGTGTCGAGCAGGTTCTCGGTCAGCGTGTAACCCGCGTCCTGCTCAAACGTGGCATACGCATCTTCAAAGTCGTCAAAGAGGGAGGAATAGTCGCTGGACCCAGTTGCGTTGTATGTCAATATCGACGAGTAATTCGAGTAACTGTTTGTCAGGTTGTAGCGTTTGGCGAGCGTCCAGATTGGATTCTCCGGGCCATCTGGGGGTGTGACGAGACCTTGCACCCAGTTTGCGCCCAACTCGACGGTGTAGGCATCGCCAGTGGAAGGATCGCGACCAAAACTCGTGTGGGCGACACGGCCACCTATTTCCGGACGGTATTCGAGGATGAGGAAGTCATGGACTGATGCGTTGGAGAGTGCTTGCTATTTACTGATTAGTAGCTAGTAGACGAAGCAGCCGCAAGAGGGCGAGACGTACGGCGGCGGTAATTCCAGCTGTACCTGCTCCGCTGGTAGCAATCAATATTAGTGAGAGGAGTCGGAGGAAAAACAGTATATGCTCTGTCTGGTGCTAGGTTTAAACTCACAGGATCAAGACTTCTGTTTTCTGACACTGGGGAGCTGGCGCCGCGACTGCAGCCCCGATGAGCGCGACGGCTACGACAGGGATACAGCATCTCATAGCCCAGGAGTTTCTCAAAACATGAGATAGCTGCATCTCTACTTGCCCCTCGATTTGAAAGCTCAAGTGAGGCAAAGGCAAGGGAAAATATGGATTTTGAGCGGGCAGCTACTGACTAAAGCGTTGCGAATTCACCTTCTTTTCCTCTTCGATTTCGTCACCTCAATACATTTCTTTTTCCCCACGGAGCAATCACAAACATCGGGAAAAAGAAATGGGCAGGTATGATTTGTGAGCGGTATCAACTCCGTTCCTGAAGAAGACGACTGGTTGGAGGCATTCAAAGAAAATCCATACACCTTGGCGAATCAAATAACTGGTAGAATCTAAACTCACGTGTACCCATAAGTCATTCCAAGATTGAATCAGATAATCGAGCCATGAATCGCATTATCGGCAAACATGTGTAGTGTCCTCGCCTATCTTGAAATTCAAGCCTGTACATGTACGATGACCGCATGATGCGGGGGATTCGAGGGGACAGCTGCAGGAGAAGAGATAAGAACCATCCAGGAACGCCCCGCTTCCTGATCGTGGATTTCGCATAGGACTGCCATGATAAGGCAAAAGGTTCCTTGGGGTCACTAAAGGTTGGCCTTCAGAAGAGCCGCTTACGGACTTCTTGGAATACGTTGTAATTTAGCATCCAGGGCTTCCAACCTTGCCATTTCAAGATCGCATAGTCATTAATCTCCGAACCAGACTCTCGCTATGGAAAAGAAGATAAGGGATATCGACAAAGATATAAAGCCAGCAGAGTGGCCTAGAAGTTGATCTTCCAAAGAACTTCAGACAACGGCGGTAATGTTAGATGGAAACATCGAAAGGTGGCTAGGCTGCGAATTGATGTTCGTTATTCGTCGCGAAGGTTCTTAATTCTTTGTTGCACATTCCAGTGTTTGAGTCTTAACGAGAACCTGTCGAGCCACTGGAAAGCTCTCATGTATTTTCTTAGACCCTCACTCGAATCATGGACGAGTCCAGGGTTGGATGTCCTATTGACCAAATCCAAGCATGGGCATATCCGTGATATCCGGCTGCCAACATGGCGCGGGAAGCAGATACTGCCTCTTTAATCTTATTGCGCATTAAAGTCATGGACAAGGTTGACTGGAGGCTGTAGTTGAGTTTCGGCAATTGTTTGATTGAAAGGCGATAATCTTCTCGGGCTTCCACGCATTGAGGAATGGGAAGGTAGATGCATCTTTAGTGAACTACCCGAGTTCTCTTGAGTGGATCGGAACCCTAGTGTTTGGAAAGGTCAGACTTGACATGGCTGGATATGTCCTCACATCGGTTGTTCTCCGAGAAGCATCTGTCAAGCTGGGGACCATCCAGTAGCATCAGTCAAGTCTTTTCGCTTTGAAAGTGATGCCGAAACAGCGCACGCGTGACACGCTCGAGGCACAGCAATGCTGGCGGCTGAGAATGAAGTGTCCCGTTTATAATGGAAGTGAGGGTGGACCCACCAGATGGCCTACCGATCTAGGAAAGCCGCAACCGGCAACAAACACGTGCTTCCATTGAAGCGCTGTACACCGAACATTCCCTTGCCTAGCTGTCAGTTTCGAGGAATGCGGTCGTATAAGGGTCGGTGAGCATGATTCAGGCGTCCGCAGCTAAGAGCCCTCCCGTCGAGGACGTTTCTGGAGGATTCAAGGTTACTCCGCCTTAAAGCATGACGTGCAGCTAAGATCGGCAACACCCCGAGACGACGCACTTACAAGATCGGTCGGCTGGGACCCAAATGTGATCTGTTCTCTCAAAATGGGTTCTAGATTGCAGTTGTCGCCTAAAGCTGCACCCTCTGGACAATGCGATCTGCGAACAATTCAGGGATCTAGCTAATGCACGCTTTACAAGAGCATCTGTTTAAGGGTGTTTCGCGAGGAGCTTCCATCGCTACGAGCCCAGGGTTTCCTATCAGAGCTAGAGTGTGGGATGGCACTTGAGCATTTGTAGATCGCTGGCAAGAATACTCGGAGGTAGAGCGATGTCGAAGACCGAAGGGAAGAGGAAGCGATAACCCTTGTATCACGATATCGCATGGTTCTTCCACAGAGTGATGCGGCCGTCCCCAAAACAAACTCGTCCGCATGATTGAACCAGGGCCCGACAGTGTGTGAGGCCTCTAAGAGAATGCAAAAGGGTCAAGCAGAAATGAGGCATTCGGACGAGTGCTGATCTGGGCTGTGATAGGGCTTCAAGGGACATTCTTGTACAACACCTAGGGTCTGGCATTACAGAGGACACACCCGAGTAGCCTGCATGAAAGACATGGAGAGATAGTTGAAAGCATCAAAAGTTGCATTAGACAGAACAGAAATGAGACCGGACTTCTCTTGAAACCATTAGGCACGCGCTTAGCGACGAGAAAGTACTGTTCGAAGCGAGCCATCCATGCTCAAAGTTGATCGCCATGGACAAAGGCTATCGGCAGCAGAATATTCGCAGTCCAATTTTCGGTCGACCTTCGCATAGGTTGATTCGCGGCAATTGGCAATTTTATCGCAGGTAGTCTGCGATTTATTGGAAAAAATGGTAGAGCGAGAGTTGGTTCCAGCAGCGGGCTACATGTCGGTCACCCCGCTAGTGTCAATTTCCCTGAAAGGCAACTGACTTTATGCACCTAGAGGACTGGCATAGGGATGCTTGAGCTGACAAAAGAAATTGAGCGCCGTGAGACTGGTAGATTGTCAATTACTGCGGAGGCCGAGAAGAAGATCGATAGGATGATTCAAATGAAAGGTTAATATGATCGAGCCGGTCAGGTTGTTTCGTGGCTACGGTCCGTTCCGATTTAGAGAAGGTCAAGCCTATTATTGCGAGGGTGAAGACTCGTTTCAGCCTTGTCAGACCACTCAAGCCTCGCTCCCTCGCACGCGCAGTCTCGTCCTGACGCGTCATCTAATTCTCGCATAAAGACCGCTACATGGAAGCCTGTCGCGCGAGTGTCCTGGCATCTCCGAGGCGATGCTGTAGAGGTTTGAATTGGCTTGGCAGTGGGTGAGACCTGTAGAACGGCGAGCAAGTGGTTGGAAAGAAGAGAAAGTCAAGTCATCCACCGGCCCTTTTGTAAGCCCGGTCTTGAAAGCGAAGTAACTCTACCGAAACCAGCCTGAAACGACTCCCACGGCCAGCCCACATTAGAAGCATTGAACGTCTATCTCATATTTGCTCCCCCCGGTGCGTTTTCTTGCATGCCAAAATGCATCTAGGAATAAAGGATCGCCAGCCAAATCCAACCACCAAATTCTTATCCTATCCCAAAGGGTATCATTTTGATTCCAAATGCACATTTCACAGCCAACCGCTATAAATAAAGCAATGCAAAACAAAAGGAACCCTGCCTGTAGTCGTAGTGCAGTGCGGATGCATATGTTCAAACTTTTGTACGAGAAAGAAGAGCCGGAAGATGCATCTTCTCTCTGAATATTCGGTCTGATATCCCCGTTTGCTGAAAGGTGAATGCTTGACGGCTCGTGTTGCCTCAGAGAGTGACTTTTGAAACTCTTCTCGAACGCTCCACAACGGTAGTCTCGTTAGATTGGTCTTCTTTCTCGTTTGAAATATTGACTATCACCATTCAGAAACCATCCCATTGTCGGAGATTTTATGAAGCCCCTGGCGCGAGCTATCAGCTTATTCGTCCCTCGAAATATCCATTTCCCCGAGAACGCTGGACACCGGATTTCTTCAATTTGCCATGTTGATGGCTTGGCAATCCCAGCGTGGTCCGGGTCGATAAGGTCAGCGTTCACGGAAGTGAGGCTATCCGAGAAGAGACTCATCAAAACATAAGTAAATAAAGCGTAGATTTAGGCTACATCTCCAGTTCCGAAGCCTTGTCTCGACATGCTGCAGGTGTAAAGCCAGAGCCAACCTTCGCCGCAATAAGTCGCCATCGATCGTTTTCGTATTCCTGAATCGCGTTTCGAAGTCGCTGAACCTTCACCAAAATGTCAGTCATGCGCAGAGGCTCAAGTGCCAAAAACGTGAAAACTTACCGTGTCGTCGGTCCAAACGGTCTGCTTTGCCTTGAGCTTGGTACAGTAACGGACTTGCAGCGTCCCACTCGTCCTCCCAGGAAAGAAGTCGGCGATCTGCTTCCACGTCATGTTCTTGTTCTCCTTGAGATCCACAAGCTTCGCATCCTCCTCCGGCGTGAATTTCAGCTTCGGTCCTTTCGGGCGCGCTGCAGGTTCCGGCATTCCCTCCTGCCCAACCAAACTCTCATGAGCCCCCAACCCTGGCGATGTCATCTCCGTACCGGTGCGAAGAATTCGTGCTGGCGTTGCCTGTGATGGCAAGCGGTGGTGGTGATGATGCTGGTGGATCGCTGGCGACTGAAAAGCGGATTGAGGATGTGAATGATGATGCGATCCTTCGCTCTGCGCAGACATGGGGAAGGGAGACTGTTCAGAGGGGTCGCCAGGGCCCATTCCTGATGGCAGCATTGGCAGATGCAACGCGAGGCCGTGGCTGCTACCCTCCCCTGGATCGTCGTCGCTAGTCCTTTGCCTTTTAGTACCGCGCCGCTGTGGGTACGAAAGGGGAACTTGCGGCGGGCCAAAATGGGAGTGATGCGGTTGTTGAGTGACCAACTGATGCGGCAGGATAGTGGATTGCGCCATATCTTGAGGGAGTTGCTGGCTTGCGCCGAAACGCTGCGTCGGCTGTTGTTGCTGAAACGGTGGGTGCTGCTGCTGTTGTCCGGTTGGAGTTGCAAAGCTGTACTCGGAGCGTTGACCATGCTGAAGTGTCTGCGGCGTCTGCTGTTGTGTTTGATAGACCAGCTGTGTCTGGGGGTCTTGTGCCCTCGACTGCTCGTGTGCGGCATAGTCGACATCGTAGGCTCGATATGGATCCGCCAGCGTCGCGGTCGTGCATCGGGCCTGCTAGAGCTTGAAAAGCCCTGGCAAGACCGCCGAGACTTCTGATGGGTAAACAAAGGCTTGAAATTTTAGGATGGGGGTGGAGGTGTAGGGCGGGAAATGTGCGCAAGAGTTTCGGGTTGGGTGTAAGAAATGTGTTTGACAGTGGTTTCCACCGAATTGAGGAAAGGGCCTTCTGATTCGACGCAAGTCGAACCGACCAATGCGCCGATCTGGGCTGGTAATAGTACGGAGATATTAAGATATAGCTCCCTTAAGGCTGCTCACTTAAGGTTATTGGGGTACAAGCGAAGGATGGGAAAAAGGGAAGATGTATCGCGGGTGTTATAAGTCTTTGCGGTCCAATATTTGCCAACAATAGACACTGGAGAGTAGCATGACGAGCGTCATCCGAAGAAATTAGCACTCAGGTCACTGTGTGCACCCTGCAATGGCTTTGAGCTGGGAGGAGCCACCCGAGACGCCTCTTGTCCCTGAACGGGTGCGCAAAGCAGCTGAAATGAGAATGCGATTCGGTGACTGCTGGGTCCAGAATTATGCGGTGATCTTAATGCTTAAGTACGCGGCGCCTTACCCTTCAAGCCAACGAAGCACAAGCCAGAAGGGCAGTCCTTCTCCCCTGATTACGCTGAGATGGCTAAGCGAAGATGGCCAGCGTGACTACTCTGGGTCTGCCTGCCAGAGTGACATCCTGGGAATTTTCCATCAAGCAGGCGTGGAGTTCCCCGCCTTGACTGGCCGCCGTCCACGTCGTGATCATCCGGCAAAAATCGCCTCCTGGTGTTCTAGAAAACGGCTGGAAGGATCCTGGAACCAGACCGTGAATGCTGCCCGAACGCTTCATGCGGAGTAGGGCGGCCACCAAGCCGATTCAACTCGTTCGATGAGGCACTGAGGCTGGAGATGAGATTGGTCGATAAAGGCTGGTTACGCCAGGGTCTGTGGTTTCAGGAGTGCAAGGATGGCCGAGTTAGAGAGATGAAGAGAACAATGCCAGGTCAGAATAGCCATCGGAGGATGGCAAAATGCAACCTGGCTCCCTTTTGGATCTCACAGACGTTGGCGGTCAAACGAATTCACATACGCCGACTGGAAGGGTCAACGGGAAGGGGGCTGATGTCCTCGATTGGGGACGGGGCCTCGCACAAGATCGACCAAGCAGGCGAGTAAGACAACTACTAGTGATCGTTCATCGCATTGAAATTGGCATCTCTTTTTCGGGATCTCCATTGCTTTAGAGTATGGAATAGTATCCCCGACTTAGTGTAGCGCGCCAGAAACTTCCCTCGACCTGTCATATCTTCCCGAACTTTATGCCATGTACCTCGAATACCACGACGCTCAGCGCAGTGCCGTTGGATCTGCTGACGATGGTACCGAGAAGTGGGTACTGTGCAGCCTTCTTCAAAGCTTCAAGCCACCGCCTGTGGAGGGAGAGACTCGGGGAGGCGTTCGGCGGTGGAGCTCGGAAGATTCTAGGTCAAGCCCTAGGAAGAGAGAGGCTCGAGGAGAGGATCTCTGGTTCGGCGACATCGGAGAGAGGTATCGCGCCTGCACGGCATAAGATGTCGGTCTTAGTCTCTAAGAGATTGCCAATGATCAGCACCACTAGCAGATGCCGGGATGTGCTCAACGTAAAAAAGGAGGCAACTGGAGTCGGCCAACGGCTGGTGATTGGGCTGACCCTCCTCCTTGGATTTTCCCCTTTCAGGGGCGAGATCGACTTTGTCCTCAGCCTTACCTGGGATGATCGACCAGTAGCACGAGTCGCTATTCACGGAATACCAGCTTCTGGCAAGAGGGTGGCGAAGGGCCGAAAGGGTCACAATCGATAGAGCCGCCTTTCAACGCTCGCTTGGGGGGAAGAGTCTCGCACATCCGCGCGTGGTTGTACTTTTGGACCAAATCTAGCATTGAATTGTCAGGTCGATGCGGCACCCGAGCTCCAGACAGGCGGCGCGCGCTCTCCATTGGCTGCCAGGGCCGGTCTTGGCACTCGCCGGATATCAACACCTGCGGCATTGACAGAACTCTGTTTACGCGCGCATGGCTCCTCAAGGCATCAGGTTACAGGTTACAGGTTACATTCTTTTAAAGGCATTGTGGCGTCCACTTGTCGTCGTCGCATGAATCGGCCATGGTCAACCTCAACAAGTCCGTAAAAGGGGCAGTGCGAATGAGATAGGAGTTCAGTGAGAGACCCCTTTTCAACGCGCCGACGAGAACAGTCTCTTTCATGCTTCCAAGCAGCTACCCTGAGAGAGTCCGGAAGAATGTTCGAATGCTCTAGGTCAATTTCAAGACCTGCCTGGCCCGTCGAATCTTCCTTGGCCAACGCTGCGTCGACACGTGATCCTGACGGCAGACACTTGTTCGAACAATGTCGTTCGACAATGTGATGCGAGGTCCTATTTAGATGCCATACCGTGATTTGAGTCCAATAACGTATTCAGTACGTGCAAAGGTGGGTTGTTACTCTTGATGTCAGGATATGATTCGTGTGCTGTGACTCTGATGCTTAGAAACCCGGACATTGATTCCACGGATCGCGCATCGGACTACGAGAATTTGGCACTGGGTTGCGCACAATCTCAGCCATACCGTTCTTTCTTCCTACCTTCAACCAATAACGAGAGAAAATTTTCATGGATAAATTCGGTACATTTGGTGAGAAAGCCTGTTTTTCTTAAGCCGTGGAAAATATGTATTTGCACGCCTTCACCTCCAGCGATGCCTTATCTACGCATCTCGCAACGAGCCATTACTTTTTGCTTGACACGACGGGCACATTCGAGAGAACGCAAATTCGCCCATTCACCTTACTAGAGCTATTGATCATTCAGACAGCTTTACACACCATAGAAACTTCACCGTACATCAGCTGGACACTGGATCAATACCTTAATCAGAGACGAAGTTAGAGATTGCTGTTCCGGGAGGGTTCGAAATTTTGCCACCTTTGGAACACAAGACAGTAGTAGCTTTCACGCGCAAAGATAGGCAGAAAAGGAGCTGCCGGTACTGTTACTTCCAAGCCGTAAAGCACCAAAAACACACATTCTCTTGGAGAACTGTTTCTCGTGAAGCACTTTGCTTTTGACAACTTCACACTCGAAAGAGCAACTCTTTCCTTGTCACTCATTACGCTAAAGGTGAAGGTGAACATCAAAGGCCTGAGGTCCGTGAACGGCGGGGAAAATTATCAAATTCACTAATTACTGGAGACGAGGGAAAAGTGTAACAATTCGAGAAGCAAAAACACGCTGTGCAAGAAAACGTCTTCACTAGAACCGTTCACATCTTAATTGGAAAAGAGAGACAGAACAACGCGACTGTGCCACCTTCCAGTCCAGATGTCAGCTAATGCAGCGGCAGGACATGCGGCCCTTGAGGGGATCATGCCAAGGCAAAGACCATCGTACCCAGCAACTCCTCACCACGATTACCCAGAAGTGATCCGCTTCTTACAACAAAAGATCCAAGAAAGGGAGCGGTCGCGTGTTAGTAGCGGGTCATCCTCTACACGCAGCCGCAACACATGGACAGACCCAAAATGGGGTGGCTATGATGGGAAAACAGACGATCTTGATGTTGACATCCCCAAAAAGCCATCAATCGACTACGAGAAAGAAATGCCTCGTCTCCAAGAGCGATTTCTCGAGGCGCAAAAACGGCGCGAAGATTTGGAAGCAGAGAGAAGACTTGTAATATGCCAGAAACTTGATGGCCAGGAATCGACACTCGAACCTGGTCGACGAGACTCTGGTGCAACTTTCGAGTCGAGCCAAGAACTCTCAACAGCATCCTGTCTTCGTAGGTCTTCGACGGCAACAACAGCACCCTTGCTACAGGGGACCAGGACCCATTTCCCCCAATTAACAAAACTGACGTCCGTTCCGTCCCATCACGCCGAACTCGAATGCTCGACGATTGATGATCCATCACTGGCATTCACAGGCGATGACCAACCCCTTTCTTTCCGTGCTTCGGACCACCAAGAATCGTCTTGGCAAGCAGCACGCGCTTATGTCAAGAGATTCCACAAATTCTGGCATACTTCTTGCTCATCACTTGGCGAGGCGACGATCAATCGTGCTCGCCCCGCTCCCTCCAAAAACCCTCGGCGCAGGATTAGCTGGCCCATTGAGCGTCTTGCAATCATCGAAAACGAGGACACGGTACCGGTTTTGGATAAGGGTCATGATGGTATTGACGAGGAGGAATCGGAAAATGAGTTAAACTTTGGGCACAACAAGGAGCAGCCAGCTTCGAAATGGGCGATCTGCATCTTGAGAAAGTGCAAGCCGGGAAGGTGGCTGACAAGGAAATACGCGAGAGCCCGGATTTGGATCGATGAATTGGGTGGGAAATGATGGTGATGTCGAGAAAGAAAGATGAATATGGGTACAGTTAAAGACATTTTTATAGCCTTGGAGGAGGTTGTGAAAAGTAAAGTTGACGCTTGGATAAAATATTCGTCTATAGTTAGACTCTTATGGTAGACTTTCACTTCAGATCATGTTTCCAATCATACCACAAGATTCAATTCTTAACCTCAAGGGCTAACGACCGAGTCAAGCTTCCTCGCGCAAGGAATAGGTCACGGTACTTTTTCACTTGATAGCCAGAGACTGTATTTTGTAAAATGCGGCGTATCTGATTGCTTCTGCCCTCGGTTCATCATTTTTGCTTCTTCTGTTTATGGCTTCGATGACCATGATCACTTTGCATCCA
This sequence comes from Pyrenula massariospora, assembly GCA_021030905.1. Lineage (NCBI taxonomy): Eukaryota > Fungi > Ascomycota > Eurotiomycetes > Pyrenulales > Pyrenulaceae > Pyrenula > Pyrenula massariospora. Next base: position 637,558 of record JAGFMI010000020.1, read on the forward strand.
CCTTCGCTGCGATGCTCGAGTACCTAACGACCTTCCGGCTTCATGGCTAATGATGTATTGCCACGTGATACAACGTGCAACCTTTGCAAGTTACGATACAGCCAATAAGCATAGCTAATACCCACAAGACGTGCAATCCCGCGAAACGGGCTTCACGCTTTTTTGGCAATCGCGTATGTCGATGTCGCTGGTACCAATGAGTTGCACAGGCCTTACGCGTTTTATTGGAGTTGTGATCTCCAAGGTAGTGCAGACGTATTCCCTCGTCTCATTTCTCAAAGCCATGCGAGTGTCCATATTGCGGGCAAACCAGGCCACTTCTCTTGCCACTCTGCAAGGATGTCTGGAACCCTTTCATCGAAATTTTGCCTAGCCTCCCCGTGTCCGCTGTGCCAACCATTGACGCCGTTTGCCTCGAGCTCTGCACTGGCTGCCAAGTTCAACTTGTCCGCCAGTTCGAGGATCGCCTTCCCACCAATGAGCGCTTCTTCATTGTTGTCGCGAATGTCAATGTTGAAGACGTGAACAGGTCTGTTGAGGGGAGCTCCTCGGTCAAGTAGATTATCCACCACTGCGTCCCAGCATCGTTCTTCACAGGTGATAATGATGTCAACTACCCCTCCCTCGGTGCCTTCAGAGCCTTTTTCGCCCTTCGATTGGTGGTCAAGTCGCGGCAAACCAACCACCCAGTCCTGGAATCGTTCTGGTCCCCATTTCAACCCTCTATTACGATCCAGCATGTTCAATACACCATTGTGCTTGTAAAGGCGCTGGTCTTGGTTGAAAAGGTCCTCATACATCTGGTTGTAGGATGTTGAGTTGAAATGGTACACGTTCGGTTGTGAGATAGAGGGCCCAGGTAAGCGGACGAGGGAGCCAGTGCCGAAAGAAATGACCGGGTATGGAGAAGGTGCTCTTGCGAGCCGAGAATGGGCCTCCATGCTCCGATTGTTATTCGAGGCACACACGGTACAGAATTTGAGCTTAGACGATATATCTGGGCTGAGCATTGAGGCGTTCTGATCAGTGGAATCGACGACCCCATCAACCTGGGTTATGGGCACTGGTTCAAGAGTGGCGGGGGGCGGAGGTGGTGGAGGGGGAGGCTGAGCAACAGCGACTGGCTGCTGAGAAACCAGACGCGCAAGCCGTGGGTCGGCAGACATGACTGGATGAGTAGGAGATCCTCAAGGTAGTTGTACGGTATACCGGGGGTATGAGATTCGTCTCAGAATGCAAAGACCGCTGACGCGCCTGGAGCACCAGTAGGCGGATATGTGAGTATCTATAAAGAGAAAGGTCAGTAGAGTGTTCACATGCCAACAAGATTTCTCTAGAGAAATGTAGCAACGGTGTATCAGACGACCAAGCGTGAATATTCTATTTGCATCCTCATGGTAAGGTAGGACAGCTCCAATAAGTTTGTTCATCACAAAAGAAATGGCGTGGATTAGACCAAAGGGACGTAGAGACTCACCGATACTGCTACAAGCTTTCTCTCCTGCCCATCCTCTCCATCTCGGTCGCGACAGCGAGCATATCCCCGCCTCTCGCTGCGTGGAATGCACCACTGGTGTTTGGGTGTTGTGCGGGCGGCCGCCAGAGCCAAGGCTGGAGTTTGCGACGGGACGCAGGATAATCCGCTCCGACGTCCAGAAAGGTTTAGCGGGAACGGCGGCGGAAATCTGAAACACGCCATCGCTCATCAGGCCAGATCCCGCTCGACACCAGAAGCCGGCGAGAAACAAAAAATCCAAACCCTCTCGGCGATCCCCATCCCAGCCCTTTTATGCCCCCAGAGCAGAAAGCGCCTCCATGGTGGTGCTCCTCTTCCGTCAGCCTCGTGCGCGGATCGTCCAGCCTCGACAAGCGTTGGAGAGCAATGATATCTGAGAGCTTCATGCTACACTTTGTTCTCACACCTCATAGTTGCGGTCTGCAGCAGCGGCTGAAGCTCGCCCGAGCGTCCGAGGTCCCCCCGAATCATCTGTGGACGAGCCCTGCTAAATTTAGCTCTGGAGTCTCCTCCTAGGCCGGGGGATCCTCTGAAGGTGGCCCGCCCTGCTATTATTCACCCACCCTACAATAATTTTGTCCTGCGCTCTGATCGTTGCGATTACTTCCTGACTGGGTCCTCTGCACAGCCTTCAACAAACCTCGCTTGTTTGCGCTTGACTACCCTGCCTTACCCGACCGAGGGACGATCCGGACCCAGATTTGACGCCAGCCGCCTCGAGTACCACCTTACTCTAGCCGCCTTCACTCGACGGGTGAGCGCCTAATCTTACAGCTGTTTGTTGCTGTCGACACAAAGACTGGCGACCGACACTCGGCGCCATTGGATCTCCCATTCTGTCTGCGCGCGAAAACTTTATACGCGGTACACCTGATTAATTGACGAACGGCGGTGTTGACTCGCATGTGTGGGTAGCGCGGCGCTTGGTTGCGATTTGGACCAAAGAGAAGGACAATAACGCCCTGTTTTGCAAATAGGTTCAACATCATCACAATGCCTACCAAGCTCTCGTCACCTCCGACTTCTTCGCCTTCGTCGACATCTTCTCCGCCTTCTAATGCCAACCTTTCCTCCTTACCGCCTATCTCGACGAATCTTACTCCGAATCGGCGAACGACATCGCAGCGACCGCCGTCCTTTGCCAAGAGCAGAATGTCGCAATACTCGAACGCATCACGGCCTTCACAATCCCATTCACGGCCTGCCTCTTACGCCTTCCCCATTTTTCATTCCAGTCTCGCGTATGCTCTCGTTAGGGACTTTGCGTATCCCGTCAATCATCCTTTCCACTATGGCCCACCCCCTCACAACTCAGGTCTCTCCACGCCAGCCAGCGAATCGCGAAGACTATCTGACCCAGCGTTAGCCTCATGGGACGAGTCAAGAGGACAGTGGTCAGCTACACCACCATGGTTTGACGAGGTCTCCCATCGTGGTGGTCCTGGCTCCTTTTCGCGTGAAAAACTACCAGCCATGACTTTTTCAGATGACCATGGCCCACCCTACAGCGAAGATGAAGATCTTCATTCTCCAGTTGTCACAACCTCCCGACACAGGAAACACAAATCGAGCGCATCTGGGCATGAAAGAGGTCGCTCTCCAGGAGACCGCGGTGTATTCGTTGCGTTAAACGGAGACGGCAGCGAGACTTACTACGTAAACGAAGGTTCCTATGACGATGGTGCTAATGGCCCTGGTGGTGAACTCGTAACGTACCCCCCAGACCAAGCTCGTCACTCGCATCTCCTTTCCCCACACTTTACCAACCAACCTCAATCATCTTCAGCAATGTCCCCGACCAATCACCCGCCTACAGTGCGGCGATCCTACAATTCCGAGGAGGACGCTTACTCAGAAGATGACGATGACGAAGAATCCTCCGCACGCTACAGCCGCAATTACTCCTTCACAATCGCCTCACCTGACGAGGAAATGCACGGCAAGGCTATCGCTCTCTTTGATTTCACACGCGAGCATGAGAATGAGCTCCCCCTCAAAGAAGGGCAGGTCATACTCGTCTCATACCGGCACGGCCAGGGATGGCTTGTGGCTGAGGACCCAAAGACAGGGGAATCCGGCCTTGTGCCCGAGGAATTTGTGAGACTGTTCCGGGACATTGAAGGCGGGTGGGGCGGCCTGCAGAGCGCCCAGCCTGTCGATACCTCTGCGGCAGAGAGCGACCAAACGAATAGTCCCGGCGCCGACGGCGTAGACACACCTACATTGCAGCACCGGCAAGGCGGTGGCTCGCATCTGAATGATGGCGGGGGCGTGAGTCTGGGGCGGCACTCGTCGAATCCAAGTAATGGGAGTCAGATGGCGGAGTCGGGAAGTGGGAAGGAGAAGCATCCGCCTGTGCAGAGCAGCTTCAGTACGAGCCGGACGGATTTCGAGGTGAAGGATAAGAAGGAGAGAGAAAAGGAGAACGCGCGGTGACATTCGCGCGAATCGATTGGCATACAATATCTGGCTCGAATTGTACAAATTGGAGGCACAGCGATATTTATATCAACAACCGCATGGATAGCATTTCAGCGCGAATTGATGGGTCTAAAAGGACTTGGGTTGGGTTAGGTTGGGCCGGGTTGGATTGGATAGGATGGCAGGACGCAGAAGAGGTGGGTTGGAAAAAGGACGGTATGGACATGGTCCGGTAATCGCTGGCAGCATCCTGCATTATGTCGGCTCGCACTTGAAAGCGTGATTTCGAAAAAGCGAAGGCGTCTTCTCTGCTATTGAGTATCCTGGCCGCAGAGCATTTTTTCTCGACTTTGCCTCTTTCGAGGCTGAAAGTCCCTATGCCTTCAAAGGAGGCAGGGTTGTTCTTGGATAGAGTGGAAGACTATTGACTGAGTACCAATAAGCCTATTGGACGCCTATTGGATACTAGGCATTTTCTAGTGGTATATTAATGACATTGGAGAGTTATTTTGGTGATGAAGTGATTTTCATTATGTGAATATTTCTTGTGAACGGTGCTACGTTCTACTCAAAGCGAGGACCAGAGGTTTGTACTATTTGTGGATTATGGCGAGGATCCTCCGTCGCAGCTTTTAGATAAAGCCACCAGAGATATGTGTTCACAGATTTCCCTCTTCTGTAAGACATCTCCATCTGGAAGGGTGCAAAGCCAATGTTACCCAATACATTTTTTGACCCATGTATGACGCAGATATGATTGGCTTGCGCAAAATGTTACACAGGTGGCCAAGCACGACTTGCATACCTAATCACAGTCTGTTTTTTCAACCCATCAAATCGTCCAAGGCTCCTCCTCCAGTAGCAGCCGCTCTAGGAGTCGGCGCTGTTGGTCTAGACTGAGGAGAAGGTGCTGCCGGAGTCCCCCAGATACCGGCACCGCTTCTCTCCTTAGCCATGCTGTTCAAGTCAGGTCCTTTGCCTGGGGCCGTCTTGCCCTGGATACCGGATTTTGCGCTCGCAGAGGACCAGAGGGAGCCAAAAGCATCGCCCCCAGGCTTGGTGGTCGAGGTGGCGGTTGGTTTGCCCAGCGTCGCCGCGCTCCCAGAGCTGAAAGACTGGCCAGATTGGCTGGGTCGAGATGTAAGGGAAGGTGCGGCAATGGTGGACGGATTAGATTGTGTCTGGACAGAAGTATAGTAGTTTGGTCCACTCTGCTTGTACGTTGCCGGACGAGAGATAGATGACTGCAGTTGCGGTGCAGGGGCGGGAGAAGATATTGTAGAGGACATCGGCGAAGGGATGTTTTGAGATGCAGGTGCGGAAGGAGAGACACTCGAAAAGAGGTCGTTCAAATTATTTGGCGCTACAGGCTGAGGAGCGGCGAACTGTGTGGAGGAGGTAGTTGTTGATGTTGTAGCTGGCGGAGGCGACAATGTTCCTAACGCTGAGGAAGGCGCTGCTGTAGAAGTGGATGGTGCATTGGCAGATTGGAAATCGTCAAAATCGTCGTCTACTGCACCCGCGGACGAAGATTGCATGGTGCCAAAATCGTCCATTGCATTCGGACTGCCGATCTTTGCACCTCCGCTCGAAGACGATATCGGTTCATCTCCAAATTCAAATAAATCTTGCTCTGGTTGTTTCTTGGGCTCAACCTTCTTGCCTGCATCTCGTTTGATAGTGTTCAATGATGCGGCTCGCTGACCTCCGATTTCTCTTCGGTGACCAGAGGAGGGTGCATCTCCCTCGTCATACTCGTCATATTCTTCGAAGCGATCGCCTCTTCGTTGCGTGTCTGAGAATCCTGACTCATTACCTCCAAAGCCGCCACCATCGCCGTATACTCTGCCAGTGTACCCTCCGTAGCCGGCATCTTCGCTGCCGAACCCGCCATACCTATTGCCGCCGCCACCACTTGAGAAGCCTCCTCCTAGACCTGCCCCTCCCTCGACTCCACCAAATTTGTTGCGGTTTGCACGAGCCTTTTTCCGCTCGCCCCTGATTGCGTCCACATCATTGAGAAGTTTTGCGAGCTCTTGTGCCCGGTTCCGGACATTGATGCCCTGGTCTTTGCCGTTTTGATCTATGAAGTGGAATTGTCGGAGCATTCGAAGGAGCGAAAGGTGAGACCGTGCGTCATCTACAACACGTTCTGAGCCGTTCTTGATCAGAAATTCAAGCAGCTGGAGGGACTAAATATTGGTTAGTCATGATATATCTGGGTCCCTGTCCATCCCATACCTTGTAGATTTGCCGCCATTCCTCGGCTGTCTTGTCTGTGAAACGTTTATAAATCATGGGCATGATCTCGTTGAGAAGTTGACTGCGCGATTAGAGTTCCATTTGGTATAGAGAGTGGTGAACGAACTAGTTATGTGTGCCATTGGCAATCTCCTGCATCAGGGAGGACGAAGCTCCCCATGGCTCATTGTTCGTCGCTTCGCGAACCTAGAGAAGATAAGCGGAGAAGACGTCGCCAGGTAGTAGCGCATACTTTGGCCTCCATTTCTGTATAATTCATCACGGCTGGAGGCTCTTAGCATTTGACTCAACATTTGTAGATGTAGCTGACCATTTTGCACCTTTCGAACGCCAGCTTTAAGGTCGTACAAGGTCAGGTTGCTAACCTGATCCTTGAGATTGTTGAAGTCCATTCTGATAAATTCAGTAACGCATTGGGATTTGGGTACTTGATGGGATGTGCCGGATCAAGTTGAGCGCTGCAAGAACCGTCAACGATATCAAGGGACAGATGGAATCTCCGACTCCGCGCAAGGTTGGCTCTCCGCACCTACAAACGCTCGGCCAAAAATAGTAGTTAGGGCTGGGTTCCTGACAGTATCCAGGTACAGTACACGGTCTGATGTCCTAACCTTGTATTATTGATACCAAGGTGTGTATCTCACAAAATTTTCTATGCTGAATATGTCAAAATAAACATTTTATACGAGACAGATGCCTACTCCTGTGGTAGCCTACAGCAAGATGATCCCTAACAGCGTATGTGACCCCCGTTGAACTTCTGGCTAAGCTTTTCAGCGCCCAAAGCGTTTCAGCTCGATAAATCGCAGCGGTACATAGGTGACAGCAGCGAATGTGAAAGCCAGCTCGAAACCAATGTCCCCACCAAATTCGCCAATCTTCTTGCCGATCGGGGAAACGTACCAGACTTGTGCCATGCCCATTGACGCTCCAAAAATCCCAAAAAGGAAGGCGACACAAGCTGCTATAGAAGGAGGCAACTTGTTTGGTTGGTCGTAGTGCTCAGGAGCGTATCCTCTGGTGCCCCTGCGGAAAATGATATGTTCTGGTAGTGATATCGCCTCGTAAATCGCTAGCCAGTATCCGATGATGAGCATAAAATTCTCCAGCACGTCCTCGAAGTTGGAATAGCCTGGGATGGCGATTGCGCAGTATACAACAGTGCCCACCAGAGTCCACACAAAGCGAGGAACCATTTGCGTGTAACGTGACAGAACCTGGAGGCTGAAGCCTAGGCTGTATATGTTAGGGCAATTGTTCCCAACAATACTGAGGGCCAGAATGACTACACAGAATTTACCAAAGCCGTGAAGAGGTCCGAATAAAACTTGCGCCAGGAGACCACCAATGTGGTCATTCGTATACGCTTTTGCATAGTCTGGATTGTTGACAGTTGCGGTGGCAATGGCGAGGCCAAGCATTTCAGTAAAACACAATGGAAACAGCAGGCCGCCAAATACCCACAAGAAGATCTTGATGCGGTTCGTATTTCGCGGTTGGTAGCAGGTGTAATCTGCGGCATAGCTCGTCCAACCTGTCGCAAACCCGAATACCGAAGCGGCAAAAGAAAGCACTGATCCAGCTTCGGTAGACCCGGTGTTCATAGGGAGGTTGGAAAATTCGCCAGAGTGCGCAAAAACACCGAGGACGATGAGAAAGATAATGAAGCAGGGAATCCAGCTGTAGAACTCGTAGAGGTGAACCACTTTGTAACCGAAAAGCGTGATGATAAATGTACATGCAGCAATAATGATAATGCCAGCATAGCCTGATACTAGTTAATCTCGATTCGTTGCTGGCTTGAAAGGCAACTAACCTGGAACGTCGCTATTCACAGCATGTAACAATTGGGCGCCAACTATTACATTGACCGCAGACCAGCCGAGACAGGCAAGGCAGTTGAAGACCGCAACAACCTTTACTCCGTAGTAGCCGAAATAGAAACGAGATAAGATCATCTGCCGCATGCCAAAGACAGGTCCGAGTGTTGAGAAGAAGCACACTGGAAGGATGCCCAGTAGATTGATGAACAATATCGTAAGTAGACCGTCCACAAATCCAAGGCCAAAGACCGGTACGGCGAGCACCCCGATTGCAAAAGAGGACACAACCATGTTGGCGGCACACCACTGGGTTAAAAGTCAGTCAATTCCGTCAACGCAGATCCAGCTGGACATTCTGACCATTGTGCCAACTTTCCTGGTGCTCTTGTCAGTCCTCTCGTACTCGGGTACTCGCTCAATACCTCGTTGTTCAACGCCGAACTTTCCTGCTAGCCGCTGTAATTTACCAACCAAGCCGCCACTTGCAACAAAGGACTCTCCGGGGACCGCTCCTGTTTCATCGACGGAATCACGGTGCTTCTCGGTGTCATGGTACGTCGTTGGAAGCTTTTCGGTGAAACCATATTTTTCTTGACCTGCTAACGAACCCATCGCGGCGGGCGGGACTACCGTCAGGAGGGTGTTTGTGTTCGAGCTGCCGGGTTAACGGTACGTTTCTAATAGCAACAGAAAGGTATTGTGCGGAACAATGTCAAGGTTCAAATGGAAGTCACATCCAAGAAATCGGACACTTAAATACCCACACTTGATTCAGCATAAGAATCACGATTGACACAACAAGATGTGAAACCAGTAAAGGGACCAGAATGAAAGAGAAGCGGTACCCTATCCCATCCGGCAATCGGAAGTGACCGCGGATGGAGCATGCCGACCAGGGTATCGACCAGCGACCCAGCCATGACACAAAGTACGAAGACAGAGAGGTCCTGATAAGGACGCCAAGATGTTCTCACGAAAGAAGCACGTTGATTGGCGACATGACAAGTCGAGCGGTATCTCAAAAGATGGCCCTTAGTGGCAAGTAGGAAAGGCGACGGAGGGTGGCGTGTTGAAAGCAGAAATTGTCATAAGTGTGGGGAGCCATGATGGAGGCCGGCGCTCGCCACTACCCGCAAAGCTTCCAGCCGTATTCTTCAAAAGCGCCGTAGCATGAGAATGTGGTGGCTTGCGCTGCGATCCAGACCCAGAGCCACGGAGATGCCCAGGATGATCGTCATCCCCTAGGCGAACGAAGTCACGGCTGACAGAGATAAGGAGCTCTGAAAATGGCCAAAAGACACGACGCCGTCGAGCCCACCACTAGATTTGGCGCGAGTTGTCCCAAGGCGATCATGCTCCTAGAGTTCCACCCACTGCACGGCATGAAATCACTCGAACCTTGTCGTAGATCCTTCGACTCGGCAAAGTAGTCCTATCGCGGCTTTTCGTAGGCATCGAAGGCTAAAAACAATATCAGACAGAAGCACTTAATGGTAGGAATTGCCGCGTTCAAATGATCCGAAAATATAGGTCATTATATGACGTATTGGAATTTTTGATGGTTGAGTCGCTTCTAAATAGCTGCTAGTTTCATGATCGAACGCGTAGCCTGACTTGAGTTTTGTGTAAAATTCAAGAGCCATCTAGAGTGTCTACAGTGAAACCACAATATAAATAACTGCCTTATCGGGCAACCTTCAATTCCTTTTTCAATCTATAGCTCAAGATCTTCATAGGTGGTTTTTTCTATTTAAGATATTCAGAAGGAGACAGCAGACAGCAGAGAGAGACTTGTTTGGAACATGTGGGAACAGTGCTCAATTGGACGTCCTTGATGCTTATATCGCGATTTGACTTGTTGCTAATCCGCTCACTCTGTTTGGTCATGAAGGAACCGCTTCCATGCCTTATGTATAACCAATGTCCCATTCTATACCTGAGCATCAAAATATGACAATTTTTACATTCTCCATCTGATTGGTGCTGCAGGATTGCAGCGCTTCCAGAGAAGATGCAGATTCTGATAACCAAATCCCTACCATCTTTCTCACTCAAGTATCGCAGTGGTGGCTACCACGCCCTGGTTAGCTGTAAATGGCAAGTTTTAAAGCTCAGTACTGTTGCCAGTACCGAGCCTTGATTGTATTCCAAGATACTAGCTGATGTATGCCCGACTACCTATGTATTGCGATTCTTTTCTGCCCTTGCGCCAGCTGCCCCTGCGCCACTCACAATGCTGGTATCATGAAAATCAAACGCGAGCACTGACAGTGAAAGTAAAGACTAACCACGCGTCCGCCTTTTCCCACCTGTGTCCTCCTCCCGCACCATAGCTCATTCATTATAAAACTTTTTCATAATCAAATGCAAGAATAAGTTAACATTAACCCTCAGCGCACCTTCGAAGAATTCTAAGAATTGAGTGTTGTTGAATTGTGCTTGCAGCAGGTCATCTAGTGCGATCTGAGCGTTGGCTCCGGGCACCATCATGTTACCGCTCGATCCGTCGATCATGAACACACCAACTTCATTGCTGGATATGGTTAGATCTACGCGCTCCCATTGCCGTTCGGTATAGCCTCTCCAGTGTACCATGACACCCTTGTCCGCAAGATTCCGAGCAGAGTATTTGTAGGAGCCGAATTTGAACGAGCGCCCCGAGCGCTGTAGCTCTCGTTCGTGGTCCCACTGCTTGGTAAATGGCATCAGGAAGCGCTTCTTGCCTTTCTTGTTCTGCAACGTGACCATGGCCTGTTCAATGTAGTCATTGTAGGTTTTCAGCTGACCTTCAAGGTAAACAGCTTGTTCATTCAACCGGTCAAGAGTGGTTTTCACACCATCGAGTTCGCGTTGACGCTGAATTCGGCGACGATGTTTCGTGCGAATGTCCAGTGCGATGGCATTAAGTAGATCCTGAAATTGGTTGTTGCGCGTAAGCTTGCCGCAGGACTCGAGCTGGAGAACGTTTTCCAGCGCTATCCTCTTGAGTTCGCCGTAGGTCATTGAGCCGATGTCGACCATGGTGTTCGCGTCAGCATATGCGCCTCGCCTGCCACCACCCGGGCGGAGCTCTTCACGAACTAGTGTTGCCCATTTCTCCTCATCCTCAGGAGTGACTGGCTTGACAAGAATCTCGAGGAGGCTAGTCCCTGCCTGCACCCGAATGATGTAAAGTACACATCGTTTGGTTTCAGTAAAGAGAGTCTTGATGTCTGCATCGGGGTCTGAAGGCTGTTAGTATCCTTGTAACTGAGTCGAGGGGGATATTACTCACCCTCAGCGTTGTGGAGCTTAGGGTTCAACGTTAGACAGATCTCAGTTGAGCCTACGCTCATAAGCTCGCTTTCGTTACTCTTGACACTTCCGAGTTCGCGAATAATCTCCCTAAGTATGTCATCCTGGTTTGGAGAAACACTTGCTATCTCGTTGGTGATGAGCTGATGAACAGAGAAGATATCGGCCATTTTCACATAGAGTGTCGGCTTTGTCTTTGCGTACAAGTCGTTAAACTCGTCAATGTCATAATGCTCTTCAGCCGGTGGTACAGATATAACTGAGAATGTTAGCTGGGTTCAGATCAGAATGATGACACAATGTGTCTTACCATGGTTCCAAATATCGCAGAGTCGGTATATTGATTCTTGTAGGTAGGAATTGAGCGGCTGTAGGTAAATATTCTCGCCTGCAAATTCTCTGCCTGAAGCAGCCTGATTCAGGACCTTAGCAATCTCTCCTAAGTTACGCTTTTGCTCTTGAGTCAAGGCTCGGTCGATGACTCCGTGCTTTTCTGGCTCGGTAAGGGCTGATTGTAAGTAGTTTCTCCAAAGCCATTGACCCACCAATTGAAGTACAAAAGCAGGCTCTTCTTGCTGAAATTTGCTCAAAACCTGTTCGTACATCTGCTGCGCAATGAACCTAACACCAAAAGGCATTCGGTGAAGGCTATCTTCCAATGACGCAAAGAATTGATCGCAGATATCACGAAGATCTTGTAGATGATGGATGAATGTTGCTCTGGTTTCAGGATCCCGAATGGCTTCCTCTCGTGGGACACTTGGATTTCGTCGACTCCTCTGACCAGTACGAAGTTCCTCATTGCTGATAGCTGATAGGTAAATCTGCATAGGATCGCTTTCGAGGTCGAGCTGTGGATTGTCGACAACGCCCTCTTTGACAATTGGTCCTAAAACATCCCGCACGAACTTCCGGTCTCGGGGCGATTTAATGTATGCAGCAAATAGCCGGTTCCAAAAAGAATTAGATCTGAGATAGTCTTGCAAAGACTGAGAATGGTCGACTTCCTCTCTGATAGAACGGACAATTAACTTGACCAGATAATACTCCTCTCGGCGCTTTTGAGCGTATCCGAACACTCCCATCATCACATGTTTAACTTTCTCACACTCCTTTTCGGGCGTTGCTTGCTCTCTAATCCTCCTGAACAGGCGCGATAAGTATTGAGGGTGAGTCTGTAAGAGGAAGAATAGCTCCTGATAATGCTCTAATTTTCTTCGAGACGCTTTGTTGAGTGCTTTGAGGTCGAAAGGATCCTTGGAAGAGATGTCCGTATTTGGAAGAAGTGTTCCTACGTGTCCGCCAAAGTGACGCTGATGCTTCACCACCTCGTCCAATGTGATTTTATTCTTGACCAACAAAGCAATCTTGATGTCAAGCTGGGTGATGTATTGGTCGGCAAGCTCATTTTGTCTCACATGCTGAACAACGGTCTTTCGGAGCCTTTCGAACTCGATCTCTTCGTCGAAGTCGAAGTCGCTGTCATTTAGGAGGTGTACAAAGCCCTTTAGAGTACCTACGGGAGGGTTTTTGCCACCGGTTAGACTTTTATAAGCTTGACCTTGGATTTTAGCGCGAGCAATACTCTGGATCTTAACCACTTTTTGCATGTTTTCGTTGAAGAAACGTCGTTTCTCCTCGAACCGCGCACGGACCATCGATGCTCGAGCCGCAGCCTGCAGCTTCAAGATCGAGTCTTCAGTTGCCTCAAGATCATTCAACATTTCACCGACTTGCATGCGAAGCAGCATTGCCCTGCAGAACGCCTGTAGTTCAGGCATTTCGGACTCGATTTCTTCTAATTGAGACAAGAGAACTCCGACTTGCTTTCGCTGGATAGCACCACGTGAGTATGCCTGGAGTTTGGTGATAGATTTCTCCTCTCGATGAATGCTCTGACGGTCTTCTGTGACTCTTTGACACAGTAGAAAGGCTCTCGCAAAGGCCTGTATCTTGACGATAGCTAAAGCTTGACTTGCCAGAGCGTGTCTAAGATTGCTGTAGTCCTCTCTCGCAACGGCGCCTCTAAAATGCGCCTGAAGCAGTGCGAGAGACTGAGCATGTTCCCGAAGATCTATAGCCGTAGTACGGATTTGTTTTCGTACACGAGCACCGCGAGCAAGTGCTTGAAAAGCTCGCCACGCGCCTGACAGCATGTGGAGCCGCTCGATCTGAAGCTCAACGTTTGAACGACTTGCTGCTCCACGGATCGCTGATTGGATCTGAGTAATGGTCCTAGACGCTTGATAGAGCTTGGCTCGGTGATCCTTGAGAGCAAACCGAGCTAGGGATCCACGGACTGCCGCTTGGAGCTTTCGAACAGTGTCTTCTTTGTCTTTAGTGGCCTCAAATTGATCAGCGCAAGCCCTTCGCTCCAAGGCTCCTCGAACCGCAGCTTGGAACCAGGAAATTGGTATGTCCGCCTGCCGAGCTCTGATTTTCAGGTCTTGAACATTGGCTCGAGTCTTGCTAGCCCGCGCGAGGCTCTGAAGCTTCAAAATATCACCTTCTCTCGATTTCCACGTATGTCCTCGTGACCGTTGCTTTGCCCTGGTATTGAAGCCTCTAACAGAAGATTGGAGGCGTACGGCGAATCTCCTCATATTAAGCCTGTACTCGATGACTTGCCTAGCCCAGTCACCACGGATGAAAGCCTGTAGTTCGATCAATTTAGCTTCGGACTCCCAAAGGCTATTCATGGTTTCGCCGAGCCCGAGGCGTATAATGGCTCCTCGAGCTTGGGCTTGGAAGTCAAGGACCAACGCTTCCTGCTCGGCGAGCTCTCGATCAATCCGGTCCTGCTCAGATTCCACTGGCTCTGGCTCAGGTTCCGCACCGAAGGAAGCACCCATCCCAGAAAAGGAAGGCATACTAATACCCGCCTTGTCTAAACCTTTCTGCATTTGTTCGAGTTCATGGTGCTCGAATTGAAGCTGGCCGACAAGATTGCCGATACGGAAGTCGACTATCCCCTTTCGAAACAATAGCCATGAGAGGGCATGGATACAGTAGATAACCTTGGGGATATTTTTCTTCTCGTATAGATCAATAAGCTCGAAACGGAAGAGATCTGGTAGTTCCACATCCCCGAGAAATCGGAAAAACCACGCAATATTGTCAGAATGGCGGAATTGCAGTTTAGGGTGTCGAAATATGCGCACAGGTTGGCTGGGGTTGAGGGCCTGCACGATCTCGGCCAACGTGACACCATCTCGCAGAGCTTCTTCGAGCTCGACAATTGGCGGTATTGGCTTGTGTATGATGTCCTCAATCCATTCTTTGGCTTCTCCAATGTGGCACAAATACTCATAAGCTTGAAGAAATTGGCGCTGTTGGTCCATCCAATTTCTGCCACCCCAGCCATACCGGCTCTCGTTTGCCAATGCAACTTTCCCCCGTGACCCAGCAGAGGAGTCTGTTCTTTTGAGCTGTCTCCGGCCCTGTAGTCCCGCTACTGAAGGCGCAGGAGCGGCAAGAGAGAATTCTTCATTATCAGTTGACCGTGCGAACTTTGACAATGTCTTCAGATGACCAGTCGATGACTTTTGAAGCTCATTTAGATCGGTTGGTATGAATGAAGGGGTATGCTGAATAGTATGTGCATGATGGATATGTGGTCTTTCTGGAAGCTGATAAGTGTTTTCTTGTGATGATTGATGATGCTTTTCAAGAAAGGGATCCGTAGAGAATATTGATGAAGCGCTCCCGATGCTGTGACTCTGTGAGTGATGAGCTTGCCTTCTTGTTGTTGGCGGAGAAGAATTGGGAGCTTGGGGAAGAGGTCGAAATGACCGTCGGCTTGAGTTGTAGGCGCTTTCTGGGCTTCGCTCTACACTGGTGCGATCGATTCTTGAAGCGTGCCCAGCCGTATTCTTTATGTCGCTTTTACCTCGCGTGTGGACCATTGCGTCTTGAGAATAGGCGCTGGAAGTCGCTGACGATATTGTGCTCGTGCGACTTGGCAGGAACGGGTTGGAATAATTCGAGTACGCAGATGAAGCCGTAGAAGCATTTGAATTCTGACGCAAAGGGCTCGAATAAGGAATTGGGTGGTCGGTCTGTGATCGCCGAAAGTTCTGAAAGGTTCCCATCACGTTGGCAAGGTCAGGTAGCCCAGCGGCCTTTGAAGATCGAAGGTGTTTCTCTCGCGCAACTCAAAATCATGTCTATCCTGCTCCGGCGGTCATCTTGTTCACATAAGGCCTGGGTGTGGTCGCATGCGGTGGTTGTGCCTGTGTGGCAGGAACTGGGAGCGGTGTGGCTGGCAGGCACGGGCTTGCTACTCCGCATGTAAACAAGCTGCCCAGAGTGGAATAGCGTCTAATCGGATTACCAGTTGAGACTCGCTCTTCTCATGGTGAATCTAGTGACCTTTCTGGCTGCAACGATCTCTGTCCATACCTTTGATGGAAGACAACCTCGATACTAGTGTTGTATCAAAATCTCCTAATATGGCAACTCTGATCCGCCCGCCTGACAATTTCTTAAAACCATGACAGGCACTGAACCCTCCTACCAGATTTTCTGGATTCCAAGATGGGTTTAGCTTCTCCTTCCCCACACATAACAGTCCCGTGAATTTCGAGGTGGGTTTCTACATGTCTTCCCTAGCACTGGAAGCAGAACTCTCGAACTCGCCTGCAGGAGGACGAGCTACGTGTTTCCGAGAGTTTAAGGCTGCGTGTTTCTCTTTCATCACCTCCTCTGTCCACGAGCGACGCGTTTTTCATCATGCCTCTGACTAACGGGGACCTGAATGGGTCTTCGAATCCTGTTCTGCATACTCACCAACCTTTGGATCATACCAAAGCTCTGGACATTCTCAGGAACGAATATCCTCAAAAGGATGGTTTAGACGCGAGAACACTGCTCGAGTCAAGCAAACATGGGGCCCTGACGTACAACGACTTCCTCGTTCTGCCCGGATACATTGGTATGTACTCTCCGCATCACGAAAATTGATCGCTGACTCCTTTGGTTGCCTAGGCTTTGCCGCATCGGAAGTCCAATTAGACTCGCCAGTGACAAAGAGAATCTCTCTCAAGACGCCGCTCTTGTCTTCGCCAATGGACACCGTTACAGAGCATTCAATGGCAATACATATGGCATTACTTGGTGGACTCGGGGTCATCCACCACAACTGCTCGGCAGAAGATCAGGCTGACATGGTGAGAAAAGTGAAGAGATTTGAAAATGGATTCATACTAGAGCCTATCGTCCTCTCTCCCAAAACCACTGTGGGCGAAGCCAAGCAGTTGAAAGAGAGATGGGGATTCGGAGGCTTCCCAGTCACAGGTACGTTTCTTTCCAAACTTCTTGATCCTTCCCATTCATGCAATGATGTCTAAACTATTTTACCCTTTTAAACTTTCGTTCATCCGCAGCGCGCTGGCGCTATGTGGAATTATGGAGATTTCTGTCTGAGAATCGCACGTACTATGTCTATTTCTGCAAATGACACCCAGACTACCTTACTTATTATTATTTGGCAAGAGAATGGCACCCTGCGATCAAGGTTAATTGGAATGATTACCACCCGAGACATCCAATTCCATTCAACGCTCGACGACCCAGTAACGGAAGTTATGTCTCGAGATCTCGTTACGGCCCCCGCTGGAACAACGCTGTCTGAAGCAAACGAAGTGCTCCGGAGTTCTAAGAAGGGAAAATTGCCAATTGTTGACGATGGCGGAAATTTAGTTTCTCTTCTCTCCCGGTCAGATCTTATGAAAAACCTGCATTACCCGCTCGCTTCCAAATTACCTCACTCAAAGCAATTAATCTCTGCCGCTGCCATTGGAACACGACCTGATGACAAAATTCGCTTACAGAAACTTGTCGACGCTGGATTAGATGTCGTGATATTGGACAGTAGCCAAGGAAATAGCGTCTACCAAGTTTCGATGATCAAGTTCATCAAGGAAACCTACCCTGAACTGGATGTGATCGCCGGCAATGTCGTGACGCGGGAACAGGCAGCTTCTCTGATCGCTGCAGGTGCTGACGGGCTAAGAATCGGTATGGGCAGTGGAAGTGCCTGCATCACGCAGGAAGTCATGGCCGTTGGAAGGCCACAGGCAGCCGCTGTTTTCCAAGTCTCGTCATTCGCAGCAAGGTTTGGAGTTCCTTGTATTGCTGATGGTGGTATCCAAAATGTGGGTCACATTGTTAAAGGCCTTGCTATGGGTGCTTCTACCGTCATGATGGGTGGCCTTCTCGCCGGTACCACCGAATCTCCGGGTAATTATTTTGTCAGTCGGGAGGGAAAGCTGGTCAAGGCCTATCGTGGGATGGGCAGCATTGACGCTATGGAGGATAAGAAGGCCGGAATTGGCTCACAAGATTCAAAAGCAAGCAATGCAGGCACGGCGCGATATTTCTCTGAAGGTGATCGTCTACTGGTTGCTCAGGGCGTCTCGGGATCCGTCCTCGATCGTGGGTCAGTCACGAAGTTTGTTCCTTACCTTTTGGCTGGGTTGCAACACTCACTCCAAGACATTGGAGCAAAAAGTCTGAAACAATTGCGTGATGGGGTCCTCGATGGCACAGTTCGGTTTGAGCTTCGCACTGTCAGTGCTCAGGCTGAAGGAAATGTGCATGGATTGCATAGTTTCGATAAGAAATTGTATTCATAAAGGATCGCCATTGGATCTCTAAACCCTTGAAAGCCTGAATGTGACTTGCTTTTAGCTTAGGCTGTGTTCCATTTCGGGTCGCTGACAGCATGCACGACGAAGGGTCCTCGGTTTAGGAAGTCAAGTTATATCTCTTGTCTAACCTAAGGCTCCTAAAAGGGCGGGGAAACCTTTATCGGAGGTACCTCGGCTAGCCCGAGGGGTTGGAGCAACGTTGTACTATGTACAGACTCTCGGAATTTATTCAGATGCCAACGATGCCGCGGCTGCAGAATACTTGCATAGTTAGTCAACGGCCATTCTCGGCCAATGGCGAACTTGTACCTTCATGATCTCTAGATATCTTCTTATCCCTCGCTTGTACTTCTTGACCCTCCGTCCGCTGGTCCTGTTCTCGCACTGTTTTCGATGGCGCACAAATCTTTTTCATGCGTCAAACCGCTGCCTCAGGGCTACGAGACGAGGCTTATCTGCTGCAGGCGGTGACTTTACTAGAATGAAGCGTGAGTCGAAGACGCGCATGGAAGACAATGGCGACGGGGGTCCTCCAAAGCCAATTCCATCTGCAAGGTGAGCAGGTCTCTTCCCTAATCGAGGCTCATCCGCGAAAATTGCTACGGGCAACTTTCGGCGGCTTCCGTGGACAAGATAGGTAGCAAATCTTGCTGATGAGCTTTGATGGCGGTGTAATACAATTGACAGCTCTAGTGTCATCCTCGTTTCGCCCAAGAAGGAAGTGCTCATGCTTCACCGCGTCCAAAACTCTTCGGCCTTTCCGTCCGCACACGTTTTCCCCGGAGGAGTCGTTGAAAAGCAAGATGGACATGTGCCGGATTCTGGCCTTGAACGATACCTTGATTCGCCGGCCTACAGACATGCAGCCGTACGGGAGCTGTTTGAAGAGAGCGGAATCTTACTTTTAAGGCACCGCAAGAGCATGGCGTTGGTTGGACGGGCGGTGGGAAAGCAGGATATCGAGAATGGGAGGAAAGATGTTCACAGCGGCAAATTATCATTCAAATCTTGGACAGAACACCTTGGGAACAAGTCTCAGTCTAGTAGCAGCTCGGAGTGGATGCTAGATACAGGTAGGCGGACTTGAGACGACTTCTTGTATAAGGATGCTAATTGCTCGGCGTGCAGAAGCACTGGTACCATTTACTCATTGGATTACGCCAGCCAATATACCCAAACGTTTCGCAAATCAAATGTACTTGTATTTTCTTTCTGCACATCATCAACCTCATAGCACGTCCGTCCTGGGCCACAACGATATGAATGTTGATGATGAAACAAACATGAACAGCGTCGCATCCGAGGGAAGTTTCACAGTACCTTCCGCTGACGGAGGCGCCGAAATTACATCGGCAGAATTCGCACCTGCGCAAGAGTGGCTCAGGCGCGCGAAAAGGGGGGAAATCATTCTATATCCCCCACAATTTCTGCTCCTGTCATTGATGACTACATTCTTGGACGATGCAACTCTGGCCGCTTCTAAAGCGGAGAGTAAGCTTCTTGACTTTGTCAATCACAGCGGACAGCCGAGCTGGAGCAAGAAGATTATAAGTCCTCGAGGGGTTTTATTCCGGCAAAGCGATGGTAAAGCGGTGCTCGCATTGGATAGTCCTGGGCCGGAGATCGAGGACGAGGCTCCTGGCCAGGGTGATTCAGAAAGGGTTGTCCTCGCAAAATTCGACAGGGGAGTTCCGAAGAATTTGGAGGTGATGTCACGTCAGAAGCTTCTTGAAGAGGAAGGCAGCCAAGATGAGAAAGAGAATTACAGGTCGAAATTATGAGACGTAGGCGTATATCTAAATATTGAAGGCATCTTCACCTTAATTTGATGAGGAAGACGACTTGTACTTCGTGATAGAGGCAGCATTGATAACCATCTCGAGACGCATAAAAGAAAATACCATAGAAGGAAGCAATAATTTCCAGCAATGTCAATATCCGCCAATGAGCTCATCCAAAAGACCTAGGATGGAAGCACTCTTCCCGAGGGAGCTGCGATCTGAGAAGCCACGCGTCTGTGACTTGTTTGTCTCTAAAGCTTAACCCACCAAGAAATGGTTCCTGTTGCAGAGCCTGATCGCTGATAGGGTCGCGGAGTGTCTAACGCGTCCTCGCCTTGGCATTCCTCTTGACTCAGACGCATATCTGCAAAATGTGAAGGATATCGTCGGGAGTCCGTGTCTTGTCGTACAGCCAGGATGCGATCCCGGAGTTTAGGTCCACTGAACAAGACTGAGGAGAGCTCACCGCTCCTGAAGGTGGGAAAGGAAAGACAGATTTGATAGATCTTTACCAAGCGCAGCGGTAAAATGATCCTATCGATCCTGTTGCTTGATTAAACAATGTGTTACGAATTTTTCTTGTGGTTGAGCCGGCCCAAAGAGGTGCTGATGGTACTAGTTCCGGACCGACCAGAGATACCATCTTGAGCGCGAATCCACAGGCCGCAGAGTGGATAACTGCACGTGGCACCCTTGTAGCAGCGATGTTCTCAGGCGGATCCTACTAGCGGCCACTGGGAGACCGGTCTCTGGTAGAGGTCAAGGACGAGGCCCGAAGGTCCCATGCTGGTGCGAGACGGACTCTAATGACTAAGGTGTCGACGGCTAAGTAGTAGCGAGAAAGTGCACCAGCATTTCGAGCTCAGCGGCTTAGACCCGTTCTAACTGTTTCGCAACCCAGGCATCGTTTCGGGGTCGCAGCGACCTTGGCCTGCAGGCGACGCGGGTCTTGTGGCCGACAAAACAGCGCCTGGCCGTTGCGCGAAAGTGGCGCTTCTGCAAGAGGGCACATGTGGCATCATCGTCGCCTGCACAGTGAGCGCGATGATTCGCTGGGGAACGAGTCGCAAGCTGCAGCGCGATGCAAGCAGGTACCTAGTATTTGGAAAAAGTTTCGGCGCCTGGTGGCAAGCAGGGCGACTTGCCGGCTCGAGCTATCGCGCTGGTTGGCCGGCGTCGCAAGGCAGAGCCAGCGAGATCACAGTCACAGCAGGATCCAGGATGAGCACGGTGCGACGCAAGCAGAGAAGATACCGCCGATACTTCAATTGCCGCCACCGTGGCCGTGGTGGAGAGGTACTGGCAGGTCTCGCGGCGATTGTCTCTGATTGCTCAGCGCCCGCGGTGTGAGTTCCGGGGAAGACTGCGATCCGACGAGCCGCTGGAGCCCGCCCGGAGGCGTCATCGCTCTGCCCCTCGTCTGCTGCTGAGTCCTTTGGTCTCTTCCGCAGCCCTGAATCGCGTCGCAACCCGTCTGGCTCACCCCCGTCTTTCCTCTCCCACCCCTCCCTCTCTCTCGCCCCATCCCATCCCAGCCTTCTCATTACCACGACGTCCCACATCCCACTTTCTCACCTTCTCATTCGTGCCTGTATTTGTCTACTCTAGGTACATTCGCTGGCCCCCCCTTTCGTCGCTCGACTGCCTGGCTGACCGTCACGTCGACCAAAGGACTTCTCACTGCTGTTCGATGCGAACAGGCTGACTTCCTTCCTGTCGCGTACTTTTGTACCCATATTACTCGCGCCAAGCCTGCCACCTCTAACGGATGCGATCGAATCGACCTTGCGACATACAGACCTACCCAACTAAACATCGGCGAATATAGAGGAACCTACCCCTTATCCTGACTGTGGACCGTTCATCGCCATCGAAGAGTCTTTGGAGACGATCTCTCTCATCCGAAACTCCGAATGCGCCTGCCTGCGCGAACGGGGAACGGCTTCATGCGCTACGGCCCCCGTGAATGCCTGTGATCGGTTCATTACTGGCAGCAAGCGCCCTTTGTCAAGTTCGATGTCAATTCACTGTGGAGCTGCGCTGTCAATCGCCAGATTTATCCTATGAAGATCAGAGCGACCGAAGCACGGCCAAACACTTGCTATGAAAATTGCAGACAACCTCTATGCTGCAAACGAGGCAGAGAATTCTGATCAAGAAAGCTAGGAAGTGTGATCTCTCGTCTGCGCCCTGGCTTCGTTAGTGGGAAGTCCCTCAGTGTTGGCCATGCCAAGTCGGCCCTTGGATTTGGAGGACACTGAGGATTACATGGACATGCCTGGCTTCCAAGTGCACGATCCAGCTTGGACAATCAGTCTGCACGATCGACCACTTCTCAAGGCACACAAGCAATTGCCAAGACGACGGGATGTGACACTTCGCCAGAATTACAAGTCTCATCCAGCCAAGATCGCACCTCGAAGAAATAGCGTGGGAGCTACTCCTGTGGAAGAAAGCTACAAGTTACCTGTCGCCCCGTCAAACTCAAGTGCTCTAGCTGCACCTCTAACTCCCCCGAATGGACCTCAAGACGGGTCTGAGAACGATGTCTCAACATCTCCGAGTGTAGAGACTATGATACCTCTGAAAAGATCCCCACGGCCTCGGACTTTGACGCCTGTGCGTTCGAGAGAATTGCCAACTCCGGATGCGACCCCTCCCCGACCAAATATTGTTATCCAACGCCCTTCTTTTGTTACACAACAATCACTGTTATCATCCCGCGCAGAATCTTTCAAGACTGCACGAGAGGAGCTTACCTCTGATGGGGAAACAGACCGCTCAGATTCTCCGCTACAAGATGACGTACAGCGTAATTCGCAGCAGCCCATGCAAGTCGCCGTGCCGCAAGGACCTAGCTTCGATTTCACCCTACAGACTGATGTGGACTCTCCAACTCCGACCAAGCAGCCGACCAAGCCAAAATATTCCAGTCACGTTGTGCCCACCAAAGAAGTGGATGCAGTTCGTGTGGAACCTATAAATGGAGTTCGACAACCATCTCCTCATCAAAGTTCCCACCCGATGAGAAGAGCCAGTAGCCCTGAGCGAAGGCACTCACCGGAACGACGTTTGGAGAAGAAATTGGGTCAACAAATATCGCCAGAGTCAGATTATTCGGCAAAGTTCGAGGCTACGCCACACAAGAGGTTACCGCATAGGAAACACATGCACCAAAAATCTCCGGAGCTCTCGCCCAGTCCACTGGATAAGTCGACTAAAGGTCAGATTCACCGGGACATTGGTTGGTCATTTTTACCTGAATCGCCGGATAGTGTGGACGAAAAGGTCAATAGCTGGAGACTGTCAGGAATTTCGACGACATCTACAGTGGAAGCGATTGTGGTGGACAATCCGCCACCCCGCCGCACGCAAAAACTCCGTCACAGGGTGAAAAATGCATCTCTACGCTCAACAAGCTCCCCAATACCACAGACCAACCGAGATTCCTGGTATTCGACCACGAGCACCGACTCCCCGCATAGACTCGTGCGCAAATCACGTCGAATCTCGAATAATAATCGATGGAGTCAAAATTCAGACATGTCAAGGGAGATTAGCACATCATCGGCTATCTCTCGACCCCAACCCGAAACTACATACATACCAGTCGTGGTAATCCCGCAACGAAAATCATCCTTGAAATCTTCAACGTCGAGTAGCCGCCGACATTCTCTTTCTTCAACGACAGGACATCCAATTACGGCACAAGATCAACAAGTTGGTTATTTTGATCGTGTACAGCGACGAGAACGAGCTGTCTCCGATTCATTGCATTCAGGAACAAGCTCACAGGAACGTAGAGATCGCCACTTCCCGCCGGTAGTACCCGTCAGAACTTCCTCGATCTCTGCTCCTACAACTCGGAACCACTCCCGATCTAGCTCGATGAACTCTGAGAGCCTCAGACAACAAAGAAAAGCGGCCGAGGCAGATGTTCGGCGAACCCTTGCCCGGATGGAGTCAGAGAGTCCGTCCGTTCAATCTAAGAGCATTACGCTGCCAATTCAAGGTAATGCCGAATCCTCGCCAAACCACACCGATCAGGGTCTCTCACCTCCGGCGCCCTCCCAAACCCCGTTTTCGCAGCCATCGATGCTTTCTGCTTCGCCGGGCCCTTTCGAAATCAGTGAGGCTACAGCTGTCAACCTCTTTGCACATAACAATCATTCCTTGCAGCTCATTGACCGAAAAGTCCAGCCCGAATCGCAGGCGATAAACCGACTTCGTTCAGCTTGGAAGGAAGGCGACACTCTGGACACTGAACCCGCGACTCCAAGACTATCCCAGCAAACGAACAATCCTCTTGTGCTTGTCGATTCGCCTCTTCGCAATCCCCGTGATCCTCCATTACCACCTGCATTCAAAATTATTCCACCGACACCTGCCGTATTGAGTCCTGCGGACGAATATGACAAGCAACTTGGACTAAGACCGACGACAAGTGACGGAAGAGCTGGAATAGGACGTCGATTTGGATCCCTTAGGAGAGCATTTAGTACCCGTCGTTATTCCGAATCATTCATTCCTGCACTGACTCGCGGTCTCAGCCTTGGCAATGCTCGGAACCGGCGGGTCGAGGAAAATTTCGACGATAAATTACACCCGTTCTGGAAACCTCGTGGCTTTTGGGACGATTTTTCCGACTCGGAAGGCGAGCAGGATTACGAAGACGAAGAAGACATCATTGTGCACAATTCTTTGGGCATCCCCCAGAAAAGAATCATCTTCGATGGGCCCATCTCGCTAGTACGCCGGATCCCGAACCCCTTGGCCAAAACCAGACAAGCCCATCACCGAGGCGCCATAATCAAGAGAGCAAGTTACGGGAGCCTTAGCAGAGCGGGCTGGCTACCAGGAAAGCGCATCTACACCATCCCCGGTCTCGGATATCAGTTCCAGATGCTTCGTCTGTCAGAGATGCAGGAGAAACTCCGACAAGTTCGATACCAAAAAGAAATACAGCGGCGCGAGAAACGGCGGGAGTCACTGAGAAAGAAGATTGGTCCAAACGTGATACCCAAGGGAGATTCTCGATTTATTTGAGCGATGGTTGCTGTGAGCGGGACTCATGGATCTTTCAACGCTGTTATGTTCTGAGACAGCCCAGCATTTGATGTTATTGTTTCCTAGGTCTATCGAGATGCTTGATGACATGATGACGGAACGAGTTGTAAACCATGGATGATAGTCTTAGCATATCTGCGGCGCGATCTATGAATCTAATACATGCGCAAATGAACCATGTGGTTCAAGCTTTGCGCGCTCTCAATTTCTCTAGCAGTGTAGGATCGAGGAAAGGTTGCGGTGCTGAGCTTGAATCGAAGACAATCACTACCTTTCTTAGCAGCCCTTTTCAACGGTGGCGCTTGCGAGGGGCCATACCCTTTGTTTCTTCGTTTGCATTAGTCTCCAGTCGGATCTTAGGGTCGGACTTGCTTCCGGCTTTGAGCGCTGGCTGCCGTATCTTGTGTGTGAGCAATAGTGGACGGTTTTTTTTGCCCATATTTGTAGAAAAATCACGGTAATGAACGCATCGGTATTCCACCGGCCTATTGCCGGTGAGTCATTTGCTGAAGAAGGTTGATATCTAACGATCGACGGAAAGCAAGTTGACGTGATTCGCTCTGGTGGCTTGAATTGCGATGAAAGTTGTCTTCTGTAATGACCTGGATGGCGGTTCGCAAACATTAGACTTGTATTATTGCTGGCCCTGAACATTTGACACTCCTCCCCGCCAAGACCCCGCGTCGTCCGGCCTCGAGTTTTAGACCCCGCCCGACATCGGCCTGCTATCAACAACCAGAGCTTGCAAACCTTCGAGTCGCACTTGTTGGACTTGCCCACCGTGGCTGCTGTCGGCAGTACCTCCGCTGCCGGCGCGGGCGGCGGAAGGAGTCACCATTTCCATGACCAGACGCCTCTCGCCAGCCCTACTACCCAGAGGCCCTCCGTTAATACTGCACCACTAGTCCAGAAGCGTAATGCGTCTCTCGCCGGTCTTGAAAATTCGCCCGGAAGCGTCGAGTCACCCAATGTGGAAGAAGTCGAGGATGGGCCCGCAGAAGAACGACGGAAGGCGCCGCCAAAACGGGCGTGCAATGAATGTCGACAACAGGTGAGTGAATCGTGGATAGGCTGCAAGCTCAAGAATAACCGGCCCATAGAAACTCCGCTGCGACGTCGTTCAAGACCCGTTTAAAATGTGTTCCCGCTGCAGTCGCCTGAAACTCGGCTGCAAGATTGAGTCCAATTTCAAACGCGTTGGAAAGAGGTCGCGTAATGCTGAAATGGAAAGAGAGATCATGGAATTGAGAAAACAGGTCGCCCAACAAAGCAGTCCAAATTCGAACGTGGGTCCAGAAGCCGGAAACAGCCAGCATCAAGGAGCTGCATACACCCAGCTTCCAACCAATTCGAACAATAACCCATGGAGTGGATCAGAAGAAGCTGTAGCAAGCCTGCTTGATCTGAAGAGCGGACTGAATGATCATAGCAATTATCTCAGGAACCAAAAGGGTCAGACGCAGTCGCTAAGGACCATAGAGGATGTCGATCTGCCTCTTGAGGGAGTTTCGGAGCTTTTTAATTTGTGAAGCTGACCTGCTGTACGTTTGACAGGCCGCTAACATTTGCATAGATTCTTTACTCACTACGACCCTTTTCTCCCCTTCATCTCTTCGCAGAGATCGCCTGATTCCTACTTCCAAGAGTGTCGGCTCCTCTTCTGGGCCATTGTTAGCATTGGTGCTCGGCTCTACACAAAAGACCCAGGCCTATTGGACGCACTATCTGGGCCCGTCTCGAGGTTGGTATGGAGCACTTTGTCAGATGTCCCTCAAAGCTATCAAGTCGTCAAGGCGCTTTGCCTACTGTGTACTTGGCCATTTCCTACCAGTAGCACAAGTACAGATCCAACATTCATGTTATGCGGCATGATGATGCAGTTGGCGACCCAGATGGGCCTTCATAGACCAAGCCATTCTCAGGATTTCACCAAATTCCAGGTCGAACTGAGAGAAGGAGAATTGAAAGATCGTGTGCGAACATGGGCTGTCTGCAACATGGTTGCCCAGAGGTGAGTTCTACGCACCTACAATGCATACCCTGACTGACATGTTGTCAGAGTTGCTACTGGCTACGGTCAACCTCCGAGTACTCTATATGATTGGACGCTTGCTTCATCTTCGTCCTTGTCAGACCCAAATTTTTCTCTCCCAGAATCGATCAGGAACCCGTTACTCGTTGAACAACTGAGCGACAAGATCACCAAGTCATTGTATTCAAACCGACGGGATCCGGTTGGGTTAACGAGTGACCTCGAAAGACCAAATTATGTCAACCTGCTGTCAAAAGATTTAGAGGATTTAGAGGACATGCTCTCGTCTGATAGCTCTCCAATCACTGGCTTGTATCTACGCGCAACAGCTCTTCACCTGCGTCTCAGCGCTCTCTTCTCTCCGCCAAGTCTTCCTACTTACAAAGTTGACCTTGTCCGGCTCTATAACGCTACTACCTCTCTACTGGAGACATGTTTCAACTTCCAGATTCCTAGATCTTCTTCCCCCGCCGTTGACAGCGGTGATATTGCTCGTTCAGCGCTAGCATATGCACCTTACTATATTTTCCAAATGGTAACGGCCGCGGGGTTTGTTCTACTGAAGCTGCATAACAGCCTTCTACGGCAACAAGATCTGATAAATTCCAAATATACCCAAGATTTATTTTCTAGGACCATTTGGGGGATACGAAGTATAAGCGTAGTAAAGAACGACCTCCCAGAGCGGCTGGCTGAGGTTCTGGCTCAGTTGTGGAAAAGCTCCCAAGCCAAGAATGGACGAATAGCTGAGAACGGCCAGCGAAATGGTGAAATGTCTGACGCTGTGGATTCTACCCTGCAGTTGAAGGTAAGGTGTCGGATGTCTATGTCTTTGGTCTACGACTCTGTCTGGAGGTGGAGAGAAGACTTTCAAGCCAAGGGCGGCAAGCGTTTCGAAGGCATATGTCTACCACAACTCTCATGGAGAAAAGACGCTAACATTGACTCTAGCATTCCTCACCAACCCTACAGATCCGTCAGCTGTTACTGACTCTGGAACATCATCGGCCTCTGGCGTCCTGCCGACGAACCAGACGATTGCACACGGCCTACCGAACGACCCCATGCTTACGAACCCCGAATCTGTCGTACCTAGTATGCCGGGAATGTCGCTTGGCATGCCAAACCCAATGCTTGACTATGACAACGACTATTCTTACGAAGTGTTTGATCCTTTGCAGTGGACGCTGGACGGAAATCTGCCAATGCCGTATGACATGGCCGCGATGCAAAATTTGAATTTAGTGCCCGGTCCTCAAGGACTGCAGGCCATGCAGAATATTGGGAATCTGGATACTGGAGCTTAGTGTGGGTGACCATTTTGGCGTCTTTCTTTTAGTGTTCTGAATCACGGATCTGATTTAGGTGAAGGGACAATGGGTAGGCACGCATAGCGGGTCGTTTGGAAATGGATGGTCATTTGATTTGAGCGATTTGCTGATGCGAAATAGTAACGGCCACTGGAGTATAATGCGAGAGATGTCGCGCAGCCTAGGCACACAGGCGGATAGATACATTTTGATGAAATGGCAATGCGTTCTTTTTCATTTTTCAGCGAACTCTCTTGATGCGACAAAGCGAGAGTAGAATGCAAGTCTTGGTTGTGGCTATATTTCCAGCGTCCCGGCATTCAGCCGCCGGCACATTTGAGGCTCGAGCAGAGTATTAAGACCCAGCGGCGGTGACTGCTCGTTGGCTACTATAGCGGGCAAGAGAGTCGCAAACAAACGCGAGACACTCCCAGCGTTCTATGTCACCTCTGCAGCTCTTCTATCTCTCACATTGCCCCATTTCCAACCTTCAGCTTCACATACTCGCTACCTTGTAAATCTTTCCCTTTAAACACCCTGTCCCTACCCGCCACTTGAGACCATCGTCCTTCTCATCCTATCCCATCACAAGCCCTCCCATCCCCCCTACCACGTCCCCATCCACCACCAAACCCACCACACAACCACCCCGCCACAAACAACGAACCACCTCACACACCCGACCCAAGTCCTCCCCGCCGAGATCGTCTGCGCGGCCACCCACTCCCACACCCAGGTCTGCGTTCTGCTCGTCCCGCTCTTCGCTTGCGTGGAGGCGCTGGTCTGCGGCTGCGTCTGTGTCTGGCTTGTGGTGGATGAGGAGGAGGATGCATGGTTGGTTGGCTGCGTGCTGGAAGACGCGGGGATGGGGAGAGGCGGGGTGCCGGAGTCGGAGTTGAAGCCCGCGGCGGAGGCGGGGAGGGAGCGGGGGATGTGCGGGAATAGTGGGGGTGGGAGCGGGAGGGCGTTGGTTAGGGGGAGGAGAGTGAGTAGGAGGAGGATGGTGAGGATAGGTTGGATGGCGTGGTGAGAAAGTTTCCAGCGGGAGGAGAGGGTCATAGTATGAAGGATCAAAGGAGGTTTGGTCAGAAAGGGGCGGATATGAATTAGGACAGGTTGACTGGTAGGGTAAAGACAGCGGGGTGAGACCGGTTAAGCGGGCGAGACCAGTGTCTCTATGGACAATATTGACAATTAGGAGAAGCAGCCTTGTCGTATTCACAGCACAGGGTCCAAAGCGCAGCAGGGTAAAAACAGGAGGCTCGTATAACGGTAGGAGAACCTCACAACTAGAAGCGGCGTAAAGACTGCTGGCTTGGCGGTGCTCTGCTGGACAAGTCTCTGGTGCATGTACTAAGGGAGTAGAGTAGGAAACTAGAATGAGATTCAGAGAAGGAAATCAACAAAGCAATGCTGGAAAGAGTATGGTGGTACTTCCTGGAATGTGGAATGTGGCATGCGCGCGCTATAGTGACGCGACGCGCAACTTGATAATGGACCTCCCTCAAATTGAACATCAGAGTCACGGCAATGCGTGGATAATCAATCTCTATTTGAGAGAGCCGTTGAAAATCGCTGGTTCGTAATATTTGGTTCAACGATGAGGCCAGGACGTGTTGTCATAATATCCATGATCTGATGTTGCAGAGAAATTTTCGGCTGTAGATGCCTACCTCATTTGACTAAACACCGTCTTGGGAAATCAGCTTAAGCGGGAAACCATTTCAGTTCGAGCAGTGGTGAGATTTGCTCGCTCGCGAAACCTTTGCAAGCATATGTCACTGACGTCTATAACATCGAAGCTTAACGTGAAAAGAGCAGCAAAGGACATTAAATGGACACTTAGCCTGAGAAATGATCACCACAAGAATTTGAAGTAAAATGCGCAAGAGTTGGGTATTCCCAAAACGTCTGCCCCGCACTAGACTATGTATTCGACTTTAGCGATGATCTATAAACTTTGTCGTCCTCTCGTCTCGATCGGGAACAAAAGCATAGCGACACACGCGGCCAAAAAGAGTCCACCGCTGGCATAAATTGGAGCCTTTGGATTTGCCGCTCCGGCGTTGATGGCAACAAGCGGGGCACAGAGACCAGCAATCCGATTGAAGAAGCTGGCAATTCCCGTTCCAGTACCGCGATTAGGGGCAGGGAAGACTTCTGGCGTGTAAGCGTATAGGACGCCGTACATGATATTCTGGAAGAAGGCTTCCAAGCAAGTAAAGGTAAGTTGATAGCTGGAGTCGGTGGAGATCGTGAATAGAAAAACGAAGATGCCTGTGAGGAGTGTAGAGAAGGCGATAGTGCCCTTGCGTCCAATGTATTTGATATCGACGGTGTAGCAGGCGATGATGGAGCCTGGAACACCAACGATCGAGGCAATTGCGTAATTGCGGTAGGTGATTGAGACGGGTTCCGGTGGAGCATCAGGGTCGACTTGAGAGAGATATTGCGGCAGAAAAGCATTGAAGAGAGGGTAGCCCATGCCAATGGTTGCCCAGCAAAACCAGATGAGACCAGTGGTGACGCCGAGCTTCCAACCATTGAAGAGAGGACCAATGCGTTGCGTCGAGAATTTTTCAAGTTGACGCTTAACAATCTCGCTCGTAGATAGCTTCATGTCTGCTACCTCCTCCGGCCGACCGCCAATCTGGTTCAAGATGTCCTCATTAAGCCACGTCTTTGCGTTGTTTTTGTGAGCAACGCCATAAACAACTGAAACAGCCTCCCTTTGTCGACCACGGCTGAGCAGGAACTTTGGACTCTCAAAGAGGTGGAAGAAGAAAAATCGGCAAATGAACATGAAGAAGGTGAAGGCACCCATAGTAAAGTTCAAATATCGCCACCCCATATTATCTGATTTAGCGCACGATGTAGCATCAGAAGCGCAGGAGTAATTAGGAATGAAGCCCCAAGCGATGACAGAACCTAGTAGCTGGCCGATCGGCCACCAAACCGAAAGCATTGTCAATAGGCTTCCGCTGGCGAATGGGAGGAATTCGAGGAATAGAGCGCCATCAACGGGAAGATTGCCACCAACGCCACATCCTAGTGCGGCATAGAGGCCGCAAACTGCGATCCAGCTATTCGCACCACCAACGGCAAGGCCGAAAACACCGGCCAGGAAAAGCGTGGTGTTAAACGCAAGCCGACGGCCAATGATATCAGAAGCGGTTCCCCAGAAGACAGCGCCGAGGCACAGCCCAGTAAACGTTGACAGTGTGGTGTAACGGACATGGAGGGTCGACACGCCAAACTCCCTACCCATGGGGGAAAGAGTCAGGGCAACACCTTGGAGCCAGAGGCTAGCGCACGGTTAGCTGAAGAAGAGGAGGATGAAAAAGAATACGCACTTGTCCGCCAGCCACCCGAAACCACATAGAATGAAGAGCTTCCACTGGTAAGAGCCCATGCCAATGTCTTGAATTGCCTTGTTAATGACCTTGGATTTGCGGTCATAAGCGGTGTCGTGTCCACCGGCAGCAATGTCCATTTCAATCTCTTGTCTCAGGGATTCGACAGTGAGGACGCCGGGATCTGAGTCACCGTTAGGGTCAATGCCTTTTTCGTCAGCTTCCGCTTTCTTTTCATCTGCACTGATAACCGAGGCACGTCTCCTTGTATTCTCAGCGACAACACTTTTACTTCGAGGCGCTTCGGCAAGTGGGACATAGACGTGCGAAAAGTCTTCCACGTCATACGTCTTGAAGGGATTGAGAAAACCCATTTTGACTGCGTTGGGCAGTGTGATACCCGAAAAAGGCTGATGTGGCGCTTTTGGTGCAGACTGGTGTACGGTGCTATGGCGGGAGTCGCAGGGGCGTCATAGATTTTTGAGAAGTCAGGCAGAGTCAGGTCTGCCAAAGCTCTCTGCAGTCGGTATCTCGAGCTTTGGTCGGCGCTTCTGGTTAGAGTCCGCAGTGAGAGAGAGGCGCACTGGGGAGATTGAAAATGTTGCAAGGTCGCGAGGCTGGAGTCTCCTGAGAGTCGCAGAGGCTTCTTGCGTATGGGATGTGAATCTGGAAGCCCCGTACTTCACGGATGCAAAGCACAGCAAAGCGAAAGGGAAGAGAGCTGAAGAAGCGGACAGGTAGGTGAATTGAGCTCTGTTGCAGAAACTAATCGAGACTATCCCGCCGAGCAATCGCGAGATGTTAGAAGGGTTTGCAAAGAATAGAGTCTGGAGGAAGGAAAAACATTGCGGAGCAGGGGTGGGGGAGCAGCAGATATATACCGGAAATGTCGCAGCGCTGCGAAGGTCTAAGCTTGTGAGGGTGGGAGCGATCTGACGATGCTGGAGTTTTGCAGGTGGGGAACCTCTGGGTGCTAAATGACCGATTTTTTCGCGGTGACAGAAGGTGGCGGTCAGGACCGGACCCCGTTCAACCCGTCATCACGGGAGTAATAGTATCAGCTTATGTGCTACACACGTCAGGTTGGTTGATGGATAGAGAAGAGGTTTTGGTCACACAAGACCGAGGAATATAGGATCCTACTATCAGGGTCTCCGACAAAGTGCAGTCTTGGCACACGAATATTGGAGTCAAGACTGATTTTATTTCGAAAACTTAGTCCTCTGTTACTATTGCGACCGTCATTTCAGCTTCTTCAACACGACATGCCAAATTTTGAGTCGCACGCAAGACCAAGTCACCGATCGAAGATTCTTCTCTTGACGGTCATTCTTGGCGGTCTGGGGTGGATCCTTGCCGCGGCTGACGCTGGCTGGGGGACGGCGGGGCTTAATTTGGGCTCCCGCTGCACAGCATCCCGGGGACTTGATAAACAGTTGCAGATTATAAGGCAGCCTCTTCACCCTTGTCGCCTGTAGTATGCCAGTGCTCTTGTCTCCAAGGCTGTCTGCGAGGCATCTCCAACTTCACAACCCTAGGCAGTCTGCCCAGCGACAATGAGGTCTCTACCCAAGTACTGCACCAACAGTCGCTCCACTGGCTGCTACGAGGGTCACCTGTTAGCTGGGTCGACTTGCCTTTTCCGCGGCTCGTAGACTCCTTCGCGTGCTTTCGCTCCCGTCCCATGTCGGCCGGCTGCAACTTGACATCAAGCGCCTTGGCGCCCTCTCTGTCTCCCGTGATCGTGTGCTCTATCGTGTCCATCTTTCATTGACTATCCACACAAGTGCTATAGCACCAAGCCATCATCTCACCGTTTCCTTCGCCTCATTCCATCCCATGTCTGAACCCCGAGATAGACCTGGGCGCTTGCGGCAACGATCCGGGTAGTCGGGACCCATCTATTTCCAAACCGGGCTCCTTGGTGCATCGAGAGAAGGAAAAAAGATCCGGGTGAGGTGCCTTGCAAAAGTGTCCGTGAGTGCTCCGTCTATGAGAGATCTCACACTTCATTCTGTAGCGTTTGAGAGAATTGGACCATCAAACTGTGGAGCTCGTGTGGCAACGGATTTGTTTCCGTGACGGCTGAGATGCAAAAGCGCCTAAAGCGTATAGAACACTGCAACTTGAAGAAGCCATTGTGTCTTCTCACTTGCCAAGATTCGACATAGCCAATTCTCATCGTAATTTCTGATTAACAAATTTGGTAGACCAGAGTGTATCCTATACCACGACCTCACCTCATCCTTATTAGCATCTTGTCGCTCAAGGGAGCGACGTTAAAACGGTTGGCATACCCTACAAGACGTGATTAGAAAATTTCATAGGCGATGTCTGGTTTTATGAAAAAGCTAGAGCTGGCGGTACGATATTGTCTTTTCTCGTGCTAATTCATCTTTCCTTCCAAGGTATGATGAAAGAAGATAAGAACTTGAAACCGAAAGGTGGGATGAGATGATTCTTCTGGTGCGTGAATCTTGTCGAAAACAGAGTAACGTTCTTCATAGAGCAGATGCCGGACTAAAGTCACAATGCCCCGGTAGTACTGCCTACGCCGAAACAGCCTCTTATCAAGTTACAAAGTAGTAGATTTACGATCGAGATGCACTACTAGTGACCGAGGAAGACTGCGCCAACAATCCGTTCTCGAGCGACCTCTAGAAGAGATTATACAGGATTTCTCGCCCTTGTATCCAATGAATAACATTTCTTGGGCCAGGATTTTGAAGATTTGCATTACCCCGCTTTCAATGGTTACCGGCTTAGGCAACGGGCGTGGCCGAGGTCATGACCCTCTGGTGAATATTGAGAATATGTATACTACCCACGTCCTGTAGTAGGAAAGCTCTCGCTCGAGCTATAGAGTTTCAAAAAGTAAAGGCTTCCTATCAGAATATCTGTCTCTGTCACGCGGTCAAGGAGTCCATCTATTGTGCTGCTCGCGCTCTGTTTATCTCCGCGCTATTCATCTATCTAATCAAAAACTTTCTTAGCAAATTACTGGAATGTCCATGAGACATAATGTTAATGACAATCCTAAGTGAGATCACTAGAAGTACTGGCTAGGAATACACCTTTCTCGCACTTCCCGTTCTTCCCTTTTTGAGCGCCATGATTTATCAATCAGAGAAGCAGTTTGATATTCCCAGCATTGACTTACTGACGCTACTCTTTGGTACTGTCAGCCACACTGTTAGAATTTGCCCGTTACTGACGACACGGCAATAGATTCCGACCAGTGTCAAGCAGACGAAGACTCGCCTCTCCACGCTGACGCTGCCGATCCGTCGCGCGTAATAACAAAGGCCACAGCAAGATCACTCACCAAGCAGATAGCATACAGTTTGCGCCATCAGTACAATGTCGGATATTCCGGTCCAAATAGAGACGTCGTTGTGGTCATATCTAGTGGACAGCCTCTACTACCAATACTGTTCTACGGAGTCATTGCGGCCGGGGGAGTCTACTCTGCTGCGAGTTACACTTACACAGCAGCAGAGCTGACACGCCAAGTTGCAGAAGGAGAGTGTAAACTAATCATATGCAGTAGTGACACTCAAGACATTGCGCTTGCTACCGCCGAGCGCTGTGGCATTCCCTTCAGCCGCGTTCTCCGGCTCGAGTCCTCTCCGACCTGGAGTCTAGTCAGCGTCCAAGATGGCTTGAGTTGTATATCAGATGGAAAATTGGAATGGAAGCGTATCACCGACGCGACCGAACTCGAAAATAGCATTATATGCCTACTGTATTCCTCAGGCACCACTGGCCTACCCAAAGGTGTCTTGCTCTCGCACACGAACCTGGTTGCCGAAGGTATCATACCATTACGCATGATGCTGGAATACGAAGCGAAAGCACGCTCCGCTGGAGAACATATTGCACCGTACAGCACCCTAGCTCATCTCCCTGCTGCGCACATTGCCGGTGTTCAAGGTTACTTTGTCAACCCTTTTCTCAGAGGTGGCATCACGTACTGGATGCCGAAATTCGACTTTGAAAAGTTTCTCGAATACAACAAGAAGTATCAGATTTCATTCTTTTTCACGGTTCCTCCGATTTACCTTCTGATCGCCAAGCACCCGTTGGTCACAGATCAATTTGACCATTTGCAGCACGCAATTAGCGGAGCGGCACCACTGGGGAAAGACTTGCAACACGCCGCGAGCAGTAAGTTGGGCAAAGGTAAAACTTTTATCTCTCAGACCTGGGGATTAACCGAGACTACGGGCAGTGCGACTATGTTGCAGAAAAGTGAGGTGGACGACACTGGTAGTGTAAGTAGGCTGATGCCGAATATACTACTTCGGTACGTCATCAGCCAGCTGGAGTACTATCGACCATGTGATTCTCTAATTATAATAGGATCATCGATGAAACGGGTGAGGACGTCGAAGAGGGCCAAGCCGGCGAACTATGCTGTCAAGGCCCCATCGTAACTAGGGGTTACTACAAGCGGCCGGAAGCGACAGCAGAGGCCTTCGTCGATGGCTGGTTCCGCACCGGAGACATTGGTCTCGTAAGAAAGGGCCTTATATATGTAGTTGACCGCAAAAAGGAACTCATCAAGTATAAAGGCCTTCAAGTTGCGCCAGCGGAGCTGGAAGGCCTGCTGCTGTCTCATCCGCTTATCATGGATGCTGCAGTCATTGGTGTCCCCGGTGCAGGAACCGAGCTTCCGCGAGCTTATGTTGTAGCAGACAAGGCGAAAATTTCGGACACGGAAATCAAAGTGTTCGTTGAGAAGAATCTAGCAAGTCATAAGCAGCTGCGCGGGGGAGTGTTTTTCATTGAAGCGATACCAAAGAGTCCGAGTGGGAAAATCTTGAGAAAAGAGTTGAGAACTCTTGCACAGAAGCAGCCCAAAGCAAAACTCTAGACAGGGACCAGAGTCGACTTACAGCACATGTTACTCTGTAGTGGTCGAGGGCAAGAAAGCCTCATCCTCTCCCGCACCTGTAGCAGGTCCGAGTTATAATGATAC
This sequence comes from Pyrenula massariospora, assembly GCA_021030905.1. NCBI lineage: Eukaryota > Fungi > Ascomycota > Eurotiomycetes > Pyrenulales > Pyrenulaceae > Pyrenula > Pyrenula massariospora. The sequence continues at coordinate 674,048 of JAGFMI010000020.1, forward strand.
TCTTCTGTTCCATCATTGACCCCTTGGTGCTCCAGAATAACTCTTTGAACCAACTGACACCTGCTAGTCCTAGTCTTCATTGCCCCTGCATTGTTGCTTCGTCTGTCCCTACTCCCTCTTTTATTGCCAACTCGAAAGTCAAGGAGATCGAACTCCTCTTCAGTGAGCTGCCTTAGCTCTGCCTTTTCTAGAGTTTTGGTACAGGCCAGCGCTAAGTCAAAGCTCCTCCTTGCCCATCATCGTCCTTCCTGACGAGGTAAGCAAAAGTACCCACCATGCTTGCGACAAAGAGAAAGGGAAGACTAATGGAGGCCATCAATGATATTTTAGAGAGGCGACATGACCGTGGTAACTGTTCGGCAGGCGGGGCGGATTTCGGTAGTTGTGAGTTGGCTTGTGTTGTTCATGGGCCAGGAGGCTCAACTTCAGCAACTAGATAGATGGGCCGTTATCGCTTTGGAGGCTTGCGGACGAAAGATTCTAGGGCTTGGGGGTTTTGAATCTTTCTTTGCTCGTGTACAGCCTTTGAAACATTACTTTCTCGGGTGGATTTTGCGACCAAGGTGAACGGCATGGATAGAGATTTTTCAACGCGCTTATTGTTCGGTGCGATGCGACACTACTTTAAATTGTGAAGAGACAAAATTGTTAGATTCTGTGAGAGAATCACATTTATAGACTTCTAGAAATTGTGTTCTGGAATCGGGGTCGCCATATTCCTGTGATTCGTTAATTAACTCTCTTGGAGCACAGACCCGCAATCTTCTTTCTCTCCGACAGAAATCTTGTTCGGCTCCATATCAAGCGCGACCTCAATCACTTCCAATAGTGCTAATCGGCAATGTTCAGTCGAGAGTTTCAAAGCTATTCCGCTAGGGAAATAGTAGGATCAACTTGTGGTGTTTACGTCGAGCGTACTTACGGCGCAGACTTTCGGGACTAATGACTGTTTCTATCAAAGATATGCTGTGGACGTCAATGAATCTGCATCTAGCCTCGGGCTTCGAACGCCATGAGTTACAAACTGGCAGGTCCCCCGGCGGTCAAAACCGCCTATCACCAAGTTCTAAAATGCCTATTGGTCGAGCGGGAGAAGCGAGCCTCAGAACGACCAACTTCTTTCCCAATTCATCGATGGTGGTGGTGGTCTTTGGGGCCAAAAATAGCCAGCCGCACAGCCTTGTAGCACCAGGCAGGCTCTGAAGAGAAGAAGAGGAGGAAAAGGGGGAGGTTAGCAGGTGGGCTGAGCCAGAAGAAAGTCTCCGCAGCTGAAAGAGTCTCGGCGCGTCGCCCCGTCTTAAGAGATCCAAATTCCCATTTTTGTTTTCTGCACCTTTTCGAAATTGGAACTGTCGACAGTTTTCACGCGAAATCGCTTCGTGTCTCAATCAGCTTTCCCGAGGGTCTGCAACGGACATTCCTGATTGCCTCGTCCTTTGGAAGATGCCAAGCTAGGCCTCAAGCCTTTCAGCCCTGAGAAGTCTTGCGCATCCGTCCAAGCCGAGAGCAATCAATCGTCTGTCGTGACCGTCGTCGCCAGCAGCCGAGGCTTTGCGATGAGGACGTACTGCACCATGGAGCGGTGGGCGTCCTTCCCAGACGAGAGGACGGACGATGCCCTTCATGGCCCAGCTCGCATCCCTCGGCGCCAAGCCATCGATTGACGAACAGTCAGCTTCAACACCTCTCCCGACCTTCCACTGCTAACGTGAACAGGACTTGCCCCCCTCCTCGTCGTCCTGTCTGTGTTCCTATTCCCCTTTCAGTCTCGACCATGCCATGCTGTCGTCTACACAGCGTCCTATGCGGCATACTAGGCCTCTTTGGGCCTCCGCAATCACGCTCTCACCTGAGGCACCCGTTGCCTTTCTTGCCTTCTGGCGAACCACCCTACCAAACACCTTCCCTTTTACCTTCCTTCTCCTTGCTCGCCACCATGACCCGCAAGTCAATTATTGGCTGTGATCACCGAGAACTTCTGTCATGTTCCCACTCCCCATTTGCCCAATTGCATTCGTACCCCCCGCGACCCCTGCCTGTATTACAGATACCCGTCCTTGAGCTGTAGTCGTCGTTACCTTTGCGTCGTACCTCTACCAATATGGCTGCTTACCTTATCACCGCACGTCCTATGAACGTGGACGCTGTTTCCTTGATATTTCATCTCTTCCGCACCTCGCTGTCTTTCCTTTTCGTGCCCGCTCGCGATCTCTCTTTCGTTGACCGACTTGACTACGTGACTGCAAAATTATTTTATCATCTGTTGAGCAAGACTCCAAGATGTCGTCCAAGATGTCGCCCAAGATGCAACATCATTGTGCTCTCTTCCACCAGGAACCACGACTGGCGTGCTTCAGCAACGCAGTGTAAGTACCTCCCGCACGTACCAAAAACCACTTGTCTAATTTCAAATGTAGAGATTGCGCCTGTCTTCAACAAGCCTGCTGCCCCTTATGCCATGTTCACATCTTTCCAGTCCAGGAGACTTGTGCTTTAAACCACGATCACTGCTACTCTCCGCGACTGTCCATCACCTCACCAATGCTGGCTCACCCTACTGGAAGTGTGCATCACTTTCATTGCACCTGCTACAACCACAGTGATGCGGCCACTAGAAGTCCTTCTTCTCCATCCCGTATGCGCATTAAGATGCGCCAGCTCTGGGACAAGGTTTTCCACCCAAAGCACGAAGGAAATCGATCGCCAGCGATCATCCCCGAGGATCCTCCTTCGTACGACGACGCGATTACTCAAAGTCAACATGCTACTTATGCTGTTGAAGGTGAAGAATTTCAGTCTTGCTTTGAAGCCGATTCCTCGCAATCGAGATACGAGATGGAGGCGGGAGGATACATCAACCCAGCAGAGCTGGAAACGATCCCTACGCGCAAGGTCGATAGGCCTCAGGAGGCTTTTTCTTTCGCCAACCCGAAATTGCCGCGCAAAGTCCCTGTCCGTCAGCCGCAATACTCTGAGGCAACTTCGTCCAGCTTTAACTCTTTTGGGAGTTCCATTTTTGATAGTTCTCAAAGGCGCGACACATCGTCTACCGAGAATACTTCGATCTTTTCTCAAAACAGTATTTCCGAGCTTCCAGGAAGCTTTGCATCCGACTGGAAGGGCAAATCAGTCGACCGTCGACCTCAACTTCATTTGGATACAGGTATGAGTGGCAATAACATGCTCGCTGTGCCTATGCCTTCCAATGGAAAAGGTAGTGCTGTATCTAGCGCAAGCGAAATTTCGAACCTAACTGGAGAGCCGATGCTAATCCTTGAATCACCGGACTCCGTGCTTCCTCCAGAGGAGAAAGCCGGTGCATCTCGACAGGCTGCACAAGTGGTCGGAGACGATGGGTCATCTCTTGTTATGGCAAATGATTCTCCTTCGGTTGAGAAATATGACTTTGATCAGGGATATTCTGATAAGATTGTCTCTCCACAGGGTCATGACATCCATCAAAGCTCTCAGGATATGTTTCTATCATTCCCATGTGAATGTCATGGAATGCCAGAGCTTCCCCAACTAGCTCAAGAATTGCCACCAAGATTTGCTACTAGCCTCCATCAGGAGCAAATACTGAAGTCTGCTCCCAAGGAGACGCTGGGAAATATGGATCTTCAGATTCAGGCTAATATTCTTGACTCATGGAAAGTTGCCAACAACAGCGTTCTTGATCCTACGTTCCTAGGCCCAGTCATGGCTTTACGTCCCAGTCTTAGCCATGCGCTCAGCTGTCTCAGCTATATACAGCGCGGGCTTCCGCCGTTCGACAATCAGGAGGTCGTCTCATTTCTATTCTTCGCGTTCAATGTCCTAGCATCCCTGGCTTCCCCAGAAGAAAAGATTGCCTGTGAAGAAGTATTCTTCACGCAGGCAATGGTCTGGGTTGAAGCAATCAATGATCCGATTATGAGAGCCGCAGTTGACTTGTTTGTCGATATCGTATGGCTACCAGGAGCAATCCGGAGCCATTGTACCCACGGTCATCGATGGTCTTGCGCTATGAAGCGCTTCTGTCCTGAGAGTACATTGTCTCTCTCTACGGCGGTGCAGGCGAAAGCTGCAGCAGCAAGTTCTGATCCTCGACGGCTAATTAAGATGCTTCAGGAAAGCACCTTGACAATCGTTTGCAATCATTTTGTACATGGTTAGTCAAGCTCTGAAGTTTTGCTGAATATTTGCTGACCTTAAGAAGTGCTCGAGAAAGCCGATTTATATTATCGCATTAATCCTTCTAACTTGCCTCCGACAACAATGACTTCTTTGCCGGGCCCCTCATTCCTTCAAAGTATGTGGAGTCACATCATCCTTCCGCTTAAGGAAACAGAGCATATGGCAGAGTTCCAGCCTCTGGTCAAAGAAGCTGGCAATTCCTTAGACCACGGTCATTGCCCTTCTTTAGATTTGCTTTGCAGTCAAATCTCTCAGCAGGCGGAATTTCTCATGCTAGCTTCAGAGTCGAACGTCCCTTCGCTTGCTTATCAGCCATTCATTCGACGGCTATTGGATCTCCAAAGGCGTGCTCGGAGTTTGGGAGATGCAGCAGAGTTTGGTAATTATCAACCCGATGTAATACTAGTTGTCGAGTGGGCGCTTGAGGCGGCAAAAGCGTTTGAGCCATCTTTTTCGGTTCCACCTGACGTCGTCATGGATGACGTACTACCTGAAAACGAGACAGCAGCTACAGAGATCGAACCCATCTCTACAAGCTACCACGCTTCAGGAGCGCCCACCGCCGCAAAGCCTTCCCAAGGCACTCGCCGCGCTTTGGGCTCCCAACCCGAATACATGCGTCGACGACGTAACAATCGTCGAACTCTTTCATCAGATGTGAATCCAAAACCAAGAGTACAGTGTCCCCTGTGCAACCAGCACTTTGAAGGGAATGACAGGAAGAGCAACCTGAAGAAACATATCGACAGTGTCCATAGCAATAAGCAGTACGATTGCTGCTGGGAGAACTGCACCAAACACTATAACCGGTGCGACAACCTTGGCAAGCATGTGAAAGAAGACCACGTACCTAAACTATCACACAATGTCTGCCTCTGGCGAGGTTGCGGACAGTTCTTCCAGACCGATCCGGAGTTGAAGACGCATATTAAGAAGCATACTTCAAAGCCAAAAGCAAATACGTGGTAGAGCCTACTGCTCCCACGCACACTCACTCTGCGTACTGATCGCTTCTGAGAAAAAGCTGGATCCTACAGTACAGCTCGACTGCTTCGTCGCTAATTGGTTTTATGACAGCATGATGGCACGACTTAATTTTTCCCTCGTAAGACTTCCAGTGTCTTGCTTGGTTCAGGGATGGCTGGAATTCGCGGGGGATTCTGATACAAACTTCTAAGTATCTTCATAGGCTCTAATATCCACTCTAATATTGTTATGAAAAAATGAACAAATTAATTTGAAAAAAATGTGATGTCTATTGTCTACTTCGTGCTTCTAGTGCCTTTAGGATCAAAAACGCTATTTTCTGCTCCTAAGTGTCTGTAAATGCTGGTGAATGAAGACTTGTTGTTTCCGAAAGTGAGAAACTCGGCTTACACCAGCTACAGCAGAGCCCCAAGCCGCCACCGACCTCGACACTGCTGACGTGCACGAGGGGTGGCGAGCGACGTGCACGGGGGCAAGCATCCCGGAAGCCGGTTTCGTGCTTCCTATGTGTATTTTACGTGGCGTATGGTAAATACATAGATCCTGTATTTTATGGCGGTACTTTCGCCCTGTGGAGCGCTTGGGAATCCCAAACCAGTATGCGATTCGCCCCAGGTCGCCCTTCTAGGCAAAAGAGCCGGCGACAACGTTGGAACCCGGAGAAATGGTTGCTGGACTAGATCGCCGGCATGGGCATGCGAGCTGGCGGGGGAGTCAATGATTGGGACCAACGAGGCGAGCGGTGAGATGGTTGACCAACGCGGGTGGAGCGAGAGTGCAAAAATAATGACATGAGAAGGCAAAAATCTAATCTAGCGGGAGCTGTCTCAAAGATAGCGCTTGTTCAAAATAATTATTACCTGCACCTGGCTCTTGTTTGAATGGCTCGCAGACCTGCAGCTCACACGCCCAATTCCGTTTTGCGACGCCGATCCGCAAACTAGAGGCTGTTTTCCTGTATGAGCTTGCAGAAGGGGCATTTGTCAACCGGCTTAACAGCACGTCCTATGGCTCACCATTTCCCTCTCGTACAAGAATTCTGGGATCACTCTCCGTCTCCATTTTAACTCGCTCCTTCTGTCGTGCCGAGCCGAGACCAAGTCAACGAGCTGCAGGTTGGAGCGATGATAGGTTGCCTTGCAGAACGGGCCCCTGGGCATCCGTGCAAGCCGCTACACCGTCCAAGGGCAGGCTAAACGAATCGCCGCCTCGTAGAGACGCAAGCTTGGTGAGGCCTTGTCGTTGGATGCCCAAGCGAGCGTCCTCTCGGATAGTCTTTCCCACCGCGAAGACGACTGTTGAACATGACTGGCCATTTACGGCTAATTGTGACGACTGCCGGCGTCGTGATCAGGAGCTCTGGATAGCCTTGTGTTGCGTACTCTTGCTAGCCTGGGCTGATGTTTGCCACACGGATGACGTTGTTACCTGTGGCTTGTCAGGTCCACCGCTTTGCTGCTATGACGACTTAGATCGATGATTCAATCAACTGGAATGATCAAGCACGAGGAGCTACAGTGTGGGCCAGTTCTGTGAGCGTCTCACCGGGATGCTTGTGTGCCGAAATTGAGGACGCAAATAGGCGAAAAACGACAACAACATTCAGGCAGACACGCTTTCCACGCGAATTTCCTGCTCAAATATTTCAATCTCAAAGTCATGGACATGTGAAAAGCGATCTGCGATCTGCCAAGGCGAAACTGTGACCGGAAGAGCGCGAGGCTGTTTGTTGGACCAAGGCTAACCATTTCCATTCCACGATGCTTTACCCTTCCAACAAAAAGGAGATCTCTTTGGAAACCACTCTAAAGCCGGGCGTCACGCTAATTTCTGATAGAGCTGATGGACCGGCCCCGATTTGTTCACATCTCAGACCGCATGTCTCCCCACGAAGAAGGCCGCCGAGTCTGACAAATGTAGCCCGGCTAAGCGCCCTCGCTCTTCACCTCGCCCAAGACCCGCTCAGCGACTCTGAAGGCCTCCATGCCGGCAGGAATCCCCGCATAAATCGATGCCTGCATTAATGTCTCACGGATCTCAACTTCACTCGCTCCATTGCTGACAGCGCCTCTGACATGCACGCCCAGCTCAGTAGACTTTCCCATGGCGCACAGCATGGCCAGGTTGAGCAGTGACCGGGTCTTCTTCTCCAGGCCGGGGCGTGTCCAAATCAATCCCCACCCGGCCTCCGTTGCGAGATCTTGCATAGGTTTGGAAAAATCGGAGGCGGCTGAAAGGGACCGGTTGACATGGTCCTTGCCGGCGACTTCACAGCGCACGCTGTATCCGGCGTCGTACAGGACTTTGCGGGCTTGCTCGATGTTCATGATGAGTGGGAAAGGAGGTCTTCCTGACAGTATTCAAATTGTGCAAGTATTGTAGTAATTTGGCGAAACTTGGGTGCAGTGGCTAGCTAAGTCAAAGTTGAATGTTTGAAATGCACTGACTTGCTCTACGTTATCTTGCTGATTGAAAGCCTCTCATTGGTAGTAGGTCTGCTCTCCGTCGTCTTTTGCATATCCACCAATGCTAGCATTTGGTGGAGGGCGATCCTGTGGGGAGGCGGGGATGAAGGGGTCCACCGCGTCTATTCGTACTTGCCTGTCCATTAACGTAGAGAGGACCTCCTCAAGCGCTCATTCACCATGAATGGCGCCTGACATTTTCCAGTTGAAGGCCACCTAGTGGGAAGGCTGACCATCGCTAACCCAGCAGTTACTCTTTTGGGCAATCAACCTCACCTATGCCTCTTTTCTCAGGATGGTTGTAAGACGCACGGCATTCTCACAGTCAAAAATAATTCCCGCCCTCATCTGCCGGATGGAGTATTAGGTATCCTTTGAGTGTCAAGAGACCCTGAATCTCATGAACACCTCAATAGATCTTTAATTTTCCCGCGATGTTCTTGCTGTGTTTAAAGTAGTAATCTGAGGGGTTATGAAAACCCTTTTGAACCCTTGTGGTTGATCTGCGCGACACGCTGCTATTGAAGAACGTCTGCTAGTTTATTAATTGCAGTAGTGCCTCAATCTACCTTTAGCCCTCATGATCTGATTTTCCGAATTCATTTTCAAGACTGAATCTATTAATTTTCGCTTGACTTGGTCTTCACAAAATCTTGAAATTCAATCAGGTTGACAATGGCAAACATGGCGACCCTTCAACACCCGAGCCTTGGGAAGCTCTTAGGCACTTCACACGAAAAGACAAAACAGTACCTTGGACTCAAGTATGCCTCTTTGCGGAACCGATTGGCAACCGCAGAGCTTCATGAGGGACCTCTTTCGTCCACCGAGTACGATGCTACCCGCCATGGACCCTGCGCACCGTCGCCGCCAATAGGTTGCAACATGGAATTCTCTTTCATCCAACAGTCTCTACCTACGGAGGAATCCGAGTTCTCAGACCTCGAATGCTTGAACCTTGCCGTCACCGTACCCAAAGGTAGGGCAGCAAACCTTCCTGTTCTTGTTTGGATCCATGGAGGCGGGTTCTTTATAGGCTCTTCGTCTTGGCCGCAGTGGGATCTCAGAAAGATCGTTGAGCTTGGAATAGAGCAAGGCTTGCCCTTCATCGCCGTCGGTATCAAGTAAGTTCGCAACGAGAAGCAGAAGCACAGGGCTGACAGTTCCTAAGCTACCGCCTCGGCGCTCCAGGATTTCTCACCTCGAAGGATCTCGGGCCCCTTGGGAATAAATCGAACAATGGCTTGCGTGACCAGCAGACAGCTTTGCGATGGGTTCAGAAGCATATTTCTGGGTTTGGAGGTGACCCTGAAAATGTGACCGCCATCGGACAGAGTGCTGGTGGAGCAGCCGTCACTTTCCATTTACAGTCCACCGAGCCGCTGTTCAAACGAGCCGTCGCCATGGGCGGGACGTCTCTCTTACTAGCAAATGTAGCTCCCTTGGCTGCAGCCGAAGAGCAATATAAACATGTCTTAGAGCTTCTAGGCCTTGATGGTCTCCCGAAAGACCAGCTTCGCAAGCAGCTCACGTCAATCCCGTTCGCTGATTTCCTAACCAAAATCCCCCCAACCGTGCCAATAGGACCAGTTATCGACAGCGACATCATCCCCCACGCCGTCACGTTCAAGAGCCTAGAGACAGACAAACCACCCGTCGCAGGCGCCCAATGGTGCGAAGCGCTCTGGATCGGAACCTGCTCCCTCGACGGCATGATCCTGGTCGAAATGGCCCTAAGACCACGGATGAAGGGCATAGCGTCCGCTTTTTCCTCGTCGCTGCGGAAGAACCTGCCCCAACCCGACGCCGCTAACGAACTCCTCGACGCCTACACGCTATCGGACACCACCGGGGACGAAGAGGCGCTCCGCTCCATCGCGCGTTTCGCTTCGAATGCGGCCTTTGACCTCCCTGCTCAAGCCTGGGCGGAAGCGTTCTCGGGGAAGGCGCATGTGTACAAGTTCGACGAGCCGAATCCGTGGGCGGGGCCGTACAGCGGCGAGTCAACCCACATTCTAGACGCTGCGTTTGTATTTCAGAATTTCAATCACCTCCTCGGACCGAAGCAGCAGGAGCTCGCCGTGGCTATGGGGAGGGATCTGGCGCTCTTTGTGAATGGGAAGGCTCCATCGTCCGATGCGGGTGGTGTGGCCGTACAGCGCGATGGCGTTAGAGTCTACCGGGTCAAGGAGAGGTCGGTCAGCCATTCTCGCAGTGGAGGTGATTCGCGGGGAGGATTATCTGCGTTGTGTAAGAAATCTGGGTTGAGCCAGGACGGGTTGTTATCGGCATGGAGAGCTTTCATGACAGGGCAGTAAATACGTCCGTTTTGCTCACATGTGGACAATTGTATAAACACAAAAATTGACGAATCTGATACCTAAATAGTGCAACGCTCTTGGAATACATACACTTGATGCAAGCCCTTAAATTGAATTGTTGCAGCGGGTCATATTTCCCATGCGAATTGTACATCGTAATCTCCGTAATCGTTATCATGTCTGTTGAAAATTGAGAATGAGCGCCAATCGCCTAATTCCCTAGAAGGATATGGGTACATGTCATGGGCACATATCATGAATGCTCTCCGAAATTGTTTCCAACATCAAATGCTCAGCCCCTCTAGCGCCTCTAAGAAACCAGCAATAGCGCCAGCACCCAAAATGCTTCTCGTAGCATTCTTTCGAATGTTTCTGTGGCTCTGCTTCTTAGCCTCCTTCTTCTCTTCTTCTGTCATCTTATGGCTCGATGAACTTTGTTGTGATAGTCGAGATGGAGACCTCGGCTTTCCATCCTGGGAAGCGGGTCGAGACGTCGGCTGAGCGGGGGTTGGCAGTCGTTGACTTCCTGGAGGAAGATATCTTGGAGCATACGGTTGACCCGGTTGGGGGCTACTAATTCCTGGATATGGAGGCGGAGGTGGAACGCCACTAGCAGAGTAAGGGCTGCCAGGCGCCCAGGCATTCGGTACAGTCCCAGTGTGCAACGGTGGTAGCGGAGCCGAGAAGCTATGATGAGGTGAAGGGCGGGTTGCCATTGGAGACTGCGGCATGGAGAGAGAGGAACGTGGGGTAGAATAGGAAGTGTTCGTGGAAGAAGTGCTATATCTACTCTGGTGGCCGGATTTCTCTGACTGGTAGGAGTGCGGTCTACCCTTTTCGTCTTCGAACCGAATTCGCTTTTCCGTTGTGCTTCCACTTCCTTTGCGCCGCCGAGGATTTGGATCGGGAGAAGACTCCGATGTAGAGTCATCGCTAGAGTCGATGATGTGACGTCTGCTTGTATGATTTTTTCGAGATCGTTTCCCCTGATCTTCAGAATCGCTACCAACACTCACGCTTGGTTGATAGCCGGAGTACTGCTTGCGCAGATTTGATCTTTCTTTGCGAGCTGCGGCTGAATGTGGCTTCCGCCAATCTGTAGTCACTCCCTCGATGTAATAACCGTGAGGGCTTTCATCGCGCTCAAAATCGTCTTTGAATTTCCTGGGCTTTTCATCATCCGACTCGTAGAGATCATGAACAGATGGAGCATAGCGATATGAATTGCGGCCTTGCCCACGCTCTCTTACTTCGTGCCATCTCGTCCATCGTTCAAGAAGAGGGTCAATCACACTGTCAGACACTCTGACCATATCTTTCGGGGACTCTCTGATACGGTCTAATGATGTATCGAGCTGTCCGAGGGAAACGCTGCCGAGCCGAGCTAATGTCGTAGGCATCGGGTCTGGAGGTGCTTCGAGGGCCAGTTGTGGCTGGCCATTGGTTATCATTCCATGATTCCGAGCTTCAATTTCAGCTTTCTGATCTGCTAGGTCCTCCCGTTCGGCCGCATCGTACAATCGATCGAGCCGACTGTTTTGCCAGTATCGCACTATGACGATGTTTTGGGTTTCTGCCCGCTCCTGCTGAATCATATCTCGCTTCACAGCGGCCTCCTCTAGAGCGTCACTGCGTAAAGTGTAAGCCTTAAATTCTAAAACGCAACCTTGGAAAAGGCGCACGTACATCTTTGAAGTTGCAGCCATCATCTTGCCAAGCTGCAGAATTTGCAACATCACAAGGAGGCTCATCTTAAGCGACTCCAACTGCGCCAATAGGTACGTCACCCGGTGTTTCTTGAAGCACCACTTGAATTTTTGCTGGATCGTCGGAGAGACTGAACCATCTTCCTTTCTCGACTGCACCCTATCCAGCATATCCTCAATCTCGTCAAACACTAGTTTGCATTCATCGGTGATTTGCTTTGCCGTATCTAAGGCTTCTTTTGAATGAACCGAATCCGCAGCTTGCAGGGTTTGGCCGACCTGTTTCAACATCAAGGAGAAAAGAGTCACCCCTTTGGAGATGCTGTGGATCTCGATCCCAGCAGACGCGACTTCGCAGCCCACGGCATTGAGGATGAGCGACAGCCGAAAGCCGGCACCAGCGACTCCGATGATGGAAGCAATAATCCCTAGATAGAAGAGTGAGCGGCGGCGCGATGAGGTCCTGCTTGTCACATACCGATTTCCGCCATCGTAGCTGCTTGTGAGAGCAAAGTAGTAGAAGTTTGGAAGGTCAGTGTTTGCTGCGAACACGGGGCTTCATGTTGCCTCGAGGCGCGAGGTTGCGGCTCTCAGCTCCTTTCGAGGGTGGGGACAGGAATGAGGCAATGGCTGCGGAACCAGTGAGACTTTGCGTATCTGGTGGATTGCACGAGACGCCTAGGGGCAAACAGTCGACCAGAGAGGATAGGGGGGATGCAGGTGGGATGCTGGAAGCTGTTCGTCAGACGGTGGGTGAACACTGCCTTGCTCCCCGCCGCGGGGGATTGGCGCGTTCTCGCACTCCCCCTGCTTCGCATATGCACGCGAAAGGCCACTGAACCAACACAGCCTCGACATCTCACCCCCTCTGGAATCCATGACCCCAACATGACTTCACGCAGTTCCCAGACAAACAAGGTCGCTTGAAGGAATTTTAATTTTTGATCCCCGACAACCGTCCCTGGCCCACCAAACCCCCCCTTGGTAGAGTAGCCTTTCCAACACCATGGGAATGGTATCTCCAGCCTTGTCTCCCATCCTTTATTCCTCACCGACTTTCATTTGTGGCGCCGAACATTCCCTCGAGCGTGCTGGAGCCTTGCAGCCTGCTATCGATTTTGAATCCTAGGATGGTGCACCAGCGTTACATCCTACGCCTATCTAGATTGGACATGAATCTTATAAATCATAGGCAATCCTATGTACCGTTTTGGGTATGCTTTTCCAGGCATAGAGATATCTCCTTCACAGCGCCTGGATCAAAAGCAAAATTATCACCGTATTGCTTTTGGAAGGTTATTGAAAAGCGTCATCCGAGGCTTTACAAGTCTTGATACTGCAGGATGTGATTTCTGTCTCAGAGCAATGCCTCTAGATTCAAGGTTCAATTGAGAAGACAATGTCAGATCAGCGAGAAGATCTTCTGTGATGATCCCACAACTCGAACTAATTATTACGCCGAGGCGTTCTACACTGTGTTTGCTCTGTAGAATAGCAAGACCGCTAAAAGTGATCATCTTCTGTCCTTTCACGTCTTGGATAAACTTTAGCCTCTCACTTTTTGTTCATCTTCTTACATTTAATGGTCTAGACTTGAAACACCCGACCACCTGACTCTTTTTGTCTTATTGACTGTATGGCTGCTTAATGATCCGCGATACGAGGTGCTGGTGCGAATGACGTTATGTACCTCAAGTACCTCCCCCAGCTGTACTTCTCTAAGGTACAGTACGCGAATGGAGATGCTAGCAGCTGGGTAACTGGATCGCTTCCTAAAGTTGACGGTTGATTAGGCTACTGTGGTATTTGTTTTGCTCTCCGTGCTCCTTCTCGTCCTAATTAGCTTTCTTACGCCCTCGGTTATCGAAATAGATGGGAGAATGTTGTTTTCCTGAGGCACGACATGACCTGAGCCAGCACTTCTCTCGTCCGCTTTGGATCGTCGCGGATTGCCAAATCGGTCTCCTTCCCCGCAGAGATGGGGTATTGCACCCCGCGCAAACCCACCCCACGAACTCACTTCATCAGCTTCATGGATGTCTAGCTGTCGCGAATAACCGGAAAGCTGACTGCAGTGTGCCAGACAGCGACTCAATCAGAGATCGTACACCATCCCACCATGAGGAGACCGATGGTTCTGGACCAGCCTGGGTGCGGAGAAAAGTGTACCATTGACCTCCTGGACGAACTTGGGCTGCCTTGAGAATTCGTGCTTATAAACAGGGTACATGCTCAACCGTCCGCTCGTCCCTACGGCCACATCTACAACTTGGAGATTGACCTCAGCGACATATCCTCGCCGCAAGCATGCGCCAAAACATCGGAAAATATCAGTCGGGTGACCCCAGCTCCCTTAATGGCTCTGCAGAAAACTTCCCTGACGCAATTGACCTTGATGTCTTGATCATTGGAGCTGGATTTGGAGGAGTCTATCTTCTTCATTACTTGCGGAAAGAAGGGTATCAATGCAAAATCTTCGAAGCTGGGACAGCTCTGGGCGGTACCTGGCATTGGAATTGCTATCCTGGTGCCCGGGTCGACTCTCAAATACCGGTTTACGAACTCTCGATACCTGAAGTCTATAAGGATTGGACTTGGTCCCAAGCATACCCTGGTGAGTACATCTCTTGACGACCTACAATATTGCTGATGGAAACTTTTGAGATTGGCGAGAACTACGCAAGTACTTTCAACATGCCGATAAGGTTCTGAATATCACGAAAGATGTCTACTTCAACGCCTGTGTAAATGCCGCCGAGTTTGATGAAGTTGCTAAGAAGTGGATCGTGAAGACCGAGGATGGACGTATCGCCAAGTCTACATTTGTCATCTGCGCCACTGGTTTCGCGGCAAAGCGCCATTTCCCCGATATCAAAGGTCTCGATTCGTTCAAAGGTGTTATTCACCATTCCTCCTTCTGGCCTGAAGAAGGTGTTGACGTCAAGGGGAAGAAAGTTGCTGTGATTGGTACAGGTTCGACCGGTGTACAGATTACTCAAGAATGTGCAAAGGAAGCTACTGAGCTCACCGTCTTTCAGAGAACCCCTAACCTTGCTCTACCCATGCAACAGCGGAATGTATACCCAGTACATCAAAAGAAAATAGACTATGACCAATTCTTCAAAGACCGTATGAAGACATTTGGTGGCTTCCCGTTCGACTTTGTGGACAGGGGCACATTCGACGATACACCGGAAGAACGAGAAGCGTTCTACGAAAAGCTCTGGCGCAATGGTGGATTCGAGTTCTGGCTTGCTACATACGACGACATGTTGTACGAAAATGCAGCAAATCGCGAGGCGTATAACTTCTGGGCCAAGAAGACGCGGGCGCGAATTTCAGACCCAAGAAAGCGGGACATTCTTGCCCCGATTGAACCGCCGCACGCCTTCGGTACCAAACGCCCATCACTCGAATCAGACTACTACGAGATGTTCAACAAGCCGAATGTTGACGTAATTGATATCAAGGCAAATCCTATCATCGAGATTAAGCCTGAGGGCATTGTCACTGCCGACGAAAAACTGCGCGAGGTCGATGTTCTCGTCGTTGCAACGGGGTTTGACTCTGTCACTGGCGGCATGAAGAACATGGGGTTCAAGAACATCAAAGGAGAGCCTCTTTCGGAGACGTGGGGGATGGGTACTTGGACTTATCTTGGGACCACCTGCAGTGGATACCCCAACTTCTTCTTCCTCTACGGAGCACAAGGTCCCACCGCATTTTGCAATGGTCCATCGTGTGTTGAGGCACAGGGCAATTGGATCATACGCGTCATCAACAAGATGAAAGCGGATGGAATCGCACAGATCAATCCGACTAGGGAGGCCGAGGAGACATGGACGAAGCATGTGAAGGAGATCTCAGATAAGACTCTATTTCCGCAGACTGCTTCGTGGTACATGGGTGCGAATATCCCTGGAAAGCCGCGCGAGCAGCTGAATTACGCTGGAGGACTTCCAAAGTATGAAAAAGAGCTGGGGAGTAAGTTGGATAACTGGGAGGGATTCGCAGTTGCTACCGCTTGAATTTAGGTGTAGACTTTAGTTAGATGTTGATGTCATATCGTGAATTGTCGTGATCGACGATGGCATGTCTGTATGAGAACAATCGTCAAAAGATACATTCCGTTCCTGTATGATCTTACGGTACAAGGGTTCCCAACCATGATAGAATGTGTCCGTCTATAAGGAATCTCTGTGAAAATGTAGCCGAATTCTGGACACCCGGAAACGTCAGCGGTAGTATGGTTTGGTGATAACCATGATTGGAATAGAACAAGGTTCGCACTCTCTTCCACCTGGTCCGCCCAGCAAACACAGCGATATCACTTACATCAGCAAACAAGGTAGCCTGTCCAATTCCCATCACTCGTCCAATCCAAGCCAGATGCTCGTTAAACATCTGCCTTAAATGTTGGGGCACAACAGATAGACCCGAGGAAACATAGATCGGGTGCATGAGCAAGAGCCCACCAATAGCTTGGTTAGGGTATACAACAACCGTGCCTGTGTCCTGCTGAGGTGCGAGGAAAACTTCCGGATTTCGGACCAAGTGGAACGGGATCGACGCAGCAATGCTCTCGGACAGGTCACGGGCTTCTTTTAGAATATCGCTGTCGGAGAAACGCGGCGTAGCTTCACTTTCGTCATCACGCTGCAGACGCTGGGAGCAGGTATGGATGAAGTCAAGGAGAACGAGACGAGTCTTGCGATAGGAGTTCCAGACAGCGCTCACGTACACTGATTAGGTCTTTAGATAATGTCATGTTGATGAAAATGATTATGCTCACGATCGAAATATGTCTCAATTCGGCTCGGACACGATTTTGTGCCTAACAGTGAGGCAAGCTCCTTCACTTCTGTCACCGGCCCGACTATTTTGGGCTGCCATTCTGCACGCTGCCTCCCAGGCCACATTGCAAACTCTTCGTCCACAGAGATTGCGTATTCTCTGAACTGCCGGATTTCTTGTAAAGGCGCTGCTTGGTTGGAAAATAGGAAGTCACCTTGGCGGAAGATGGGCGAGAAGCGAAGGAGAAGCGAGTCAAGGCCCTGAGAGGTAGACGTATTGGAGGGGCAAAGGATACCGAGACTGTGAGGCCACTGATGCTTTATCATGAGTGACATTTGATAAAAACTTGTGATCTGGGGATGTACCATCAAAGGACCTTCAAGTACGCTGCTCTGCAATGTTTGATCTGCTTCTTGAAAAACCTGTGTCGCTGGGTGCCGACCTACTGGCGAGTTTTCTCGGGATAGAATTGCTGCTACGCCTTTGACGTGGCTTCCATGGTCACTAGGATGACTCCTAGTAGCGGAAATAATCTGGGAATGTGTTATCCTACGGGATCAAATGTACTCACGCAAGAGACACGAATTTACCTCAAAGAGCCCTAGCAAAACAGCCGTCGTCAGCGATATAACAGTATTCGAGACCGCCGGATCTGACATGGTGACCTGGAAAGAGCGCAGGATATCTGGATACGACAGTTTGGCTCGATGAATAAGATCGTGGTCACCGAGTTTGTTGCTGAGACTTGCAAAAGCCGCCATTTTTGCAGCTCTAGCCAGATCTGACGACGGTGACTTGTGGTAGGCAAGCATATCTTTTAGGCCATCAAGATAGCCTCGTGATAACGACTTATCTGCTGGCATGATGCAATAATCCTCCAGGAAGGCAGTCAAAGCAGACTGCTCTATGTCGCCATTTTGGAGGGCATACCGTAGCTGAGCCTGGGGCGTAGGTAGATGATATTGCACTTGGCAAGCAAATGCATGCCCTTTTGGATGCGGCTCGTCATTGCCGGAGTCTTTAGAATAGTATTGAAAGATGAATCCTATCTCATGCTCATAGCCCTGACAGGAGAGCTTTGCTTTTGTGCATCTGTCGCATAACTATACATAAAGATGCTGTTAGCAAGTTCGACTGGGTTTGAGCCTCTGATACTTGGGGGAGGATGACAACGGTCATGTAAGCATTAGAATCGTATTGAGTCAGTTATGACAGTATCCTTAGGATGCCCACGCTATAGATAGCCGAAACACTGCTAATAGGGAACCGAAAAACGCTTACCGGACGAGCCTCGTCACACTAACTCGAGCGTGGTTAGCAAGACATCAAATCAGATAAGCTACATGGAAGTGTTTAGCATGCCTTTTTGCGCCTCTTCTTGCATGTCAAGCAGGCTCGAGATATGCCATGATTGACCATCTCCCACAGATAAGAGAAGATCTAGAGTCACATAGATACGATAGCAGTAGAGTAACGAAAGCCCAGGAAGATTATTCAAAATCAATAATCGCTTGAGAAGAGAAAGAGTAAAATAGGAAAGCTGTCCGGTCGTATTTAAGAGATTGAAGCCTAGTCGACACAAGCAACTACCATGACAAGAGGTCTTAGAGCCACCGAAGAGTTTCGACAGCTGAGAGGCTTTGTACAATAGATCTGAGCCTGTCAACCTTGGAAACGACTTTGTGGCTAGCGATAGATGCCATCGTGGTTTACGAGAAAACCCATTTACATCCAGAACACCATTTTAGGTTAGCTTTGCGCGCTCCCGTGGCAGAGGTTAGCGCTCTTCCCAACGACTCTTCCTCTTCCATAGTAGACGCGGACATATGAGGAATTAGGATTCTATGCTCGTAACAGACAATACGCTACTGTCTCCTACGATTCTCATTCCTGATAGATTCGTAATGAATATTGTCCTGTAATTGGTTATCCCCTTGCCGAAGCGTTTGAGATCTGCCACAAGGACGGGGTCACAGTCACTCCTTAATGTCTTCCGGACATAACGGGCGTGTATACCTATTATTGACGTCTTTGAAAACATGTGATCGCGGGATTAGGAGCTCGCTAATGTAGACTCGGAATATATAAATCTCAGCTGGGTACGTGCAATGCCCAAGTTCGTTCCAACCATATTCCTCTATTCCGACAGCAAAACCAATCTCTGGGCTCTCTTGATAATCATCTTTCATTTTAAATAATGGCAAACAAAGCCGCTTGGCTTACTGCGCCTCAGGCAAGGCCATTCAAAGTCGATGATGCGCCAATGGCTGTCCCCGGGGCCGACGAGGTGGTAATTCGGAATCGTGCAGTTGCCATCAACCCGACCGACTGGGCGATGCAAGCCATTGGTACAATCGTGCAGAGTTACCCATTCATCGCAGGTTGCGATACGGCTGGTGAAGTCACTGCGATTGGCTCGGCTGTGCAAGAATTCAAGAATGGCGATCGTGTCATCGCCATCATCGACCCTACCTCGAGCAAAAATACGGCGAATGCCGCTTTCCAATTGTTCTCTTTGGTCGCTAGCAACAGCATCGCCAAGATCCCAGACTCAATCACTTTCGCGGAGGCCAGTGTCCTACCCCTAGGTATTTCAACTGCTGCCAGTGCGCTTTTCCAAAGCGATACCTTGGCCTTGCCGCCACCCCAGGTAAACCCCTCGCCGACGGGAAAAGTTGTGCTTGTCTGGGGAGGTAGTTCTAGCCTTGGCGCTTGTGCGATCCAGCTTGTGGTCGGTGCAGGCTTCGATGTGGCAACGACGGCAAGTAGCCATAATCTGGAACACTGCAAAACCTTGGGAGCGAAATATGTGTTCGACCACACCAAAGAAGACGTCGTGGAGCTTATAACCAATACACTGAAGGGGGTGGAGTTTGGTGGTGCATTCTGCGCCATCATGAAACCGCAGGTCATTAAATACTGCGCTCAGGTGGCAAGCAAGCTTGGTGGCAAGAAATTCGTGTCGACAACCCTTGCAACTACGATGCCACTGCCGGATGGCTTGCCTGACGATGTTAAGGCATGCAATGGTAAGTGGCCAAAGTCCCTCTCGTGCACGTATGGGTGATGGCTGACATGCTTTCTGTGCCTAGTATGGGGAACGTCCCTCTTGCAGAACGAGGTTGGTCCTGCACTTTGGGGTAACTGGATACCTACCGCGCTGGCCAATGGGTCATTAAAGTGCGCGCCCCCGCCGTTAATTGTCGGCCAAGGTTTGGAGGCAATCCAGGACGGATGCGATCGGTGCCGAGAAGGTGTTTCATACCAGAAAGTGGTAGTAGAGCTGCCTTGAGTGGTGATTGCGCTGGGCCCTGCACTCAATGGGCTTGATGTGAAAAACTGCTTTATATATTAAATTATTACCTTGGGGCACCGGCCTCCGGATTGTTTTCCCAACAGTTTAGACATTTTTCCCCCACCAAACAAATATTTTTATTACTTACTCAGGGTAGATGAGCAACAAGTGGCTTGTTGCGTGTGCGTTGTGTTCGTGGGAGAGAGCAACGAGGAGGTTCCAATCCATGGAAACGGAGCCAATGTGCCAAGAGCTCGCTTTCAAGCCAAGCCCTACCGATCGCCAGGCCGCGATCTCGCCAATCTACGACATGCGGAATGAGATCACCATCCCAAGCTCCCAACTCAATTCCCCCCAGGGGTGAAAAATTCACGCCGTTTCCAGCATTTTTATCTATGTAGCTATGTTCCTTGCAGTAAGCTGTTCCCAAAGATAGCATTTCTTCTTCAAATATCATCGTCTCTTCTCTCCTCGAAAATTCTTCGTCTCCGTGCGAGCCAGGTCCCTATTGCGGAAAGCTTTCTCGAACAGTCGGCAACATTCTCCGGCTCGGATGCGCTCTATTCTGGCTCCGCAGCCAGCCTCCCCGACCGCTTTGCCTGTCTATTTCTCTTCAGATCTTAAGTGGTCTGCAAGCCGTGAAAGGTCCTAACTTCTCTACATTGAGACCCAGCGCCATGCCCCCAAAAAGGACTATTGGTGCGGCCCTGAACGGCAAGCGCTCATCTGCTGAGTCCGCTACACCTCCAAGAAAAAAGACAAAGACGTCCGAAATATCGTTAGCGAGCGAGGAACATGGAATTGTTCTTCGACAGTTCTACCCTCCAGAAATGAACAATTCCCGTTGCGACATGTACAAGAATGGCGAAATCGAGAAGCCACTCCAGACGTTGTCGAAGGCGATTTCTGAAACCAAAGACAACAGAGAGAAAGTGTCGCTAAAAGACGCAGTTCTGCATTGGTTCAAAACAGACCTCAGAACGGTGGATAATCATGCCTTGCATCTGGCAAGTCAAAAAGCCAAGGAGAAGGGCGTTCCTCTGATATGCTTGTACATCTTATCTCCTCAAGATTTTCAGGCTCACCTTACAAGCGCGGTACGCGTCGACTTCGTTCTACGAACTTTGCATGTCTTGCAGAAGGACCTTGCAGACCTCGATATTCCGTTGTATATGTTTTCCGTTGAAAAGCGTAAGAAGCTTCCCGATGAAATAATTCAGTTTTGCAAGCAATGGGGTGTGAGTCACGTTTTTGCAAACATCGAGTATGAGGTCGACGAGCTAAGGAGAGAGGCGTTATTGACACGAAAGTGCCTCGAGGCTGGGATTTCGTTCAACGCCGTGGCTGATACCTGTGTGGTGGAGCCCGGGAAGCTTTCCAGCCAGACCGGGACCCAGTTTTCTGTCTATAGCCCTTGGTACCGTGCTTGGGCCCGATACTTGAACGAGCGACCAGCTATGATCGAGGGATTCCCACGGCCAGCAACCAACCCTGCGAGCACACGGAAGCGACTCTCAACGCTATTCGCGTGCAATGTACCAGAACCCCCGGCAAATAAGAAGCTGTCTGAGGAAGAGAAGCAGAGATTCAAGAGTATGTGGCCCCCAGGTGAACATGAGGCGGATGAGCGACTACAGAAATTTATAAAAACCAAGATTGGCCAGTACAAAGATCGGAGAAATATTCCTGCCGATAACGGCACCGCGGTGATTAGCGTCCATCTTGCGGCAGGTACGTTATCAGCCAGAGCCGCAGTGAGAGCTGCGAGAGATGCAAATTCAACCAAGAAACTCGATGGGGGTAATGTTGGCCATTCGTCCTGGATCAGTGAGGTCGCTTGGCGAGACTTTTACAAGCATGTCCTCGCATGGTGGCCATACGTGTGCATGAACAAGAGCTTCAAGCCCGAATATACCAACATTCAATGGGAATACGATGCTGAGAAGTTCGACGCCTGGTGCGCAGGAAGGACGGGGTTTCCTATTGTCGACGCAGCGATGCGCCAGCTAAATCACACTGGCTACATGCACAACCGGTGTCGGATGATTGTTGCCTCATTTCTGGCCAAGGATCTTCTGATCGACTGGCGCATGGGGGAACGATACTTTATGGAACACCTTGTGGACGGCGACTTTGCTTCTAACAATGGTGGATGGGGTTTCAGCGCGAGCACTGGCGTTGATCCCCAGCCATACTTTCGCATTTTTAATCCCTTTCTGCAGAGCGAGAAGTTTGATCCTGACGGGAAATATATCCGCAAATGGGTGCCGGAGTTGAGCGCCATCAGCGGGAAGGCCATCCATGACCCTTTTGGACGCGGAGGAGAAAAAGCAGCGGCGAAGAGTGGTTATCCCCGACCAATAGTGAATCACAGCGAGTGTCGAGCCCGAGCATTAGCTAGGTATAAGGAAGGTCTTGGGAGGGAGACTGCATGAGACTGCAGGCGCTGATGGAAAGGCAATCTGATAGACCCTGCCAAACAGAACACGTGAAGATGCAGCGCTGTCGCATTTCGCCTCGCTTTAACAAGTAAATACCTTTCATTCTTTGCATAGTAGGCATTTGCTTGATGAACGGGATAAATCGCCCCCATGACGGTGCTTGACCGAGCTCCTCCTTTGATGTGGAGAGGCAAACGCAGATGTCCCTCAGCTTCCGCGTCGAGCCCCGAAGTAGTGCGGCGGCCGCTACCGCCAAACATTTAAGCCTAATGTGCGATGAGGAGCGCCGTAACAGAGAATGCTGTTTGGCCATTCGAAAGGGCACTTCCCTGGGTGTGGAGAATGAGATGATTACGTCGTCAGCTCAATATGCAGGGAGATAATTGAAGACGGCGCAGATGTGGCCCACATGCTAGAGGAGTGCCTCCAACGGTGGGTGTTCTGGGTCGTGTACGTACAGTGCATTGGTGGTGTAACAGATCCGCCGACCCATCTTTCACGATCTATGCGAAGTATTACAAAGTCCTAGGGTAGCCGTTCTCCCGGTCGACGACTCAAGCTGGTGGTGGTAGTATCTCTGGTCAGGGAGGATGTTCCCGCTTGTCGAATCGGATATTTCTTGTTTTCAGGCCAAGCTTTCTGGCTGTTCGGCAAAAAGCTTGTTTTTCCCCCAGGCCCTTTCGACCCTTGGGGAGGCGCGGGCTCGAGCGTTGCAGGCTGGAGGAGCCGAAACGGCTGCGTCCCGGCGTGAGGATGGATGGGGAAAATGTGGAAAAGCACGCGATCGGGTGACGCGGCCCAACAGTGGCGCTTGATATTGCACGACCTTCGATTGGCGATCGTGCTCCCTGGCGGCAGGGTCTCCAGACACTGTGCAAAAGACCGGGTCCCCATCGCTGGTTCAAAAAGCGGCTGCCAGCCGCCGCCGATCGCCCAGGCGTCATTTCCATTTCTTGGCTCGCCGAACACTGCACGCGACATTTGCTTCCACTGCTCATCTTCAACGACGGACCCTTTACCAATTCTTCGCACCCTGCAAAGTGAAGGGCGTTTCGACTTTTTTCTACTTGAGCGCCTCGCTGCATTGTCTGCTCCGTACCACGGCCCTCCCCGACTATGATTGGTGTACGATAATGCTCCACCTCCTTTACGGAAGTCTGCTCGTGCTTTCAAGTATCTCTACTCTCGTCCGCGCAGACGCAGACTTTTGGCATGTGAGGACATCTCTCGACAAGGACAGGAGTGGAAAAGGAGGGGATCCAAAGGACAAATATTTCCGTAAGCTCGGATGAACATACTACACCGCTATGGCTAACAGTGTTTCATCTGCAGATGAGTCGACGTACGTTACAGTGCTTTTCAAACTTGCCCGTCGGCTACTAATCAGTCCTTAGCTTCCATCCACACTACGATGGCCGCTTTGCAGCGGATGAAATCAACACCAATGAACGGCTCCCACATCTCACTGCTCTGATGCAAACCTTCCTCTCCACCATGTCTGACATTGGAGCTGAAACTTGGATCATGCATGGAACATTGCTTGGCTGGTGGTGGAATCAAAAGGCAAGATGCGAGTAGAATTGGATATTCGGGTTGCTCATCTTATCCGTAGATCCTGCCGTGGGACTCTGACCTTGACATTCAAGTCAACGAGCCGACAATGCACTACCTCGCAAAATACTACAACATGACCGAGTTCCATTACCGACTCCCAGGGATCACCGATGGCCGCACCTACCTGTTGGAGGTCAATCCCCACTACCTCAATTCCAGCATCGAGGACTCGCTAAACGTGATCGATGCACGATGGATCGATACGGAAACAGGCTTGTTCATTGACGTTTCGACCGTTCGAAAGAACTGGACTGCGATCGAGAATGGTGACGTTGGGGCTCTAATGGTCAAAGACAAGCACCACTATCGGGTGAGAATCAACCCCTGCACAAGAAATCCCGTGGCTTTTCTGATTATCATCAGGAAAGGGACATTTTCCCATTACGAGACAGCTACTTTGAAGGCATCCATGTTAAGATTCCTTTTGAATACACCTGGCTGTTGGAAGAGGAGTATGGCAAGAAGGCCTTGACCCTCACCACATATGAGCAGTAGATCACCAATGTTGCTGGATTATCCCCCTGAACTGACGCCTTGGCAGTCATCGATTTAACAGCACAAGCAAATTGTGGGAACCGATCAGGTGAGATACGCTGTTATCCCAATCGATGATTCATCTGCTCATTTGTTGTAGGGGACCGCGACCTCGTCCCCATTACGCCCCAATTGGCCTCAAGAAGGGAGGTGGATGACATGATTGGCTGCGACAGCATATCAGCATTGGCATCGTATGGCGTTATCACTTTATCGACCCCGCATTGGAACTGGCTAGGTATTTTGCATAAGATTGCAGATTAAGCTTTCGGAGCACTGATGGGCATTTCGGACATGGAGCCATCTTACTCAATATATAGGTATAGAAATACGGGTACAGCTGATGGACGAAAGAGATAGACATATCAAGTAGCCAAAGCGCGAAAGGCGCTGAGATCACCTTGCCAAAGCTCGCTCAATCCTGAGTGAAAGACCGTCCGTATTCCTCAATGGGTGAGTCAGGAAGCTGAAGAGTTCAGGATAGCATGGGATCGACGTTGCATGAGAAAAGCCTTGTGATCAGTAGCTTAGCAATGAGGAGACCTGTAGAAAGGAGGTCTGGCCCTATGCTCAGGTAAGCCGCCCACCTGGTATCCACTTTCGAGCGTCAGTGGCCGACGCACGACAGCCCGATGGCGGCTTCGGGCATTTGACGCTGCTGGGGCGGAAGGTTGGCGGGCTTTGTCCATATCTTCGGACTTAGTATTCTCTAAAAAACTCTTTCACAAAGTCTGATTTTCATGGGTTGATCTGGTGAAATCTCAGAGCAAGTTGCGGGAGGAGGAGAACATTCCACCGCGCTCTCTCCCGGCGAGATCTCCCGCGCTACGGTAATCGGGCCTGGGTCGAGTACCACTGCAGGAGGCCATGGCAAATTCCAATCCCCCGCATAGTAACGCGACTGGACTATCTGGAGACACCGTCAACGACGTTACCGTTGACAGTCCTCCACCGCCTGCCGATTCAACCCCACCAGCAAATACAGCGAGCTCCCCGGCCTTGAATCCCCGAAGCTGTGTTACCTGTCGGAAGCGCAAGGTTCGCTGCGATAAAAGGTACCCTTGCTCACCCGGTTGATGTTTTTCTCTGTTCTCCAAAAACCTTAGCTGACGCAGGCAAGGTATCCATGCCAAAATTGCACCAAAGCTGGGATCGAATGTCACTTTCCAGGTCCTGGTAGAGCACCGCGAAAGGCGCGCAAGCAACCAGATAACGAGCTTCTCGCGCGACTCCGTAGGTTAGAGGGCGTGGTTCAGAGCCTAGGGGCAAGTGTCGAAGAAGATGGAAATACAACGCAGAAGCCATTGCCGGACACGACGGCGCCAGAAATCACATCTCCGCTGACTGCGAGCGAATATTATGATGCGGACCCAAAGAAGCCAGTCCCAAAAGCCATCGATAAGGAGTTTGGAAGGCTTGTCATTGATGAAGGTAGAAGCAGATACGTTACAAATTCATTCTGGATGAGTCTCGGGGATGAGGTTTGACGCTGCAGCAAACAACGTAGTCCATTGCTAAAAGAAATATAGGTTGCTGAGATGCAATACATCCTTGACGAATCTTCTTCGGATGAGGAAGAATATCCTTCACCAGATAATTCGGGGTCAGGGTCTTCAAATTCCCATCAAGGATTCCTGTTTGGCTTCTCCTCTACTTCTGCCAATCTCCGAGTTCTTCATCCTACACCGTCTCAAGTTTGGATCTTATGGGAGGTCTATAAAGAGAACGTGGATCCCTTATTGCGAATCCTCCATCGGCCAACAGTAAGGAACATTGTTACCCAAGCCTCAAATAGCCCGGAGAATATCAACAAGCCAACGGAAGCCTTGCTCTATTCCATTTACTACGCGGCCGTAACCAGCCTTACTCCGGTGCAATGTCAAAAGTTGCTGGGTGAAGATCGGGATCGTGCCCTGAACAAATATCGATTTGCCATGGAGCAAGCTCTTGCCAGAGCAAATATCTTGACCAGCTCAAGTTTTATGCTCCTCCAAGCGTTCGTGCTGTTCCTCATCTGTGTCCGTCGTCAAGACGAGACTCGGCTGGTATGGACTCTAGCCGGGATAGCTATCCGTGTTGCGTTGTCTCTTGGGCTGCATCGTGATGGAGAGCAATTTAATCTTCCCCCTTTCGAAGTAGAGATGAGACGACGCCTCTGGTGGATGATAATCACCCTAGATACACGGGCATCTGAAGACCATGGAGCGGACTACTCAATTTTTGAGACTTCCTATGACACAAAGATTCCACTGAATGTGAACGATAACGAGATATCTCCAGAGATGTGTGAGCCGCCACAGGAGCGTGTTGGATGCACAGAAATGACTTTTAATTTGATTCGGTTCGATGTAGGCATAACCATGCGTCGGCTTGCTACCTCGCCCATGGGTGGAGTGCGTGCTCAAGGTTTTGATCAGAAAACATTGGAAGAAAAGGAGAAGCTAATCGAGAAGTGCCACCGAAGAATTGAAGAGAGATATCTGCAGTATTGCGATATGAATGTGCCCATCTTCTGGGTGACGGCCACTGTCGGTAGGCTCATAATGGCAAAGATGTGGCTGATTGTGCACCACCCCCTACAAAAGGATACGCGTACTATCTCTGCAGACATACGAGATCGACTCTTCCTCACCTCCATTGAAGTCATTGAATTTTCTCGCCTACTTGAAGTCAACGAAAGCACTGCGAAATGGGGATGGCATTTTCGAACCTACATGCAATGGCACGCGGTGGCCTTTGTGCTATCCGAACTGTGCGTGCGACCTCTAAGCCCACAAGTCGACCGCGCGTGGAGGGCTGTAGATTCCGTATACGATGTCTGGGAATCGACAATTAGCAAGAGCAAGAAAGGAATGCTCTGGCGTCCTATGAAGAAGCTTATGGCGCGGGCACAGCAGACTCGTCAACGGCAGTTGCGAGAGAAAGATATCCTGCCCTGGAAAGGTCCACTCGATGCTACGTCGAGAGACCTTGGAGGAACACAGCGCGGTGTTGCCGGATCTGATGGCAACTCGAATTATCCCATCACGGCGGGGGCACTTGGGGCCGCGGCGGAAGCCATGGGATTGGATCTGGATGATAACGCTATGGCGATGGATCAGCAACCACCCGTTCCAGCCGTTGACTTTGGATTACCGCAGTCAGCGAATGTCACGCCGGCGCAGAGAAATTTGACTGACGAGGACATTAATCAGTGGCTTGGGCAGGGCGATCTCGACATGGCCCAGCCGGACTCCCAGTTTGCAAACTGGGCAAACTGGGCACAGGTGGTCCGGGACTTCAACACTGACATTCAACAGGGAGATCAACAGATCCCGCCTGTGGGAGAAATGTCGGACTGGTTTTGAGAGCCTTTTGGAGAGCGCCGAAGCGGCGGATATCACGTGTTGAAAATCCATATCTCTGCTCAGCAGTTTTTGTGGCAACGTAAATCCGCGCTCTGATGCGCGAAGTCTGGCCACCGTCCGGCTGATAGGCTGGGGGTTGTCTTCGTGGGCAGCTGAAACCGCCTTTAGGCGCCGCCCCTGAAATTAGATTTGGTCTGGCCGCTTGATAAGATTGGACCCCTCGAACCAACAGGGGGCTGAATCGTGCAAAGGGCGCGCCTCTCTCGCCCGCGCCTGATCACGATTTTCGCTCTCTTGAACACTCTGCAAAGACTTCGTTGTTATCAAAGGGTGGAAACGGCGACGGATCGTGATGATTTCTTCAACCTCGAATTCAAGATGGCTGCGAGGCCGGACGGTGATCATCCTTCTGTTCCTGACTAGTGAGAGCTCCCCCCGCATTCCATTTCTCGGCAGAAACTCACAATTGGCCGCCTTCAGGTTTCTTTGTAAACGTCTTTGCGGTGGATATCCCGTCTTCAACCTTTGTGGAACATGGAGACACTGATTCAAATTCAAACCTGACTGTGTCACTCAATGTCCCTGCGCCGAACTCATTCGATGACCTCTTCTTCCATGTATCAGCTCCTGCAGCGCAAAGTTGGATCGCCTTCGGATTCGGCACGGCGATGAAAGATGCTCTCATCTTTGTGATGTACAAATCCCAGGATGGGAAAAATGTAACCATCAGTCCCAGACTCGGTACAGGGCATGTAATGCCAGAATTTACATCCGCTGTGTCAGTGAAGCTCCTGGACGGTAGTGGCATAACCGGAGGCGACAACGAAACTGGTGACTATGTCATTAATGCTCGTTGTACCGGCTGCCGGCATTGGGGCTCTGGGAGTTCTATCGACACTTCAAGCACGGCACAACCGATGATCTTTGCGGTTGGGGAGGCGCATAGCTTCTTTGCGACTGACAGTGTCAATGCGACGATCAGGCAGCACCAAGCTTTTGGCCATTTCACGATGGACTTGAAGAATGCAACCGGGCGTGGTGGGATTCCATCAGACACCTCCAAACAGTCTGGTGTCGATCACAAGGGCGATGACAATACGGGAACTACTCTCGGAAGTGCCTTCCATGCAGCCATCATGACTGCGACCTTCGTCCTCGTCTTCCCAGCCGGAGCCGTGCTTCTGCGACTTTTCGAACGCGTCTGGCTCCATTGGTTGGCGCAGTCTTTTGGCGTTCTACTTATTTTCATTGGGGCTATCGTGGGTATCTACATTAGCGAGAAGCATGACAAGGTAAGCAAGTTTTAAGCCCTCATCACTATTTGCCGTGCTAATTTCACTCTGGCAGCATCCAAAACTCAATTCCTTCCATCAGGGGTTTGGTCTTACAGTTTCAATTCTGGTCTTCGGTCAACTAGCTCTTGGAGCGGTGCATCACCGCATGTATTTGCGTACGAAGACACCGACAATAATGGGGAAAATCCACCGCTTCCTCGGCCCCTCATTGGTAGCTGGCGGGATCGTTAACGGTGCCATCGGGTTCCATTTCGCTGGAAGAGATGTACACATCATCCCATACGTGGTCGTAATTGTTGCCGTTGCGCTTGCAATGGCGGCTGTCTTGTTCTTTAGGATGCGAAAGCAGAGGAGGACACAAGCGATGAACACACCTGCTGCTCAAAACTTCCGGGCAGGAGATGTTCCACTGGGTCAGTATAATGGTCCACCTCCCGGGGGACGATAAGATCCAAAAATGGAAAGGATTTGGAGTTTGGATCTCGAATTGGCGTTTTTGGGCGAAGGTCTACTCACATTGGATGAACGAGGAGCACGTTACCGGAAAGGAAAATTTTTAGTTAGTTCAGTGGATAGACGATTTTGCGTGGTACATAGTTTCTTTCAACTGCAAATATCTCGATCATCGCTACTAAGCAGACCACTTCCTTCAGTATCTTTAGTAGTATATTTTATTCTCTAAAGGAGAATGTAGTGTAGATGAGTATAGTACAAGAAGTCATCTGTTTCAGACCGGGCAGCTCAATTTTGACTTATTATATGACCTGTTTAGAGTTGTAGCTCACGAATCTTAGGTTATTTTGAACGTTCAAATTCCTGAATTGGATCATGTGAATATATTAGGAACTCGGTGTAGGCGCCGGATTTTCTTTTTTCATCCAACGAGCCCTTGATGTGTCTGTGGTCAATCTTTACTTTCGGAGGATGCTTCATAGAAAATGTTGCGTGGATCTCGCATCTTATACTGAAAAAAGCCATTTAGATCTAGAGTTCATGTCCGAAGACCTCGTTGGGCGTTGGATGTCTTGATAACGCCCTTCCCCAGCTAGAACCCCTGTCTTGTACTATGACGTGCAAGCTTTGGCCGAGATGGACGAGATCCGCCATCTGGACCTTTGTTTATTCCTGCCACTTGGTGAGACGCATGCTGCCCTAATGCACCTGGGATGACTCATTTCAACCTATGAGGGCATTGGGGCCACCAGCCACCAGCATTGTTCACCCTGAAACGACTTATCTAAGCGTGCGCCTCGCTTATTCATCACCAGAGCCAAATCAGCCGGAAATGGAGCTCTGTCAAGCTTTATCCCATGTTCTACTTTGCAAAGTCTCTGCAGCTAGTGATACGACTCCGCGCTCATGGAAACCATGAAGTCGATCTTGCCATACAAGCGGGCCCACGATAACCGGGTATCTGGGCGTGATCAATCAGTCCAACCGGCTCGACGGGGATTCTTCAAGGCTGCGTTTAAGAATTTCCTGATGCTCCAGTTGTTATTTTTGAGCTTGCTAGCTTATATATTTGGTTCTTTATACCGCTCTAATGAGCATATGCACAGAATCAATATTCTCTTCGTTGATTACGACGGTGGCCCTATTGGCGCTTCAATCCGTGAAGCCTACAAAGGGCTACAATCGGAAGCTTTTCCTTCATTGATCGAGCAACGTCCAGTAGTATACTCTTCGGCGGATGTTGAAAAATCTGTTTGCCGAGGACATTATTGGGGAGCTGTTCGTACCATGCCAGGGGCATCGGACAATCTGCAAGCAGCTTTGCGTGGAGAAGCGGCAGCAAGGGCGTACAATCCAGCAAATGTCATTGGCTATGTATTCAATGAGGCCCGATATCCTGCGATCTCCGACGATACAGTCACAAATAATATTCAGAAACTCTCTTTAGCAGCATTTCAAGTCTACATTTCAAAAAATGGAGCAGATGCTCTGCGGACTCTTAACAAGACGGACCCATCAGCTATCATTGCCTTCTCCAGTCCCTGGAAGTTATCGGCAGTAGACATTCAACCTACAACACAAGGTGCTCGACTGGTCTATAATACTCTGGTGGTGATCCTGGTGATGATTCAGGAGTTCTTCTATCTTGGAACCATCAACGGGTTGTACGGACAATTCAAAATATACAGGCGCCTTTGGCCGCACCGTATCATTCTATATCGGAATTCCATCTCCTTACTATACACATTCATCGGGTCCCTCTGCGCCACTGGTATGATTTGGGCCTTCCGAGATGGCTGGTCAGTCAATGGAAGCCAATTTGTCCTGACCTGGATGGTCCTCTGGCTATTTGGACATGTTAATTTTTTGTCTCTCGATGTGTTTACTGTATGGCTTCCGCTTCCGTTCGTTCCGATGGCTCTGATCACCTGGATGATGCTCAATGTCGGATCCATCTTACTGCCATTCGAACTGATGCCAAGATTTTACCGATGGGCATATGTCATGCCTGCACATGAGCTCTATCAGGTGCTGACGGATATATGGTCAAAAGGCTGCAATCCTCAATTGCATATTGCCTTGCCAATTCTATTTGCACTTGAAGTGTCGGGCTTGCTTCTCACGGCACTGGGTGTCCATCGAAGATGTCATCTTGCTGTGATTGGAGAAGAAGAGGAAGAGAATGCTTTCCGGAAGCGTCTTGATGAGGCAATGGCCTATGAGCGAGAGAGAGACCGAGAAAAAGAAAAAGAGTCGCGTCGAAGGGGTGAAAGTCCACACCTTGCAGTTCAAAGCGAAAATGAGTCCGATGACAAAAACAGACAAGCTTTGTCGGCAGAAATTCAAAAGAACGACGAGGAAATGCAGGAAGTGAATGAGAGATTAGCCAAATCACGAGCAATAGGCGTATCTTTCCATCTGGTGTGAATGAAGGTTGAACAAGAATCAAGATCCATACGGCATCTCTTCTCATTGCTAAATTTGGAAAACTAGATTGTATCAATATAACGAAATACCGACGTGACAAACATGACCACTGCACTAACGTGTTATAACTGTTCGTGCCCTCGATTTGAGACCCCTTGAATGTTGTAACTCGAAGTTCTAGATTTGGGGCCGACGAATATCGTAACTGTGGTACAAAACTACCTAGCTGCTGTAACAATTGCAAGTGATGATGGGCAGGCCGTGATTTAAGGCCCTGGAAAGCCAAGTAAGACGTGCTTAAGATTGTGGGAGCTACCGCAGCTCGGGGTCGGCTACCAGAAATCATGGCCAATCCGGTCAACAGCAGGCGCCCGCCACACTGAACATTGGATCGGCCGCGACTCCTGCCACTCAGCCTCGTAGGGACGTGCTCTCGGAGACTCTCCGCCAAGCCGTGGACAGCTCGCCTCCCTCTGGTCGACGCTGACAACAACAAAGATATGTGGTTTGCCTCGAAAGTGGTTCGAAGCACAGACTTTCGAGGGCTGTTGGAGCTGGTTGGATATCTAGAGATGGCCATCACGGGACGGGTCACCCCCCGGGAGCTGTGTAACGTGACTCCACGATCTCTCCACGCCGAGCGACGCCTCCCGCTGTGGGGTAACTAACCATGACTCCAAAGCCCCCTCGCCCGTGAATCTCTCCCCCACCGCTGATCCGCCCCAACATCTCTATCTCTCTGCCTCCCTCCCTCGCCCTCTTTCTTGCTCAAATCTAAGATTGACTACCTGTCCTTTGCTCAGACTACTTCGTTTCTGCACGTACCTCTGCCCCTCAAATTGTTATGGATCCGTGAGACTCATAGTGAGAGCAATGTCCTGTTACAAACGCTTGCGGAACCTACATGCTGCAACTCCCCCGCCTGATCTCGTGCCCCGAGTTGTTGGCCGCCTATGGCGAAAGGGCAGGTCGGTCCCAAGCTTCCGGCACAGCAATTGCTAATCCTAGGTACAAGGAGTATCCCTTTCTTTCACACCGGGCACTGACCAGATTTGTTAGCAATATGTCGATTCGCCGAGCCAGGTTCCTCTACTCGCTTCCTACGGCATCTTGATTCGCTGACCGTCACTAGTTGCCTTTTCTTCCGTATATCCCTACCTCGTGAGCAAATTAGACCTGATTTGTGAAATAAACCACTAAGAGTCACAGCCTGAAATGATAGAGTCGTTCAACGTTCCCAAGAAACAAGTAGCATGGTGGGCCGGTCTGACGTCTGCTGTCTTCTCTCTGTCCCAAGGATTGACTGGTGTATCATGGGGAGCTGCCTCTGATCGATTTGGGCGAAAGCCAGTCATTATCGTCGGCTTGACATTCACCATGTTGATGGCCATCTTTTTCGGCTTCTCACGATCCTTGACCTGGGCACTAGTAGCAAGAGCGCTACAAGGAGCGTGCAACGGAAATGTTGGAATCATCAGGACGATGGTCGCGGAGATGGTACCCCAGAAAGAGTTACAACCTCGTGCATTCAGTATCATGCCTCTGGTTTGGACTATCGGCTCCATCTTTGGTCCTGCACTTGGCGGCGGACTTGCCAATCCAGCAGCCCATCATCCAAAGATCTTTGGCAAGAACAAGTTTTTTCTCAAATTCCCTTTTGCTCTACCAAATATTGTCGCAAGCATTTTCTTCTTGGCCGGACTGGCGACCGGAATATTGTTCCTTCGCGAAACGCTTGAATCACGGATGCATCGTAAAGACTATGGGTTGAGGCTCGGAAATCTCATCGCCCAGGGCTGTTGGCGAAGGCAATATCGTGACGACCGGATCGAGGACGAAGACGAGGCAAATCCGTTTCTTGCGGATGGGCAGAGCAGTGCCTTGTCTAGCCCCGTAGCAAAAAGAGACCCCAAACCGTTGTCAAAAAAGATCAATTACAGGGATGTTTTTTCGCCGCAGTCCAACATCAATCTGGCGGTATATACGTTACTCGCTATGCATTCTGTGGCATATGACCAACTGCTGCCCATCTTTATGCACTATCCAACACAGTCAATCTCGGACCCGGAGGTACAGCTACCCTTCAAATTTGCTGGAGGATTCGGTATCGATTCCGATCGGGTTGGACTCCTCTTCATGCTTTACGGCATCTTCGGCATGTTCATTCAATTTCTCGTCTTTCCGCCACTTGCACGTAAATATGGTGTTTTAAATTGTCTTCGAGCGTGTGGTATCACGTTCCCAATCATCTACATCCTCACCCCATATACTGCTCTCTTCTCATCGACCTGGGCGAAGGAAGTAGCCGTATTTGCTCTCATGCTCTGCAAATGCTGGACAGTCATATTCGCATTTCCATGTTCGACCATCTTGCTTACAAACTCAGCCGCCAGTCTTAGGATTCTTGGTACTCTCAACGGTGTCGCGACAAGCGTATCAGCATTCGGGAGAGCAGCTGGGCCCGCGCTCGCTGGCGCAACATTCAGTGGAGGGGTCAAAGTTGGATACGTTATTACTCCCTGGTGGACATTGGCTGGTGTCTCGGTGGTTGCTCTAGTACCAATGTTCTGGCTGAAAGAAATGGAAGGCTTTGCTGCCGAACCAGACAGCGGAGATGCTTCTGACGACGAAGAAGAGAGCGCTATACCGATTCCTCCATCGCAAGATCGTCAAGTTAAGGCGAGCCGAGGTTCAAACGATGAGGCAATAGAAGATGATGAGGATTTTAGCTCTGAAACACTGTCGCCTATAGCGACCAGACAGGGTAGAAACAACGGGAAGACTGTCAAAGGCATGGAACGACGGATGTCCAGTCCGATTGGTATGGGTGACGGGATTGGGCCAGGCAGTGCCCGGCGTTATAGCAACAAATTGGGAACAACGAGAAGCGGACTTGGGACTGGTGGCTCGACATATCATTGAGATATAATGGACGGTTCGCGGATTAGACTGGGCATTAAATCGGCTGGAAGAATGGACCTAAAGCATCATCAACGGATTGGGCAATAGATTTGGGATTGTTTTGCTAGCAGACCTTGGAAAGAAAGATAACATTTCGCTTAATGTAGCCCTCATCTCGCGATTTTCGTGGCTTTTCCAACCCTGGATGGTGACGCAGTGTCATGAGATCCTGTGTTCGAGAGAAGATCGAAGAGTTAGGCAAGTCGCAACAATCATTATTAATGTATGACATGATTTACTCAATGAGCTTTGTTGACTAGACCGTCTGAATCATTTTAGAAGTGCTGCTGCTGCCCGTATTTTACCATTGATGACATGACTCCATCGTCCAGCGTTAGTCGCATTGCCATCCTCAAAAGACTCCACAAGGCCAGGAAACGTCGCCCCAGCATATCCTGTCCATCGTCCTGGTGCAAACACGACGTGCTTGAACCAGGATCTATTATCAAGTCCTTCTGGATGTAGAAAGACTCTCTCCAGGCTTCTGTACTTTGCATTCGCCTTCTTCACTTCGTAGAATAGCTTGACCTTCTCCCACCATTTCCACCACGGGATATCGTCCTTCAATCGAGACGATAGCTCAGTGGTGTACGCGTCGAAAGCGGTGGCCGCCTTTTGAAACTTGACGATAGATTTCTCGAGAGCCTTGAAGGAGAATGAGAACGATGATTCTTCAGCAACCGCTTTCACTCGCTCAAGGTATTCCTCAAGGCCATATCCGTACGCTGTAGCGTTCAATGGGATAATTGGAGTTTCAGCGAGGTCAGCAGCAATCAAAGCCATGACCTTGGCAATTGTTGTGTGATATTGCCAGCTTGGATCACCAAATTTCTCCATCCAGTGAAAACTATCGTAGTTAGAGTGATAATGGTAGATCGCATCATTTTCCCCAGTTTCAAAGCCTAAATCAACTGAAGAAATTCCGGCAAAATCCTGGAACGCTGTAAAATCACTTCCAGATCCCATAGTTCTAATGAAGCCGCTCCAAGTATCGCGAACGGTCTGTCCGGGAACGGTCTGGTTGGGAGATTGGACGAGGCTTGTTGCTTTATAGATGGCCGCATTCAATAGCGGAGATGCAGCCGTTTTGAAGCTTCCGCCTCTCGCGCCGACATCGACGTTAAGGTATGCAAAGGTCGAGGCCTTTAGCCATGGAACATATTCCTCAACCCACTCTGTCGAGCCCACGAGCCCATATTCCTCGCCGTCCCAGCTTGCAAAGACAATTGTCCGATGCGGTTTCCAACCTTGCTCGAGCGCCTTCCCAAACGATCGTATGACCTCATTAATGGCGGCAGAGCCCGAATTTGGATCTCCAGCACCTCCAGCAATCCAGGCATCGCGGTGATTGCCGAGTACAATGACCTCGTCAGGGAGCGTACCGTTGATAACTCCAATCACGTTCCATAAAGGATTGGTCACATATTCTTGCTCATTCACCAGATTTAAAGTGAGCTTTGAAGGACCAATATTGTATTTTATCCCTTTGTACTCAAGTCCACCTCCTTCCCATCTCTCGCCAAAACTTGATGCGCTGGGGCCAACCCCGTTTAGAGCTTTGAGAAGAGGCAAAGCATCGGCGTAGGATATCGGCAAGGAAGGAATGGATGGAATGGAGAAAGTCTCGGCGCGAGGAACACCAGGCTTGGAAGGGTAGCCTGGAGTCGTCGGATCACCAGGTAAGATACCTGATGTAACAGCTTAGCAAAGGTCAGCAAAGAATTCAGTACACGTACTGAGAAATTGCACACTGCCTCTTTGGACACTGCTGGGATTACGGGCGGGTCCATCTGGATACGTTTTGTAGCCATTTAGCTCGGTGGTATTGCCATCCTCTTGCGGATCAGTGTAGATAACCATGCCAATCATTCCTAGCTCCTCCGCTCGTTTGACCTTGAGACCGCGAAAAATTCCGCCATATTTTGCTAGCGCAATCTTGCCTTCCAATGTTACGTTTGCCGCCCGGAGATCTTCAAAATCTTGGTAAGTACCGAAGTTGACGTACACATATTCACCGGTGACATTGCCGCTCGCAGAGTAGCCATGGAAAGTTGGAACACTGTTTATAAGGCCGGTAGTGGAATCCTCCTCTAGAACGTCTTCTTTCAAGCTGCATTCATATTCGACCTTTTCGCCATCCAGCAAAGCGAGACGATGGTCGACAGGGTAGTTGATGTAGACATCGTATGAGGCAATAGAAGATTTGACGCCGAACTCTTCCCATTTCTCGCGCGTGTAGATAGCTTGGCTAAGGTTTTTTCCCGCGAGATGTGGGCCCGCCGTGTAGTACTGGCTCCATTCTCGCGCCTTTTCCTCAGATGGTGTTTTGAGGATGATATCTTGAAGATCTTCGTAGGAAACTCCTTGTGAATTAGGCCATGATTTCGGATATGGCGTTGACCATGGAAGGTACTGTCGATGGGGGAAGGGTATGAGGAAAAGGAGCACGACGACAATCACCGCGGTTGAGAGTAGGATTGTACAGAAGCGCCGAAGTGTCGAATGAGGGTATCGTGGACGCCGCGGTTCAACCTGGACGACGGCAAGCAGAGGCGTCCGCTCGCTCGCCATTGCCATCAAAATTATCGTCACTGACAGCTTGTTGAGGAGCTGAAAGTCATCTACAGCAGACGCAAATCCAACTGCCTTTCACGTTGTAGGGTAGGGCCATGATCTGCAACGACTGACATCACTGAGAGCGGAGCAGGCCACTTGCAGCCTTTGTTCACCCAGGCTCCCCTAACTGTCCCCTTATTGTCCCAGAATTACAGTTAAGGCTCAATACAAGCATCAAAGGCTTCCCACTGAGTGCTCTTCTTAAAGATCAAAGAAAACTTTGTAGAATAGCAGCGGCCTCTGTTCCAAAGTCTGAGATCTTTAAATATATATCCGTGAAGGCCTCGAGCTATTAAGCCTCTAAAAGGACTTACAGGATACACAATAAGGTAGTTGCTTGTTTCTAAGGCTTACTTCACACCTGCAGCTTCAGCGTCGCCATAACATTGTCCCGAAGATTGGACATCACGCATCTAAATCCTTGCGGGCTTCCTATAACAGTTATTCAAAATGAGA
The DNA here is from genome assembly GCA_021030905.1 of Pyrenula massariospora. NCBI lineage: Eukaryota > Fungi > Ascomycota > Eurotiomycetes > Pyrenulales > Pyrenulaceae > Pyrenula > Pyrenula massariospora. Next base: position 711,936 of record JAGFMI010000020.1, read on the forward strand.
CAACGTTTACCGAAATTAACCCCTCTGCCAATATGCGCAGTAATTCCCGGGCAGAGGCACCTGATTGCCATCTCCAATGAAGCAGGCTTTCCATATCGACGAGCGGAAAAAATTTCTCGAAGAGATCGGAGACATTAGTTCTAAAGACAACCGAAAAGTATACCTTTCGAGCATAGTGAAAAGACATTTAATGCTATGAGAGGCACAAACTTGAGGGACCCGAAGATGACAATCTTCCGTCCGTCGAAGGGATACTAGAGGTTCATAAAGCCTTGACATCTTCCTTAGGAAAACGACAAATGAAGCACGCAACTATTACTGCCTGGATGCAGCTTGGCGTCTTTGAAGATGTTCGCAACTTACGCGTTTCTGACCGCGCTTCAAAGTGTTACAATATCAGCTATTGGGGCTCCGACCACCATTGAATCGACTGGTAATCCAATCATTGCCGATGGATCCTACTACTCAGCGGATCCAGCACCGCTGGTCGTCAATGACACGTTGTACATTTTGTCAGACCGCGACGAGGCGGCAGTGAATCAAAATGCCTTTGTCATCAACGAATGGCAAATCTTGCTCTCGAAGTCACCTAGCCCGTCAGGAGGGCAATGGACATTCTATCCTGATCTTGCTCGTCCTGACGATATTTTCTCCTGGGCTAGCCCTGGAACTGCCTACGCGGCACAGATTGTTCAGGGAACCAATGGAAAATTCTATCTATACGCCCCCGTCACACAATCAAATTCGCCCAATGCTGATCCATTTGCTATTGGCGTTGCAGTCGCCGATTCTCCTCTCGGACCGTACAAAGACGCTCATCCTGCTGGACCAATCTTGTCACAGTCTGTTCCCGCGCCCGGTAACAACATTCAGAATATTGATCCTACCGTCCTTGTGGACGACGATGGCAAGATTTATATATACTGGGGAACTTTTGGCCAACTTAGGGGCTCTCAACTGTCAGCAGACATGATCACACCTGTTGGATCAGTGACGGCCGTTTCCAGCTTGACTGGTTATTTTGAAGCTCCTTGGATTATGAAGCGCAAGAACACGTATTATATGCTTTTTGCTGCCAATAACGCAGGCCCAACATCTCCATGTACTCCTACGTCGTATCACGCCTGCATCGCCTACGGGACGGCTGCATCACCATTAGGCCCCTGGACATTCCGCGATGTAATTCTCGGAATTGTGTCTTCCACAACCTCTCATTCCGGCGCGGTCGAATTCAATGGGCAATGGTATCTAGTTTATCACACAGTAGACGCATCAGGCGGAGGTAATTTTCGCCGCAGTGTTGCCTTTGACGTCCTTACGTGGGATGATAGCAAATCTCCGCCGTTGATCAACAGGATAACTCAGACCAAACGACCGCAGCCTTCTTCATCACCCACCCGCAACATTGCCCCAAGAGCGAAAGCCAGCTCGGTCAATGGTACTCCAATACAGTACTGGGTCGAATCTCTCCATGACACTAAAATCCCTGCTAATCCACTACCACCAGAATACTGGTCCTCCTATACTGGTGACTCCTCTCCGCAGAAAAGCACCCTGGTGTACACATGGAACAATACGGTTACCTTGGACGGTGTACGCATGGTATTGTTCGCCGATCAGCCTGCTGGGTCAAATATAGGCGTCCCGCCTCCTGCAGATTGGTATGTTGAGTATTCTGATGCGTCGGGATCTTGGGTGAAGGTTGTCAACTCTTCGACATTTCCAGTTGCGGTGACAGACGATCCTGGCGAAGTTCGATTCTCTCAGATAAAGACAAGTTCGATCCGTGCCATCATTACCGCATCGGGGAGTGGAGGGAAGTTCGGAGGAGTCGGTGTGAAGGAATGGGAGGCAAATGCACCGACTGCGTCATAAAATAATATTTGTCCTTTAAAAGACTTCGGACGTTAACGCAAAATTTCTAGGTGGCGTTGCTGGATCTTTCACTCCTTCAATATCGCTACGCTGTGGTGATTGTGTTCCTCTCTCAGGGGATAAGAAAGTTACGGCAAGCTCTATACACATCAGCGCCGCTCACCGGTATCATCAGAATACCTCTCTCCTAATCAAGAAGACTAAATCTACGCATTTGTCGCTAAAAAGCTCGCTTGAAATTAATAATGCTTGTATGGCTCATCGCCGCTTGCTTCGGCCGATGTCTATTATGTCTTTATAGGGTGTATTAGCTTACAAAACTATCCATTTGGACACCTTGTCCAGTATTCTGAAACAACATTTTAGGAAATGTTTACGTATCCATTCAAAGTATCTGCAGAATTTCCGTGTAGTTTCTATTGTTCACCTTGACTTTGCTGCGGTGAACAACACCTTCTGGTCGCCCGACTCCATGTAGATCTTTATCGACCTTTGTCGGGATTTCCACAATCAATAAACTTGCCCAACTATCGATAGGATAGATTTCTAAAAGGGCGTGAGTAGGCTATACGTAAGGTATTGAGTTGCTCGTTGGTTAGCGGCTAATTATGATTAATTGATGAAGAAAGTTGACTGCTAATTATATTCAGATACCTTTTCCTCGTTTGACAAGTTGGCAAAATAAGATTAAAATATGTATCACGAGGAGAGGATGTTGGTTTATCACCCAACATTCCCTAACGCCGCTATTCTAAAATAGTATTGTTGCGGCCTATCAATTATAATCAACACATTCACTCCATATCCACACTACACCTACAGCGAGGTGGTATTGCTAGCGTAGCACAATTGCACTCACTACCAATGCGGTAGTTTCTGAGAGGAGCCGAAAGTCTTAGTATACCTACAGCAACTCCGATAAATCAACTCATAATACTCTAGGCAGAATATTAGGTATGAGCTATACTGATGAGTCCTGATCAGCCCAGGAGGTCGCGAAGATACTTGCTGGTTAGTAATCTTTAACAAAGAGGGGAATAGCGATAGATTACTTCGAGTCGAGCCTGAGAAAAATCCTTCCTATTAGGCGAGCCATTGCTCAGAGTCAAATCTGCAAGGTCCCTCTTCTTCTCCTGCAGTGCCAAAACGTTCTATATGACATTGTTAGTTAAAGCGATCATTACACGATTGACTTTGAGATTGATTTAGTTCAATAGGTGAGCACATTGTAGGCACCACTTACCTCTTCGAAAGAGTCGCGTATGACAAATCGCACAGTCTTTACTTCCTTTGCCTGGCCGATGCGATGGATTCGGTCAAGTGCTTGCTCTTCAATAGCGGGATTGAATTGGGGCTCCATGATGTATGCCCTACATGCCGAAGTTAATGTTAATCTGGGCACCATTAGCTTCCCAACCAAATAAGTCGAGGGGAAAGAGCGGCTTCACCCTGTGCCTCCGCAAGAGATGGAAATGAGGAACACCCGACACGAGGCGTCACTCTCAAATTGCTTAAGCGCTTCAGATCTCTTTTGAGACGACAGAGTCCCGTCAAAGCGAGCGCAATTGAAACCGCGAGCGCTCAATTGGGCCTGCGCAAGGTCCAGAGTTTTTGTCCAACATGAGAAGACAAGGCTAGGCCATGGTTAAAGATGACTTACTATTGTACCTGGTCAACTACTCACCATTTTTGATCCGGCCGTAGCTGCTGTATATCGGTAACCAGAGCCATTATTTTTGTAGACGATCTCGGAGGAACACTAATGAAAGGAGAATCAGTACGGCCAAGATGAGCCGTCGGATGACTTCGGCTGGAGCAATTCTGTTCGAGATGGTTGCAGACTTTAAAGCAATTTGGCAAGTCCAAATTTGCTTCTGCGCAAGAACTGCAAAAAAGGTTTCGGTCCTGCGTGATGAACGGATGATCGGTTGTGTCAGCGACCGTTCCTAACGAGTCGACCGGCGCGCTGGATACATCGACCGTGCATCTGCAACAGAACGCAAGGTTAGCGTCTTGTAGTAGCTCAAATGTGCTTTGAGCTATCTCTACGGTCCAAGGGCCGGGACTTTCAGTGGCCAATGGCGACATCTGGTCCATGTAATGGTTGAGACCATGATTACAGATGAGCCGCAGGTTATTGATCCAACGCAAAGTATTCAAGAAGGAGCCTGATAAAGACATGAGATCCCCGTTGGAGCGCTTGTCGTGTAGGGGTCGCTTGACTTGCTCGTAATATTGCCTTTCTGCATCGTCGAAATTTAAGTATTGAATGACATCGACTCTTCGAGGAAGCTCGATTGCTGTCTTTGGCCGACGTAGAGTGATGTAGTTAACTAATATCTTGAGTGTTGCTAAGGCACAAGGATCGCCTTTTGCTCTCCATGCTCGTGTGATGTGACGGTCAAATGTTTTGAGGTCATCGAAAGGATATATGTTAATAAATTTGAAAAGACTGAAGATGTCTCGAAGTGTGTTTTGGACTGGAGTCCCAGTCACAGCCCAACGTCGAGACGCATCCAGATCGTATATACTTCTAGCCAAGGACCGATCGGGGTTACGCATTAGGTGCGCTTGAGAGATCAGCAATGAATTCCGATCTCGGTACAAGAGACTGAAGCCGCTATACCTTCGTCCACGACGACTCTTCGCCATCTAATGGAATAGAGACTGCTGGGTTCCCCTGCTGCTTTAGAAGTTCTCCATTCCTTAGATACGAGAGAACACGAAGTTATTAATACGTCCAGATTGCGAACCCCAGCGAATATTCTGTTACGGGAAGGGCCATAGTAAACTTCGATCTTGAGTTGACCAGGTTTGACGTGACTAGAGATCGTCATTGAGTACATTGAGATTATCAGATACATGCAGGAGCTGTCAAACCTTCGGAACTGCTTTTGCCAGGTCGTCACAACTGTAAAATAGAACGTAAGAATCAATCATAGCTTGATAGGAATAGTACTTACGAGATGGTGGAACGACGATAAGCGTTGTGGCAACCTCAACCTTGCCAAGTTGAGAACGGACTTCCAAAATACCTTTTTGAGGGGATAGCCTAGAAGGCGTGAGAGGATCCGATGAAATCAAAGCTATGATATTTAGGGACTTTCCAAGACCTGGCGCGTCAGCAAGGACACCTCCACGAAATTCAGGAGGCGATCTCGATTCAATTACGCCCGTAATTGTATTATAGTAACTGTGAGGCAAATTATCAGTCGGGCCATGTTACAAATTCTTTGCTGTCCCATTACCCTGTTTGCCCTTCTTCAGTCAAGGTTCTTTTCCAGATTAGAGATCTGGGACCCTCAAACTCCCAGCCTTCTTCTCTCTGTTTCATAAAGGATAAAGCCTGCAGTTGATGCCTAATGAGAGCTTAGCACGCTTAGCTCTAAGTCGTGTTCTGAGTCGTAGCACTGCCTGAAGATTGCCAATTACACGTACTTGTAAAGTTGGGTCTGCATCGATGGAGGAGTCTTCGCCTCGGACAAAGCCGCCTCACCTACGTGGGAAAAGAATACGTCAAGCGGATTGGAGGCTTTGATCGCGATAGCAGAATGCGACCGGAGTGTTGGTAGAGAAAGCGTGTACTGAGTACCTTGATTTGGACGGCGAAGTCGATGTGGGTTATGATATTCTACATTGCGGTCGCAATTTTGTGGATCTTGGAGATGAATTCCATTTGAATTGAGAATCCTGCCGATTGGTTCATAGGCTTCAATAACCCCATAGAGAATGCAGAAGCTCTCGTAGCAGTTGTTCCTCGAAGATTGTGTGCCATGATAGCTCCGCTTCGCACCTGACAAGGTCTTTTTGAGAGTCTTCGAGGCCCAGAATTGCAATTCGATTCGGGAATCCTTTTGCAGGTCATGGAGCAAGTTAATAAGTTTCGAATCTTCGACAGTTGCCCAACATCTCCCGTCACGGAATTGAAGAGTAGGAGAGCCAGGCGCTAGCTGTAGCGGAATGACCGCCGTTGACATTTCTGCTTGGTGGGCGAACGTGAATTTACACGGCATACCAACGATCTACACAAATTCAGCCTTTTAAATACCGAATTTATCGATGATGCATTGGGTTGAAAACTCACCATGCCAAAGCAAACATGTTGCGATGAATTCCCGGTTTTCTCGGCATTAAGCAGTGTTGAGAAGGCCTCTGTGGTAGCCATCTCCAGCTCCAGCGCCAGCTGAGAAGGCAGCACTGGGCGTTACCTAGCCGAGATAGGACAACGAGATTATCCTCTGACTATGCTGACATGGGCCCCTATGAGCACCTATAGGCACCTTCAATCAGTGCAGTCTGACGCGTTGAAAAGGATAGTGACTTGGCTAGATCAATATGATGGATGATTTTCCTGTATGTGAAAATTAAGTACCCGCGAAAGTGTGTAGAACGCGGGGGGCGCAGCATCGCCCGTGGCACATGCACCGCCGCATCGATTTTCTGGATGTGGACGAGGGGCTGTGTCGCAAGGATTCAGCCTTGTATTTGGGATCGAAGCATTCACCATTTTCTCTTCTTGTTCCTTGAGATCTCATGTATGCACACAGTGATCCTCGGATGCGGGAAGCAGGTGCGACGATTCCTATAGCGCTTGTCACACCATATAGATGGCAGTCTCAACACCCTCCATGATCGATCAGGCAGTCATCAATCTGAAACATCTTTCGACCGAGAATGAGACTCGCCAATTCCAACATACTACGTTAGGGGACGTAGAGCTGATGATGTACGAGATCGAGGACCAGCAAGCGAGCCGTATGTCGTTGCAGAATCTTCGGAGGTTGGAACCTCTACTGCTGTGGTTGAAAGACTACGGAAGCATTGTGGACACCATGTGCCAAGGCTATTCACCAATGGCCTTTGTATGGGTCAGGCCTGATGTAGCCCATTCGTTATTAGAAGTATCTGACATGGCTTAGGGTCCAATCAAGCTTGTTCTGCAGCTTTCTTGCCAGTATAAAGAGCTCTTCGAAAAACTTCTCGACGCTTACAAGCGGATTGCGGAAGTGCTACCCAGCATGCAAAAGCTAAAACTAGTGTTCGGACGCGATGAATCTTTCCAAAAGACCATTGGCATGTTATTTTGTGACATTGCGGAGTTTCATCAGAGTGCTTACAAGATAGTCCGAAGGCGAGGTAGGCATGACTAAGATCTAATGGAGAAATTATCATTCACAAGGTACAGCACTCCATTATGTGTACGCTGTGATGTGGGGACTCTTTGAAAGTCGCTTCCGATCTATCCTTGACCGTATTGAGCGACATCGTGATCTCCTCGACAGGGACTCTGCATCAATACATTATCTCGAAATGAAAAAATATCGAGAAGAAGAGGTTCAAAGGCTCGCAGATCTTGAGAGCCGGCGCAATTTTGAGATGACGCAAGAAGTGATCATTTGGCTCTCGGCGCCAATAGATGAACAAGAAGAGATACAGAGGTACTTGAGTGAGACCCGGCTAGATGGGAGTTGTGACTGGGTCCTCGAGGATACCGATCTGAGCAGGTGGCTGAATGAGACCGGAGGTCCGCTATCAAGGTCTTTGATTTGGCTCAGAGGCATTCCTGGAGCAGGTAAGAACTAAGCGCACTTTAAAGCCGAGCAAGTCAACTTCGAAGTACTAGAAGAATTATACTAGTGGCGTATCATCGTGAGCATGTGAATGCTTACAAACCCAGGAAGAAGATTGAACATTGTGAGTGCTGACGACCGATCGCTATAGGTAAAAGCACCGTGTGCTCCGAACTTGTGGAGCACTTTAAACAATCCGGCGCCGCGGTTCCATTGTACTTTTTCTGCAACGATTCAGGAAGCGGTAGAGGGTCTCTAGTCCAGATCTTGAGAGTCCTGACCCGTCAGCTATTACACGTTAGCTCTGATCTTATTCCCGCCATCCACTCCACCTACTTGCAGAAGCATATATCAGCATCCTCTCCACAAGTTCTGAAAGGCATAATCAAAGATGCTTGCAGTGATTCAACTAAGATTCGTGTTATTATCGATGGTCTCGATGAATGTGATGAGCGGACGCAATCTGAGGTTATCAGATTGCTATCCGATCTCTGCACTACCTACCACTCCTCATTCAAGGCAATGATATCTAGCAGGGAAGTACCCCAGATCAATCGTCTACTCCCTCAAAGGACCGAAATTGTTCTGCACCAGAGAACTGAGAAAGCAATCAAGCTCTATATACAGACAGGTATCCAAGAATTGAGAGCACTCTTTCGCGAAATCACGGAGGAGGTTGTCGACCGTTTAGAAAAACAATTACTTGAAAAGGCAGGAGGTGAGGAACCATGTTCTATAATAGAGTAGACTTGAGGAAGCTTAAAAGTTTACAGGCATGTTTTTGTGGGTGAGACTCGTAGTAGAGGCTCTGAAAGAGGAAATCTCTGAACAAGGCCTGGAAAGTGCGCTAAACACCATCCCAAGGGATTTGGCCAACGCGTAAGACACCGTACGCTCAAACTTGATTCTCATTGACAGAAAAAGCTACGAAAGAATTATCCTACGTATTCGACAGAAGCGTAGTCAAAGACTACAGAAGGTTATCTTGCGTATATTGCAGTGGGTCACGCTTGCCATGAGGCCAATCAAAGAACACGAAATCGAGGCCGGTGTTGCCTTGCAACCAGAATGTCTTGTGCTAAATGAGAAAACGAAAATCCAAAAGACCATAATTGATCTCTGTTATCCCTTTATTGAACGGCGCTACGGGGGCGGCGTCGAAGTCATTCACTTCTCTGCGAAGGAGTAGGAACTTGACAGCCATTTGGTAAACATTTGCTGACGGACAAAGGTACTTGCTCGATCCAGACCATGCTGTATTCCCAGATCTGTGGAAACCCCAGTTCGACATCACATTCTCATGCATCGCCAATTTGATTGCTTCTCTTGATCTTCTGCGGTCCGGTCGTGAGACCATAAGTGATGAGGCAGCAGAGACCCTTGTCGTGAAGGGCTACCTTGGCCTTTTCAAATATGCTCATCGATTTTGGTTGGATCACTTTCAGGCATATATCCTAGCTGCACCTGCCTCGGACAATCTTCATCCCGAGTTGCTTTCAATAATAACGGACCTTATTTGTGTTTCTCAACATTATAGATGTCTAGGTATGGATTTAGAAAGCACAAATACCGCGCACACTGGTCTCGATATTTTGGTCAATCACCCGCAGATCCTTGACACCATTGTGCGATCCCTCACCTTCAGAGACAAAGAAACAAATGTGAGAAACAAATTCGCTGCACGCGAAGGTTTGACTCTCACACTAAATGTGTTGAAAAGCTGTTAATGATTATGATGGCAGATGTGTTTAAGTGGGAAATTGAGAACGATCATCTGCCATTCACACTTGTAGATGATCGACTGAACGTCATCTCTGAGAAACTTTTATCGATGGACGAAGCCAAGCTGCCTTCTCACATTATAGCTCAGGACTTGCGTTCTTTTCGCAAAACAATCGGCGCTCAGGGCTTCTGTTGTCGATACAAGACCTGCCCTCTCGCTGAAAACGGATTCCATGATGCGAAATCGAGACTTGATCATGAAGCAACCCATTTTCCAAATCATACTTGCAACCAATGCGATTTCAAAGTACGAGGATTCCGATCGAAGGGTCAATTACAGAAGCATCACAAAAAATATCACAGTGTTCGACCTGAGACCTGGAAGTCGGCACAGTCTGATGACCCTGAACTTACCTCTCTTCTAAGGCCAAATGATGAGGATGCCGGAAATGCTAGAATGCCAGCCACCTCACCTCCTTCGCCCATTGAATTCGATATTAACGATCTTGACCCTGATGTCTTAAAAGATTTTGACTTCGATGAATTCCTCAGAACTGATCCCACAGAATCCAATAAAATCTTTACTACTGATTGAACAGGCGTGGAATTTTCAGATTTCACCTAGGAAAGTATACAAATGAAATCACTTGCCTCTTGCAGGTGTTTTGTGGGTCGGTGGATTCGCTATGTTGATGATCCTGTGTATGAGTTACCACTTCGCCACATCAATAGGAGGCAGACTGGTGGGCTCTTAGGCCATGATCACACTTAGAAAATAATCTTCACATGAATGCTCGGAGAATACAACTCATCTGGGACTTCTTCTACTACCTTCATAGACATTCACTGGCTTGACATTATCTATACCTATATACTATAAGCTTATGCTGCATTGGATGAAATGTTCTTACTTGTCTTAGGTGTCTTTATTTCTATGTACTCGAATTACGTGCGCCGCACGTCAAGCTTAAGGTAAAATTCCTTTGTATACGCGAAAATGTCCGTGGCCTTATTAATTTGAACAACATGGTATTCAGACGTAAAAAGAGAGTCTACCTGATTTATGACCTAGCGACATCTTAAAATAATATCGTATGGAGTGTCATGTCTCACTAAAACTATTGACGATAATGAACGGATTATACATCGCCTTGTTAGGGTAAAAGGGAAGACTAATATAATACTTCTTGAATTCATTAAAGTAGAGAGCCAACTTTTTATGCTCAGCATCAGAAAGTGCAGTCGAAGCAGTATGGCGTGCCTGGTTGAAGGATTTCGTCATGGCTAGCCTTGCCAGGATTCATCTATCGTCATACTAAATGGTCATTTGCGGGCAGCCCCTGGGAGCTGATTTCGGGGCGATCTCTGTCTGTAGCCCTTATGTGCTATGCCTTGTCTAGTCGATGTTTCGTGTCAGTGTTATAGATTGCCCTAGATTAAAGCTTCTGGTAGTGATACACTGTGCTTGGCACTCAAGACCTAATTCATAAGCTGGAAGACGCTGTACGGCGAGAAACATAAATGTTTCTCGCCGAGTCTCTCGTTTCTAAAACCTCCGAAAAGGAATAATTCTGGCTTAGGCGATAGCTAAGCATTTTGATGTGGTCATACAGCTATTCACGGAGATATTTGGCGCACAAAAATGACGAAAGATCGTCGGCGTTCCCTCATAGTACTGAGGTAAAGCTATCGTCGGAGACGGTGGCCATCGTCGAGTTCAGTGCCTATGTGGCCGGGCCACCTGGCGAACGAGCTTTGGTCGCTCAGACAGCTGAGAGGGGGGAAGTCCGGCGGCACTTAGCAATTGATGAGAAGTCCGACAACAAGTCCGCTTTGTTTCGAAGTAGCGGCTACTAGATTATGTACGTAAGTTGAAGGAGCTGCTCGATTTTCCGGCCCTACACTGATCTTGTAATATAAATATGTGTAGAAAGGTAGAGTACTGTTCACATCGTTCCGTCAAGCAAATATGCTTATAGATTGCAACAAGCCTTTCTATAATTGAAGATCAAGTATCTCGTCCCTTTCCCATTTTCCCCAATCACATTGGCAACGTTGACCTCATCCCCATATTTCGACCTCCCACGCGCTTATTTACCGTGCTAAAGACTTTTAGTACTTACTATCTCCCACTGCCACCCAAAAACGATACTTTCTTGGAGCTTAGAGCCTCAGTTATGACGGTGTCACTTTCCGGAATTTGGGCTAGTCTTCTTGAGCTTGTCGTCAGCAATGCTGCCAATAATCGCCCCACCAATACCGCCAAGGGCCCCGTGGCCGGAAATATTTCCGGTCAGACCGCCAGCAATGCCACGATCACCATCTGCTGATGGGGGTTGCGAGGTTTGAGGGTAGTCTATGAACTCGTGTTGCTGGAGCTCGTAAGGGGCAGGCTTGGACGGTCTACAGGTAAGAAACTTAGTGACGTGGATAGGGAGTGGCTTAAAAGAATGAGGGCGGAGGTACTAACTCAGAGAGGTCTTGCTGGGCTAAAGGAGCATGGCCGTCCTTTCCGAGGAGTGGCTGTTGGCTTTCACCTGGTGTTGATGGCTGCTGAGTTTGCCGATCGTAACTTTGGTTTTGGTCTTGTTGACCGTGATGGCCTTGGTCCTGGGTTTGCGAAGACATTGTTAATAACTTGATTGATCACGTATTGGACTGAAAATGCGAGAGCAGTGATCGAAATGGGATGATATCGACACGAAGAGCAGATAAAGAAATATATAGGCTCTAAGTCCAAGAGTAGGAACAAACGGGCATGAGGCGACCATATCAAATCTGCTCCACCAAACTTAGCAACAGGCCGTCCAGGTTACTTAGAGACCGTGATACCAATTTCGCTTATCTGACATGACAAATTCTGATCCCGGTTAATTTTGGTAAGCATTAAAGATTTAGCTGGGCCTCTAGAGGAGCTTGAATGAGCCGATCTGAGATCTGGCTCCAATAGCTAGTACTTACTTTTCATTTATCGAAAAAGAACCGGGTGAGCGGTAATCAATTTTCACCTTGAGAGTCGTGGCTAGCTGTAATCACTCAAGAAATTTATTGAAATTGCTCAATCGCTATAGTATCTTATCGATATTCCTTCGCTTTCCTTTTTGCGACTTGCTATGTTCTTACTTTTAAATTTCGGAGACAGCGATAGAAGATACGGCAGGTGTCTGCGGAACTTGGAAGACAGATTATGCTCGGCTAGTATGCATTAAGGAAGACTAAAAGAATCGAGATGTCTCCAAATGTACGGCGCCCTGCAGCGGTTCAGCATTTTGGTAAGCAAAAATACCGTGCTGTCAGCTTACCTCACTTATGAGTGATCGAAGATGTGAATACGCAGACACCATGTCGTAGTCTCTGAGAACTCGATGCTGTTGAAATTTCTAAATCGAGTTTTTGATTACTGGAGTCTTGCTGCATCTCTCAAATGATAATCGAGACAATCAAAATGATCCTCAATCAATCTAACAACCCTGCTCCCACATTCATAAGCGAACCCCACTTCTACGTCGCAATCTATCTTGCGCTTTAACACAGAGTGGCCAAAGTTAAAGAATGACTTTACTACTGATTCCAATTACTATAGTGTCCAAGTGCTCTATTATTAGATGTCATTGAGGTGTTCTCTTTTTCTACGATTGCTAATTTAACTTGTACAAGTTGCGGAAGGTAGTGTTTGATCCATAGTATTGGATCTGCCCGAGCCAGGCTTTCCAAAGGCAACCCCCCGGCAATAAGCTAGATCTAAAGAGTTAAGACGCCTGAAAATCATGGACAAGCTCTTTTGCAAGGACAGTGCACGTCTTCAGAGGATCATGGATGGATGGTCGGCGAGGGTCAGAGCTATGCCACGAGAAAGGTGAGGTTTCGTTATAATAGAAATTACCTTAAAGCGAGGGAGCGATAAATTTTCTGGCAGAGTAAAAGAGATGAAGTCTTGGCAATGATAGCAACGTCTTTCTACATGCTTGCAAACAGACGGATGAATAGCAAAAACACAAAGAAATGAGTGATGACCTCGACGATCACGCGTGGATGGTAAAAACCTGATCTTTGCAGTGGAGCACCTTGCTTTGTGTGAATGTGTATCAGTGCTGACAGATTGCGGGTTAACTGTCATGAACTATTTGTGAACTAGCAAGCGTAAAGGTTCTCTTCACGATCTAGAGGTGATTTCGCTGCTGCTTGATGGTTTAGACGAGTGCATGAATGGATGGTATTCGGTGGATACGGAATGGAATCATTTGCGATGTGATGAAAACGACTTTAATCTACTTAGGGTATTATGGGTGAGATAAGGAAAAAAACAAAGAGCATTTCTTGGTTGCAGGTTTTGTATAGGAATGTTTTCTTCTCTTTCTATCAAGGGAAACGTGGAAATTCTGAGATCAGGAGTCGTGGAGGACTGAGTCCAAGGTGCGCACACGAATGAGGACGGAAGCATTCTGTGTTCGCTCAATCTTGTGCAGCTAACAAGATGTTTCGGTCCACATCACGAGAGCATCTAAAACAAATCTGATAAACGGCCATCGACATATATTTTCCTAGCGGATATTGTCGTTTGCGATTACTAATGTAGAAAAGGGCTACTTTATAGTAAGTCCGGGATTTTATTTCCCAAGCACCTTAGAAACACCACGACGACCATTGCGAAGGCTGTTAGCGGAAGAGCGATGACGCATAAATGCCGCTGTCCGAAATCGAGAGATCGGAAGTCGCTCATGGTTATGCCGAGGAAGCTCGTAGTGATAGAGGGAGGAAGGAAGAAAGGAAGAAAGGAAGATGATGATCACGGCGGTGAATGCTCGAATGGCTATTTTATGGGCCTCTTGCTCAAATTCGCGCCCCTGGATGAAGCCGTGCTCAATCTGCTGGAGCTGGAAAGGAAGCTGTGGCATGGTTGCATATTCTTCTCCAAGAGACGGTTAATATTTCCAAGGCCTTGTTGTCCGAGCTCGTGCTTTTATAGGCGGTTTCGGTGTATCAATTTGAAAGCTTTTCGGAGTTGGTACTAGCCAGAGCCCAGGTCACGTGTACGTGAAGTTAAAGATAGACTCGGTCTCTTCTAACAACCGTATTAGGTCTTCTCTCGGTTGTGTCCGAGGGTGATGTTTGATCTGAAAAGCCTATTTATCTGTGGTTAACATGAGGTGTTCCCGCTAACTTCGGTGTTGATGTACTAGTTGAAGAAGCGGTCATTGGTAGAAGAACGTAGAAGTATGCCTCCATCTGCGACGCAATGACTACTTATAAGATAAAAAGCACACAGATTCAGGAGAAAAGGAAATAATCTGCCTTTATGACAGTGAATTTACATCCGTTATTAAAGCTTATTGTCATCGGCGCTACCTTAATTAGTTGGTCCTAGCGATTGGTCGCAGAAATCTTTCGATCTGCTTGCAGCACACCGTCATCCGAGAAGCTTGAGATAATGATATCAGTGCCTCCTTGTCGGATTTCCGAATGGAAAATCTTCACGCGGTGAGCAAGAATCTACCTACCGGCAGGTTGCAGAAACGCCTGAAGCATGGGAATGTGGACTTTGCGAAGAAGAATTTTTGTTATAGTGTCCATTGGCTGTTGGGAATATAGATCAAGCACAGATAAAATATATATTCGTAGTGAGCGATCGATGGCACGAGCGCATTGTGCGGAAGCTGTTCTTGGCCGCTTTGCCCACTGGTCACCACAAACAGTACGCTCAGAAAAATGGCCTATGTCATGGACTTACTGATTTCTCGACCGTCCATACGATGAATAATCGGACCAAGTTCTTTGTCCTGTGTGGTCTGCGGAGTAAAGGCTAGGTCATTAACATGGCGAAACAAAATCATAGCAAAGAAATTTTATTTTCGTTAATTTCTAGCACCCCAAACAAAATGAGCTGAATATAGCTGATTCGTTACATCTTTAGATGAGCAGTGTGATTAAGAAGGGTTTGCATAAAATACTCACTGAAGTACTTCTTTAGTTGTAATGCAAATCACTATGTTATCGTCTTATATCCATCAAAATCCATGCGCTTCAAGCATTGCTGTCGGAAGAGTTTCCCTCCTAGCATTGACCCACACTGGCTTGGCCTTGGGGTCCATTGCAGCCTATCTAAGGTTCTGGATCTCATAGTAAAAGAACTTGAGAATAAGGTCCCAAGAAAGACAACCAAGGTCGAATAATTATACCCCGTCCCACGTTTGAATTTACCTAGGAAGCTGGATAGGTAACCTGGCAGTCCTTGTCATGAAACTTTCACATTGTGCGAGCCAAAAATAAACTCTACCAGCCAAGCACTTTGCACGGAGAGCGAAGCGGCGGTTGTTGGACTATCTGAGAGATCCCTTTGTCCTTGTATGCATGAAATCTCTACACCTAATTTCCCTAAAGCGACATGCCAGTCCACCTCGATATCTCGTCAATCAATTGCTGAGTTCATCCCTGGTAGCGAGTTGAAGCAAGTGGCTTGGATAAAAAACGCCACAGAGGTATGTTGTTCCAACAGAGGCTTGGTTAGCTCTGTAAACCAAATGGTCGTAGGAAAGCCTACTCTCAACCCAAAACTCCACACGGCGATGACTTCTTCGGCGAAGCCTCAAATCAAGAACGCTCGCGGGAAACGTATATGTTGGTCGGATCAGATGTAGGCTCATGGTGAAGAGAGTATGGTATTCGTTTACGAGCGAAAGCAACAGAATATCGACCATTTCGCCGACGTTAGTAGAACTCTATTACTTAGCGTCGTTTCAAATTACTTTTTGTCTACAGTCTATATGTTTCAGCCTAAAGCATCGGCCACTTCTTGTATATTTCGGACTATTCCCGGAGCCACGCAAACTTTTCTTCTACCCACACATCCAGAAAATTATGAATATAATTTTATTGCTTGCTTTCCTTGTTCCATTTTCGTCAGCTGCTGGTCAGGAACCATACACTTACTGGATTGATTCGTCTTGTACAACGCCACGTTATGGAACAAACGTGAGAGACGCTATCGACGACGCTCGACTCTTGGCTGGACGTGCAGCTGAGTCACTAAGAGCAAAAGACCCACTACGATTAGAATATCTTAAACGGCTCTTTATACCAAATGGACAGATTGGCTCGTCACGATTCAAGAGCCGCACCAACCAAGTTGGAAGTAAGCGGATACCAAGCCTATTCATTGGGAAGTTTATGGTTTAATAAACCCCGTAGAAGTGCTTGGCCATCGTGACCTGGAGCCCGGCATATCAGGAATGCAGGAAGTACCAGATCGAAAACAGGCAAATCTTCGCTTTTATTGCGATAACGACCGGTTAGAAACCTTTCGGCGGAGTCCTACCAGATGGAAACTTCGACTCGATGACTTTTCAACGATGTGGTATCCACATTATATACCGCAACTGTTCCGACCATCTTTAGCCGATTTTGATCCGCAGATACACACGCACGAACAATGGCAAGAGTGGGAAGACCCAGCTAATGGAGTTTTGATGGGCAAGACTATGGGTTGCAATAAAGAAAATATAAAAGCCCAAACATACATGCAGCCAATCCCTGGGTGGTCGGATCCGGGACAGAAGGACATGAGGGTTACTATTACGGTTAGTTATGGAATTTATCTGTTTATAGTAACGCTGAGTAAAAGCTATTTATTTTAGTTATGCGATAGTCTTTTTAAAAGAACCGACTTCGGGCAAATCAACTATAAGGTTGAAGGTATAACCCAACGAAAAATGTTTGACACCTACTCATGGTATTACTATCTCTTCCGAGAAAGTCCTGAAGTTACAAAAAGTGTATCTTTCATTGACACATTCTTCATATCGTACATTTCCCTGGGAATATTACATGAGGTTAGATTTTATTGGATATTTACCTTCGATCCCAGTTTGGAACGCTAACAATCATTTTCTAGATGTTGCACCTTCCCCCTTGGAAGTGTAAGTTGAAAGATACCAGGAAGTTCTTTTCCAGGATGTTGACATGTTCCGCGAAGCACTTCTCCCTCATATTTTATATGACCTACTCCCTCTACGAAACACAATCACTCGCTGATTCTTCAAATAAGGAATTTAGGCTAACGGGCAAAACATATAGGTACTGATATTCGGCTTCCAAATCTTGGGCCTGATAAGTGGGCAGGCAGCTGGAATGACGTCCAGCAGCTCAATCCAGAGCTTCAGCTCCTAAATGCTAATAACTACGTTTGGTTCTGCTTTGTGAGTCCTCTGCCGGCATACTTTATCCCGTAGAGAGCTTAAAATATGCTGACACTAGAGATTTTCGTTAGTTGTCTCGTATGGCAGAACAAGGGTGGCGGCTCGCCGTGAACGATGCATCCGCAAGACAAGGATGGATTGACGAGATTGCGGGCGTGGCCCAACCTTGATCCAATACACCCGTGCCCGCAGCTTCCAGACCGTAAGGCCATTACTGGTAATACAGGTAGAGTTAGCTAGAGGATCCCGCACCCATATAAGCGTTGGAAAGGCTTCAGCGAGCTGCCAGCTTCTTTACATTCTCCATTTTAAAGCTATGTCAATTACCTTAGAAACCGGTCCCTGAACGAGGTATGCTAGCGAGACAAGATTTCTAAAATGTGTCTACTTTTCTAAAATAATGGGTTGGAAATCGTTCACATGAAGCTTCTTAAAATCTCTGGATAGCATTGACGTGAGTATGACGTCTAACAATCTTTCACAAGGATACAAATGTGGAGAAGAGAACAGAGCTGGTATTAGTCGGAGAGAACAAACCCTGGATTCCAGGTTCCACCTGAGCCGTGCTTGCTGTGGCGTTTATTCTCCTTCTCTAGATCGACCGATTCCTCACGTTTATTGTACTCCTATATTTGTATGTAATGGCCGTGATTGCTCCGGCGTACAGAATCAGTAGTTTTCCGAAAGCTGCCATGGTGTCTAGGCTGTGGCTGAAATGGGTTTATTCTGTAACTTGAAGAAGCGTTCTATAACTTAAGGTAAGAATTTTATATAGAGATGAGGCAGCATGCCACAAAGACTAAGTTAAGAGATATTGTATGGGAGAATGTCAATGATCCCAGAGAAAATGCCGTACATCCAAGTCTAGAAACCATTGATAGAATTAATGTTCGTCGGAAGAAATACACAGAAAGTCGAGCGGTCTTCAGGAAATGTTTGTTGAAATTAGAAAAAGATTATCGTTGGCAGAACTCTTAGCAGCAAAACCACTGCGGAGGAGCTTATCGATATCGACAATAAATATTGATATAATCGACCATAATATGCATTTGCACATTACCGAGAAGGCAGTATGTATAAATATTTAGAAGAGACCATGCTTTGACTAATTCTTCCCTTTTTCTGTCAAGAAAATCCGGCTGGCGTGTACAGCCTTACCTTATAGATTGGATCGTTGCGACACGTCTGAGGATATCGACGAAGTTCTGGATACTTTTGGACACCCTAAAAAAAGGTGCGGCCTATTGTTTGTGGAGCAGACATAACACCTTCGAAGCGCGCACTTGCAATAGAATAATGGGTCCGAGCGTCGTTGTCATTTTCCAATAAGAGCACCCAGTGTCTGCCGTAGACACGGATTCTAGGTATGAAGTGCCCGCTGAAGACCATGTTCGTGGACGACTGTAGCCCTATCCATTCAAATTGCGTTGAGGGCCATGCCAAATTTTTGGGTTGCAAGTCTCTGGAGACGCCTCCGCGCTCTTAATCTGATCACTATGATGCTAACCCGCCGGCCTCAAACAGCCTTTGGCTTCGACTCTATAAAGCACTTCCAGAATTGTGTTCTTGATATAGCAGCGCTTCGTTTAACGTGCGTGATCCTTGGTGGCGGAATTCAGCTGGGAATACTTGTATTTCGCCCGGGTAAGCTTAAGCGGGACCGTAGGATGCATTAAGCAGGCATCTGGCTGTAACGCCAATGGCTCTAGGCCAAAGCGCCTGCTCAAGCCCAGAAATACCGCCGTCCAACCCAAGAAAACGCGGACAAACGCAGACTTAAGCAAACTCCCAAGCTTACATTGGTTATGTACAGTTTCAGCTGCTGTAGTCTACCAAAGCAAGCTTATCCTAGCTCCGACAAGACTGTCTGAACTCGATGGATGCATGAATTTCGACTTGGCATGGAGAATCGAGCGATTGCGACGAGTCGGAGCCTTGTGTGGCTGAGCCATCTGTACTTAGCCCATCAGCCGCTGCAGTCGTTATCAACCAGCGCCCCAGCGTCTGACCATGATGTTTCTCGCCTGTATCTCAACATGAGAAGCTTGACAAACATTAACAATTAGAGTCAATGAATGTATGATGGAAGCGTTAGCAGCGCTTAGTCTAGCCGGCAATATCATTCAATTTTTGGACTTCACATCAAAGATTATCTCCAAGACTGAAGATTTCCATCGCGCGGGTGCTCCTGCGCCTGTTCTCAGCCTTGAGGCCACAAGCAAGGACATTGAGAGCCTGACTCCAAAACTTCTTTCATCTGCGCCATCCTCGCCTAGCCTCCCGAAATGCTCACCAGAAGACGACAAGGTAGGCATATCTGTTCCATTGAACCGTGATTAACATTTTATAGGCTATCAAAGATCTCGTGCAAAGCTGCAGATCTGTCTCTCATAGGTTGATCAAAGCTATAGATCAGATAAAAGTAACGCCTGGTCAACCAAAATGGAAGTCATTCCAAAAAGCTCTGAAAGCCTCTTGGAAAAAGGATGAAATCGAAAATCTTGCAACTGAGATCCTAACATTCCAGAACGAGCTGAAATTTAGAATACTTGTAGGTCTGAGAGCTTCCGTCGACGCAAAGGCTGTGCAAGATGACAAACGCTTCGAAAAACTTGATATGGAATCCCAGAACATAATCAAAGCTATTCTCCAATCGCGGGAGGTCTTCAAACACGAGATTGTTACTTCGACGGAAACAATCCTAAAGCGACAAGACCAGAGTGAGAAATTGGCTCTCACTCTTCATTCGGAAACTCTCAGAGCTCTGGGAGCCGTCGTGAAAGAAAAACGTGCCACTATCGTCGCTCGTTGTCTGAACATGATTGGCTACCATTCAATGCGCGTTCGCGAGGAAGACATTTCCCCTGCTCACCGCAAAACGTTTCAATGGATTCATGACGAATCAGGCCGTCAAATGGGATCATCTAGTAACTTTGTTGAATGGGTTCGGACTGGAAAGTGCTGTTACTGGGTTCAAGGAAAAGCTGGGTCCGGTGGGATTATACCTATCCTGAAAAGTAGCTAAGCGCTAACACATTGCAGGTAAATCAACTCTGATGAAGTACATCACCGATTCTCCAGAGATAAAAAAATGCATGAATCAGTGGGCGAGTGGATCAACTCTTGTCTCTGCCAGATTCTTTTTCTGGGGAAGCGGTACTTCACTGCAGCGCTCTCAAACTGGTCTCTTCCGCTCGCTTCTATATACTCTCATTAGCCATCGAGAGGAACTCCTTGAAATTTGCTTCCCTCGGCTGTACGATAATGTGAACGAACAAAGAGACTACTCAAATGATTTTACGCTAGGGGAATTAAAGAATGCCTTTTCCAAGGCACTTGAATGTGCCACGCCTCAGCAGAAGTTTTGTTTCTATATCGATGGTATTGATGAGTTTGAGGGAGACAAGGTAGAGATATCGGACTTTTTTAAATCTATAGCCTGCGACCCTCGGTTCAAAATTGTCGTGTCAAGTCGTCCAATTCCTGCCTGCATTGACGTCTTCCACGATTGTGCAAGTTTAAGACTGCAAGACATAACGAGAGGAGATATTCATCAGATTGTGAACGACACAATTGGTACGCATCGGTGGATGAAAGAGATCCAAGAGGAGCAACCGGCTGAAGCTTTAGCTTTGGTAAGAAAGGTTACGGAACGAGCTTCTGGAGTCATTCTATGGGTGATTTTAGTTGTACGTTCATTAATGAATGGGCTTCGAAACTTTGACACAATTGAGGACTTACATACGCGGCTGATGGCTTTTCCAACTGAGCTGAAAGATCTTTATCAGCACATGTTTGTCTCTATGGAGCCTCTTTATCGAAAACAATCATCGAAGATCTTTCAACTAGTCCGCCTGTATCGGGATATATCATGTTGCAGAACGTATGTGGACGACGACATGATTGGTATTACTATACTACAACTCTACCATGCGACTAAAGGAGAGCCGGAGCATGCAATTACGCACAGAATACAAAGCTTGTCAGCGTCCCAAAAAAGAACAAAAGCTACAGCTATGGAAGGTCGTCTACGAAGCCGTAGCTGTGGCTTGCTCGAAGTCAGGCACGGTACATGGTACGGGCACGGCTTTTGTGACTCCCCTGTTGTGCTCTTTCATCACACTGTTCTAGACTACCTCTACGATCCTAAACTATGGAAACATATTGTCTCTACGATAGATTCGATGATCTCTGTAACAAAGTATATTGATGAAGTTGCGCGGCTCTGGCTTCACCATGAAGAGGACATGCAAAGACAACAATTCGCAGAAATTGACCTTGATAACCTCACTGAAAAGTATGCGGAGGGTATGCAATTTGACAGTTGCGGTCACCGAGGGCAGACACAGATTTTGCTTTCTGATCCTGCCTTTGCCCGTCTAAGTAGGCGTTTCGGGCCGGAGCCAACCTTCTTCTCAGTCGCAGCGGTGCGTGGTCTCCAAATATATGTCTGCGAGAAACTTTGTAGTCCGGAAGTCATGAAAATGCATCCCGATCATAGGTCTCGAGTGTGGTCTAATCTTACAGTGGCAAAAATTGACGGAGTCTGCCTGCACCAGTCTATCAAAATTTTTTTTACCCCAGGTGAGGCTCAAGAAAAGAGGCAGCATCATCTTACTCTGATCGCGGAAATACTCCAAAGTGGAATTAATGTAAATGAACCTCGGAC
Organism: Pyrenula massariospora; assembly: GCA_021030905.1. Lineage (NCBI taxonomy): Eukaryota > Fungi > Ascomycota > Eurotiomycetes > Pyrenulales > Pyrenulaceae > Pyrenula > Pyrenula massariospora. The sequence continues at coordinate 733,964 of JAGFMI010000020.1, forward strand.
ACACAAGTCTGTACCTTCCTTCCAAAAAAATCAGTCTTTCCATCAAGACATGAGTATTCTTGAAGAAGTTACAGGCCAAAGCATGTGGACAGTCTTCCTCAGATATGTTGACCACTGGAATTTCAACGGTGCCTGGGATCTGGCGTCGCTCTCTGAGTCTAATTCTCTTAAGTCTTTCGAAACCATAGCCGACAAATTTCGCAATGCAGGGGCAGATTGGGAAGCTTCATATATCCGCAATCAACGACAGCGCAAAGCTCAAATCGTGGTATCAGAGGCATTTGATACACTTCTTGAGCAACAGCGTGTACATCCACGAAATGAAGGCCTAAGAAAAAGCGAGTCAGACACCCCGACATCTGAAGCACAGAGCAATTGCTCGGGATAGGGGGGTGGGGGTTAGGGTTAGGGTTAGGGTTAGGGTTAGGGTTAGGGTTAGGGTTAGGGTTAGGGTTAGGGTTAGGGTTAGGGTT